>CM023955.1:20366709-20458520 GCA_013407115.1 Glycine latifolia
ATTGCATTCAAAAATAGGATAGAATATTTTGAAGATTACATTGCATAATATAATAGAATATCTTTAAGATTGCATTACATAATAAGATAAAATATTTTTTAAGATTGCATTCAAAAATAGGATAGAATATTTTGAAGATTACATTGCATAATATAATAGAATATCTTTAAGATTGCATTACATAATAAGATAAAATATTTTTTAAGATTGCATTCAAAAATAGGATAGAATATTTTTTAATATTGCATTCAAAAATAGGATATAATATTTTTAATATTACATTGCATAATATAATATAATATCTTTAAGATTGCATTCAAAAATTGGTTAAAATCATATGCTTAAATTAGTATAAATAGAAACATATTTTTGTGTTTAGAGTATGCATTCCATTCCAAATAATATTAGAGCTTTAGAGAGTTTATGTTTGCATGATTGAGAGAATTGTTGTGAGATCATATAGAAGCGTTTGGCAAGTCTGATTCTTCAACTCTTCATCAAGATTTAAAGGTACCTATTTGCTTAAGGAATAGAAGCGTAAAGGTAACCATTTTATTGTATTCTTCTTCTTGACTTTGGAAGAGGTCGCAACTGGGAAACTAGGATACCAGTTCTGTCTCTGTTCTTGGTGAATTGAGACGTGCGACTTCTGGCTGGGAAACAAGGATACCAGTCTGTCTCTATTCTTGGTGAATTGAGATGAGAACTTTTTGCTGGGAAACAAGGATACCAGCTAGGATAATTATTGTGTAAGGGTAGACTAGGAAACTAGGATACTAGAAACTCTTGTACACAAAATTATCATAGTGGAGTTGTCCATTGAATTGATTATCCAATTTGGAGGCTGTGGTTTTTTACCCAATTGGATTTTTCACGTTAAAATTGATTATGTCTTTCTTATCTCTTATCTCTATATTATTGCTTTGAGTTTGATTTTAAATTGTGAATTATTTTATAAAATTCAATTGACCCCCCTCTTGAGTTCATCTGGAACCAACACCCAATACCTCAAAAAGGCACCGATACATGAAAAAGAAAGGTGGAGCACTTGGCGTTGCCCTCAAGAAAGGGAGGTCATCCCTCCCGCAAGCCTTAACAATCACCTTGTGAGAGTCCTCAGGGGTTGTCAACCTTAGTTGACAACACATGGCACTCACATATGCCTCCAAAGTAAGAGAGGACTTATACATGAGAACGTCGTCCCTCACCCACTCAAAGCTAGGCAGGGTAAGGGTTGACAACAATGACCCAACACTACGGCTACACTGCATTCGGAGAGAAGCCCAAGCATTTCCACCACCACTCTTTCTTGCCCCTCCCAAAGCAACAGGAGGAAGGATGGTGGTTAGAGGCATAGGTTCCCCGGCTCAAGGGGCAACAGAAGGCCTCACCCTCTGATGAAGGTGAGAGGTGCCTTTTCCAGTACGACGTGAGGCCAACTTCATCCCTAAGGAGGAGGACTCGTCATCAGGAGTCTCATGGTGACTCTCCTCCTCTGTAGAGTCACCAACGGAAATGACTTCGTGCATAAAGGGTTGCTTGATTGAGCCCCCTGAATCGCTACCACCAAGACCCAAAGCATAATCAAGGATGGGAGATACATACATTATCAAAGAAGAAAATGGGTGTACCTTGAACAGAGAAAGAAGAACGAAAAGACAAGAAGAAAATAAAAAAGATTCTAGAGGCAAGAATGTTAGGAGTGCAAGAATGACGGTGACTGAAACGTCATAGGTCCACTCCATTTAAATGGAGGCACAACCCTTCAGTTACTGGCGGGATTTGGAATAATTTCCTTGAAACTCATGCCATGATTAAACTCCACTCACTCACTGACTCATGACTCCAGTACGTGCCTACTCCACAAGTGACACGTATGCACGAGTGTCGTGCGTACGTTGCACGCGCCTGTGGCAAAAGACAAGCGTAACGCTTGCTTTCAATACATTCTCCATCGATCAGATAATGGAAAAAATGTCCAATCTAGACACTTCATTTGCCTAGCATGTCCGACCTCACCTATAGAACAAAATACACTTCATTTGCCTTACATTCTCCAGAATATGAAAAATACACGTGGCCATTTATGTGGGACATTCCGTACACTACTACAAAACTTGGTTTTAACATCGCTACATTAACATCGATTTTATCAAAAACCAATGTTAATGAAAACGCGGTGGCAAATTCGTAATTAATAATACATGGTTAACATCGATTTTCCAGGTTTTTAGGAAAACCGATGTTAACCCGAAGAGATTAACATCGGTTTTCTAGGTTTTTAAGAAAATCGATGTTAAGTTGTGCCTGTTAACATCGATTTTAAATGTTTTTAAGAAAATCGATGTTAACTTGTACGTGTTAACATCGATTTTCCAGGTTTTTTAAGAAAACTGATGTTAACAGGTACAAGTTAACATCGGTTTTCCAGGTTTTTTAACAAAACCGATGTTAACTTAAACCTGTTAACATCGGTTTTCCAGGTTTTTAATAAAACCGATGATAACAGGTATAAGTTAACATCAGTTTTCCATTGAAAACCGATGTTGTTGTTATTATAAAAGTTGTCCCCCTCTCTCAGTCTCTGTCTCTGTCTCAGCTGCACCTACTTCGCTACCTTCGCTTCCAGTCATCACCTTCGCTCTCATTGTCGGCACAACTCACTATCACAACACTTATATTTGTGTTCTTCTCGCTCGCAACTTCCGGCGACTCCAACAAGGTAAACAACTGTCACGACGCTTCTGCATTTGTGTTCTTCTTTTTTTGAGCTTCTTTTTCTCTTGTGGTAGCTTCTTTTCCACTGTTGGTGTAGCTTCTTTTTCTCTTTACTTGTGTATTTACAAATGTGGCCTGTATGAGGTTTGTAGTGCTCTAGCCTCTATGAGGTTTTGCTTGTTTTAATGTATAGTAATATTTCATTGGGTTATGGAGACATAGAGAGTAATTTAATTAATCCATCTTTTAATTTTGAACAATAATTCTTCAATACATTCAGTAGGCTGCCAATACATGTTTAAGCCTTTGAGGAAGCATGTTTAGGCTGCCAATGCATGTTTAAGCCTTTGAGGCTGCCAAAGCAATGTTAGTAGGCTGCTACTTCTACAATTTATATTTGCATGCAATGCTTAATGATCCTTAAGACTGACTCATAGATGTAATGCTAATGATTAATGGTCCCATGCATTGCTACAAACCAAAGTTGTTCAGTAACCATTAAGTATACCAACAAGGTAGCCTATTAACCATTAAGTAATGAGAATTTAGGACAGCTTATTAGTGGCTGATTTTAGTGTTTTCTATAGGTAAAGATTTTAGTGTAGCTCACTACTATTTGCTTTGGATTGGTACAACTGTTGTTAGAGAACCACTATCATCATTACTGCACCCATACATAGCCTGATAGCCTATTTAGTGTGTCAAAGCCAATGTTGTTGCCAACTCCAGTGTTTGTATCCCAAATACTGACTGTTAGTTGTACATGTAGTAAGGTGGTTGAATCTGCCTCTTCTCAATGTTGGTGTTGGCTTTCAATTAGAAACTAATTAATGTTTTGGGTTATGTTGTTCCTAGGTTTAACCAACATAGTTTGTTCAAGCTTAATTACTATGTAGTATGCCTCTGGTTGGCTTCTATTATGTATGGATAATTTGAAGGCAATAATGCAATATATTTTAGTATTAGTATGTCGGGTAATCTTGAAATTGTCATGTTTATCATTGTTTTTGGCTTCTATTATATAATGAATCAATTATCAATCTGTGCTTTGGCCATTTAAGTTCTCCGAATGAGTATACTCTAGTGTTTGTTTTGGATCATACCCCAGTAGCTACACTAAGATTCGCAGGCAATGACTGAAGTATAAGTGTATATATTGATAGTAAATAGTGATGACCCATATCGTCATGGTAAACACTTTAGTTATAGGCATCAATCACACAACTAATAAGAATACACATCCATGTATTGATTTTTATGCTTTCATGAGATTGAAATGATAATTAAGGCAGCCTGTAATACTTTGTTATGGTCATCATACAGGGGGATTTGTGGACTCTCATTTGCAAAAAAGGGACGTCTTCTTCGCATTGTGTTTTGGCTTTCTCAAATGGTGAGTACTAATTCCATCTGGAGCTTCGTCAATCATATCCGTTCATCTTCTTGCATTACAATTGACACTTGTTTCTTTTCTTATTTTGCAGATGAAGAATATTTAGCTATTGTCAGCTCTAGACTGCGGGTTATAAGCTGGGAAATTGGGGAAGATATTCTGAAGTTCCCTAACGATTTGGTATTCTTCATTACTTATTCTTCACACACACAAATGAAAACACATCCCAAACAACTCTTTTAATTGTGCCCTTTCTTTCTAGCAATAATTATTGTTTTTAACTAGGACCCTTTTTAGATCATGCTCACATTTGATTATGCTTTTAGCAAGAGAGAATAAGATAGTTGGCTTATATATGTACCTTGGCTGGAGGAACAAATGATGGTTTCCTAAAAATATCCACCCACAAGACTAATATACCATACTATGTTAATTTCATGCATATGATCTTGAATCCCATAGGTACTAAAATATGAGTTGCATCTTGCATGACACATACCTTTTATGACCAATCTCTCTCTGCTGCTACTCCATGCAACTCTCCTATTTGGTTTGGTTTGTCCTTAAAAATTTGTTAAGTCCAAACTGAACTAAAGAGTTTTAATCAGTTTGGTGTCATTTGGCAGTCAATCCAACCTGAACAATTCTTTACAATGCTTTACAATTGTTATCCACTGTAACACATTTTAAAAATTAGACCTAACTACAAAACAATATATTGAAGCTATTCATCGTGCTTGTTTACAATGAGACAAACGGATTAAAGGATTCTAAAAAAGATCAAATCTTCGAAATGGTTTCCAAAGGTGTCTCCATGATCAAAATGTCCAAAGCCTATTCATTAAAGAAGCAAGAGAGTTCATTACACTTCAAACTTGGAATATTCTTATTCCACTATTTTTGTTTTCGATGAACAAGGGCACGAGGTTATTTTTAAAATGATGTTGTTACTCTCACAAGCACAGTCATTGAACCATTAAAATATTATTACTAATTAATAGCTTGCTTTAGGCCATTCATGTGAATTTGACACAACTAATTGGTTGGAATGGTTTGAGTGTAATTGGATTTGGAGATTTTAATCACTATTTGTAATTGTAATTTGTAGGCACTTTTCATTTTAATTTTTGCATCCTCATCACTAGATTCGTGCTTGCAGATTGTCAGTGACCATCATCACAGGTACTTACAAATGTATTTAGTATTTTTTGACATTCTATATGTATACGCATGATTTTGTAACTTGTTTTATGTGATTAATTACTAGTGCTTTATATATACAGTCAATGTTCATTATAAGTGAACCTTAGTTTCCCGTTTGAGATTCATTACAATGATTCTTCCAGACAGTTTGGATTAATCATTGTATTGATTCTTGAATTGTCCGTTTGGACAGTTTGGGAAGACTCATTTTTTTATAGTATATTAATATGTATATGTTGAGTTTATTTTCTTAAATTTGATGAAATTTCGGTACAATGCATTTCACTTTGTTCTCCGGGTGCATACTTGACTGTGGTGGAACTCATGTCACCGCTTTCATGTCATGTATTCGGAGATCAAAGCGAAATGCTACCAAAATTTGGTCAAATTTAAGATAAGAAACTCAATCTATACATACGAATATACTATAAAAAAAGTCTTCCTGAATGGGATAGGGCTACACCTTGAATGGAAAAAGTGAGGTTTTCATGCATGGAATAACTTTGTGAGTATCACAGAGTTATTAAATAGATGGATCGAAGTTGGATGAATGCAAGTCATTGACACTGTTGCCAGCGATGTTAAATCTGGTTAATGTCAAGGCCAGATATGGGTGGAGTGACAAAAGCTTTAGTTCACTGCTTGAGGTAGTTCAGTACATGCTTCCAGATGAAAACACGTTGCCAAGAAGTTACTATCAGGCTAAGAAGATTCTTTGTCCAATAGGTATGGAGTATCACAAAATTCATGTCTATCCTAATGATTGCATATTGTACAGAAATGAATTTCAAGAAATGCATTTCAAGAAATGCATAAATGCCCCAGCTGTGGGGTATCACGGTACAAACTGAAAGCCGATGACGACTGTAGCATTGATGAACACACACAAAAAGCCCCCCCCCCCCCCGCGAAGGTGTTGTGGTATCTTCCGATCATTCCAAGGTTTAAGCATCTATTTGCTAATGAAGATGACCCAAAAGACCTTACATGGCATGCAGATGGGAGAAACTGTGATGGAATGCTCCGCCATCCAGCAGATTCCTCCCAGTGGAAGAAGATTGACCGTTTGTATCCAGAATTCGACGAAGACCCAAGAAATCTTAGACTTGCACTTGCCAATGATGGAATGAATCACTACAGTAGTTTAAGTACTCAGCATAGTTCGTGGCCTGTTTTGCTGGTCATTTACAATGTGTCTCCTTGGTTGTGCATGAAGCGAAAATACATGATGTTGTCTATGATGATATCGGGCCCAAGACAGCTAGGAAATGACATTGATATTTATCTTAGTCCCTTGATTGAAGACTTAGCAAACTTGTGGGACGAGGGGGTTACTATGTTTGATGGGTATCGTAAGGAGACATTCAAGTTGCATGCAATGCTATTTTGTACCATTAATGATTTTTCTGCGTATGGGAATTTAAGTGGATACAGTGTTAAGGGCCATCGTGCATGCCCTATCTATGAACAAGACACAAGCTACGTACAACTTAAACATGGCAGAAAAACCGTTTACACTCGCCATCGACGTTTTCTGAAACCTTATCACCCTTATCGGTGATTGAAAAAAGCATTCAATGGAAGTCAAGAGCATGAAACTGCACCAATTCCGTTAACCGGTGAGCAAGTTCTTGAGCGGGTTAAGGACATCCATACTATATTTGGAAAGACCCAAAAGAAGCTGAAATGTAATACTTGCATATGGAAGAAGAGGTCGATATGGTTTGATCTTCCGTATTGGTCTGATCTAGATGTTAGACATTGTATCGATGTTATGCGTGTGGAGAAAAATGTGTGTGACAGTGTCATAAGCACACTTCTTAACATTCAAGGCAAGACAAAGGATGGTTTGAACACTCGCCAAGATCTTGTTGAGATGGGTATAAGTGAGCAATTACATCCTAGGTCTAATGGTAAAAAAAATATACTTTCCTTCAGCATGTCACACTTTGTCAAGAAAGGAGAAGATAAGTTTCTGTCAGTGTCTGCGCCGAGTGAAAGTGCCACAGGGATACTCTTTAAATATTAAGAGCCTTGTGCAGTTCAAAGATCTGAAACTAGTTGGCTTAAAGTCTCATGATTTCCATGTGTTGATGCAACAACTGTTAGTCGTGGCGATTCGAGACATTTTGCCTAACAAAGTGAGGCATGCTATAACTCGCTTGTGCTTTTTCTTCAATGTCATTTGTACGAAAGTCGTGGACCCTGTAAAGTTAAATGACTTGGAAGAAGAGGCGGCAATTATCTCGTGTCAGTTGGAGATGTATTTTCCTCCTTCATTTTTCGACATAATGGTTCACTTACTTGTTCATTTGGTGAGGGAAATTAAACTGTGTGGTCCCGTTTATTTACGGTGGATGTACTCGATCGAGCGATACATGAAGATCTTGAAAGGGTATACAAAAAACCTATACATGGTTCGTCATGAGGCATTACTCAAGGAAAGTAATCCAAGAATGACGAAGAATAGGCTGTTGAAAGATTATAACAAGACTTTCCTGAATTGGTTTAAAGATACAATATTTAGTGATGAATCTGCATCTGAAACAATGAGGAAGTTAGCAGATGGGCCAAAAAGAAATGTTAGAAGTTGGCAAGGGTACGATACCAACAAGTATTCGTTCTACACCAAACAACAAGATGAGAAGAGCACAATGCAAAACAGTGGGGTTAGCCTAAGGGCCAAGTCGCAACACTTCGCAACTGTGCATGACCACAATCCACGTTTGGCATGCATGCCTTACTTTGGAGTCATTAATGACATCTGGGAGCTTAATTATGTTACCTTCACTGTCTGTGTTTTCAAGTGCAAGTGGGTTGATATCAATAGCGGTGTGTGAACCGAGGACTTGGGATTTACTTTGGTAGATCTTAACAAACTAGCTTATCAAGATGAACCTTTCATCATGGCAGAACAAGCTAAACAGGTGTTTTATGTTCAAGATCCGTGTGACGAAAGGTGGTCAGTGGTACTACATGGAAAAACCATTGGTATTAATCTTGACGATGATGACAATACCATTGATACAGGTGTCACTCAATTCTCGACACAAATGCCTAACTTCAACAGAGAAGACGAAGTAGACGAAGTTCACGCAAATCGTAATGATCATGATGAAGGAGAATTAATTAACATCGCTTAATGTAATTTATTTTATGTTAAATTTTTTCTACTTGTACAATTTCACATGTAACCTAACTTGTCACTTAACTTGACTTATTTGTGTTTTTTTTTTAACAGGATCATGACTACACCACCGAGCTCCCCTCCTCGTGCTGAGTTAGCACATCCTCCTCCTGAGTCAGCACCGGCTCATCCTGAGTCATCACCTCCTCTTCAGTCAGGACCTTCATTGTCTACAGCGAAGAAGACTAGGAAAGCAACACGGCTGAGGACACTGGCTACTAGAGCTGCTGGTGCTGATAGACCAGTTGTTCATGTTGATCCAGCCACTGGAAAGGCTGATGGTCCTCAGGTGAAGAATTGAGGACGTATCTAGGGATCGTGGTTAGAGACAAGGTGGATGTCACGATTCCTAATTGGAAGGAAGTTCCTACAGCGTAGAAGGAGTTGATTTGGGAGGACATTCAAGTATTACAACTTAAATGTCTACTGTCATTGGTTTTAGTTATACAATTTAAATGTTGTTGTAACTGTAAAACTCACTTCATTGTAATGCAGGCTGAATTTGATATACCTAAAGTGTCCAACCAACGGACCAAGAAGAAAATTCCGCAGACAGTCGGAGAGCGCTGAAGGCAATTTAAGTCAAATCTGACCAGGAAATGGGTCTTGACAGAAGGCAAGGACGACGATGTCAACGCTGTATGCGAAAAATACGGCATTAGTAAGGAACAGTGGACCCAATTTTGTCAAAGTCGTAGAGCCGCTTCCTGGGAGGTTACTTGTTTTACATTGTTTTACAATTCCACAATTATGTATTCAAACAAGCTTTTTTTTTTGTTAACCCTATATGTGTAATTCTTATAGGATGTTAGAAAAAAGGCCCAGGCCATCCAGAAGCTGAACATTGCCCCTCACGTGTTGTCTCGTGGGGGTTACGAGTTGCTAGAGAAGAGGTTGATGGAGGAAAAACAAAAGAAGCAATTGGAAGGAGCAACTCGTGATGACAGCACGAAGACCATCATTCATCGTCCGTCCCCTGTGCTACGACACGTGAAGTGGAAGCTGGCTCGCACCAAAAAAATGGGCCAAATGACTTCTAAGGCGGCAGGTGAGATTGCAGAGAGGATTGTAAGTCAAACCTCCCTCCTCTCATACACCTTTAATGATTTTTTGCCTCACAAATTACGAAACTAATGTTCTACTTATACTCATTGCAGGATTCCCTAGATGAGCAATCCACACAGGGTAGCTTTGTTGCCAGTGGACGTTAGGATGTCCTGAATGCTGCCATCGGACGACTAGAGCACCCTAGCCGTGTTCGTGCTGCTGGAGCTAGTGTGACTATCACACAATACTTCAGACCGGCCCCATCATCCTCTCGCAAGTCCAAGTCATCAATGGCACTTGAAGACTTTTCTCGACTGAAAGAAAACATCTGGGAAGAGTTGGAGTAGTTGATCACTGATAGACTGACGCAGTCGATCACTGAGAGGGTTACCCAGCAGCTGATGATGTCCTTCAGCCAGCTATAGTCCCAGATGCAGTCTCAGGGAGCCATGTCGCCTCCAAATGTGCAGACATGTCCTTATGGTGCCCGTGTCAGCACCAAGGAAAGTTGTGTCGATCCCTTCGATAATGACCCAGACACCGGTGCATTTGACAGGCATGGGTTGTAAGTCGATGACAATCCTCCCGCCTGGTTGTTATTGGAAGACTTTATGAGGGGTCGACAACTGTGCACAGCATCCCTCTGGGCAGTGATCAGGTCAAGGTGGGTGTTGAGGAAGTTCGAGATGCTGATGCTCGCGTCCCTGTAGCCACTGACGAGGTTCAGTTAGTTGGGAAGGCCCTTAACACCTTCCTTGCTTGGCTGACACATCTTGTACAACCTATTGTTAATAAGGTATTTCATTTCTGCCTTCTTTCTTGTCATTTAACATTCATTTATCTCATATAAAGTTAAGACAGTCATTGACTTATGTTTGTTAACTGTGTAGGATAAACAGGGACCTCATGGACCGGCGAAACCTTAGAATAAGCTAGAACATGTTGAGGATCCCTTGTACCAGATCGCATTGACCATCCCGGATCTTTTCTTCAGACCGCTGCAGGTGCCATGGGACCTGGTCATGTTCGGGGTGCATAATGACAGGTTCCCATTGTACATCAAGCAGGAGGATATTTCTGAGATCATCCATGATGGTCAATGTCTAAACATCTCCGTTATACAACTGTGGATTATGTAGGTCACTCTCCAGTACCTAACGTTACATAACACATTGTTCTATGTTCATGCATAATTGACTTTATTTATAAAATAATAGGCATATGAATGAGTTATGTCTGCAATCGGATCATCCCGATGTGTATGGATTCATCGAGCCACAGCCCATACAGAGATCTGGGAAATCTCAATTTGAATCCAAGGACTATCTCAAGAAATGGATGCAGAGTTCACATAAAGATGTCTACCTTGCAGCGTACTTGAATGGGTAAGTAAAAATGTACAAAACAATTTAATTAATGTATGCAGTATAATAACTTATTTTTCTCCAACGCAGTTCACATTGGCAACTGGTCGTCATATGTCCTAAAGCCCATGTTGTCGTGTGGTTCTGTTCGTTGCACAACAAACCTGATAACTACCTGAAAGCAATTATTAACAAGTAAGTTGTAATTTTGTAACACATTTCTGTTATTATTTCTAACACATGAATATGTTAATTGTACAATATGCATGCATTTTTATCTTAAGCAGTGCTTTGAAGGCACTCCATGACACTGGAAGAAATAAATCAAAGGCTACTACTAAATGGATTGCGCTTAAAGTAAGTTTTTTAATAAATCATGGTTCATGTATTCAAAATAATATTTATTACTATTTACACTAATTATCCGTTTAACTTTGACCATGTTATTGAATTTAGTATAATAAGCAAAGAGGAAGTACTGAGTGTGGCTATTATGTCATGCATTGGATGTGGACGATAGTCCAAGGAGGCTTCAGGGACAACTGAGACATGGTAATTGTGACATTTAAAACTTTTTTTTTTACTTGTTTTTGTTTTATACTTTTTAATTTCTGTTTTATTATGTCATGCAGTATTTCATTGATGAAAGACCACTCGAAGCCCAGACATTGAAGGCTGTTAGGGTTGAATGGGCTAAATTTTATCTTAAAGTTAGAGATCAAATATTAGATTAGGTGGTTAAGGGATTTTTAAACAATTGTATAAACATTAGGTTAGGAAATCATTTTTATGAACATTGACACTATTGAATTTTATTTGATATTCAAATTTTATTTTATTGAATTGTATTATGAAATTGGCTGGTTGGTATGAGTCTGGTTTTTCATTTACAGGTTGAAGAACTGCACTAATTAAAAAAACAGAAAAAATATTAAAAAAAAAATATCGATTTTTAATGAAAATTGATGTTGTATTGTAAGTTAACATCGGTTTTCATAAGAAAACCGATGTGCCTATGTGTATAACAACATCGGTTTCCATAAGAAAACTGATGTTGTTAACTACATAGGGACATCGGTTTTCATAAGAAAACCGATGTTGTAGTGTAATCTTTTACATTTCTACGTTTTTATTTGTTACATATTGACATTGGTTTTCATTAAAAATCGATGTTGTAGAATTTCGTTAACATCGATTTTGAAAACCGATGTTAACTTCCACATTTTCAACATCGCCTGATTCAACATCGGTTCAAAGTCAATGTTGAATGTAAAAAATAACCGATGTTGAATGCTATTTTTTAGTAGTGGTACACAAGTCAACTTTCCACGTCAGCCCTGCTATAGGAGTCCGGACGCACTCTCCTCAGTAGTTGGGCTATTACTCTCAACAGGTTATCTCTAAGCTTATTTATTCAAATATTATTGATAATGTTGCAACCACATTTCAAATAATAGGTACCTAATTATCTACATGCTACAAATAATCTACAAGGTACGAATTATCTAGAATCTAATTATCTACAACCTGTAATTATCTATTAGCCTTATATACAGGTTAATTATTTACAAAAGTCCAAGGCCCATGCTTCACACTATAAATACAGGTTCCATCTATCCTTTAAACAAAATCTCATTCACGATGAACACACCTGAATAGATTTACTCTCATACTCATTCACGTATACTTGAGTATTCATCTAATCAAATATATGATTTTCTCTTTATACAATTGATGTACTTACTTGAGTGTCGGAATCTTTACCTTTATTTTTCATGGTCCCCATCTTAACAAGATCGACACATCGTATGACGTACGAAATCCGGAATTCACTTGAACCACGTTCACCCTTACACATAATATTTCCAAATTTTGGTAAGAATATAACTCTTAACTCATTCCTTCACTACTAGTATCAAAGCCACAAAGTTATATGACTTATTTAATTTATATATAAGAAAAAATAGTTTATGCATATTATTACTACATTAGTTTATTGTACTTTTAGTCTCAAAATATGACCATTATTTAAAAAAGGTGTAACTAAGCCTTTAGAAAAATGACAAAAAGTATGGGACGTGGGATTTGAACCTTGACTCCTTCCTTTCCGATTCCACACCAAAGTCACTAATTTATTTAGTCTGCTTAATTTATAAATAAAGAGTGATGATACATTAGACATTTACATTATTTAATACCTAATAATTTTTTTTCTATTTCTCTCTTCGTGTTAAATTATAATACCTATAATAATTATATTTTTCTCACTTTTATCTCTCTCACTAGGTGTCAATTGACGTATTGGATGCTTATATATCATTTTATATAAATAATATATATATATATATATATATATATATATATATATATATCATTTTATATAAATAATATATATATATATATATATATATATATATATTATGCATTAGTTAATTGAATTTTTGGTATCACAAAATATGACCGTTGTGCAAATTTAATTTTTATTTTATATTAAATATATATTATTTTAATATAAATTATAAAGGAATATGAATATTATTCTATTGAAATAAATAATATAGTATAAGTGATATAATGAAAAATAATAGATAGATGTAAAAAAAAGAGGTGGAAAAGTAGGTGAAAGAGAAAGTAACTATATGTTTATATGTTTATGAGAGCATTTAAAATCGCATATAAAAAATGTAAGATAGTTCAAGTTGTCCACCTTGATCCAAATTTTTTTAGATGACCTGCTCCGACTAAGAAACAGTATTTATAAAATATCTATTTGTAATTTTTAATTTAATTAGACAAATTTGATAAATTTTTAATGAGGTGTAATATTTAAGATAGGTATTTATATAATTAATTATGATCATCTTAATTTAACTAATAAATAGATTTATATAATTTAATAAATAAAAGTATAATTAAAAAAGACACTAATGATACTTTTGACTATTTTCTTTATACTTTGACAGTATTTAATCCTGTAAATAGATTTATAAAATATAAGAAAATAGTTTCATTTATATTTTTGTATATTTCATTAGTTCTATAAGTGACATTTTCAATCTTTCAATTTCATGAATGAATCATATATTTATACTAATAAATCATAAATAATAATATTATTAATCCCTTTCAAAAAAAATCATTAGAATACATTAAATTAGCTCAAGCATTCAACAGAACTGGTATACATAATTATTATACATGATGTTAATTAGACCCTTTTAATTGTACAAGCCTAGTTGAGCTGGTACACCTGTGCCATTGATCCATGTCCCTTGCAAGAAAGCCTCAACCGTGTACCTGGTAGCCTCATCCCTATTGATGATTTTGCGGCCAGGCCAATTAACCCTAGCAGTGGTGCTAGAACCAGCCCCATTGTTGTTGTACTCACCATAGTAAAGTGTGCTTAGGGCAAAGTTCCCTTCCCAAGGAAGAAACCCATCAGGGTGAATTAGGTCATCAATTTGAGACTCCATGATGATGGTTCTTGAATACTCCTTCCACGGCCTTCCGAGGTAGTTCCTGATCGTGTCCTTGACGGGTACCAAGTCGGCGTCGGCCTTAATCACGCATTTCTGAAGGACGAAGCCGGTGTTCTCCTGCTTGTCCAGCCTCCCTTGTGCTGTCACGATGTTCTGCTGGTTCTCCAGTGGCTTTCTTACCACCATGGTGCAGTTCTGGAACACCGCGGAGGCGTCGCCGAAGATGAAGTCGATTGTTCCAGAGATGTAGCAGTCGCGGTAGAATTGTCTGTGGGTTTGGGTGTAGAGAGTGTCTTGGTAGCCCTCGAAGCCACAGTTGAAGAATATGGCTCGGTCCGCTTGCACTCTTGCGGCCACTGCTTGGTGCTTCTCTGCACCGGCTGTGTTTCTGAATCCCATGTCTTTGCCCAAGAATCCCTCACCAAGTACAACTGCATTGTTCATGCAAAAATGGTGTTAATAGAGGCATGAGGAAATAACGCTAACTATTATTCCTTATTATCAGTTTTTTAGTTTTTTATCCGTAATAATCAATATAATCAACATCAGCAATATCTTTAAGTTAAATTAATTAGAGTCTTAATAGATAAAACACAATGGTACATAATAAATAAAACAAAGAAAAAAAAAGAAAAAGGAGAAAAAAAGTGGAAATAAAATAAAAAGGAAGGAAAAAAACAAATAAAAAAAAATATTTTTATTATTAGTTGAATTATTATTATTATGAACTTCAAAAGTATATTTAATAATTAGAGTGAATGACTAATATGTTAAGGAATTTATATTTATTTTAAAAAAATTGATACTAATTCCTGTTCTATTTATAGAAATCAAGTGATACTATTTTTCTTATAAATAAAATCAGAGACAGTATCTCTTAACAAATTGAATTTTAATCACATGTATAAATTGTTGATGTGGTACAAAATGAGATTGATTAAGAAGAAAGTTTACACTTACCAAATGATGCAGTTTGGAAGGTCCTGACTCCATCCACGAAATTTTTGTTTCCAGTGACGATACTCTTTTGCTGTCCGTCACCGTACATGGTTAAATTTACCATTTTCTTTGTCACTGTCACCGTCTCATCGTACACTCCTTCTTTAACATAAACCACGTACCTGCATTAAAAATAAATCCCTTGCATGAGTATGCATAAACACTATAATATATTGAAGTTATATAGTGTGTTGCACATTTATTTCAAAAAGTTGTTTTTTCTCTCCAGAAAATAATAAGTTTATAAATACGTTTTAAATTTATAAGAAACATGTGATATGAGAGTGTATTTTATCCTATACCTTGTTTTTTTTTATAAAAGTGACCCAAAGTAGTAAAAACAATTATACCTTCCGACGTAGTTTGGTGGGATGGCAGCCAAAGCTTCAGAGATGGTTTTGAAGTTTCCGCTGCCATCTTGAGCCACGGTAACATTAGGTGTTGGCTTCTCATTTGATCCCAAGAACTCGGATGGGCCGGCCCAAACAGGAACTGGGCCAGCCCATGCAGGAACTGAACCACTAGCCCAAGAAGGAACTGGGCCAGGGGCAACACCAGGAGCAGGAGCAACACCAACACCAAGAACAGGAGCAGAAACAGAACCAAAACCAAAAGAATAAGGATTAGAACCAAACACAGACCCAGCACCAGCAGCAGTACCAGCAGCGGCACCAGCAGCAGAACCAGAAGCAGTAGGTGCCAGTGCATCATCACTGGTAGTCTCCCAAGGAAGATGAATCTCCCCGGCTCCTTGGAAGATCGAAAAGAAGGAAGAGAACTGCGAAACAACCGCAAGTGAATTGCTCACAAGCTCCCTAGAATCAGTAAACAAGTTGCTGAACTCATCCTTGATCTTCCCTTCTGGGAAACCATCAATGCAGGTTTGTTGGTAAGACATAACCGCACTGAGCCAGTTGTTCAGTTCAGCACCCTTTTTGGAGAGCTTGTCCGCGTCGTTGTCGCCGACCTCGTTGATCGACAACTCAAGCTCTTCCTTGGCGTCCTTGAACAAACCCTTGCAATCCTCGTACGCACCCTTCTCGTCCTCGGAGGCATTGTCCATCATCTTTGCAGTTCCATCGAAGGCCTTGGTAACCTCCTTCTCCGCAAGAATCATTGACACCATGATAAGATCCTTGGGTTTAGCCAATTTGGGGTCCTTCTTTAGGGCTTCTCCGAGCGTGTTTTCGCATTTGTCTTTGTATTCTGCGGATCCACAGATCATGTTCACCAGCCTGGAGTTCTGATCCACGTGCGTCGTGGCGGTGCTCTGTGGCGTTCGGGTGGCATGCTTTGCATTATTAGTGCCTGTTCTTTGGACAACGACGAATGCCGCAGCGCCTACAACGCACGCGAGGAGTACAGCGGAGACGACGCCAATGAGGATCTTCTTCTTCATCTTGAGCCTCTCCTCGTTCCTCCGCCTCTCGGTGATCATGTCGAAATCCTGGAACGCCATTGTCGTTGCGGTTCGGTTGGGTTCGGTTTTTTGGCAAATTATTATTGTGTCTAAGGCAGAGGGGGAGACTCTGCCCTAGACTTAAGGGACAATGGATATGGTGAAAGAGAAAAGAGAACCGAGCGTTGCTTGGTTTAATGTTAGGCTCTTTCCCCTTTGCTTTCTTGCATGAGCGTTTGGGATTTTATCATTGTTTGGGCATGCACGTGTGGACGAGAGATGTTTCAGGTGTTTCTATTTTTGGAAGTTGGTTAAGGACTGCAAAGAATAATAATGAGAGGTAGCTATTCACTTGTTGCCAACTTCTTTGCTCTCAGACTCAGACCGGCCAGGTTTGAAAACTCTTTTCTATGTTCTGTCCATTTCCAGAAATGTGGTAATAAAATTACAAGTAGAAATATGTTGTATGACAAGTAACAGCTTTGTTAGTTTGGTCATTATGATTCACTCCATCTTCCTCCTAATACAGTCATTTTAAGTGATAAAGTTTGGAATAATAATTAATAATTAAAAAATTTATGGTTGATAATGTAATAATTATATAAATTATTTAACTTGCAATTAAGTATTTTTGTCGTAATTTTAATTATTAAGCTTTTAGTATCGTTTTTCACATTATACTTCATTTTTCAGCGTGTATTATATGTATTTCGGTAATGATAAATGGATAAACACTTAATTATTTGATACTTTTTTTTATTGTTCTTTTACTATAGAATCATATAACATGTCATACAAATGTTTCTTTTTGTTTCTCAAAGTGTCAAATAACATTATCTATACATCCTTAGCCTGTGTATTTTCAAAGAGTGAAATCCGGTGTCAAGACAACAAAATTAGACCAAAGGGCACTTGTCCTTCTAGGGGACTAATTTGTCAATATGATACAAAATTTTGAATTGAAGGAGTAATTCAATTAAATGCGTAATTCTTTTAGGGACTTATTTTCCTGTAGTTATGTATTGTATGGGCCTAATTTACCAATTATATAATTAATTGAATGAGACATGATGGAAGGACTAAAGATCTTCTAGGAATTAAATTGCTATCACCAATATCTTTAAGCGACAAAAATGGGAGTTTATTCTTATTTTTTACTCCATCCCATCAAATATCATTGTTAAATAATGATGTATTAACTATGTGACTTCTTATTTGGACCACTAATTTGATATAATAGTATGTGTTATAAAATGTATATATGTTCCAGGTTATTTTATGATACTACAAATTTTTGGTAGTGTAAAACTACCAGAAAACAATTTGAAGATTTGAACAAAAAAATAGAGAAAAATATGTACTAAGCAAAATTAACAACCCAGAATATACAAGTCGTTGACTCACTTGAAAATTCTAGTGATATCGAAATCCATCGTCATCACCTCTCTCTTACCACCATCATCGCCTTGTGTTCAATCTTTGTGCACAATGTTACCTATGAAGCAAAAGAGTTTGTGGAAGAAAGATTGAAATAGAAGGGTTTAGCATTTGTTTGAGAAGTGGGGGAAAGGAATTAAGATTTGAAATGGTTCAAAGTTGTGTGGGTTCTTTAGTTTTGGCGCATAGGGTTTTGATAGCTAGTGAGTTTAGTGGTTTATCATTTTGCTAATTTTGTTTACCGTAAGTTGCCTATTTTGTGTTTTGGATATTGGGTAAATGGGTTGTTGATTTGTATGTTGAGAACTTGCATCTCTTTTTTTTAATTTATTTTTTTCTACTAGTTTCAAATCCATTTTCTAGTTGTTTTACACTGCCAAAAAATTTGTAGTACCTTAGAAAATTTAAAAATATGTTAAACCAATAATATTTTACCACGTGACTTACTTAACTACATGGAGGCAACTGTCCTTGCAAACTTTTTAATTGATATAAAAGTGGGATCAATCCCAAAAAAAGAGATTTTTTATGGACACATGGTAAAAATATAAAACTTCAAAATTTATAAAAAAAAAAAAAACTGAAAATTGTAATTACCATACATTATGTTTTATCCATTAAATATTTTCTTATAAAAATCATTACTTTTTATACTTATTGACTAATTCAATAACTAAATTTACCTTTTTTATTTTAATTCTTTAAATTAAGTTAATTTTCAACTAAAAATTAATTATTCAACTTTTAGTTTTCATTTTAACTTCCAGATAATTTATCATGAGAGATTCTTTGATATGCTAAACAATTTGACAATTTTAGTATTGTGATTGAAAAACTCACTCTCGTTTTTCTCTCCCTCCATTTTCTTTGATGTGCTCAAACTCATTCGTTTTTTGGCTGAGCAAAAACTCTTCAATTTTTAGAACAAATATTCACTAGTAAAAGAAAAGGTGAGTGTTTCTGTTGAGTTAGTGAAGCCTAAAAAGCGTTTCTAGTGACCCATGTCTATAGGTGCGTTTTGCTCTTTATTTAACTAATATATAAGCTCCTTTTGTTCACTGAAGGGTATGGGTGTCGTTTCAATTTTTCTATCCATTCATTTCCTTATTTTCTCTCTCTCGTTCTCGAAGCTTCCGTTTTTCTCTCTTCATCTTCTTCACTCATTCCCAATGTAACCTAGCAAAGCTAGGGTTTACTATTTTCGCTTAATACCTTAAGCTTGTTTGGTGAACGGTGTAGATGATGGTAGTGTAGGTCTCTATTCATTCTTGTTCATCTTGTATTGCAGGTGGAGTTCTCTCTTGTGTATGGTTTGCTTGAAGTTTCTGAGGTATTCTCTTGCAAGGAAATGAGAAGAGGAACTTAATGGAGGATAAGTGTTGTCTGGTCCAAACATTTGTGTAAGGGAGTTGTTTCTGGTTACCTGTAATCTTCATTGTGTGTTATCTGTAATGTTAAGTCCTATTGTCATTGGTGAGGGATCAATTGTGTAACTTTGTTGAATACTATTGTAGAGATTCTTGGTATGGTTCTTAATACAAGAAAGGGACTACAGGTTCTTTGCCCTTGGATGTAGGTAACAAGGAGTTTCTCTTAGTTATTAAACCAAGTAAAATACGTGTGTTTTTCTTTCTCTTTTGTTTTTGCTTCTGCTAATTTCATTTTTAAGATTGTACGCTTAAACTCTTACAAGTGGTATCAAGAGTTCTGATTGGTTCTTGCTTTCCTGTCTCTTCTTTGTGCATTTCAGGCTCTGGTGCTTAGGTTCTACCTCAAACCCTCGGTCACTCAAGAATGGGATCAGCCAGAGTGGAGGTGGAGAGGTTTGACGGGAAGAGAGACTTCAACATGTGGCGCAAGAAGATGAGGGTTGTTTTGGTACATCAAAAGTGCTCTAAAGCACTTGGTGGTGAGAAAGACTTACCCTCAGTTTTGTCTAAATATGATAAAAATGATATTCTTGAAACTGTCTTTAGTATGTTAATTATGCATCTGAGTGATAATGTTCTTAGACAAGTTAATGATGCAACTACTGTTGTTGGTATCTGGTTAAAATTGGAATCTATGTACATGACCAAATCTCTCTCAAATAAAATATATCTAAAAGAAAAATTGTTTGGTTTCAGAATGGAATCTAGTAAATCTTTAGATGATAATTTGGATGAGTTTAAGAGAATAACTATTAGTCTTGCTAACATTGATGAAAAGATTATTGATGAAAAATGGTAGTAAATAAGAAGGTCATTGCAGAGGGACTGATTATTAAAAAGAAATTTAGTAAAAAGGGTCAGTATCAAGGAAAAGGAAAGAACGATATTGAGAATAAGAATAAGTCATTTGTTAAAGGAAAAGTGACTTGTTGGCTGTGTTATACGGAAGGACACATTAGGAAGAATTGTCCAGAAAAAGGAAAAGGTCAAAATAATGAGAATAAGATAGATTATGCTAATCTGATTAGTGGTTTTGAGGATAGTGAGGTCCTAGCTATGTCTAATGCTTCCTGTGAGAGGGAGTGGGTGATGGACTCTGGTAGTACATATCATATGACACCTGAAAATGATTGGTTAATCTATTTCAAGTCAACTAAAGGTGTAAAGGTGATGATGGGAAATAACCAAACCTACCAAGCAGAAAGAATTTGAGCTATCTCGACCACTAACTCAGTCCCGCGGGACATTTCTAACACAAGGCCGAAGATGGATGCGAAGAATATTGGAAACCACTCTCGAACCATCACACGGATTCCAAATTAGGTTTAGGATGGGAAATGAGACTGCTAAGGTTCTTAAGGATGTGAGATGGGTCCCTAACCTTAGGAGAAACCTAATATCTCTAGGAATGTTAGACAAGAGTGGATACACTTTAAGGAGTGTTCAAGGAACCTTAGAAGTGGTTAAAGGATCCACAGTTCTTATGATAGGGATGATAGATAATGGTCTCTATTTTCTAGATGGAGAAGCTTTAGGACCTGAGTCTTGCAGTGTCAGTAGAAAGCCTAGTGAGTCTTCTCTTTGGCATAAAAGACTTGACCACATTAGTAATCAAGGATTACAAGAGTTATATAAACAAGGTATTTTAGGTTTTAAAACATTTACTCCAATTAAGTTCTGTGAAACTTGTGTTTTGGGAAAATCCCACACATTAAAGTTTCAAATAGGAAAGAAAGAAACTAAATATATCTTGGATTATATACACTCTGATGGGGGTCACCAAACATTCTTAGCTCTATTTCTGGCTATCATTACTTTCTTTCTATGATAGATTCTCATTCCAGACGTATATGGACTTATTTTATAAAATAAAAGGATTAAACATTTGATTATTTTAAAGACTGGAAAGTTTAAGTGGAAACTGAGACACAAAGGTTAAAGCATTCAGAACTGATAATGGTTTGGAGTTTTGTAATAACCAATTTAATGATTTCTACAAACAATTTGGTATTTTAAGACATAGAACTTGTGCTGAAACACCTTAGCAAAATGACATTGCTGAAAAAATGAATAAAACTATTTTAAATAAGGATAGATGCATGCTATTTGATTCTGGTTTTAGAAAATCTTTTTGGGCAGAAGTTGTCTCTATTGCTTGTCATGTTATAAATAGGTCACCTTCATCTACCATTAATTTCAAAACTCCCATGAAAATGTTGTATGGTAAGCCTCCTAACCTAAGTTATATGAAACCCTTTGGCTGTTTAGCTTATGTTCACACTAAACAGGATAAGTTAGCCCTTAGGGCTCTTAAATCTGTCTTTGTAGGTTATCCTGCAGGGACAAAAAGGTATAAGATTTAGTTAATATATGAAAATAAATGTGTTGTTAGTAGAAATGTTGTCTTTAATGAACTAACATTTTTTAAAGATATTGTGTAGGATATTAGACAGGTTCAAGAACCTGGAAATGTTCAATTGGAGGTGGAGAATACCATTGGTATTGATGATTCTGAACTTGTTCAGAACCATGATGAAATTGAAGATTAAGGAGACACACTTGATCAACTTGCTAATGATCAACAAACAACTAGTGAAGAAAATCAAGAAGAGTCCAACCTCAATGATTATCTTCTAACTAGAGATAGAGCTAGGAGGAATATTAGGCTTCCTAGCAAATTTGCTCATCCTAACATTGTTGCTTTTGCCTTGCAAGTTGCTAAAATGGTTGAACAAGAAGAACCAACAGCATACAAAGAGACAATGAACATGAAATCTCGAGAAAGATGGTTGAGAGCAATTGAGGAAGAGATCTCCTCATTAAAGAAGAATCTGACATTGTTCTAGTGGACAAACCCAAAACCAAAAGGATCATTGGATGCAAGTGGGTCTTCAAGCTGAAGCCTACAGTCCCAAGATTGGAGAAGGCCAAGTATAAGACCAGGTTGGTAGCCAAAGGCTACTCACAGGTAAAAGAAGTATATTATAATGAAATTTTCTCTCCTATAGTAAAACATACTTCTATTAGGCTTATTTTATCTGTTATTGCTATTCTTGATTTAGAATTAGAACAACTTGTTGTTACAACTTCTTTTTTGCATGAGACCTTAGATGAACAGATCTATATGGAGCAGCTAGAAGGCTTCATACAGAAAGGTTTTGAGAACAAGGTTTTTTTTTGCTAAAAAGGTCCCTATATGGATTAAAACAGGCACCCAGGCAGTGGTACAAAAGGTTTGATGACTTTGTTCTGTCACATGAATTTATAAGATGTAAGTATGATCATTGTGTTTATTATAAGAAAGACAATGAAAATAGATATACCTATCTGCTAATCTATGTCGATGATATGCTAATAGCTTCACATGATATTAAGTGTATTAACAAATTAAAAGAGATGTTACTAAAGGAATTTGACATGAAAATCCTTGGTCCTGCCAACAGGATCTTAGGCATGGATATACTGAGAAACAGAAAAGAAAGAACCTTATCTTTATCTCAATCTGTGTATGTTAAGAAAGTTGTTAAACTCTTCTATATGCATCTCTGTAAATCTGTTAGTTTACCTTTAGTTGCTCATTTTCATTTAAAATCTGTATGTGGTGATTTAAATGAAGATGAATCTGCCTATATGAAAAATGTATCATATTGTAATGCAGTTGGAAGCCTAATGTATGCAATGATTAGCACTAGACCTGATATAGCCTATGGTGTTAGTGTTGTGAGTAGGTTCATAAGTAATCCTTCAAAAGAACACTGAAATGCTGTAAAATGGATATTGAGATATCTGAATGGCACCTCTGATTTGTGAATCTACTTGGAGAGAGGAAGAAAAGAAGGTGGCTCTTTATATATGAAATGGGGGAGGTGCAATTTGAACACGAAAAACGTACCATCAACTACCTAGCAAATGAAACCCAAACCAACACTACTACAAAAATCACCTTGAATGACACTGATTCAAAGATGGTTTTCTATAATTGTTATTGTCGTAAACATGGTGACATTTTTATAAATAATTGAAATGGTTGAAAAACTGTCTTGGGAACTACCATTCTAAGATGGTTTCTACGAAATCGTCTTAGAATGGTTGTCATTCCAACAGAAACAATGACAATTTCGTAAATATGTGATTTTTCAACAAAGACGATTTTCCAAAAGCTGTCTTCGAAACTACCATTCTAGGATGGTTTTGTAAAAATGTCTTAGAATTGAGTGTATTTTTATTTTTCATCCACACCGTCACCCTCCCCCCTCCTTTAAATTTTTGAAATTTGAATTTGAAACCAATCATGAAAATGAAAACTGCATTTACAAGGCCAACCCATGAATTCTTCATCCTCTCTCTCTCACACACACAGTGAAATCCACTTTTAGCAAAAAACAAAGAGTGAGAACATAAGACAGAGAAAAGTTGCTACCATCGAGCATTGCTGTCCCTTCTCACCCCTGAATTCGAAGAAGCTCTCTTGTGGCAGCAGCCACGATCTCGTCTTGTTCCTGTTCAGACCCAGCGATGACGCCAGAATCGATGACATCGACAATGACGATGGTGAATCTCGTCCCTTTTCCGTCATCAACTTCTTCGCCGGAGAATCCTTTCGAGAATCCACGATTTCCAAGGTTTTTCTTTTGCTTCCATCTAGAATTTAATCTTTGCTTTTTTAGCAAAATACTAATAGTCAAAACTCAAAAGCGTTACCAGTACTACCTACTAGCACTATGTTATTTTATTGTGATTTGTAATGCGCCTTGCCATTTAATTTATTATTTATTATTGTTTTTCAATTTGAGAGTTGAGATTGGACTTTTTTTTGTTGGAAGGAGTGGAGACGGTGAAGGCGGAGAGCAACGCCAAGAAGGTGACTGTGATCGAGAAAGTTGACCAATGAAATCATGCAAGAGATGCTTCAGATGTCTATAGTATAGGTTTCAAATTTAATACTAATCAAATAGTGTTATTTATAATTAATACTTTAGAATTGGAATACATCCAATTGTACAATGGTGAGAATCTGAGAAGTAAAGAGAGCAATATACTATACTACAAATGTACAAAAATGATTTAAACATAACTTGTATGATGAGTATGAAACTGAAACAGATGCAGATAGATGAAAGGATCTAAGCCCAACAAGGTTGTCTCCTTAAGACAATTTGTTCCCTCCAATTGATGCCAAAGGTTGATGAACAGTTGCCTCCCAGGATAGAACGGATCAACGTCTGAAGATCGGTGGCACTACCAATCAACAACCCAAATGAACAAAGCGAATGCTTGAGGAACCACACACAAAGAATGAAGAATTCATGTGATATGAAAAATGCAACAACATGTAATCGAGAAGATCAGGAAAATAAACTTAGTTTTTTTCTAATTGCCTCTGTGTCTATATATAGACAACAAACAACCATGTTGAAGAGTTGTCGGCGAACCACCGCGACCATTGGCGGCGAACCATCACGACTGTTGGCGGCGAACCATCGCGACCGTTCGTTATCGGAGCAGTTGGGAGTAGTTACGGAGGGAATTCAAAAGTTGTGGGACTATTCAAAAAATTATTTCTCATTTTTTCACACACACTTTCACATTCCCTTTTCCTAATCTTTTCCAACCCACCTCTTATTCATAACCCATGGAGTTTTAAACATAAACTCCAATAATCCCCCACATGAATAAGAGATCAATGACTAAATGCATATGAATATGTATGTAAGTGTGGTTCCTCGACGAGAAACAATTGCATCGAGATAGGTAGGGGTTACCTTTGAACCTTCTCTAGTGTAAACCTATTGGGTATACTAGGTCAATCAGTGGTCGTGATGCCTTGAACCATTGATTTTTATTGTGTATACCAAGACAATAGGAGACACACAATTGCTTCCCTAGCATTGTCGGTCCTCATTGTTGTGTCCATTTTGGTCGTGGACACCTGTCTGGTTTTGTGAGTGTTGTAGAGAATCAGCCTTTTTAAGTTCTCATTGAAGCGGCCCCCACTTCACACTCACATAGGTGATTTCTTGTGATATGCCTCCACATACATCATCTGAACACATCAGATTAAGAAACCATAAAAGCCATTATGCTTACCCTCATATACATTGTCTTGTCACTAGAATGAGTATGAGTTTAAAACTCCATAGTGTTTAACAGTCAATCATGACTTAGTTGTCTCCAAGATATAGCACCCCCACCAAGGGTGAACACATATCCGCTTGTGGGTTTAGTGTCATTAGAACCGGTGATCTAGTTTGCATCACAATATCCTTCAATAACTGCAGGGTACTTCTCGTAATGCAAACCAAATTTTTGAGTGTGCTTTAGGTATCCTAAAACTCTTACCATAGCTTTCCAATGATACATGTTTGGATTACTCGTAAAGTGACTCAACATGCTCACTTCATAAGCAATATCAGGTCTAGTGCAGTTCATAACATACATAAGACTGCCTAATACTTGAGCATACTCTTTTTGTGCTTCAGCTTTACCAGTATTCTTCGATAGTCGAAGACTAGAGTCTATGGGCTTCTTCACAGGAGTTATATTTAAACTCTTGAATTTTTCAAGAATTTCAGCAATACAATGAGCCTGTGATAAAGCCAACCCTCTTGATGTTCTATGGATTTTGATACCCAAAATAACATCTGCTCTTCCCAAATCTTTTATGTCAAATTTGCTAGCAAGAAATTGCTTAGTAGCTTTAATCATTTGATTATTACTACCCATTATCAACATGTCATCTACATACAGACAGACTATGGCAAACCCTTTCTTAGTATTCTGAATATAGACACACTTGTCACATTCATTAATACTAAAACTGTTCGATAACATAACTTTATCAAACTTTGCATCCCATTGTTTTGGAGCTTGCTTTAACCCGTAAAGGGATTTAATTAATCGACAAACTTTCCGTTCTTGTCCTGGAACAACAAATCCTTCAGTTGTTCCAAATAGATCTCTTATTCTAGGTCTTCATTTAAGAAAGTTGTCTTAACATCGATATGATGTAGTTCTAACCCATTCAACGCTGCTAGCGCGACTAACATCCTAATGGACGTAATCCTTGTATCAGGTGAATAGGTACCAAAGTAGTCGAGACCTTCGCGTTGCCTGTAGCCTTTGACTACAAGCCTAGCTTTATATTTATCAATAGTGCCATCTGCCTTCATCTTCCTTTTGAAGACCCACTTACTTCCTAGAGGCTTAGTGTCAGGAGGAAGGTCTGCCAATTCCCAGTGTGGTTCGACAGGATGGATTCAATTTCACTATTGATAGCCTCTTTCGAGAATGGTGCCTCTAGGGATGTTACAGCTTCTTTATACGTCTGATGCTTATTTTCTAACAGATATGTTAGAAAATCAGGTCCAAAGGATGTGGTGGTCCTTTGCCTCTTACTACATCTAGATTCATCCTCTACAGGATCAACACTAGTTGTAGTCTCTCGAGGTCCCACAACATTATCATTGTCATTACCACTTGGTTCATATACCTTTTTTATATGGAAATATATCCTCAAAAAACCTAGCGCCCCTTGATTTAGTAATTGTATTAACATGTATATCTGAGACATTGGATTTATAAACCAAAAACCGACTAGCACTACTATTAAGTGCATAACCAATGAATACATAATCCATGATTTTAGGTCTGATCTTCAACCTTTTGGGTTTAGGAACTGCGACCTTAGCTAAGCACCCCCACACTTTCAAGTATTTCAAGGATGGTTGCTTTCCTTTCCATACTTCGTATGGTATGCTCTTTGTCTTCTTATGAGGGACTCTATTAATAATATAGTTTGTCGTCAAAACGGCTTTCTCCCACAAGTTTTGTGGTAAACCAGACATGATTAACATAGTGTTCATCATTTCTTTTAATGTTCGATTTTTCCTTTCTACAATCCCATTTGATTGTGGTGCATAAGAAGCAGTCGTTTGATGTATAATACCAGACTCTATATAGAATTCCTCGAAGGGGCCATCATATTCTCCCCCGATCGCTCCTTATAGCCTTAATTTTCTTGTTAAGTTGATTTTCAAATTCATCTTTATATTGTCTAAAAGCCACAAGTGCTTCATCCTTACTATTAAGTAAATAAACATAACAGTATCTACTACAATCATCAATAAAAGTAATAAAATATTTCTTATTACCCCTAGATGGTACAGATTTCATATCACATATATCAGTATGTATTAAATCTAACAGTTCAGTTGATCTATCAACAGAAGAAAAAGGTAATTTTGAAACTTTTGATTCAACACATACTTGACATTTAGTATTAGAACATTCAACTTTAGGCAATAAATCTAAATTAACTACACCTTTAATTGATTTAAAATTAACATGTCCTAATCTTTGATGCCATAAATTAGAAGACTCAAGCAAGTAAACAGAAGTAACATTATTATTAGTACTAACACTACCACTGGTTATAGTCATTACATTCATCTTGAAGAGGCCCTCACTAAGGTATCCTTTTCCTACATACACATCATTCTTAGTAAGTACAAACTTATCAGAAACAAATATAAGTTTAAAGCCATTCTTGCTCAGAAGGGATCCAGACACTAAGTTCTTGCGAATATCAGGCACATGAAGCACATCATTAAGTGTCACAACCTTGCTAGAAGTCATCTTTAAAGCCACCTTTCCAATACCTTCAACTTTTGAAGTAAAAGAGTTACCCATATAGAGTTTCTCATCATTCTTCATAAGGGTGTAGGAAGAAAACATCCACTTAGATGAACAGATATGCCTAGTAGCACTACTACAAAAACCATTTTTTACGACACTGATTCAACGTCGGTTCATCAATAACCGTCTTAGAAAGAAACGCGGTGGCATTTTCGTAAATAAATGTAACCATTCTACGTCGGTTTCGTGAAAACAGTCTTAGAATGTTTTCCATTCCAAGACGGTTTTTCGAAAACCGTCTTAGAAGGCTTTTAAGTGATTTTTATATTTAATGTCTCCCTCTCCTCTCTCACAGACTCTTTATTCTCCCTCTCCTTCACACTCTCTGACTTCCCCTCTAGGGTTCTGAAGAAGTCGTGAAGGACCAAGGCAACCCCTCTGCTCCGCACACTCGACACCATTGCACCGCCGTCCTCTCTGTTGTCGTCATTGACACCAACCACATCAACAACAACTCTCCCGAGGTTTGGTCTCTCTTCTCTTGTGGTGTGGTAGTGGTGATGCATTCTATATTCAGGGGATCTTTCTTCCCATGTGTGTGTGAGCTTTGAAGGTGAGAGTTTCTCCAAACCTTTTATCTCTCTTTCAAGTTTTCGAATCTGCTGGTTTCTTTGTTGTTCTTTGATCTTATGGCCCAACTTGCTTTGATGGAGAAAGGAGATCCGGTGGTGACCGTGATGGATACCGTGGAGGTCCACGCGGACCTGGTGGTGATTTCATTATATTATTGTATTTGTATGGGACTTAGAACATAAAACATGCTTCTCTACCTTCTGCTTTTAAATATTTTGGCACCATTCTCTTTTATAGGATAATTAGATCTCATGATTTTTTTTTCTTTTCCAGATTCTAAACCTTGTTTAGACTAAAAAATGCAAGATAATCGTTGGAGTGGGATTTGGAGTTACAGGTCTATGCCTTGTCTTTATAATAGTTGGAATCTTTTGGTGGAAGGGCTACTTCAAAGGAATAATTACGACATGAAAAGGTAAATACTAAACAAGCATTTGTGCTTTCCACAAATACTCTTAAACAATGCGATAACTTACTACATAAAAGGAAACAAGTTGTTCCTATGAATACTTATTTTGTGTTGACTTATTGGACAGGTACTGAAAGACAAGATTCACAGAAGGGGACATTTACGTTAAAACAAATTAGCTTGACATGCTGCTAGCTATTATAGTATTAACATTTCAACTTAGCTTGACATGCTGCTATTCTGCTTCTCCTTATTCATAAGAGTTTGTAATTGGAATGGGGAATCTTCCTTGGGGGTTTGTTTGAAAAACTGATCAATGAAATGAACCAATTATGCAGGACAGATTTTAATAATTATTATAAGAAAAAATAAATATAAGATGCCCCCATTTTGACATCCCCTCGGTATCCTCGAAAAAAATTGCTTGAGGTGGTAAAGTCTATTTGTAATTTCTCCTGCCACCTTCAAGGCTGGACAATTTGCATGTGACATACTGCACCTCTACTTCATGAAGCTGTTATTTTGTTTTTTGTTTTGTTTCTTCCCTTCACTTTTCTTTTATCTGAAAATAGATACTTTACTGCAACATTGGAAATCCTCATTCTCTTGGCCAGTAGCCAATAACTTTTTTCCTATAGGTTTGCCTTTTACTAATTACTCAGCTGCTTGGGGTACTTACTCAGCAGTTACTTATCACATTATTCCATGCAAGTTATGTTAGTGATATTCATTTTTTACATTGTCACATAAAAATTAAACTCCATACTAAATTTATATGTAGCTTTTCTAATGTATTTAATATGTTGCAGGTTATTTGTGCTAAACAGGAAATTATGTGCATGGAGAGGGAGAGGGAAGCACTCCTCCAATTCAAGGTTGCCCTTCTGTAAGAATTTCATGAGCCACCTAAGGCTCCTTGTAATAATAGGTGGATCAGTGGATGGTCTTAGTTGAAACCAAGGTTGGCAAAAGTATTCACTATACGATTAATTTGCTTATATCTATAAACATTATCAATCCCAATATCCCATACTAGAGCTAACAGATTTTGGTTTTGACGAATATAGTTCCATATCTACTTGCATTTCTAGAGTATTAATTGTTTATTTTTTGTTTATAAAAGTTTAAGGAAAGATCGAGGATAACACCAGTTACATAAGTTCAATTGTAATTATTTATAGTTCTTTTACAACATAAAATTAGTTATGCATAACTTATAAATTAAATTTTGTAGAAATTACTAAATTGATATGAGAATATTTTTACAAATTACTTTATATATAAGGTAATTTAAGCTTTATTTCATTATTATTTTCATTTTCTTCTCCTATAAATTTTATGACCTGTTATTTGTTGTTGGCTTGCTCAGGTACTTGTTTACTTCACTTGCAATTACAATTTCAGTTTTATTTATTTTTATTATCTTCCTTGTCCCATTTTTCCTGTGTGTTGCTTCTTGCACTTGCAGTAATTTATTATAATTAGTTAAATAAGACTAAGATTACTTTATATTTAAAAACAGGGGTGACAATAGGGAACTTGTCATATTGACAGCTGTCACATGTATAGACAATCCTTTTGATTTAGATGAAGCTACAAGGTCCTCTCCTTATCACATTGTTACTAATCAAAAACTCACTGATGGACTGATAGATATTCTACAAACCAATAAGGTAGATTCATTGCTTTCAATCTTCACTTACCTGTTCCTCTGTTCAACTAGCCTGCTTCAAGATGTCCCGTGCAATCTGTTTTTGTGGACATACATATTTTATTTGTTGCTAGGTTTGTTTATGTATCAGTACTACTTGTACTCTACTTTCTTATATATATATACACTATTTTTGCTGATAAAAAAAACATATTTTATTTGTTATACTTCAAATATCTCCTAATGCCTGCAATTATGACTTAGCTATACACTAATTCTGTAGGCACTATTCCAAGGAAAAACCAAAGGTTTTGATGTGGAAAAAGCTCTGTTGGCAAAATCTGTACGTGATTTTGAAGAAGCAATATCTATGGTATAACAAATAAGTTTGGGGCTATAGAAGATTTTTATTCAAAATCCAGCACAAGAAATATGATTAGGAATGTTAAAATTCCTGTTCTCTTTATACAGGTAAACATGTCACTTTCTCACTTAAATCCCCATTTGATTAATCACATCTTGTGCATTTTGCTAAATTTTAATTGTCTGCAGAATTGTATACTTCTGATTATCCATAACATGCTGCAGCATTGTCTGCAATCGTATTTTAATGCTTCATGATTGGTAAGATAGTGAAATGATTACAACTTCCTTGCATCTGTAATAAAATGGATGGCAAAAATGGCTTATTTAAAAAAATGGCAAAAATGGATAGTGCATTAACGCCGTGTTTGCTATAGAAGTAAAAAAAAAGAAGTGAGAAATGTAAAATAATAAAAATAGATGGAATTAGCTTAGAGAGTGAAAAATACTAAGGTTATTTAGTTGAGATAAAAAAGAGTGTAAAAAAAAATTAAATATTTGAATTAAGTGGTTAGGCAGGTAAAAAATATTTTAATTATTTTATTATAAATATTATTCTTATTTATTAATGTCATGATTATTATTTTATTTCTATTATTATTATTAATTTTATTTTGATAATTTTGTATTACTATATATTATTACGTACGTGTATCGGTGGATGCAGTGGGCAATTTTTCTTTTATTTGGAAATTTTTTGAGTTAGATAACTTTGGAGTGCCTTAGAACAATAACTTGAGTATAAAAGTTGCATGCCCAAGCCCAAAGTCTAAATCATCAGGACGGTGCACAAAAATGTCTTTAAGTTCAATTTGGTCTTATTGTTTAAAGATTCAATTAGATTATGTGTTTTTTTTAAAAAATAATTCAATTAGTTTTTTTAGTATTAAAATGTTCAAGTAGGTCTTTTATTTTTTTAAATAGATTCAATTTCATTCTTTTTTTTTCATCTACTCCAATTTGTTTTAAAAAATAAGACCAAAATTAATTTTAAATAGGATCAAATAAAACTTATTTTAAAAAATAAAAGATATGTTATTCACACGTTTTTGTAATAAATTTGATTTTTTTTAAAAAAAATCATAGGAAATGATTATATATTGCTTCATTAGCAATTAAATTATTATAATGAAAAACCAAAGCTTCATCTAGCAGTAGAATCAGCTAAGCTGGCTGAATCCAATTAATTGTGTATGGAACAAGGCTATATATGAATCCAATTAATTGAGTGTGGTTGTTTGTTCGTTTCCTTGGTCATTTAACCGGCTATTTTTACATTTCATTACAGCTGGGAGTGCTATTTTTGCCATGATTATATTCCCCATGATTGAAAGAGTGAAGAATGCTTATAATTGGACCCAAATGCTAACATCTTTGAAGGTGCCTGTTTGCCACTGGCTATTGTTTTTGGCTTTTATTTGGTATGCAGCACATGGTAGAATTTATCTTAACTATTTAATGTTATTCTAAATTTAAGCAAAATTTATCATTAAAACTTTCTTATATATGTTCTTACAATTCATATGTGTCTTATATGTCCATTCAAATGATTAAATTGATTTCTACATATGCAATTTCATTGCCATGTCATAATGTTAGTGTTAAAATTTGACGGTAACTTAATGGATCACATTTGCTTAATTTTAATTTGATTTAATTTGGTGATCATGAAAGATCACTTTCTTTAGTTCCTATAGGAGAAAAAAAAAACTTGGAAAATATATACAAAAAGCTATTCTAAGACGGGTCTCTGAAAAATCGTCTTAGAATTCTCAATTTTAATTTTTTTTTTAAAAATGCATTCTAAGACGGTTCTGTCAAAAACTGCATAAGACAATTTCTAAGACGGTTCCAAGCTAAGAACCATCTTAGAAAGTGACTTTCAAAGACGGTTGAATAACCGACGTAGAATACCTTCATTTTCAACAACACCCAGGTCAACGACGGTTGCGGAACTGATGTAGTATGTGGTAAATAACCGATGTAGAAAGCGACTTTTGTAGTAGTGTAGCACCGGTATCCACCCACCACTCCTTAGTGTCCCCTACAAGGTTACACTCCCACACCACTGCCGCTAAGTTGAGATTTTCAGCTTCTCCACAAGTGGTATCAACCAAGTTGGCTTGAGTGGTCTTTTTCTTCTTGGATTTCTATGACTTTTTGCAATCCTTTGCACGGTGGCCAGGATTACCACAATTGTTGCAATTGCCTTTGAACTTTTTGCTTTTACCATTTCCTTGTTTAGCATTTCCATCATCGGAATATTTCCGCTTCTTGGACTTTGATCCCTCTTCAACAATATTAGCCCTAGAGACCATAGGATTGTTGCCAAATTTCTTTTCAGCAACTTTGTTGTCTGCTTCTATCCTCAACCTCATCATTAGATCTTCAAGTGTTATCTCCTTGCGCTTATGCTTGAGATAGTTCTTGAAATCCTTCCAGGATGGTGGTAATTTTTCAATAACCGCAGCAACCTGAAATGATTCACTCAGGGTCATCCCCTTAGCATGAATTTCATGCACTAACACTTGAAGTTCCTCCACTTGACTCATCACATTCTTAGAGTCTTCCATCTTGAAGTCCAAAAATCTGCCAACAATGAATTTCTTCAAGCCAGCATCTTCTGTTTTGTATTTCTTGTCTAGACTATCCCACAGTTCCTTACTGGTTTTGAAAGTGCTATACACATTATACAAGGAATTGTCTAGACCATTGAGGATGTAGTTTTTGCATAGGAAATCAGAGTGCTTCCATGCACCAACCTTCTCTTTATCATGTTCGTCTCCTTCTTCCAACTTCGGAGCATCTTCCTTGAGAAAACATTCCAAACACAGGTTTGTTAAGTAGAACAACATTTTCTATTGTCAACGCTTAAAATCAACCCCATTGAATTTTTCAGGCTTTTCAGCAGGAGTCGAAACAGAGGGAGCCTTGTTGTTGTTGACCAAGTTTGCACTTGTCGAAGTCATTTCTGTTACACAAATAGAAACAGTGATTAATCACACATATTAATCGTTCAAAAGTATAGAGAGTAGAGAACAATATATAATACAGAAAGATAGAATATACTGAACCCAGATTCAAATCAAATTGTCTTAAGATTGTTATTTATAATTAATACTTTAGAATTGGAATACATCCAATTGTACAAGGGTTAGAATCTGAGTAGTTAAGAGAGACAATATACTATACTACAACTGCACAAAAATGATTTAAACAAAACCCGTATGATGAGTATGAAACTGAAACAGATGCAAAGAGATGAAAGGATTCGAGCCCAACAAGGTTGTCTCCTTAAGATAATTTGTTCCCTCCAATTGATGCCAAAGGTTGATGAACAGTTGCCTCCTAGGATAGAATGGATCAACGTCTGAAGATCGATGGCACTACCAATCAACAGCCCAAACGAACAAAGCGAATGCTTGAGGAACCACACACAAAGAATGAAGAATTAATGTGATATGAAAAATGCAACAACATGTAAGCGAGAAGATCAGAATAAAAAACTTAGTATTTTTCTAATTGACTCTGTGTCTATATATAGACAACAAACAACTATGTTGAAGAGTTGTCGGTGAACCACCGTGACCATTGGCGGTGAACCATCACGACTGTTGGCGGCGAACCATCGCGACTGTTCGTTATCTGAGCAATTGGGAGTAGTTATGGAGGGAATTCAAAAGTTGTGGGACTATTCAAAAAATTATTTCTCATTTTTTCGCACACACTTTCACATTCCCTTTTCCTAACCTTTTCCAACCCACCTCTTATTCATAACCCTTATAATTATTCAGTAGTAGCTACCACTTAATGGTATGATCTATGTTTGGTACTGAGCTTTGCCCACATAATAATATGGTGGGTTTTGTTCAATGTAAATATAAAAAATATTGAAAGTTGACAGTTGACCAATGAATGATGTTTTGATGATTGCAGTGTGTCTGTCAAAAATCATCCCAATAACCGGATGCTGGGAAAGCGTAACATTGTTGATGGAAACGTATCTAATGGAGACAATTTATTTTTGTTATAGGACTTTATGTGTCATGAAAATCAAGTATTTTAGTTTTTGGTTCATAATGTTTAGAGATTGGACCATATGTATGGAAGACATATAAAGAAGTTTACGATGAAGTTCTGCATATGAGTTCTGCTTTACGAGCATCTGATGTCGAACCTGTAAGTGCTTGTGAAAGGGCTTCCCTCGTAATTTATATGCACAGTAGATTTGTAGTTTTCAAAGGGAATTAATCTTCTTAATGTCTATTGTGGTTATCCTGCCACAGGGCAATAAAATTGGAATTTATGGATCTAATTGCCCTGAATGAATTGTGGCAATGGAGGTTTGACACTTCTATAACCCTTGTGTTCTCAAAGTTTTCTCTCTTGTTCTTTCTATAATGCTACCATATCATAGTTCATAATCATGTTTATATTGGTGTAGGTTTATTCTGCTCAAAGCTTTATTTGTGTGCCTCTCTATGACACCCTTGGTAAGTTTTCTTTGAAATGAAACTTGTTTAATAAATTCACGTATCCCCACTTCTCTCTCTCACACATCTTTATTGTTCTGCGGTTAAGACTTAAGAGTCATGCCAAAGAATAAATATGATCCTAATCTAAGCCAATCTTTGAACTTTGTTCAAGGCCTGGTGCTGTAAATTTTATCATAGATCATGCAGTAGATTTTGTGTTCGTCCAATATAAGAAGGTTAAAGATTTTGTGCTATCAATTTTTTATAAAAATAATAATTAATATTCTGCTTCAGATAATTTTATAAATCTGAGATTCAGAGTAGCAGTTTATAGGTTCTTACTGAGTTCCTATACCATTTGTAACTTTTAAATCCTGAATGTAAATCCTCAAAGCGACTGAAAGGTAAATTTAATTATAGGTGTTTCAATTTCAATATTTCTATGCTCGAGCTAGCAGAACGATTAAATGAATTAAACTAAAATTGATTATGGGTTACAGCCATGGTGTGCTTCACTACATTAACAGAGGAAGAGAAAGCCAAAGCCACCGCAATTGGAATTAAGCCATATTCGTGGCATCAATTCTTGCACTTTGTTAGTACTTAGTACGTAGGGAATTGGTCATTCAATGCATAAAATTATTTGCATAAAATTTAACCAACAGGTATTGGGAGTAAGAGAGAAATTGGCACACCAATAGAAACTATCAGTTTTCCAGTAATTTATCTATATCACAAATGCCTGAAGTTGAATTGCTGATTTTTTTATATTATTATTAGTGTATGTTGCTAGATACTATGCACTGAGATATTTTTTGAGGGAGAGATATCATGTTGAGGTAAGTCTGAATCATGCATATTCATAATGTACCAAATTGTATTTTAACTCTACTCATTCAAACTAATAAATCACTAAAAAAAGTTTTTCATCGTAAGAGTTTAAATCTCATTTAATTAGCCATAGAGATCTTGGATTTTCATCAATTTTTTTTCTTTTTGTAACTTGAATTTCTAAGAATATGATGATTGTTTGCTAAGGATGGGCTATCTCCAGTTCTATTAATCCCTGCCAATGAATTATGCACTCTTTAGAGTTTAGTAATTAGATCTATTATAATACTTGGATTTAATTTACGTATCCTATTATATATTGTATATTGGTTTGCTTTGTGGCATTTATTAGTAATTATCATGTATTAAATGTGCAAGCAGCTTCAATGTTCAAAGGGCCAGTGCCTCCTATTGTCCCCTTTTCTTTAGGGTCTCTTGGCTTTATGACTCCTTTCTGTATCCTCCAACTTGTGCTCATGCATATTTTATTGACAAAAGTATTTAGTGTAGACTTATAGGAACAATATCTAATTAATTGGTTCATGTATTGAAATAATAAAATATGGAGAATTTTTTTAAAATTCTTAGAAATACCTCAACATGATTCAGACTTACCTCAACATGAAGATTATTCTTTGGAAAATCGTCTTAAAATTCTCAATTTTTAATTAAAAAAAAACATTTCTAAGATGATTTTTCATGAAAACTGTCTTAAAAAGTAGACTTTTTAAGACGGTTTTCCAGTGAATCGTCTTAGAAATGTATTTTTTAAAAAAGAAATTAAAAATTGAGAATTCTAGCACAGTTATCTTATATGGAAAGTCATCTTAGAAAGTAGACTTTTCTAATACGGTTTTCACGGAAACCCATCTTAGAAATGTTTTTTTTTTTAAAAACAAATTAAAAAAATTGAGATTTCTAAGACATTTCTCTGCAAAAATCTTCTTAGAAAGTGTTCTAAGACGATTTTGGGAAAAATTGTATTAGAAATGTCTTTTTTTAAAAAAAATTTAAAAAATGAGATATCTAAGACGATTCTCCGCAAAAATCATCTTAAAAAGTAGACCTTCTAAGATGGTTTTTGTGGAAAACCATCTTAGAAGGTTCTCTTTGTAAGACGATTTTCCAGAGAATCGTTATAGAAATATGCAATTTTTAATTTTTTTGAAAAAAAATAATTTTTAAGACATTTTTGTCAAGAATCATCGTAGAAATTGTATCCTTCCGAAAACACTCACTTTAAAAACGGTTGTACAACCGTCGTTAAAAGGCCTTTTTTCAATAGTGTCACTATTTAGAAGCATTAAACTAAATTATTTTGGATAAATTTTTTCCTTTAAAATTTTGTTTATTATGTTGTTCAAACTATTTTTAAGAATTAAATGGCATAGAGAGATTGTACTTCTAGTCCCATACCCTAGGTGTTATTTGGTTCCTGACTTCCTGGTCTTGTCCATAGCCATGGTTTGTCTCCCTTTTCTAGGACATATGGCTATATGTAAATTGTATCGCTTAATGAAATTAAACCATGAGGAAATTTTGAGATTAAAGTTTGTCAATTGGGTTTTCTTCCTTGAGTCTTTTTGTAGCAATTCATTTCTTTATTTTGATGGTTAGTGTGGTTCATGTCAATAGAATTATAAATATTTAACCATTATTTATGGTCAAGAGGGATTTTATGGTAAGTAACATCATTGAAACTTTGGTTTTTAATTGAGCCAAATGGTGTCGTGTGATCCATGTAGCTGACTTAGCCTAGTAGATAAGGTTTTGTTATTATAGTTGTTGTAATTGTGATTACTCCACACATTATGCCTTTACGTTATCAAAGCACTTATAGAAACTAGTAGAAAGAATTCATAAGCAGAATTAGTTCATTGTAAGCTCATTTCCATGTTAGCTAACATGTTGTATGAGGTTCTTGATGAAGTTGTTAAGCTTCTACCTAGCACACAAAAGTTTATCGAGAATCAACTTGATCTAACTAGGGAGTTCAATTTCTTTTACACGAGGTATTCATATTTTCAACCACAAAATTGATACATAAAGAGAGGACGTCAAATGTAGGATTTATTAATATTTCGATATCAATTTAAATCTATAAAGACTGTTTATATTGCCTACTTAGCCGATAGTGTTAAGCATTGAACATTTATGTGTTATTTATAATAGGATTGTACAATAAAAGTTAAAGTGATTCTATCTATCTATCCATCCATCTATATCTGATTTTGAAAAAATAATACTTTTCTAAGACGTTCTTTAAAAAACTGTCTTAGAAAGTGAACTTTCTAAGACAATTTTTTGAAAAACCGTATTAAAAAAACTACTTTCTAAGATGGTTTTTTCACTACTACAAAAATTGCTTTTAACATCACTAAGTTAACATCGATTTTTTGGAAAACCGATGTTAACGAAAACGCGGTGGCAAATTCGTAATTAATTGGACATGGTTGACATTGGTTTTCCAGGTTTTTAACAAAACCGATGTTAACCTATTACTGTTAACATCTGTTTTACAGGTTTTTAAGAAAACCAATGTTAATATGAAGACATTAACATTGGTTTTTCAATGAAAACCGATGTTGTTATTATAAGACCTGACCCCCAAATTAAACATCCTCACTCTCGCGCCTATCTCTGACTCTCAGTGTTGCCCTTCACTGCACCTACGACGATCACGATCACGGTCACCTGAATCGCTGTCATTGTCGGTGTCGGCTCACTCTCACGGCGGTTCCATTGTCGGTGTCGGGTTTCATTGTCTGGTGTCGCGGCTCCCACAAGGTATGTGTCCTTCCATTGACAAAACCATGAGCTTCTTTTTCTTCTGCATTTGTGTTCTTCTTCTGAGCTTCTTTTTGTCTTGTGTAGCTTCTTTTGGTCTTTACTAGCAATAAAAAGTGTGACCTAAGGGAACAAGTGACAATGTGTAGATTAATTTTTTTTTACCTGTTTTCGAGATGCTTGTAATGGTTAAAAGTTTTGCATATTGTAGAATATCTTATGAAGCAACTCATTTTGCATATTTATTCCTGGACCACAAAGTAGTTAATGGTTAGGATTGAATGTTATGGATTTGAGAAACTTGCGTAGATGGTTGGTTGAAGAATTTAGGACAGCATAGTGGTTGATTAAGTATACCAACAAGGTAGCCTATTAACCATTAAGTAATGAGAATTTAGGACAGCTTAGTGGCTGATTTTAGTGTTTTCTACAGGTAAAGATTTTAGTGTAGCTCACTGCTATTTGCTTTGGATTGGTACAGCTCTTGTTGGACAACCACTATCATCATTACTGCACCCATACATAGGCTGATAGCCATACCTTGCATATCGGAATAGGTGTTCTTTTTGTAGTGCAGCAAGTTAAAAAGTAGCTTTTAACTTCCAAAACAAATTAGCTTTAAGTTAGGAAAAATCCACTCATATGTGATATCCCCTTGAATTTGCAGTAAAACATATTTTTACGTTTAATAAGTACCAGTAAGAAGGCACTAAGCGAGTCATGTGTATAGAGAATTACTTGTGATTTGCATTGCATAGTATGATTTGCATATAGAGAATGAATAAGGCCATTGGAAGATGAGTGGTGGTGTTGATCATTTCCACAACATGCTTTGGATTGGTGGAGGTTAGGGAGGACAAGGCCATTGGATTGGAAGCTGAGTGGTGGTGTTGAATTCCACAATAGGCTTAGACTGATATCATATAGAGAATGAATAAGTTGTTTACTTTAAAATTTATCTTGCTAATTTCTTTCAATTTCTATAAAATAAGTAAAAATAATATAACATCTTCAATGTTCAACATCATTTGTAGGCAATTGTCCTTTTGATCTTTGCATCGTCATCACTAGATTCCTTGTTGGAGTTTGTCAGTGACATCATCACAGGTACTTACGAATGTGTTTAGTATTTTTGTTAGGTTCTATATGTATACATGTGCTTTTGCAACTTGTTTTATGTGGTTAATGACTATTGCTTTATATATACAATTGATGTTCATTATGAGTGAACCTTAGTTTCCCATTTGAGATTCATTACAGTGATTCTTCCGGACAGTTTGGATTAATCATTGTATTGATTCTTGAATTGTCCGTTAACCAGTGATGGAATGAATTCCTATGGCAGTTTAAGTACTTAGCATAGTTCGTGGCCTATTTTGCTGGTCATTTAAAACCTGCCTCCTTGGTTGTGCATGAAGCGAAAATACATGATGTTGTCTATGATGATATCGGGCCCAACACATCCAGGAAATGACATTGATGTTTATCTTAGTCCCTTGATTGAAGACTTGGAAAACTTGTGGGACGAGGGGGTTGCCGTGTTTGATGGGTATCGTAAGGAGACATTCAAGTTGCGTGCAATGCTATTTTGTACCATTAATGATTTTCTAGCGTACAGGAATTTGAGTGGATATAGTGTTAAGGGCCATCGTGCATGCCTTATCTGTGAACAAGGCACAAGCTACGTACAACTTAAACATGGCAGAAAAATCGTTTACACTCGCCATCGATGTTTTCTGAAACCTTATCACCCTTATCGGCAATTGAAAAAAACGTTCAATGGAAGTCAAGAGCATGAAATTGCACTGATTTCGTTAACCAGTGAGCAGGTTCTTGAGCGGGTTGAGGGCATCCATACTATATTTGGAAAGACTGAAAAGAAGCAGAAAGGTAATACTTGCATATGGAAGAAGAGGTCGATATTGTTTGATCTTCCATACTGGTCTAATCTAGATGTTAGACATTGTATTGATGTTATGCATGTGGAGAAAAATGTGTGTGACAGTGTCATCGACACGCTACTTAACATTCAAGGCAAAGCAAAGAATGGTTTGAACACTTGTCAAGATCTTACTGAGATGGGTATACATGAGCAGTTACATCCTAGGTCTGATGGTAAGAAAATATACTTGCCTCCAGCATGTCACACTTTATCAAAAAAGAAGAAGATAAGTTTCTGTCAGTGTCTGCGTCGAGTGAAAGTGTCATAGGGATACTCTTCAAATATTAACAGCCTTGTGCAGATAAAAGATCTGAAACTAGTTGGCTTAAAGTTTCATGATTGTCACGTGTTGATGCAACAACTATTAGCCGTGACGATTCGAGACATTTTGCCTAACAAAGTGAAGCATGCTATAACTCGGTTGTGCTTTTTCTTCAATGCCATTTGTACCAAAGTTGTGGACCCTATAAAGTTAGATGACTTGGAAGAAGAGGCGGCAACTATCTTGTGTCAGTTGGAGATGTATTTTTCTCCTTCATTTTTTGACATAATGGTTCACTTACTTGTTCATCTGGTCAGGGAAATTAAAATGTGTGGTCCCGTTTATTTACGGTGGATGTACCCGGTCGAGCGATACATGAATATCTTGAAAGGGTATACAAAAAACCTACACCGCCCTGAAGCATCCATAGTTGAAAGGTACACGAGTACCTTGAAAAAGCAAAACCTGTTGGACTTCTCGAGTCCCAACATGATGATAGAGTGGGAGGAAAGGGTTCACGAGGGCTGCATGTTATAACGCCTAGTTTACAGGAATTGCAACAAGCTCATTTGTATGTCATGAATAACAATAATGAATTTTTGCCATACATAGTTCGTCATGAAGCCTTAGTCAATGATAGTAATCCAATAATGACGAAGAATAGGTTGTTGAAAGAGCATAACAAGACTTTCCTGAATTAGTTTAAAGATACAATATTTAGTGATGAATCTTCATCTGAAACAATGAGGAAGTTAGCAGATGGGCCTAAAAGAAATGTTAGAAGTTGCCAGGGCTACGATATCAACAAGTACTCGTTCTACACAAAACAACAAGATGACAAGAGCACAATGCAAAACAGTGGGGTTAGCCTTAGGGCTGAGTTGCAACACTTCGCTAGTGTGTATGACCACAATCCCCGTTTGGCGTGCATGCCTTACTTTGGAGTCATTCATGACATCTGGGAGCTTAATTATGTTACATTCAGTGTGTGTGTTTTCAAGTGTAAGTGGGTTGATATCAATAGCGGTGTGCGGATTGAGGACTTCGAATTTACTTTGGTTGATCTTAACAAGCTAGCTTATCAAGATGAACCTTTCATCATGGCAAAACAAGCTAAACAAGTGTTTTATGTTCAAGACCCATGTGATGAAAGGTGGTCAGTGGTACTACATAGAAAAACCATTGGTATTACTCTTGACGATGATGATTCCACCGTCGATACTGGTGTCACTCAATTCTCGACACAAATGCCTGACGTCAACAGACAAGATTATGATGATGACGTTCACGAAAATCGTAATGATCATGATGAAGGAGAATTAATTAACATCACTTAATGTAATTTGTTTTTCTAGGGATCGTGGCTAGAGACAAGGTGGATGTGACCATTGCTAACTAGAAGGAAGTTCCTGCAGCGCAGAAGAAGTTGATTTGGGAGGACATTCAGGTATTACAATTAAATGTCCAATGTGATTGCTTGTAGTAATATAATTTAAATGTTATTGTAACTATTAAACCCTCTTGATTGTAACGCAGGATGAATTTGATATACCTAAAGCGCCCGACCAACAGACCAAGAAGAAAATTCTGCAGACAGTGAGAGAGCGATGGAGGCAGTTTAAGTCAGACCTGACCTCTAAATGGGATCTGGCACAAGGCAAGGACGATGATGCCGACATTGTCTGTGAGAAATACGTCATCAGTAAGGAAAAGTGGCACCAATTCTGTGAGACACGTAGAGCCGCTTCCTGGGAGGTTAGTTGAGTTACATTGTTTTACAATTTCAAAATTATAAAGTCAAACAAACGCATTTTTTAACCCTATTTGTGTAATTCTTACAGGACGTTAGAAAAAAGGCCCAGGCCATCCAGAAACTAAACACTGCCTCTCATGTGTTGTCTCGCGGGGGTTACGACTTGTTAGATAAGAGATTGATGGAGGGAAAAAAAAAGAAACAATTAGAGAAAGCAACCCGTGATGATAGCACGGATACCATCATTCATCCTCCATCCCCTGTGAGACGACACGTGAAGTGGAAGCTGGCTCGCACCAAAAAAATCGGGCAAATGACTTCTGAGACGGCACGTGAGATTGTAGAGAGGATTGTAAGTCAAACAACAAGCTCATACACCTTTAATGAATTTTTGCCTCACAAATTACAAAACTAATGTTCTACTTATTTTGATCGCAGGATTCCCTGGACGAGCAATCCATACAGGGATAGCTTTGTCTCCAATGGACGTCAGGTTGTCCTGACTGTTGCCATTGGACTACCAGAGCACCCCGGATGTGTCCGTGGTGCTGGAGCCGGTGTGACCATCACACGGTACTTTGGCTAGCTCCATCGACCTCTCACAAGTTGAAGTCAATGGCGCCTGAAGACTTGGATCACCTGAAAGACAACATCAGGGTAGAGCTGGAGTAGTCGATCACTGAAAGAGTTACGCAACAAATAATGATGAGCTTCAGCCACCTGCAATCCCTAATGCAGACCCAGATCCAATCTCAGGGTGCCATGCCGCCTCCAGACCTTCAGTCATGTCCTTATGGTGCCCGTGTCAACACCAAGAGAAGCTGTGTCGATCCCTCAGGGAATGACCCAGACAGGTGCATCTGACAAGCGTGGGTTGTATGTCGATGGCAATCCTCCTCGCCTAGTTGCCCTTGGAAGAGTTTATGAGGGGTCGACAACCGTGCACATCGTCCCTCTTGCCTATGATCAGGTCAAGGTGGATGTTGAGGAAGTTCGAGATGTTGAGGCTCGCGTCCCTGTACCCACTGACGAGGTTCAGTTAGTGGGGCAGGCCCTTAACACCTTCCTTGCTTGGTCGACACATCTTGTACAGGCTATTTTGAACAAGGTATCACACTTTTGGCTTGTTTCTTCTCATTTAAGAATGATTTGTCTCATATAAAGTCAAGACATTCATTCACTTATGTTTCTTAACTATGTAGGATAAACAGGTACCCGAGGGACCGGCGAAACCTCTACATAAGCTGGAACATATTGCCGATCCCCTGTACCAGATCGCATTGACCATCCCCGATCTTTTCCTCAAACCCATGCAGGTGTAATGGGACCCTACTATGTTCGGGTTGCAGGTTAAGGACTTCCCATTGTACATAAAGCATGAGGATATTTCTGATATCATCCATGGTGGTCAATGTCTGAGCATATTCATTATACAGTTGTGGATTTTGTAAGTCACTTTCAATTTGGCTACCATTACATAACTAATTGTTTTATATTCTTGCATAATTGACTTTATTTTCAAAACAATAGGCATATGACTGAGTTATGTCTGCAATCGGATCATGGCGATGTGTATGGATTCATGGAGCCACAGTCCATACAGAGATCAAGGCAATCTCAATTTGAATTCGAGGAGTATATCAAGAAATGGATGCAGAGTTCACAGAAAGATGTCTACCTTGCAGCGTACTTGAATGGGTAAGTAAAAATATACAGAAGAATTTAATTAATGTATGAAGTATAATAACTTCTTTTTCTCCAATGCAGTGCACATTGGCAACTGGACGTTATATGTCCTAAGGCCAATGTTGTCATGTGGTTTTGTTCGTTGCACCACAAGCCTGATAACTACCTCAAAGGAATTATTAACAGGTAGATTGTTATTTGTCAGATATTTCTGCTTTTATTTCTAACACATGAATATGTTAATTGTACAATATGCATGCATGTTTCTCTTAAGCAGTGCTTTGAAGGGACTCCATGACACTCAAGGAAATAAATCAAAGGCTACAACTAAATGGATTGCGCTTAAAGTAAGTCTTTTAATAAATCATGATTTATGTATTCAAAATAACTTTTATTACCATTTACACTAATTTCCGTTTAACTTTGACCATGTTATTGAATTTAGTGTAATAAGCAAAAAGGAAGCACTGAGTGTGGCTATTATGTCATGCATTAGATGTCCACGATAGTCCAAGGAGGCTTCAGGGATAACTGGGACATGGTAATTGTCTAATTCAAAACTAATTTTCATTTTTTTACTTGTTTTTATTTATACTTATTAAATTATGTGTTATTATGTCATGCAGTATTTCACTGATGAAAGACCACTACAAGCCGACAGATTGAAGGGTATTAAGGTTCAATAGGCTACATATTATCTTAAAGTTAGAGATAAAATATCAGATTAGGTGGTTAAGGGATTTTTAAACAATTCTATATAAACATTTGGTTAGGAAATCATTTTTATGTACATTGACACTATTGAATTTTATTTGTTATTGAAATAATATTTTATTCTATTATATTCTAAAATTGGTTGGATGTCTGGTATTTAATATACAGGTTGAAGAACTGGAAAAATTTAAAAAATAGACAAAATATAAAAAAAAAAACAACATTAGTTTTCTTAAGAAAATCGATGTTAACTTAGACTATAACATTGGTTTTTCATGAAAATCGATGTTGTTACATAGATAGGGACATCGGTTTTGCAAAGAAAATCGATATTGTTACATGAGATCAACATCGGTTTTTAGGGAAAACTAATGTTGTAGTGTAAGTTAACATCGATTTTCTTAACAAAATCGATGTTGAAGTTCCATCTTTCATATTTTTTTACGTTTTATTTATTAGATAGCGCATCAGTTTTTGAGTAAAAACCGATGTTGTTTACTTTTCATTAACATCGGTTTTGAAAACCGATGTTAACTTCCACACTTTCAACGTCACCTGATTCAACATTGATTCATAACCGATGTGGAATGTAAAAAATAACCGATATTGAATGATGTTTTTCTAGTAGTGTTTGAATAACCATTTTAGAAATGTGAATTTTTTAGTATTTTAAAACTAAAAAACACATTCTAAGACGATTTCGAAAAGAATTGATGTAGAAATCAATATTCTAAGACATTTTAAAAACTGTGGTGCAAAGTATTGACTTTCCACGACGGCAGATTCAAAGATGGTTGAAAATCGTCGTGTAAAACCAGAGAACTGTCTTTGAAAGCGATTTTTGTAATAGTGCAATGAGTAGTATCATTATATATATATTCTCCTATGCACACATGCAGCTAGCTAGTATATCCTTGACCCCATTTTCCTTAACGAAGACACTCTTGGGAACTAATCAACACTGAGCCTCGATGGCTAGCAGTTGTTCTACCCACCCACATTCTCCAACACCTTCCACACCTTCACCGACTTATCCAAACCCCCACTATACAAAATCCACCTTCTCTCATGACACATCACTTCAGGATCCCAGTGTGCCCTGATAGAACACCAAACTCCCCATCGTAGCCAAGCACAACATCGCCAACTTGTGCCCCCTCAAAACTTCTTTATGATCCAATTTTATTTCCCAAACAAATAATTCACCAACCCTTTAGAGGAACCCATGTATAGAACATTCCCTTTATTCATTTATCGTTAACGTCGTCACTGCACACTCCTGGTTCAACAACATCTGCAAAAAAAATGCTTTGTCCCCTTCCCTTGAACCTTGCACCGCCAAATCTTAGCAGTGTTGTCAATGGACCCCGTGAAAACCAAACCATCCAACTCCACAACAGGCACGTTAACAACATTGTCATGCGCCATCACATACTCCAAACACTTAAAATTTGACTAAAGGTGGGAAAAGGGGAGGTGAAGGTACATTGTCAGTACTGGAGGTGGCAACATCGGTTGTTGGAGGCGGAGTCCATGAGCTTCACTGCCACGGGCTCACCACCAGTGTGTCCTTGTATTTGACGACAAGAATAAGGAAGATGAGTATAAAGTTGAAAAAAAGAACAAACGAAAAAGAAGATAAATCTCAACTGTTTATTTTAAAGTGAATAATATCGAATGATGCTTTAAAAATTTATAATTTTGAAAATGAAAAATTAGTCCATCGATATTTTGATCATAAATTGTTGTGACAATTTAGTCCTTAGTTGTCACATCTATATGACGTTAGATTTCATGGATCAAAGTAATGATATGACTAATCTATTGACATTCTTGCACGTCTTTGGATTTGTGCAAAATTTTTGGAGTTCATTTATTTCTTGCAAGGGTGGCTTGTCAGGGACAAGAAAATAGCTTTCCATCTTTCAAGGATTTATATGTTAGCAAATTATACTTTCAATGACGAATTTGATTATTTATCCAAAATTTAATTAACTTTATTAGATTGTGTCCTTCTCAATTAAATATTTTTTTTCCTAAACTAACTTTCATTAGAATTTAATATCAAACATAAAATTTTTTTTGATCTTATTGAATGAAGAATATTTTAAGAATGATCTTATTGAATAAGGTTTCATTAATTGAGATTTGTTTATATTAAAGATAAAAAAATATAAGAAAATTTTATTATTAATATTCGAGATCAGAGAAAGAATATATCTTGAACCATATATGACTTCATGTTTCTTGTCTTGATTCTCGACAGTTTGTTTCAGCTGTCATGGATCGTTTTATTCACGGTCCCTTTAGTCGTTGTATTCAGAATCCCTGTCCCTCGGTGATGATCAACATGCACATCAGCCAACAGGGAACTGACGTGTACAGAGGGGGGAAAAAACAAGTTATTTCTTTCTAAGAGAGAAAAAAACAAACTTGATGGCCATGGGTGTAAAAGACTCGAAATTATCTGTATTTGGAACAAAACTAACTTTCTTTTTACGATGACTAGGACTGATTCTACTATGCTCCCGGTCCACTCACGCACCTTAATTTTAATTTATAACTTTATTTAATGTAATTATATTTAAACCTAAAAGAATCTCCTTAGTACATTAATGTGCTCCTTTCTTGATTCAAAGCGAACGACAGCACGCATTAGGCCGTTTTTACTAATAGTATTGATGGTAAGTTATCTAAACAAACGAGTGTATGAGGAGGTGAATCATAATGATGAAACTAACAGAAATAATTAGGATTTGATTGGATAAGTTTATCTAAAAATACGTCTAATAAAAAAATAAAAAATAATTTTTTTTCATAAATAAAAATTAAGTCTATTAATTAATCATTAGCTAACATGCAATCAATGTCTCCTTTTTCGAAGAAACACATGACAATTTTATATTATCTTCCAAGAGCAAGTTGCTACTCCCAAAAAGTAATTAATTAATGAAACTTTTATTTTCTCATAATTTTGCCTCTTATTTCATTTCACTAAATACTAATAAGAACAAGTCTTAAAAAGCACAAAAAGATGCTCTCACTTAAATTCAAAATACAGTTAAAGTAATTACATTAAAATTTGAATAATATTCAAGTTTAATCATTGACATAAATAATTTTTGTCAGATTTTATTTACTTCTTTTCAAACTTTGGATTACTAATAAATTTTTTTTCCTTACAATTAGAAGATTAAAAAGAAAAAAAAGTCAGTGAATACGGAGGTGACAAATATTAATTCCAGCTATAATACATTAGCTCAAAACCCCTTGTTACTCTAGATTCTAATCACTGCCCCCCCATCACTCTTATACCCCAAGTGTCCTATTTAAGGGTGCCAAAATTCAAATACTCAACATCTTCACCCAGCTTTCTTTCCAATATTACTTATTTCCATATTTTTCATGGCTTATTCTTATCATAAACTCTTCTTCCTTCTGTTTGCAATCTTCTCACATACTTGTATCAACTCTTCCAATGCTTCTACAACAGTTCAAGTCGATTTCCCTTCCTTAAGATCTTTCTGCATAACCACCCCATACCCAAAAGTTTGTTTCAATTCACTGAATGTGTCTATCTCAATAGACACAAATCCAAACTCAAACAGCTACTTCCTTCAGTCCCTCCAAGTAGCAATATCTGAAACCACTACTCTGTTAAATCTCTTCAACAATGTTAGATACCCAAACATCAAAGAGAAGCAAAGAGGAGCAGTTCAAGATTGCAGGGAACTCCACCAATCCACATTGGCTTCTCTAAATAGATCACTATCAGGGATCAGCTCCTCCAAAATAACCCTAATTGATGCAAGAATATACCTCAGTGCTGCCCTCTCCAACAAGAACACGTGTCTAGAAGGCCTAGATTCTGCTTCTGGTACCATGAAGCCAGTTCTGGTGAAATCTATTGTCAACACTTACAAACATGTAAGTAATTCTCTTTCAATTCTCTCAAACCCGGATATGGGGGCTCCTGAAAACCAGTCTTTGGTGGGTGATCCAAAGTGGCTATCTACCACCGACCCAGGGTTCTTTCAAGACTCAGATGGGGATGAATATCACCCAAATGAAGTGATTGTTGTGGCTGCAGATGGAACTGGGAAATTTAGCACCATCACTGAAGCCATCAACTTCGCTCCAAATAACAGCAGGGATAGAACAGTGATCCGTATCAAAGAAGGGATTTACAAGGAAAACGTGGTAATCAAAAGCTATAAGATCAACATTGTGATGCTTGGCGATGGAAGTGATGTCACTGTCATAACTGGTAACAGAAGCGTAGGTGATGGATGCACCACTTTCAATTCTGCAACTCTAGGTGAAGAAGTTGGACCCTTTCTGTAATTTTGTGCAATTAATTATTTGTCATGCATTGGATTACCACTTGGAACAGGGCTGAGAAGTAAAGTATTATAAAATTAAAAAATTACTGGACCTTTATCTTTGTAAGTAGTAAAATTATGACTTAAATATATTTTTAATTTTTGTAAATTTGTATTTCTTTTTTGGTTTATGATTTTTTATTTATTTTTGCTCTATGAATGTTTGTATTTTTCTAATTTTGATTTTTTGAGATATTTTGATTACTTTTAGTTCCTCTAAATTTGTGTTTTTTTAATTTTAATTCTGATAAGCGCAAACTTACGAGAACTATAAATAAAAAAATTAGAATCTTAAAAAGACTAAAATGAATAAAAAAACTTATAAGAACTAAAATTAAAAAAATGTCAACTTAAAATGAGATTAAAAAAAATATATTTATAGGGAAAAAAAATGAGAAGACACTAACTTAACTTAGAGGAACCAAATCTTATTTAAACCTAAAACTAATTAAGGTATGTTTAGTCAAGTTTATCCATAATTATTTTTGGAGAAAAAATAAAATAAGTTTCTCTAAGTTAAATTTAGCTTTATGGATAAACTAATTTGTGAAATTTTTTCATACAGCTCAGGAGTTTATACAAATTACCTTGTACATAATTTGTGGCAATTACATGATTATGCTCTCTATGGTTTTCAGCGGTCTCTGGTGAAGGATTTCTGGCACGTGATATAGCGTTCCACAACAGCGCAGGGCCAGAGAAGCAGCAAGCAGTAGCCTTGAGGGTAAACGCAGACTTAACTGCTTTTTACAGGTGTGCAATTCATGGTTACCAAGACACTTTATTCGTTCACTCCTTTAGACAATTCTATAGAGAGTGTGACATTTATGGAACCATAGATTTCATATTTGGAAATGCAGCAGTGGTTCTACAACTATGTCACATTGTAACCAAAAAACCACTGCCTGGCCAAAACACTGTTATCACTGCACAATCCAGGGATAGCCCAAATGAGAACACTGGCATCTCAATCCAATACTGCTCAATCAAAGCTAACTTTGATGACTCTAGTGTGAAGAGCTACCTTGGGAGGCCGTGGAGAGTATATTCTCGCACCGTTTACCTTGAGTCCTACATTGATGACTTCATTGACCCAAAGGGTTGGACTAAGTGGTCTAATGAGCAAGGATTGGACACCTTGTATTACGGAGAGTTTGACAATTATGGACCCGGTTCCAGCACTGATAACCGTGTACAATGGTCTGGGTACCATGTAATGGATCTTGATGATGCCTTTAATTTCACAGTTTTAGAGTTCATTAATGATGGACATGATTGGCTTAAGTCTACTTTCTTTCCTTTTTTTGAAGGGATTTGATCACACCAAATAGCTCTAGTTTGTTAATTGTTACACTACTTACAATTGTCACTGTCCTCTGGCTTATGGCTCTTATGGTTGAGTAACAATGTAAAATAAGCAAAGGTTCATGGATAGTTATATATATACATGACACTGCTACTATTTAATATATGGCATCTCACTGGTAACATTACAATTTACAAATGTTGAAGTTTTGGATATCTATAAAAATATTCCATGTTGTGTTGCTAATTTCTCCATTAATTCTACTACTACATTTTAAATTTAAGCTGTTACTTTTGTCTCAATGCAATTGTAGTCATATTGTGACCATTACGGGTATATTAACTGCGGGTGCAGTTTTGCAATTGCGTCAAGTAGGTAATAATTTCTCGCCTGGGGGTTGGTCTGGTTAGATTCAGCGAAAAATTAACCTGATAACAGAAACCCACCAATTATTTTCTTTTATTTTTAGTTTATGTTAATTAATGAAAAAATAGGCTAAAGTTTAATGGCTATATACAATGGCAACTGGCGAACCTCTATGTTGATGTGAGGGTGGACAAATGTATATTTTCCAGTGTTATTAAAACCAGCACGGTGATTAACTCGGTTAAGATAATGGGTCCGTAATTTAATCTATGAGTAAGTAGCTGGTCCGGTATATAAATAAAATTTAAATTTATATACGTATCTATTATATATAAGTATATAACTAATATTATTTAAGTAAGAAAAACTCATTTATACTCCAAAATTCAAAATAGCAATTTATAATAATCTAAAATTTTAAATAAAAAAATTCCAAAAAAAAATATTAAAAAAAATGCAAACCGGACCGGACTGATTGGACCGGCCGGGTTTGACCAATTTTGACCAGATCGATTACATAAATTGTCCAACTACAAAACCGGACCGATTAACCTATTGGGTCTCACTCCAACCGGTCAAACCAGACCCATTTTTATAACTTTGATATTTTCTCAATTTCATGAAATCACAAGTGTTTATCTTAAAAAATTATATTTTATATGTTGGAATTTCCTAACCTATTTTCATGTGTGGAAAAGTAAATATATTTCTTATTTTAATAAAATCATAAATATTTATCTTAAAATTTATATTTGACACCGCTAATTAATTTTATGTGTTTGAACTTTCTATTTCATTTTTCACTCTTGTTATATCTTTATTTATATTTTCATCTTCATAATATAATAATTATTATTAAATTTATTTCTTAAATAATTTGCCTCTAACAACTCATGGGATCTTAGATCCACCATTGGTTATATACTCTGTAACTTACAATTAGTGGTGGATCCAAAATTTCTTTTTAGTGGAGGCAAAAAAATTTATTATATTTTTATAGAAAAATATATTGTAATTTTTTTACAAAATACACAATTTGTAGATAAAAAAAATCTAAAATACCTATGTTTTTACAAATTATAATTGTTTACACGTTTTCATATTTTAAAAACATTATATTTTATTAAAAACTGGATCTATTATAACTTTAACATTCATTTAAAGTCAAAATGTATTATGGGAGTAAAACTATTGTTTTGTGAGAGCAAAAAATAAATGTTATCATATATATTCATGTAAAAGAAATTTTTTTTTGTGGGGCAGTTACCCCCACACCCAATAATGTGCATCCGTCATTATGTACAATTACAAATCATTACGAGCATCATAAATTTATTGACAAAATTATAAAATTGTCCGTTTGAAAATGAAGATATTCTATAGCAACACACAGTATTGAACATTTGAACGCACTCTTTTTTATTTTTTCTAATTTTATTAAAACTATCACAAAGTGCAGGAAGAACTACAATGATGCGTGAATAATACAATGACAGTCAATAACGGAGAAAACGAGACCTCATTGTCATGGATATTGGATGCTAGCTAGCTCAGAGGAACACGAGGAGGGGAAGGAGACAGGTAAATAAAACCATCGAGAATCAAGGCAAGAATGACGGAGTTATGTCATAGCTCAACATATATAGCTAGGAGGGATCTCGTTGGAGAGTGGAGTTTACATGACTTGACTTAGTTTATATTACTTGACTTGGGTTATGTAAATGGTAAATTATTTGTTTGAAAATTGAAACTATTGTAATTAAAAGTATTTTTGTTGAAATTTAAGTTAATTTAATGAATTAAAAATATTGAGTAGAGTTAATTATTGAATTAGTCGATAAATATAAAAACAATTATATTGATATGTTTTTATATATAGACAAAGCGTATTTTTAATTAATTATAATTTTTTAAAAATGAATTTTATTTTATTTTTGTTTAAAAATCATATTTTACTAAAATTTAAAATTAAATAGACCTATAATTTCAAAAATAATATAATGAAAGTCATTAAAACAAATGGTTTAACATTTGTGACTCTTATGTAAAAATTGAAGTTCAATGTCGTCTGATTTGAGAATTGAGTTATTATTAGAGGTATTATTTTATTATTTAATTGCATGTCAAATATAAATCATAGATACATTCTAGTTATATACACATGAGTACATCTATAGACGCGCACACACACGTATATTAAAATAGTTTTTCTAATATGTGCAACATTACACACAATAAGAGAATAATTAATGACTTTAGATATTTATACTAAGGATTATTTCAAACTAATTATTATCTTTTCCTTATTTAGATTAATATATTCACTTTTAATCAAAATAATAAATATTTCTCACATTTATTAAATAGATCAATTTCCTATAATATTCTTCCCTTCACAAAAACATAATATTTATTTTTTGAAAAAAAATCAAAATAATATTAAAACACTGTAATTATATTTATCAATTTTTCATTTCCTATAACGTTTTTCATCTCTTCATGAAGTTTTAGATTAAATTTTTTGAGATATGTCTTGAAATTATATTACATTTTTTAACTATAAAGCTTATATTTGTTTTACTTAAGTTTGAATCCCATTTTTGGCTATATGTCTTTGAGTTGGGTTTGAAGACCCAACTTTAGAGAAAAAAAGGCCCATTTTCTTAAGTTTAACTTTCACCGCATGCTATAAAATTATGGAAGTAGCTATTGGCTTCAATGGATTTTGCTATTGACTCGTAATTCCTCAAAATTTTGAAATTATCCATTTTCAAAAATTGTGTCCAACGAAATCGTGAATGAACAATAGAATTGTGATTCTGTTGTTTATAATTTCTACACCCCTATTATGCAACAGAATCATGATTATGTAGTGCATCTTGGTGTGGGGAAAAATGTATAACGAAATCATGATTCTATTGTGCAAAGGAGGGGGGGGGGAGGTTAATAGATGACAGTACAACAGAAGTGTGATTCCATTATACAATGTGTAACAAAATCACATTTTGTTTTACATTTTTCTTCTACAAAAAATATACAATGGAAGTTTGATTCTGTTGAACATTACACAATGTAATCACACTTTCATTTAGTAATTTTTCTAAAAACTCTGTGCAATGGAAGTGTAATTCCATTATACATTGTGTATAACTGAATCATACTTCTATTGTACATTTTTTTAAGAAAATTAAAAAGTTTACAAAAGTGACATGTGTTGCATACAATTGCATAGAAATGTCAACTATATATTGAGGTTCACATCCATAAAAATAATGGGATACACATTCAACATTTTCCATGTACTACACAATGAATTTTTTATTTTGTTGTGTAACTAAATTTGTTACACAATAGAATCATGATTTTGTTGAACAACAACGAACTGAAAAAAATGGAGTTGTGACTCCATTTGGACTATGAAAACAAGAAAAAGCAGAAAAAATTGGATTCGTAAATAATACTACTCCCATACTTCCTAATATAAGATCTGATCCAAGAAAGACTAAAAGAAAATCATGTAGCGGTTCGGGCAAATCCATTCTATGTAAAATAAGAGATAAATAAATCGAATTTCATGACTTTACTAACCATGTGGCCTACCTTTTTCCCTTCTTCACCAATGGTCAATATGCGATCTAGCCCAAATGCAATACTCCCCTTGAAAACTCCATCCCTCCCTTGACAAATATGCCAGAAACAGACACCCTCTAGCAACTCCAGACCCACATTGTAGAGATGGAGCAACGTCACAAGGAGGAACTTCAAAAGTTGAAGGCTGATCATGATCAGCTGGAGGCTCAAGTGAGACGCCCCAACGTGACAAACACTTAGCTCGTATAGTGATCGAGTGTACTCAAGGGGAATCACACCCCCTACACATTGTCAACCCTCAAGACAGTCCCAGCTTATCACAATTATACCGTCTAGGAGGGCAGACAACTCGCAGACACCCATTTGTCGACCGTATCATGGAAGTCAACCTACATCTAGGTTGGAAATCACTCAACCTAGAGCGGTATGACGGCACCACTAATCTGGATGAGCATCTAGATGTCTTTCTCACCAGGCGAGTCTCTACACTAATGACGACGCAATCTTGTGTCGTGTGTTCCCTAAATCTCTCAAGGAGAAGCCTTGACATGGTATAGTGGACTTCCGCCGATGTCCATCGATAGCTTCAAAACCCTTGTTGAACACTTCAATGCAAAGTACGGGACTAACCAATCTTATCGTAAGACGTCTGTTGCACTGACCAGTCTACAACAGGCAGACGGTGAGTCTCTTTGGAGATTTGTGGACAGATGTGGATGAATAGTTGTCCAGATCCGAAACCTCAACCCTGAAGTGGCATTTTACTCCATGTTGTTGGCCCTGAAACCAAGTAAGTTCGTGGAGAGGCTATGCAAGAAACCCCTTTCTAGCATGGATGAGCTACGCAAATAAGCTAAGGATTACATCTAGATAGAAGAGATGTCGAGGTTCAAGAATGAGGTCCTACAAGCTGGACAACAAACGCAACAAATAGGAAGGAACAACCAAGACTGACCCACACAAGTTGAACAAACGACACAAGCTAGACAAGCGTCAACCTCTCCCCAGGGGACCTAGGTGTGAGCACTACACACCTCTGACAGTCAATCGCATCACCATCATAGAGGAAGCCTTCAACACAGAGATACCTGTCAAACTACAACAACCACTTCCTTCTAAGCCTGGGAAACGATAAGACCAAGTACTTCGGATATCATCGCAGTAGTGGCGATAACAATGAAGACTGTTAAGGCCTAAAAAACAAAATCAAAGAGCTCATACAGGATGGGTATTTATCCCAATTTGTGAAAAGACGCGATAATCGCCTAGTTAGAACCAGACCAAGGGGAACCAAGAAGACCAACCCAAGAATCAAGATGTCAACAGGGACAAAGTGGAAGATAGACAGAGGTAGAGACAATTCTAGCCTAAACATGAACATTAACCCTCACAAGAACCGAAAAGTAAACCTGCCCAACTAATTCGAGGTGTAATAAACACCATCGCAAACAAATTTTCCAATGGAAGACTATCTAGCAAGTCCCAAAAAACAAAACCTTTACGCTATCAGGGACATCAACATCAACTGTGTTGATGTTCCACCACCACAAAGTCTCTCTCCTATTACCTTCACAGACAGAGATTTCAAAGGAATCAACCCGATTAATCAAGACGACCCCATAGTGGTCTCCGTAATGATTGCAAACTTCTTGATGTCTAAGATCCTCATTGACTAAGGTAGTTCAAGGAATATCCTGTGTTGAAAGACTTTCCAAAGACTCGAAGTCTCACCAAACATGGTCCACCCTCACTCTGGACCCCTATTCGGCTTTTTAGGAGAAGGGGTTAAGACCAGAGGCTTTGTGGACCTCATGACCACTTTTGGTCAAAGCCCACTCTCGAGGAGCTTCCCTTTCAGGTATCTAATTGTCAATTCCAACACCTCTTAGTTTCCTTTAATTGGCAGGAAAACACTGAAAAAACTCAGAGCTATCGTCTCCAGAAGCAAGCTCTCTACCTTAACGGGATAAATAGTTAATTTCAAGGCATACCAGAAGCAAGCTTGACAATGCTATACAGAAAGCCTAAAAGTGGCACCGTATCCTCCCACTAGGGATCTTGGAAAAGTAGGAGCAGTAATAGGGGCAGGAGCTGCAATGGTAGCTTGGACAGCCAGTGACACAATAGGAAAACTCGGTGACACAATAGCAGTGGTAGAAGGGCCACCTGAATTGGGAAGAAACCCAAGAGCCTACCTCATTACGCGGAGGCTGAGAAGGGCCCCTCGACTTCTTATGGCCTAACGTCCCAACACCATCATCCTGCTTCCTTTTAGCTAAAATGGAGGAAGGGATGTTGAGAGATGCTTCAATGACCTCAACACCAGTAGGGCCAACTCCAGTAGTGGGTCACCCTCACCTACAGTCGGGGATTGACAAAAGAAGGTGGCACGGTCCCACCATGAGGACCATCGTACTTCACTAGAGGGCTCTAGGGAAAATCGCCCATGATACCTGCAAGACAAAAGAAACACAACAAGTGTTAATTCGTGTTAAAAAACCCCAAACACAGAAGAAGATAGGACAAAATGATTTATCGTCCAAGGCAGTAAAGGGATTGTTTGTTAACAGCAGAGACAAGATGGCTCACACATCCAGCGAATCCGACAATTGCTCCAAGATCGCCTTGTCCACCCTTTCCACTAGGGTAAATAGGTCCTCATCAAATGACTTGAACCTGGTAGGGTCAGACTGCCGGTAGAACAGGAAGTGGGGCTCCTTATTCTGGTTGAACATTAGTGGAAACCCATCTGCCACTATGTCAGTAGCTCAAACCTTAAAGAAATGGTCCTTAAAGAGATGGAAGACGTTCGAGTCAAACTCGAACAACTTCTTGGATACATTGTTCAAGGAGACCGACCCAATCTTGCTCGTTAGCTTCATTTGAAAGAAAAATAAGAACTCCGATAGACTGGGTTGGATGTTGAAGAAGAGGCAAAGAATCTCAAATGCCCTCACCATGGCCCTACTATTTGGGTGAAGTTGGGAGGGTGCTACAATCAAGTGCTCAAGAAGAGCACACTGAAAGAAGGATAGTGGAAGAACCAAACCCAACACCTCAAATAGGCACCAATACATGAAGAAAAAGGGTGGCTCACTTGGTGCCGCCCTCAAGAAAGGAAGTCATTACTCCTGCAAGCCTCAACGATCACCTTGCAGGAGTCCTCAGGGTTTGCCAACCTAAGTTGTCAACGCAAAGCATCGACACCAGCCACAGAGGTGATGGAGCACCAATATTTCATAACGTCGTCCCTCACCCACTCATAACCAATGATTGCGGGAGTGGACGACGGTGACCTAGTACTATGGCTGTGTTGCACGCGAAAAGAGGCCTTTGCGTCTCCACCCTCACTCTTTCTGGCTCCTCCCCAAGCAAAAGGAGGAAGAATGGTGGTAATCGGCAAAGGTTCTTCGACATGAGGGACAGCCGAAGGCCGCACCCTTTGACAACAGCAAGAAGTACCCTTGCCAACAAGACATGTGTCCGCTTTCCTCCCTGAAGAGGAGGACTCATTGTCAGAGGTCCCATGGCGGGTCTCCTCCTCTGAGGAGTCGCCAATGGAAATAACCTCACAATCTACTAGGGGTTGCTGGATCAAACACCTAGAATCACTACCGGCTAGACCAAGGGCGGAATCAGAGATAAGAGGCAGAGACATTGTCAAAAAGAAGGAAAGTGTACCTTGAATATAGAAAGATGAGTGAAAGAAACAAGAAAAAGACCAAGAAAGCAAAGAAAGCTCTAGAAGGAAGAAGATCAGGGATCCAAGAATGGTGGTGATGGAAACGTCACATGTCCACTCCATTTATATGGAAGCACGACCTTTTAGTTACTGGCAGGAGTTGAAACGACTCCCTAGAAATTTGTGCCAAGATCAGACTCCACTCACCCACTAACGCACGTCTCTAGTATGTGTCAATCCAAGAGTAACACGTATGCACGAGTACTGTGCATGCGCCGCACGCGATTGTGATAAAAGATAGGTGTAACACGCGCTTTCAATACTTTCTCCAATGGTTAGATAAGGGTAAAATTATCCAGCATACACATCTCACTTGCCCAGCATGTCTGACCTCACATGCAGAACAAAGCATGTCCTTCCTGGACAATTTAATAGTAGCAGTCCGGACAACACTTGTCCATGCTGGGTGGCTTAACAAGCCTAACAAACCCATAACTCTTGCATCTATCGAGGTTATCACCATCTACATTGGACAACATTTGTCCACACTCGGGGGGCTCGACGAGCTCATTACCCTCCTACTTGTCAAGGCTACTAACCTTGACACTAGACAATCTCCATCAACATCTGACAATCTTCCTTGGCACAAGACAATCTCTTTCGCCTGCAAGCTGGCTCAGAGCTTGTAGGGCTTATGTATCATCCAAGGTCTGCAAAATACACGTGGTCACCTATGCAGGGCCCCAGTGCATGTGTCAACCCTCCAAGTCAGCCTTGCTACAAGAGCACGAATGCCTCCCCCTTAGCAGTCGGGTTGTTGGATTGCACATGTTATCTTTAATGCTTTATTATTCAAATGTTATTGATAATGTTGCAACCACCTTATCAAATGACAAGTACTTAATTATCTACAAGACATCATATTACCTATAAGCTATAGATTGTGAATAAGGTACATATTATCTATAAGCTTAATTATCTATAACCTACAATTATGTGTTAACCTTTATCTACAGGTTAATTATTATCTATAAGGGTTGTTCCTCACTATAACAACCCCAACAGACAAGGACTAGGGGCTTCCCTCCACGCTATAAATACAAGTTCCGCCTAACCCTTCAACACACAGTTTATCAACACACACATAGTTGAATAGACTTATTCACAACACTTGAGCATCTATACGCTCAATCTACTCTAACATTTTCTCATACTATCATATAATTGATGTACTTACTTAAGCATTGAAGTCATTTCCTTTGTTTTGCAGGTTCCCCTCTTAACAAAACCAACTCACCATCCGATGTACAAGATCTAGAGTTTATCTTGGTCCATCCATCCTGACGTGCATTACTTCCAAATTTTGGTAAAAACAGTTAAAATCTACATTTAGAATGACCCTAGGAGACCATCAAATATCAATTGTGAGCGGAAGGTGAGGTGTTAAAGAGAGATTTGCAACCGTAGTTGGTGTTTGATTTTAATTTCAAAAAGAAAGCATTTAGCTTTCCCCTCTCCTATGTTAAATTAGATAACAAACTTGTGCTTAATTAGATGCATGATAACAAGACTAATACTCTAAATTGAAAGCACTTTAAGTTTACAATACTAAGTTGGTTGGCGGATGCATTCTTCAAAAGCTTGTTATTAATTCTTAGGAATTGTAGGGGATTGGAATGAAGTTGTGGCTAAATTCTAAGAGAAAGCTTAAGAATGGAAATATAACTGACATGGAAATATTTTTCATATGAGAATATTACTAATTACAAGGTTGGAAGGAATTAAGTCTAGCTATATGGGGCATACTAGATATCATAAATTATTGAATAAAATTTTAAATTTCTAGCCAAACAAGATTAATTTATAGATAATGATACATATCTTTGTTGGATTCAAAGAAGTCACTTGAAGAATGGACAGAAGATCAAGCTTTGTTTTGAACTTTCAACATGCCTTGAAGACTTGAAGAATAATTTGTGATTAATTGTAAAAGGAAGAAGCATTTCTGGTGATCCAAGTGCATTGCATTCATACCATTCATTTAGATACTTAGTTAGAGTTAAAGAATTCACAAGGCTTTGATAATTTGATAAAGAGTTTGATGTGAAACAAAGGTTTTTGGAAAAATACAAGTTTCTACTATTTTAATCGATTACCTAAGCATATAATTGATTACTTTGTTCTTAGCTCTTTCTGGAAAACTCATCAAAAACAATGTAATCGATTACATATCGGATTAATCGATTATTTTACCTTAGTTTACATATAAACAGCCTTGATAATCATTTTAATCGATTACCAATAGACTGTAATCGATTACAGAGGCCAAATAGAAAACTTCAGTCCACTGCCTTAATCGATTACCAATGTTAGTAATCGATTACATTAAAAGCCTCGGCTTAACTATTTCTTATACAATAATCGATTACCAAAATCCGTAATCGATTACATAGTTCATTTGCCTGATTACTTGTTTTATGAAGCTGTCTGTCTTAATCGATTACACAATACGGTAATCGATTACACAGTGCATTTTAAGTTACATTCTGAACTTCAATTTTTCTAGAGCTCACTGTGTTAATCGATTACAAGACGGAATAATCGATTAATTGGTTTGTTGCCCATACCCAGATGTTTTTAGAACACATTAATCGATTACATGGTTTATTTAATCGATTACATATGATAAATAATCGATTATTGGGCGCGTTTAATCGATTACTGACAGTTGTAAATGTTTGTTATAAATAGAACCTTTGCTGTGCTTGATTAAAAACTTGTCAATTTCGCATTCTGAGCTAACATAAAGCATTCTAAATACTTTCTTGGGGATTTCTGGGTTCTGGGAGTTCTTGCTTACATTAAAACATTTATGGGTTATTGATTGATTCTTGAAGCAAGAAGGTTCTTTTCAAAGCTTAAGGAATGAGTTGTTCTGAGTTTTGTGTTCATCTTTAAACCTGATTCATTCATTCATATGCATCATCATTCACTGGATCATCAGGTGATTTCTTTCCTTAGCTTTGAGGTTGTACTCTGTTTTGAATTGTAATTGAATTTCTATTGTAATTGACTTTCTTGCTTGTAAACTAGAGATAGGGTTTCTCTAGGGGAGTGCTGAGTGGATTCTTAGTGGGTTGGTCTCTAAGAACCTAATAGTGTTTTAGGTTTCTGAACTTTATCTAGGGTTGATAAAGAGAGACTTTGTAATTACTTGTAAGACTGAAAATTGCAATAGTGGAACTCCATTCTAGTGTTGAGTGGAAGAAAACTGGATGTAGCTTCATAGCGTTTGAAGTGAACCAGTATAAATCTCTTGAGTCTTGTGTTTAAATTCGTGCTTGCTTATTTTCCATATATATTGATTGTCTTGCCTTGCTTAGCAATTTAATCTTGAACAATTGCATACATTGGGCTGAGCATTTGATTGAATAAGAATTCTTGATTTCAAAAGTGATAAAGATCCTAAGGGAAACTCTGATTTTGTTAAAAGAATTTTTAATTTACCAAGCCTAACCAATTCACCCCCCTCTTGGTTAAGTGTGAAGTGTTCCTATCTTTTACAATCTTTTCGTGTATTTAAAATTTAGTTTAGTTTTTATTTTATTGTTTTGAAAATTGGGCTAGATCCGTTGATTCAACTAGTCTAATTGGGAACCAATTTATCAACAGGTCTATTAATTGCACAAAAACAAATCAATATCAACAAGTCAATGGTTTGAATGGAATTAAATTTGGTCCCTTTATACAAATACTCTTATGCTTTCGAGATTTATTTGTCCCTTATTTAGTTAGTTGTTGAATAAATACTCTTGATAGTTCAAAATTTAGTTTTCTTTCTTTTTTCTTGTGATCTTGGTCCTTTTTATTTATTTTGTAGTAATCCATTATTGAAGACACTTTGGAGAGATATGTGGAACACTATCACTTCATTTGGAGGATTTTGAATATGCTTTTGCAAATGTTGAGCTAGCTTAAGCGGTCCACTTTTTGGTCTGCTTAAGCTAGCTTCCTCTAGCTAAGAGCATTGGTCATCATTTTGGGAGCACTTAAGTGAACCATATTTGGCTAGCTTAAGCTTTTATATGTTTAATAGAGAAAAGTGAAAAGGGATTAAAGTGTGAGGAATGAAAAATAATGAAAAAGGAAGAAAGAGAGTGAAAAGATAGTAGAAAGTTAGACTTTATGATTGAAATGACAAAGAGTATAAAAAAAGATGAAAGATTTGAAATAAAGTGGTTGGGTAAGAAAGAAAAGAAAAAAAAAAAAGAATTTAATGGTTAACCAATTTTCTATTTTATCCCCAACACATTTTTTGTTGTTGTCAAGCAATATGAAACCTATTTTTTTATAAATTAAAAGCATATAATCAATTATACCATTTGTATAACTGATTATATGTCTTGTTTTTAAATAAATTGAAGGTATATAATCGATTATAAAAATGACATAATCAATTATATGCCAAAAGCAGAGGTGACTGAGCTATTTTAAGAAAAAGGTGGCACATCATCAATTATGTAATTAGCATAATTTTGATCATGTTCCACATTTGCAATTGGGGGTGTGCAGCAACCTGTGAATAGGTCTGAAATCACCTAATCCAAACCGATTTTAACGTATGCGGGTGGGTTCTGATTGAAAAATAGTTTAAAACGGTTAAGGTTGGCGGGTGCAGATTGGGAAAAAATTTATGTTGGAACCCGCACCCGACCGAATACTGCACCTGCTCTTGTCTACAACTATCTTGCATATGCATTGAGCCATAGAGATTACGGTTTTCCTTTCAAAATTTCTATTTACAAAGTAAAAGCTTTCAATTTCAAAACATCACATGATATCTACCAGTAAAAGCTTTCAATTTCAAAACATCTTTCTCTCTCACATGATATCTACCAGTACCTAGTGCCTATTGCCTAGCCCTTTTAGTCTGTAGACATCATTTAAGGTTTTGTTTCCTAATATACGTATCTCTTTTCTAATAATTTCTAATTTACACTACTTCTCAATTTAATTTATGAAATACACTAAATTTTTAGTTAAGAAGTCGAGTTGGCGGACCAATCCAACTTCTCACTTATGTTTTTTTAAAATATTATTTTATTAAATTTAATTTAAAAAATGTTTATATTATTTAATTTAAAAAATATAATATTTTTGGTTTAATAATTTATTAATAGTCTTAAAATAAATAAAAAGACAAAATGATTAAAAAAATAAATTGATTAAAAATACAATGAATATATAATTACCACATCTCAATTATATTATATGAAGCAATTAAATCACTCAAATAATGAAAAATATTAATAATTAGATAGATAAACATAATAAACAAAACATAATAAAACAAAAATAACTAAACATATTAACAATAACAACGGAAACACAAAAATGATGAAACTAATAAAGATGTTGTGCAACAAATATGTCTTCTTCTATTTGAATAATTCTATAGATTTATTCATCATGTACAACATCTGCACCGATTATTGCAATATCTTGATTGGTTATTGAGACTAGTTGAGTTACTATTTTGCTATAAATAACTAAAAATAGTAATGACGACATGTAAATCCCATGAACTATGTGGTTCCGCTATTTACTTTATGAAACATATTGCATGTCTATGATAATTCATTTGATATATTGTCACCAGACTTAATCTGACAAGAATACAAAGGAGATAAGTGGGGTCTTGATCCAAGGAGAAGTTGGAGTGCAAAGAGTCGTCTAATTTCAAATTACATTTCCACTTAATTGGAAGAAGAAATTGAACAAGATAAAAAAAAAGTGAAATCTACTGACAATAAAACCATAATAGAAAAAATTGTTTCAGTATACTTTTTATCTTTAATTTTTTTAAACAAATATTATAATTTGGTATAAATAAATTATTAAACAAAAAATATAATAATTTTTTTTAAATTAAATAATATAAAAAAAAATATTTTAAAATTAAATTTAATAAAATAACATTTAAAAAACCACAAATGAAAAGTCAAGTTGGCGCAATCCAACTTCTTAACTAAATAAGTGTATTTTAAAAATTAAATTAAGAAAAGTGTAGATTGAGAATTATTAGTAGAAAAATAATATATATTGGAAAAAGAAAAAAAACCTTCATTCAATCCCTCCCCTCACAAGGCAATGAAAGCATCTCATATTCCCACCTACAATCACAGATTCACGACATCACCTTCCACACCACACCACACCAACATGTTATGAAACCTCCAACCTTTTCCACGGAGTGCTTGTCTATGCTGCATAAATCCACAATCGATTCACCCAACATAGATCTAAGGCACCACGCACACACCCTCCACTGTCAAGAATAGTTTTGCACCTCCAAGCATTCGATTTCATCTCCACCTTCCCTCTATTGCGACGCCTTGCCCACGCCATCTTTGAGGTTTCTAGGCCCGAAAACCCACCGGCTGCACACCCCTATTTGCAACATGTTTTCATGTTTCAGTGAACATGAGATGCAACGAGTTTCACGAGGAGCTGTGAGCTTAATTTTTAGCAACAACAAATATAAGATTCTCCAACATTGCTTTTATTGTTCATTTCACCTCATTTTGGGATGTTGAAAGATAAACTATACGGGACCTACCAATTTTTCCAAACTTTCAGCATACTTTCACTCATAACAAACAACTCCCAATTTTAACTTTCATTTTTTTTGGCTACTGTTAAGCCTTCCCCCTCTTTCATTCATTGGTTCCAAAAACTACGTAAGTGAGCTACTCATATGAAGAAGTAAAGACTTTCTAGACTTGCTGAAACGATCCTATTACGAGCTGCTTAAGCGAGCCCTGCAAGGATGAATTTTTGAGTTTATGAGCTCGCTCATGCTAGCTTGTCTAACAGGCTCATGTTGAAAAAGCCATATTGCTATATATAAAGGGACCTATGACACATTTTCTGGGCAATTTGGAATTGCAATTTTCGAGGAACAGATGAGAGAGTGATGTACGTGTGACATGCATCTTCCATGCCTAAGGCTTCTGCTGGTTCATAAACTAATACATGTTTTACATTGGTAAAAAAATTATATTTATTTAGTCTCAAATTATGAATACTGAAAATGTATGTTTGAATTTCAGTTAATCAATCTGGAAACATTTCTGATATTAACTGTGAAATTCCCGAATTAAAAGGGGACAATTATAAGGTTTGGAGGGAGAGAATTCTTCTTCATTTAGGCTGGATGGATATTGACTATGCTATTAGGAAAACTGAACCGTCGGGTATTAATGAAACTAGCACTCCAGATGCTATTAATCTTTATGAAAAATGGGAGAAATCTAATCGTCTCTCTGTGATGTTCATAAAGACTTATATATCTGCCAGTATCCATAGTTCTGTTGATCAGCATGAAAAGGTCAAGGATCTTTTGAAGGCCATTGATGATTAATTTGTTACATCTGATAAGGCCCTTGCCAACACCCTCATAATGCAATTTTCATCCTTAAAGCTCAATGGGATAAAATGAGTGTGTGATCACATCATGCGCATGAGGGATATAGTGGCTCAACTGAGAAATTTGGAAGTTACCATGTCAGATTCTTTCCTAGTACACTAAATTTTATGTACTTTACCTATTCAGTATGTCCCTTTCAAAATCTCCTATAGCACACATAAGGATAAGTGGTCAATTAATGAACTATTGACTATGTGTGCTCAAGAAGAAGAAAGGTTAATAATGGAAGAGGGTGAAAAAGTATACATGACTACTCAGGGAAAGAAGAAAGAGGATCAAGCCAAGAACAAGGGCAAGATTCCTGCTCAGCTAGTCATTAAGAAAGAGTCAAAGTGTTTCTTCTGTAAAAAGAAGGGACACATGAAGAAAGACTGCTCAAAGTTTAAGAACTGGTTTGACAAGAAAAGTACTTCATTTACTTTTGTTTGTTATGATTCTGGTTCTACAATACATGTTTCTAATACCTTGCAGGGTATGGAAAACCTAAGGAAGCCAGTGGGAAATGAGCAGTACATCTATTCAGGAGATAAGATGAGCTCACATGTGGAAGCCGTTGGGACATGCAATTTAGTTTTAAGCAGCGGTTTTATATTTCATTTAGACAAGATATTTTATGTTCCAAGTTTTTCTAAGAAATTAATTTCTGTATCAAGAGTTGCACCATTGGGTTTTTTCTTTAATTTTTTGAATTCTGGTTTTACTTTAATTAATAAATCTGGAATTATTAGTTCCGGTACAATACTTGATGGGTTTTACTTTATTGAATTGCAAAATAATGCTGCTTATAATTCTATGCATGTTTCTATCGGGTTAAAACGATGTGTTGTGAATGAGGAATCCTCTATGTTGTGGCACCGAAGATTAAGATACATCTCTATCGAGAGAATTAAGAGATTAGTAAATGAAGGGGTACTTAGTACTTTGGATTTTGCTGATTTTGATACTTGTATAGATTGCATTAAGAGTAAGAAAACTAACAAGTCTAAGAAAGATGCAAATAGGAGGTCAAATCTATTAGAAATCATACATACAGATATTTGTTGTCCAGACATGGATGCAAGTAGTCTGAAATATTTTATCACCTTCATAGACGATTTTTCACGATATATGTATCTCTACTTACTTCGTTCTAAAGATGAAGCTTTAGATGCCTTTAAAGTTTTCAAGGCCGAAGTGGAGAAATAATGTGGAAAGTAAATTAAAATCGTAAGATCCGATAGAGGTGGTAAATACTATGGTAGATACACGGAGAATGGACAAGCACCTGGTCTATTTGTGAAGTTTCTTCAAGAACATGGGATTGTTGCCCAGTATAGTATGCCTAGTTCTCTGGATCAGAATGGTGTGGAAAAAAGAAGAAATCGAACATTAATAGACATGGTGTGAAGTATGCTTAGTAGTTCCAAGCATCCTAAGTCATTGTGGACTGAAGCATTAAAGACAACAGTGCATATATTGAACCAAGTTCCAACCAAGGCTGTCTCCAAGACGTCTTTTGAGTTATTCAAAGGTTGGAAATCGAGTTTGCGACATATACGTGGTTGGGGATGCCCGTCTGAAGTAAGAATTTATAATCCACAAGAGAAGAAAATAGACCCAAGGACTATTAGTGGGTATTTCATTGGATATGTCGAAAGGTCCAAAGGGTATATATTCTATTGTCCATCACATAGCACTAGGATTGTGGAATCAAGAAATGCAAAATTTCTTGAGAATGACTTGATTAGTGGGAGTGGTCAATTTCAGGACATTACTCCTGAAAAAGATCACTATGAAGCCCAACCCTCTGGCTCAGGTGATAGATTGATTGTCAGGCACACCCTCAAGCTCAAATGAAAATCCACAAACTGTTGAAAATGACCCTATAGATCAAGTTGCTAATGAGGAACAACAAGGTCCTCAAGAAGATAATGAAGCAATATTAAGAAGGTTTACTATAGATCAAGTTGCTAATGAGAAACAACAAGATCCTTAAGAAGATAATGAAGAAACATTAAGAAGGTCTACTAGATTCAAAAGGTCAGCAATTCCTAGTGATTATGTGGTGTATCTGCAAGAATCAAACTACAACATTGGAGCTACAAATGATCCTGAATCATTTTCACAAGCCATGAGTTCTGAGGAATCAAACTTATGGTACAATGCTATGAAAGATGAGATGGATTCCATGGCATCTAATCAAGTTTGGGATCTCATTGAGTTGCCTAATGGTGTAAAAGCCATTGGATGTAGATGGGTTTTTAAAACAAAGAAAGACTTATAAGGCAATGTTGAGAGACATAAGGCAAGACTGGTTGCCAAAGGGTTCACTCAAAGAGAAGGAATTGACTACACAGAGACATTTTCTCCTGTATCTAAGAAAGATTCTTTCCGAGTAATTATGGCATTAATAGCTCATTTTGACTTTGAGTCACATCAAATGAATGTGAAAATAACATTCCTTAATGGTCATTTAGAGGAAAAGGTTTACATGAAACAACCTGAAGGATTCTCCTCTAGTGATAAAGAGCATTTAGTTTGCAAGCTTAATAAATCCATCTATGGATTGAAACAGGCGTTCGCCAATGGTATCTAAAATTTCATGAGGTCATCACTACATTCCATTTTGAAGAGATCATCATGGATCAATGTATATACCAGAAGGTCAGTGGGAGTAAGACTTATTTTCTTGTGTTATACGTGGATGATATTTTACTTGCAACTAATGATAAGGATTTGCTATATGAAGTGAAACAATTTCTCTCAAAGAACTTTGATATGAAGAATATGGGAGAAGCATCTTATGTCATTGGCATTAAGATCCATAGGGAAAGATCTCGAGGCATTTTGGGTTTGTCTCAAGAGGCCTATATTAACAAAGGTTTAGAGAGGTTTAACATGAAAGATTGTTCACCAAGTGTAGCTCCCATTGTGAAGGGTGACAAACTCAATTTGAGTCAGTGCCCAAAAAATGATTTTGAGCGGGAACACATGAAGAATATTCCATATGTTTCAATTGTTGGAAGCTGAAGTAACAGCTGAACCCATAGACATTAAGTTTTCCCAAATCTACCTTGCAATAAAACCCAATCTTCAAGCAAACTTCAAGAACACACAAGCTTCCAACACTCCTTGAAATTGGGGCTGTTTTAGAAGGTTAAATTGCAGAAAATGGAAGATGGAAGAAAGGATAGGGATGAAGGTGAAGACACCATGGAGAAGGTCTCCAATAAGTCTAGGAAGAATCACCACAATAGCATTGGAAAGCCATTGATAAGACTCAAGAAGTTCTTGAACAAGAACAAGAGAGAAACCCTCACAACAATTTTCAGAAATTGTATTAATGAACCAAAGTTCTTTACATTCAGTTTTGGCACATTTATATAGGCCATGAAATTACAAGCTAAATGTCACTAAATGTAAGGAAAATGCAAATTGAAATGAAGCCTAAGTGAAGCTTGAAGTGCAAGCTTTGCCAAAGTGACTCTTGGCTTCCCAAACATGTGCAATGCAGTTTTTAGCTTAAATAATCGATTAATTCGCACTTGTAATCGATTAAAACAAAGTTATTTACACTTTTTAGGCTTATGTAATCAATTAAATGGCCTCTGTAATCGATTAAAACAGTCAAGACTTGTTTTAATCGATTACAGAGGTCATTTAATCGATTAAAACAATAAGTTCTTGTTTTTTTTTAATTTCCCTATGCTGATTTAATCGATTAAAGGCATCTAGTAATCGATTAAAGGTATCAAAAAAGATACTTTTAATCTATTATAGGAATCTGGTAATCGATTAAAGGTATCAAAAAAGATGTTTTTAGTCTATTAAAACACACAACACTTTTGTGTTTCCACTGAGTTGGTGTGCTTCTTCTTGCTTTTCCAAGAGATACAAGTTCTCTTGGATTTGGTCTTGAATTTCTTGAATCCTAGCTCTTGTCATTGGTCCTTTAAAGCTCACCAAAGGAAGTGCTTCAAACTCTCATTCTAGACCTTTAGCTTGCAATGGACCTCCATCAGAAGCCTTATGTACGCTCAGGTTTGCACCAGACCTGACATTGCATATGCTGTTGGAGTTTTAGGAAGATATCAAAGCAATCTAGGTATTGACCACTGGAAAGCTATGAAGAAAGTGATGAGATATCTTCAAGGAACAAAAGATTACATGCTCATGTACAGACAAACTGATTGTCTGGAAGTGATTGGCTACTTAGATTCAGACTATGTTGGCTGTGTTGATTCACGAAAATCAACATCTGGTTATATCTTTATGCTAGCTGGTGGAGATGTATCTTGGAGAAGTGCCAAGCAGACCTTGACTGCCACTTCTACTATGGAGGCTGAGTTTGTTTCATGTTTTGAGGCTACCTCGCATGATGTAAGGTTGAAGAGTTTTGTGCCTGGGCTTAGAGTTATGGACTCTATTTCTAGGCCATTAAAAATGTACTGTGACAACTCTACTATGGTATTCATGGCTAAGAATAACAAAATTGGAAGTCGAAATAAACACATCAACATTAAGTACTTAGCCATAAGAGAACGTGGTAAAGAAAAGAAAGTGGTCATTGAACACATTAGCACAGAGTTGATGATTGCCGAACCTTTGACTAAAGGCGTGCCACCAAAGAATTTTAAGGATCATGTAGTATGAATGGGACTTGGTTCCAAATATGATTTTATTGAAAGTACAATTGTTAATTTTGAAACTCTCATTTAGTTTGATATTTTCTCATATGGTTCTATGCACATATTCATTTATTTATTTTGAGAAATGTCATTAAGTTTTGATTTGGAATAAATATATGATTTATTCATTAAATTGAGAGTTAGCATTTAGAGACTTTATATATTGTCATACATGGAAGATGATATTCACTATTAATTAGAAGACCTATCTCCATGACTCGTATATTTTGTGCACATCTAAACTGAATATTCTTATCTTTAGAGACTTTCATCATACTTTCACTCATAACAAACAACTCCTAATTTTAACTTTCATTCTTTTTGGCTCCTGTTAAGCCTTCCCCCTCTTTCATTCATTGGTTCCAAAAACTACGTAAGTGAGCTACTCATATGAAGAAGTAAAGACTTTCTAGACTTGCTGAAACGATCCTATTACAAGCTGCTTAAGCGAGCCCTGCAAGGATGAATTTTTGAGTTTATGAGCTCACTTATGCTAGCTTGTCTAACAGGCTCATGTTGAAAAAGCAATATTACTATATATAAAGGGACCTATGACACATGTTCTGGGCAATTTGGAATTGCAATTTTCGAGAAACAGATGAGAGAGTGATGTACGTGTGACATGCATCTTCCATGCCTAAGGCTTCTGCTGGTGTCATCATTTCATCAAATTCTTTCTTGTGTTGGTTTTCTGTTTCTAAAAAGATATTTCATAAAAATAGGAATAAAAAAATATGAAGGTTTAGATATTCAGTTTATATCTTTTATTTCATAAAGATAGGAATATTTAGATATTCAGTTTATATCCTTTATTCTATAAAGATAAGAATATTTAGATATTCAGTATATATCCTCTTAGGGAAACCGTTTCTGTATGTGGTCCATTTATTGGTCACATTCACCCACTAACCCATTATCTTATCCCATTCAAGGTTGAGTTCTGTGATGGGCAGAACTCTATAAATAGAAATGGGCACTCTCTGTTTTAGATCACCAAGCCTACTCCTCTCTTCAAAAAAACAAACCATCAAGTTTGAGTGAGTGAGGGTCTGGAAAGTTAAAACTCTGAAGATTACTTGAAAGTCAATAGCAATGGTTGGAGGTAAGTACCTCTGAAATTTATTTTTCCTTTTCTGCTTCCGCTGTTTGATCTGAACGTGTTATTTATGTTTGTAAACATGTTTAGACCAATATAAATGTTTTACATCATGAACATGAATAGTTAATTTTATCTTTTAAAGTAATTATAGACTATTATTTCAATGTATTTATGTTTTATTATATTCAATAAAGTTTTTTTTGTTTTTTTTTATACATAATGTTTGGTTTTAGTCTAATCTTACTTGATCATATTATTTCAATTGTATTTGGAAAATATTTTTGAATTACAATACAATCAATAACCTCTATGTCCATGAATAATAAAGTGTATGTTTGGATTTCGGTTAAAAAAGTGTAATTGAGTTCAACTTAACTTTACTTTGTAAACTTAAGTTTAGTTAAAAATAAATTTAATGTAACTTGATTGATATTTGAATACTTTTATTATTTTAAAAGTACTTTTATAGTATATCAACGAAGGTCACTGTAAAATGTAAATTTTAAAATGGATATAAATTTTATGCTATTATTTTTTTATTAATTTTTTTATCCTGATAAACTTTAAATTAATTTCTTATATTTTTAACTTTTACCTATAATCTACTAAAACACTTTATTCATTCCAATGTTCCTTTCTCAAATCTCAATTTGAGATAAAAATAATCTTAATGGCTGACGTTAGGGTTTTCTCAAAACTTCAAGCAACTCACAAAGGCCAATCCCTTCTAAAAAAGTTTCCCTTCCGGTCTTCCTTCATCCTCCCCTCATTTTTCTTCTTCCCTTCCTCTCTCAATGCTGCATTGAGTTAGCCACCTACATCCTGCACTTCTTCTTCCACGACGTCAACACGAGCCACAACCAAACCGTCGTGAGAGTCATGGTGGCTATGACTAATGACAAGTCCCTTACTGATTAGTGGGTGGTGATTATGGACAATACATTGATGGAGTGGCCCAAGGCGTCGACGGTGGTGGGGAGGGCACACTTTTCACCTTCATCTAATGGGGAATGTTTTCTGCAATGGGTTATTGAAAATTAGAACATGTTATTAACGTTGGACAAAAAAGCAAGCCACCAACTTCAACTCCAACGGAAGTTTTAGTGTAAATGGCATTCAATTTGCTAATTTTAAGGGATTGATAATGAAATCAATGAATTAGCTTCTTTCGCTTTAAGGAATTAAGATTTAAATAACTTTGTGAATCGATGATAATATAATTTTAATTAAATAGGAATAAGTAACAATTGTAGGCAAAAAAATTTAAATATTGCTTTTTTAAAAATTAATTACGAATTTATTATAGTTTGAAAACTATATGCGAATCTATAGCAATCAGATATGCCTAGCCCAGACGTGTTAAGACACGCCCCATCCAGGCGTGATTGGAGCCCAAACACGTCCCATCTAGGCATGATCAATCACGCCTCCACCAGGCGTGACTTTGCACCCAGTCACGCCCCATCCAGGCATGACTTTGCTCCCTTCAGCCATTTTCCCCTATTTAAACCCAGTATCCTCTTCACACTCTTCACAACTCTTCTTCATCATCTTTCTAGTCTTAGATATCTCAATATTTGCTTATTTATACTTGTTGTTGTGTTTTTTGGTTATATATATATATATATATATATATATATATATATATATATATATATAAATATGTACACATTCTGATTCTGTTTGTGTTGTTCTATATTATAAAGGTAGGATAATTGAGGGTCAATGTGGTGTTGTTTTCGAAGGTAATAAAAGACCAACACATATCAAGCGCAACTCAAGTATTGACAAATTGCATCAGAATATCCAAAATTAGTTCTCAAAGGTAATGAATCTATCACTATGGTCACTGCAAGAATATGGTTCGATGATAAATATATTAGCATGAAAGTAATAGACGATGAAGACGTAGAAATGGTAATAGGAGAATTCTTCAACCAATCAAGGAAAGATTTCTTAGAGTTGTACGTGGATAGTGCTGAAGCAGAGGATGTCGCTTTATCAATGAGGTCAGTTGATTTGAATTATTTCCATAATGCATCAGCATCTGCTGCTCCACTTGTTAATTTGTCTATGGAAGATGAAAATGACCCTACTTAGGTTATGGATGATGATATTGACGATGACGATGATGAAAATATCGCAATGGAAGATCGTCTTCTTGCTGAAAATGCTAGTGGTTCGACAATGATGAGGATGATGGTCGAAGCGCAACTCAAATGCAAGTTCATCACTCTTTTGTGGGGGAGTCTCAAATCCAACCACACGAGGATGCGGGGGAGTCTCAATTACCACAACAATCTGAAGGTGTGTTACCAAACAATAGTTATTTACATATATGTCTGGTTTTTGTTTATGTATTTTTTTGGTAATAAAAATGGGAAACTTCACATGTAGGTGAGGGTAATAATACTTTTTGGGATAGAATCCCACATTACACATACATTGATTGAGATCATTCGAGTGAAGAAGATTCTACCACTAGTTCAGGTTCAGTTGAAGGGCCATGGGTATTAGGGAATAAGTTGTTTATTAAACAGGAATTTGCATAAAAAAAAAAGGTGCAGATGACAATCAAGTGGAACCTCATGAAGGAGCATCAAGAAGCTATTGTGGTTGAAAGTACGCCGACAAAGTTAAGCATGAAATATCGTGCGCATGACCAGAATTGTTCGTGGAGGGTTAGGGTAATAAAACCAATGTACAGTGAAAGATGGATGGTTACCAAATGGGGTGGGGATCACAATTGCTTAAATGATCACATTTCTCAGGACCACAAACAACTTGATGCTGATGTTATTGTTTCACTCGTATTAGGTACGTTATTGGATGACATGATAATGATGAGAATTAATGATTTTATTATTATTATTATTATTATTATTATTAATGGTAAGGTGTCATTTTTTATTATTAGGGATGATAAAGCATGATCCATCATGTTCAATTGGACTAGTCTAGGAGAGGATAACCCTTTCCTATGGATACAAAGTTTCATATAGAAAGGCATGGTATGCAAAGCAGAAAGCAATGACAATTATCTACAGTGATTGGGAGGAATCATACGCATTTTTGCCGAGGTGGTGTGACTATATGCTTCGCTTTTCACCAGGTTCTGTTTATCATCTTCAAACAAAAGAATATTATGTGGCTCATAGAATCGTTCATGGAAAATGCGTGTTTCACCGCATTTTTTGGACCTTCAGACAATGTTGCGAGGCTTTCAATTTTTGTAAACCGGTTATTCAAATTGATGGCACTTATTTATATGGCAAGTACAAAGGAAAATTGTTGATTTCCACAACTCAGGATGGAAATAATGAATGTTTGCCACTTGCATTTGTTATTGTTGAGGGTGAGACATTGGAAGCTTGGGAATAATTTCTGGATAACATTCACGCTCATGTTACAAAGAAGACAAATATTTGTCTTATTTCTGATCGGCACCGAAGCATATTGTCTGCAGTTGAGAGGCACTGTGGGTGGCAACCACCGCATGCTTATCATGTGTTTTGCCTTCGTCATATTGCTAGCAATTTTAATCAAAAGTTCAGAAATGAAAATTTGAAGAGAGCGGTTATGAATTTAGGTATGGTTAATAACTTCATCTTCCAATTTTGAATGTATTACTAAATTTTAATGTTATTTAATTTGTGTGTAGGTTATACTCCTTCTATTATTGATTTTGAGATAGCCTTGGCACATTTTCGTGATGTGAGTCCTAAGGTTGCAAACTAGATTGATAACATCCCCAAGGAAAAATGGACACGTGCATATGATGTAGAGAGACGAAGGTATGGACATATGACAACAAATTTGTCCGAGTTAGTTAACAGGGTTTTAAAGGTGCAAGAAACATGCCAATAACCGCAATGGTTAAACATACATATAGCATATTGGTGGAATATTTTGTATACAAGGGGCAATTGGCTGTTAATGAATTGCAAGGTCCTCATCGTCATTGAAAAAATGTGGTTGCTATGTTGAAGGCCAATGAGTCCAATGCTACTGGTCATTATGTTCGTACATATAATGTTGAACAAACTGTATTTGAGGTTGATGATGATTATGACAAATAGTATTCGGTAAACCTCCCTGAGCGATTCTGTCAGTGTGGGAAATTTAAGGCATTCAATTATCCTTGTAGTCATGCTGCAACAGCCACTTTACATATTCGTCAAGCACCAGCACAATATGTGGATGACATATTCCTTATAACAAACGTGGTACAAGCGTACTCATTTCCATGGCAGTCAATTGGTAATGAGCAAGGAATTCCACCTAGTGCAAATCCAGTGATCATACCTGACAAGTCTAGGTTGCATGCAAAGGGTCGTCCAAAGTCAACTAGAATACGCAATGAGATGGATGAAGTTGAAGCTAGTCAAAGTCGTACTAGGTGTGGTATATGCAGATTACTTGGTCATAACTGTCGAAATTGTCCTAGTCGTCCATCTACCTCTTGATTTCTTTATGTTGTAGTTAATGTTTTCTTGTTGTTATATTTCATAATCGTCATGTGTTTTCGATCTTTATTCTTTTCTAGCTTGAAAATAAACCAACCTTTCAGTGAAACCACGCACGTCAGTTACATTATACGATGAAATTAAAACATTAAAATAACCAAAAATTGTTTAACAATTACATAGATAAACATAATCAAGGAAACCAAATAAAATAACAAAATATAAATTCTATGAAGTAGGAGGCCACTGCTGATGACGCGCCTGACGATCTGGCAATTTGCGTCTACCACATCCACATGAATGTTGTGGAGCAAGAGAAGGTTGTTGCACATGATATGGAGCTGGAGTGTCCTCGACCGGTAGCTTTAGACAATAGTCTGACTGGTGTGGTAAAAAATCTATTTGGCTATACATTTCCTCAATAGTTGCATCATCCCACGACTGAGGTCCCTAACTACTGTTCCCTGCCTGATCCCTGGATGGCATCGCTACTGGATTGACATGATACACAGGCTGGCTTTGTGTGTCCATTGGTGGGGCCTCTGGCTGATAATATGTGTGAGTCTCCGCCTGCATAGTGTCGTAAAATGTCTACTGAACACCGTATTCATGACCTATGAAGGGTGGCCTAAACCATCCACTCATAGGTGGCCTGGGTGCATGAATAGGCTCAGGAACTAGTGGAATAGGCCGTCGACGACGTCGTAACCCTCGACCCTCTCTCGCATGATGCCCAATGTCGATGGATAACTATGGCTCCTTCGGAAGCTGAGTCAGGAGTGCCTCTAGACTTGCCTCCTCCACCCGAGCGAACTCTCTGAAAACAACAATTAGGTGACCTACTTCCTTGTGTACATATTCCAAACCGTGGTTCCCAATTGCTCAGTCGTCGTGACAAAATACAAACTCTCTAGACCATAAACCTATAACTCATAGCAGATATACATAAACAAAAATATAACATAATAGTAAAAAAATGATTTTGAGTAAATAACTTACACAACGTCCTAATTTGGCAGCCCGCTTCGTCACATATCGCTTGCCAGAAAGTCTATACCAAACCATGTACTCATGGTTTGGTGACATAAGACCATGTATTGCAGGAGGCACTTCAACATGTTGACCTCTCCTATTCCATCTCTGTATAAATTTTCTTAGCTTGCGAGCCCAATTTTCTTGGGCTTTACCCGAAAGGGTATAATCATGCACACCTTTCAATTTTCCAGGCCTGTGAGGTATTGGTTAATCTCGCCCAAATTGTCTCATGCATCTATCAGGCTGGGAATACTTAGAAATGTGAAAACAAATAATAGGTGTCCTAGCCATCCACAAATGATGTGTGTCAGGAGATGCACCCAAAAAATTGTAATCTCCATAAGGTTGCCAAACCACCTACACAATTAAATCATATATAGGAGTCAGTTGCATATTCACATCCATTTTAAATAAATATATTTGATTAAAAAAGCATACCTCATCTCTAATTAAGGTGTCTAGTCTGTCTCGATACAAATTCAGTGAGTTCATGCTGAAGTGACCTAGAGCATTAAATCTAATATCCATATTCAACATTCAATTGTTAATTGTAGTACACATAAATACATGGTGATTCAAGTAATACAAATTAAATATACCTGTGTCCGAAGTGGCGGTCTGGCTCATACGGATCAGGCAATGGGGGAGCAATTGGTGAAAATCTGAACCACACCCAAATCTGAAGCAAAATAGTACAACCACCAATGTCTTTTCTCTCCGGGTTTGTACATTCGCACAACTGTCTAAACAAGTTTGCCAGAATCACAGATCCCTAGCTATATGTACCAATATCAGCAAAACTACCACCAAGTAAGGTGATGTAGCGACATCCTACTACGCTCCCCCCAATCTGTTGCAAAGGATCCAAGATCCTAACATTCATGCAATGTGAGCCTTCGTGAAGTATATCACATTCTGAGGGTGACCAGCAACTGCATCTCATGAAGGATATACTCTGTCAAAATATGATAGCTTCAAATTGCCGGAGGATAACTCAGTGGCCGCATCAAGGTCGTTACCAAAAACCTGATTACACAATTCTGACCAGTCGGTGTAAGCCTGTCCGGTAACGACTTACCCATCAGTAGGCAATCCTAGAATACCTGCCACATCTTGCAAGGTAATGTGTGTGTCTCTGACCTCCACCGCTCATCCATAGCACTGATAAGACCAATATCAATCTGAAAAATATAGGTCACTTATCAATTTATAAGTTCAAAATACAATATGTATGAAACCAACAATTTGAACATTAAAATTTCAACACATTAAACATAACAATATTCATAAATCGATACCTGCATATACTGCATGCGAGTGACATGTATGAAATCAGCCTCAGTCAAATACTTTGTGACTAGGTCTGGAATATCGTCGGGGTCCACCACTAGGTCTACCTCCTTGCGAATCTTTAGCTCTCTCTTTGTTTCCTCATTCCAAATAGCTTGTGAAATGTGAGTGCATTGTCTGCGCCTCCTAAGTACATCTCATCTATATGGTCCGAGAAGAACATGCGTTGTGGGATCGGTAGGCTTAGCCTCATGGTCAAAACCAGAACGAGGTGACTCAGACGACGATGACTCAACCATAATAATATGCTACACATTTTCTAATCATATTATGATAATTTATTTAATTTGAAATAAAAATTATTTTTTAAAAATTGATTATGTATGTCTTAGGTAGGTTGTTAATCATAACCTAGGTCACTAACTAATAATATTCTAAGCCAATAAACATATTATATCTAACAAACTATATTGCTAAATTTTTATAATCATATTATGATAATTTATTTAATTTGAATTAAAAATTATTTTTAAAAATTGATTATGTATGCCTTAGCTACGTCCTTAATGATAACCTAGGTCATTAACTAATAATATTGTAAGCCAATAAACATGTTATAACGAACTAACTATATCGCTAAAATATGTTTCAAGTAACTATTTCTAATATAAGTCACTAACAATTTCCTAGATCAATAACAATTTTCTAAGACAATAATATAATATATTTCATGTAATTTAAAAAGCAGATATTCGAGCAGCACTTACTTGACTGACAGAGTTTCACTGCACAAAGCCTCGAATTCAAACAGAAAACTAGAGAGAAGTCAGAGCAAAGTGCTAGAGAGAGGTAGAAGTTAAAAAATGAAGTTAAATAGTGAATTTGGGATTTAAATAGAGGAAGCAAGGTCGCGCCTGGATGGGGCGTGACTGGGTGCAGAGTCACGCCTGGTGGGGGCGTGATTGATCACGCCTGGATGGGACTTGTCTGGGCTCCAATCACACCTGGATGGGGTGTGTCTTAACACGTATGGGCTGGGGGTATCTAATTGCTATAGATTTGCATATAGTTTTCAAACTACAGTAAATTCGTAATTTATTTTTAAAAAAGTAATATTTAAATTTTTTTGCCAACAATTATATGTTAGAAACATCTGATGAAGATAAATCTCAAAGACTTTTTCCATTAATATAGTCCAAGTTTTCTATACATCAAATGTTCGAAAAAATTCCATAATTAATTTTCTTACCTTAAAATTTTGTAATTTCTGCACTTAAATTATATTTTCAATACTTTAATTATCATAGTTTATTTACTTCACTATAATTACTTAATTATTACACAAATTCCTATTGAAATGATATTTTACTTATTATTTTATTATTTAAGCTATTTGATAATATTGCTAAAATTTCTATAGAACCTTAAATATATTTTTTCACTTTTAGTTCTTATATATATATATATATTTTATCTTTAGTCTCTTTATTGTAATGTTAACATAGCTCTAATGGTATTGTTATGAGCATGTCAATTTTTACTTAAGTAATTAATGTAATGTATCTATAATAATGTGGTACATGATGATATTATTATCATGTTATTTTTTATCGATGTGATATATGCTGATATCATAAGAAAAGGTATTTCAGTTATAAAAAAAAAAAGAACAGAAATAGATGAAAATAGTAAAAAAAAAATACAATTAACCTATATAAATTTTAAAATTATGTTCTCTTTAATCTAATCTACCAAACAAACTATATTATTTCTATCTATGCTCATCCTTCCTATTTCTTCTTTATCAAACAAAGGCTTTGAGTATGTTCTGGTGAGACGACATATATTGAATGGTACTGGCGTCATAGAATTAATCAAATCAGCTGTGTAATTAGCCATGAACTTTTATTATTTTACAATGTTACTTTAGTAACTACCTTAGTAGTCCTACTCCAGAGGATAGTGATAATTATAAGTACCTTAAAAATTAACACACTAAACTTATTGTACTTTGCTCAAATCCCATCATCATAAGGAACGGAAGTAGTATCAAGCCAACCATCTCCATTGATGAACTCCGAAACTGTGAAATTATAGGCATCACCATAATCCATCAAATGATACCCAAACCATTGCACACGCTTCTCTGTGTCGGAACCAGGTCCATAGTTGTCATACTCTCCGTAATACAAAGTGTCCAATCCTTGCTCATTAGACCACTTTGTCCAACCCTTTGCGTCAATGAAGTCATCAATGTAGGACTCAAGGTAAACAGTGCGAGAATACACCCTCCATGGCCTTCCAAGGTAGCTCCTGAAGCTGCTAGAGTTGGAATAGAGATCAAGAGTTGCTATGATTGAGCAATTTTGGAATGAGATGCCAGTGTCCTCATCTGGGCTATCTCTAGATTGTGCAGTGATTACTGTGAATTGGCCAGGCATTGGTTTTCTTGATATGATGTTACATTCTTGTAGAATCACTGCTGCATTTCCAAATATGTAATCTATGGTACCATAAATGTCACACTCTCTATAGAATTGTCTAAAGGAGTGGACATATAGAGTGTCTTGGTAGCCATAAATTGCACACCTGTAGAAAGCTGTTAGGTCTGCATTTACCCTCAAGGCCACTGCTTGATGCTTCTCTGGCCCTGCTCTGTTTTCAATCGCAATATCACGTGCCAGAAAACCATCACCAAAGACAGCTGAAAAACATAGAGAACATAATCATGTAATTTCCAATTTGGTCACTTTAGAGAAAAATTGACATAAACAAGCAATAATCAACTCACTAAACAAAAAGATATTGTTTTACAGTTTCTATTTACAAAAAATATGTATCAAAAAATTTATAATAGCTCATGTACTTTGTTCAATCAAACTAGATCTTCTTGATATATTATTATATAGTCTAGGACTACATGATGTTGATCGATATGTATTGTATGAGATTGACCAAGATCCCGTCTTAAATTATGTAGTAATTTCTTCTAAAAAAGACCTACTTAGAAAGACAAAGATCCATTAATTTTTTTGTTCTGTTACTTCTCAGCTCTGTGCCAAGGGGTAACCAATGCATGCTAAATTATTAATTGCACAAAATTGGAAAAGGGTGCAAAGGCTTCACCTAGAGTTGCAGATCTGAAAGTGGTCCAGCCATCACCGACGCTTCTGTTACCAGTTATGACAGTGACATCACTTCCATCGCCAAGCATCATAATGTTGGTCTTATAGCTTGGGATTTCCACATTTTCCTCGTAAATCCCTTCTTTGACATAGATAACTATCCTATCCATGCTGTTATTTGGAGCAAAGTTGATGGCTTCAGTGATGGTGCTAAAGTTCCCAGTTCCATCGGCAGCCACAACAAGCATTTCATCTGGGTCATAATCTTCCCCATCTGGGTCTTCAAAGAACCTTTGGTCACTGCTTGATGCCCACTTTGGAGCATTCATCGAAGGCTGGTTATTCTTTTTCGCATTCAAAGCCCCCATCTCTGGCTTAGGGAGCATTGAAAGAGAGTTACTGACATGCTTGTAAGTGTTGATCACAGATTTCACCAGAGATGGCTTCATTGTTCCAGAAGCAGAATCAAGTCCTTCTAGACATGTGTTCTTGTTGGTGAGTGCTGCACTGAGGTAAGTTCTTGCATCAACTATATTCTTGGAGTTGGAGGAACGGATCCCTGATAGTGATCTTTTCAAAGAAGCTAATGTGGATTGGTGGAGTTCCCTGCAGTCTTGAACTGCTCCTCTTTGCTTCTCTATGATGTTTGAGTGTCCAACGTTGTGGAAGAGATTTGAGAGCTTTGTGGTTTCAGATATTGCTACTTGGAGGGACTGAAGGAGGTAGTTGATTATGTTTGGACTTATGTTTATTGAGATGGATAGCTTCAATGAATTGAAACATACTTCTGGGTATGGAGTGGTTGTGCAGAAAGATTTTAAGGAAGAGAGATTGGTATGAAGTGTTGTGGAAGCATTGGAAGAGTTTACAGCACAGGTGTGTGAGAAGAAGATTGAAAGCAGAAGGAAAAAGAGTTTATGAGATGAATGAGCCATGAAAAATAAGGAAAAAAAAGTAATCGAAAGTATGCAAAGGTGAAGTTGTTGAGTATTTGAATCCCTTAAATAAGACTCTTGCTAAAGGAGTGATGGGGGACACTGATTAGAATCTAAAGTAACACGGGGTTTGTTCGAACTAATGTATTATAGCTGAAATGGATATCTGCCACAACCATATTGATTTTTCCCCTTTTTAGTTTAGGTGGGGGCACCTTTTTTTGTTTCTCTTGAAAGACTTCTTTTTATTAGTATTTAGCCAAATGAAATAAGAGGCAAATCATGAGAAAAAACAAAAAGTTACATTACTTTTTGGGTGTGTAGAGTAGCAAGTTGCTCTGGAGGATAATGTAAAAAATCATGTATTTCTATGAAAGAGAGTAGTACACTCTCGGACAGGAAGACATTGACTGCAAGTTAGGTCATTCCTGTTTTCCTTTTGGAGCTGGCAGTTAAAATAATGCAAGCCATGGTGCGCCATGGCTACTAAAAATTGAGGAACCTAAAGTACTTTGAGCTCAGCAGTTCAATTTATGTGTTTCCGTGTTGGTGTCCAATTTTTTTGTTAACTGAGAGGTATCTAAGTTTCTAATTACATGTAAAAAATTAAACCCTAATCTTTAATTAAGTGAGCCGAATGCTGCTGAACTACTCGTGTCAAGAATTTTTGAAGGTATCCAATTGTCCATTTTGGTTTTCTCTTGTACATCATGCTTGTAAAATTTCAAGGTTACGTACTCTGCTTATAGGTTCAGGATTCTGCCACTGTGCAACCTTTGGGTAATATATTCTTTATTTTATTTGTTGGAAGGGGGTGATGACCGTGAATGATGGAATAATATGGCAACCCGTGAAGCGGCTTTGAAGACTGGATTACCCCACTAGCTATGGGTTAGCATTGAACAGTTTAGCTATGTTAGTACAACTTCATTTGCTTCTTCTTTAACATGATGTTAATTGATTCATACTCTAATGTTTATAATTTGTACTAAAATTGAAGTGATCATTCCTATGAAACCATTTATGCTTCATTAATAGTTAATTAATGGTTTGTATGTGACACCTCCAGACAACTTGAATTTGTGTCTTGAAATAATCACAAGTCAGAATATTCAAGTAGTCCTGCGTCATTCTCGTTTGTCCACAAATCTGCCAAATCTCACGTGTGTAGAGATTCTTTTTGGTATAAATATTTATAATTTACAGCACAAACGAAAAGAAAAAATATATTTATATAGCTGTATAAACACATTATTGTCTCTTATCAGTTTTCAATTCACGTGAAAAAATAGCGAATAAAGTGATGGAACCCCATTCCAAAAATAAAAGGAAGAGTTTTAGTCCCTTGTATTTTCCTGATTTATTTATTTAATATGCTCTCTAAAAAATTGAACCAATTACTCAAATAATTGAATTTCTAATGTAATATGTTCTCCGCTCCTTTTTATAAAAATATTCGGTGTATTATTTTGTTCTATATAAGAAAATATTGACTCTATTTTTTTGGTTTAATTATAAGAAATATAAATTTATGTCTAGATTTTATAATTACTATTTTTTTTATTGTGAAGTTTTTGTTAACGAGATATTCATTTATTCTCTTTGTAAGTGGATATATCCAATTTTAAACGAGTAGCTATTGGAGCAACCTTTTGCATGAAGGATAATTATTGGTAAAAAAAAATCATGACCTAATGGTTTTTTTTTTAATAAGAGCAAAACAATATGCAATGCCATTTTACTACTTAAATTATCCCAATTTAACTTCTCTCTCTCTTTCTATATATATTCTAATTCTATCAATACGTTATTAATATGTTATGGGTGTAACCCTAACCCACACAACTAGAGACCATTTTATCAAACTATCTAAGATAAGAAGTATCAAATTGTCCATGTTCCTCTTTATTAATTATGTAATTCAAGTAATTGTTAGTGTTGTATGGGACATGCATGTATTATGTTATTTGGGACATGTATTAATATTTTCTTGTGAGGGTATTAGATTTGAACAATTGTACTTCTACTTCACTACTAAAATATGGTTTTTTATGGCATACCTTCAATCTTCGTATATAAGGCGGTGACAATTTCGTAAATACCAAAATTTGAAACAAAGACGATATTTGAAAAATCGTCTTTGAATGAAGTCTTCAACGATGGTTATTTGTAAAACCGTCTATAAAAATGATGTGGGAAAAAAACCAGTGGCATTTTGAAAATTAAGTCAGTTATTTAAGACGATTTTTCATAATTGTCTTTGATTTTACGCTAACAAAGACGATTTTCCATAAACGGTCTTTGATTTTACTTTGAGTTTATGCTAACAAAGATGATTTTTGAAATCCGTCTTTAATTTTTTAGATATATTCCTTGTAATTTTGACATTGTGTCTATCTGTATCCAAAAATTCCTTGCTCTCGCACCCTAGCCTCAATCTCCTTCTGTAATTTGGTCTCTCTACCCACAAATCCCTCACTCTCGTGCCCTTCACTCTGCCGTGACCTGCAAGTCTGTTGATTCTACGCCATTGTCATCGGTATGTATCCCTTCCCTTTTGTTTTGCTTATGTATTCGTGTATTTATAAGCACAAAAAAGAAATTCCCAAATGTACTAGAAATCCACCCTTGTTAATGACGTATGTACCTTTTCGTCGTGCTCCTTATCTGAAATCATTCTTAATTATTGTATGGAATCAATTTTGAATTTGCTACGTGTAGCTTCAAGAATTAGCTAGACACATGCAAAAGTTGACTTTTGCCCATATCTTCTTCCCAAAACTATTTTGTTGATTAGTTGACATTTGTTATTGTGGGAATACAATATATAAGAAGTGAAGGTAACGAGATATTAGTAGTGGTTAGTGGCTACCCATGTTTTCTGCTATGGCATTTTCAACGGAATTTGTTCTCAGAATTTTAGTTGATGAGAAGAGTATTAGATAAGATTTTCACTTAATTGGGTTCCGTAGAAGTATGGGTAGAGACCCATATGGAATCGCAACACTCTGTATTCATACTTCTCAAGGCAAATTAATTGTTTTCCTCTAAACAATGCTTTATAATTAATAAATCATAATACATAATAAATATTTAGAATCTCTGCAGTGAGCACACGTGTACTTTTGCCACTGATTTCTGCTAATCATGTTGAGGGAAGTTGCGAGGGGATTTGGTTCTTAGTTATTAATTTGATCTCAAAGTGGGTCAAGAGTAGAGAGAAACCCCTTTATCTCTTTAATTTCCTGAGATAGTTTGTGTTTAAAAATTAAAAGCATATTCCATGGAAATTTAGGATTCATGGTGATGTGAATCAATGCTTGGCTGGAAGTTTTTATTTCCATTGATGGTTATATATTAGTACTGGAATGTTTACTCTAAGTATTTTGATATTAATTGCTTAAATCTTAAGCTTCTATAAAAATCTATGATTCTCTCTTGTTCTTAGGTGAATGAAATTTCTTTGGAGCCTCTGTGCGTGTGAAGAGAGAACTGAATAGTGGAACAAAATTTTCCCTTTTCTGTCTTGGTTGATCTGTTCAGGCATTGGGAAGGTTAAAAGAAGAGGTTAAAAAGATCATGTTTCTGTGTTAGGAAAATGACTACAAGTCGTATAATTTAGTGTCTAGAAATGGAAGAGATGTTATGCTAACATCTGCACCCATATATGTGTGAATAAACAGGAGAATGAGACATTTTTTATTTTAAAATATGACAGTTTATTTTTAATTAGTTGGGTTGAATGGTGGTTTTAGTTGGGCCAGGTTTGCAAACGTACAAAAACAATGATGATACAAGCAACAATAAAACATAACACGAAAGTGAGTTAGAGAAGAATTATAAAATAAAATACTGATCTATCATAGATTGAACCAATACATTGGATTAATGTATTCAGACTTATGGTTCTAGTATTTACGAGAAAACAAAAACATATTAAATATGTAACAATTGTTAATGAAATATAAGTATATGTTAAAGATACAGCCATAAATCTTAATTCACGTGTTTCTAACGTAAAAGACATGTAGAATTGGGAAAATGATAAATTATTTCATAAATAGTATAATATTAATGCTAGTAAGTTAATTATAATAATAATTGTTTCAATAAATTGAATTAAGTGAAAAAGAAGATAAAGTGAGTTTTCTCATAAAACTTAAAAGAGAACAAAACTAGAATGGTTTGGTTAAGGTGAAGTTTTATCATAAAATATAATAAAATTGAAAATTAAATCATGAATTATAATTGCTCAAGAGTGAGTGATGATGAGGAAGGATGAAAGTTTATGTGAAAATTAGGTGTAACTTGATTTAATTCCTTATTATTATGAATTGATTTTACTTGATGAGTATTTTATAATGGTTTGCTTTTTATGTTGAGATGATATTGGATAAATATATTGAATTATTGTCTTTGACAAAGATAATGGATTGATGGATTGTAAGCTTGAAAGCTGACTATATTTAATCAAAAAGCTACGACGACGAAATTTAGAATGCTTGATATTATGGATGATTTTGATAATTTGTTATGCTGTGAAATGATGACCAGGTTTCTGTTGTGATCTGTTTCAATACCTTTTGAAAAGGGTATGAGGGGAAGTATTGAAAAACAGAGAAAACTCTGCTGGATTTTCTGGAGAGACTTTAGATTAAATAAATTCTTAGTCTTGGTACATGAATCGTGTGCATTATAAATATATATTTCTCTGGCCTCGTGTTGTTCTAGTTGTTTTTTCCTTTGTTTTTCAGAATGTTTAGTGTCCCTGGTTTTTCAGGCCACAGCCCTACGATTAGTGTCATTTGGTTTCAATCCAGTGCTTCAATGAAGCTAGCACTATTTGCACTCTTGGTTTCTTGACATCGTGACATTATTTGAGCTAATGAGATCTAGAATTGCTTGATTGACAAAATTGTTATTTCATGGACTGCTCTCATTGGTCTATTTTACTGTTCAATCCTCATATTGTATTTATAATGAAACATGATTTTAAGAGATGAAGGTCCAACTAATCTTTTTTGGCCTCGATTATTTTCACTTCAAGTGTTTGTTTGATGCCATATTCTTTATAGTTATGAATGGTCTTACAGACATGTATTTTGCTGGTGTTTTGGTTTGATTAATTCTTATCGCTACCTTTGGTGTATGCCTCATTAGTGCTACTGCACTTTGTGTCATCGTGAAGTTGAGTTGAATTTCTTCAGGAAAATGGTGTACCTGAGGTCTCTCAGGCTTGGTGAAGGCATGTTTTTAGTGTTACTGGTTATTCATCATCTTTGTTTAATATGATGTCTCTTTTAATTTTGTCACTTGGTGAGTTAAAAATTGTGCTCACAAAGTCCAAGAGTTTTGTTTTAGACTTTTAATCCTCTTTGACGTCAGCTGTTTTAGTTCCTTTTGTAAAGGATTGGTTTGCAGCCTAAGATGGTTTTGATGGAAGCTTCTGCCTATGGTAATTAAGTATGGATGGTTAAGCATTGTGTTTTTTTTTTTTTTTTTTAGTCTTAAGTGGTTAAGTCTCACATTTAACTTCAGCTCTTGATGGTTAAAAAGCATTGAGTGTAACTTCTACCAAGTGGTTAAGCTTCTTGCCCAAGTTGATCTTGTTGATAATTCCCACATTTTTTTTTATTATTTTGCATCCACAATGCACATCACATTCTATTTTGTTTATTTAATTACAACTTCTCACATCCTAAGTTGTAAGTGCTAGTATGTATTTTTTAGTTTGCATTACAACAAAATTGATTTATACCTATAAATAAAATCCGTCACTATAAATCAATAATATGTAGGTAAAAGTATAATTGACGTTTACCAACGGACATTTTCTTCATCAACTTTGAGAGATTGTATTGTGACGGTTATTAGTCTATATGTACAAGTTTTATTTACGGATATATCTTTATTTATAATTATATTTGTCTGTCACTATAGGTAGTACTTACAATTTATTTTAGGTGTAGGTAAGAGTCATTGACGTATACTTACAACATCTAAGTGTAGGTAAAAGTCATTAACGTATACCAACAACTTCTAACTATAGGTAAAAGTCATTAACATATACCTATAACATCTCCAACTATAGGTAAAAGTTATATAATAATGAAAATTAAACTAAATATATTTTATTTTCTTATTATTAAATTTTATGAAAAAATAATATAATTGAAGGAAGGATTATTGAATATTGAATAATATACGAAATTTAACAATCTTGATATTTTGAACCAAGTCAAGTAAATTCATAATCTAGGAATGCACAAGATAATATCTAAATATCAATCACTAAAAGTGATAACAAGCTATCACAATTGACAGAAAACTTGGCCATTGACCTTTTAGGTATGGTTTTGATTTAATACAAGCTCAAGGTTATCTTTTCAAGTTCCAATCTCTCTAAAAAGCAATTAACAAGCACAAGTGAGAGCAACACCTCAAGCTTGCTTAAATTCCAGTCATCACAGTCTTCCTAATGTTTCTAAAAGAAAACTTGGAAGAACATAATAATAAGATATAGTGGCACAAACAAATTCAAAAAAATGCTCCTTATTAGCTTAGTAGTTATAAAGAGCGAGACTAAAAATTAAAGAGAGCATAATAGTGCTCAAATAAACAAGGTATGTTCATACCTTCTTGTGTGACAATCACCAACCATGTTTTTCCTTTTGAGGAATGGTTCTTTGGATATTTTGTGTTGACTACACTACAAGTCTTTTTTCCAAGAAAATTAAGTAATTAAGTAATTAAATAAATCACAATTGTTGAAGAAAAAGTCAACAATTGATACTATGCACATATAAATAACAATAACAAATAATTAATCAATATATTAAAATATCAATCATTAATTTTTTTTGTTAATGATTTAAACTATTTACTTTATCTTGACCTCACTATTAGGTTTTATAGTATATATGATATACATATTTATTTTTCAAAAACTATGTAAACCTATCTTTTATAGGCTTTTTCTCAAGAATAAAATAACCATACATAATCAACAGTGTTGGCTTTCCACTTTATGAATTCCATAGATTCAAAATTTAACAATTTATACATAGAAAATGATATGATTTTGGGATTTTCTTTTTAATTAGGAGACTAGGGAGATGTGCTGTTATCTATTTTATTTTAAAATTATTTTTTAAAGTTTAAACAAGGTTATTTTTAATTAAATACATCCATTATGTTAGTGACATACTTACATCCAATGAATCAAATAGTAAACGGTAGAAATGGGAGGAACAACAGCCTATATTTGAGGTTAGTCATACGATCCAGACCATATTCATGTTGCACCATCACCGCTGCAATTTCCCTTTTCTTTATGTTCAACTCTGTTTTGCAAAGCAATTACCTGCCCTCCATAAAAAGTTAAAAAAACACAGGAAAAATCTACACAAAAATTGAATACCTAACTGTTCAATGTACCTTCATCAAAGTAGCCTTCTGGCCTTCAAATGCTATAGCCTGAACATTGAGTGAAAAGAACCACCACTTAATTATCAGTCATTTCTATTTCACATATAACAAAAAGAATAACTACAACCAAAATAGCCAAATACACAATCATAGTTTTTGCAGGTTATGAAAATAGTAGAGTACTTACATGGTAGAATATTGTCTACTCTTCTCAAGAATAGACTGCTCATGGGCATCACAACCAAAATGATTATCTTGATGTAAATGAACTTTGGAATTGCCCGATGTGTACCAGCAATCATAACTCTCATTGAACTAATAAATGAGAAAGTGAAAACAAAAAATGACATAAATATAACTGGTAAAACTTGAAACTTTTACAATGTGACATCATTATGAAATTTACACTCAACCAAAGAGGTTTAGCTTGATAAAATAATATCAAAGGCCCCAAGTTGAGACGCCCACCTTAAATTTATATTGTGTCAGCCATGGAGCACCAAAATTAGGCCTGCAATAAAGAGGAAGGGCCTTGTTAGGGGTCTCAGCAAATGCAACTTGTGTTTGACCAAAAATATGATCTTTATATTCCACCTGAAATAGTGTAAAAACAAATTATTTATAGCTACCCAAAAGAATTACCTAACTCTCTAATCATCATAACCATTAAAGGATACACCATAGATGACATGTGAGTGATAAGCGTTTGTCGTATCGCTTCAAAACAATTAAACTATGCTAATTCTGTAGCACAGGATTAACCTAGGTCGACTCAGAGACACAATCAATATGGTTCCAACTTCAATTCACTAGTACATAAAAGGGGGATTTTTGTCGAACAATTTGCACGCGCAAAGTAAAAATTGCAAAAACACAAACTACAATTAAAGATTAATGCAGAAACTAACAGAATTGCTAACAAGTAATGTAAAATATATTAAAGAACATCAATCCAATTCACCAAACCAAGCTATTCGAATCATCATCGTTCTTCAGAAATTTATCCTATTGTGAAAGTTCATTCAATTTCATTAGAAGCAGTTCAATCGAATTAACCCCTAAATTAATTGAAATCACAACCCTAATTGAAATATCATCCAATTAATCTGTGATTTATATTTGAAATTAGGAAATGAATCCATAACCTAATCCAC
>CM023955.1:20462671-20529521 GCA_013407115.1 Glycine latifolia
GGACCATACCTCAAATTCAGATGATCTCTCCAACCAGGATTGTAAGTATTGGAGTAAGGATTATACTGTTGTTGAGGTCTAAATGGTTGTCCAGGTTGCATGGCAGAAACTTCAGCAGCTTGTTCTATCTCTTGGAGAGTGGGACATGCATTTGTTGGATGATCAGGCGCACAGCAGATACCACAAAGTCTTGGTTGGTTGGCTGCCATCACATTCTGTTGTTGACCAATAGCAAGCTGCCTCACAAGGGATGTCAACTCTGTCAATTTGTTCTCCAACCTCCGGTTATCAGCAACCATAGAAACAAAAAGTTCATTTGCAGCCTTGGATGTAGCAACACCTCTAGTACCAAATTGTTGATAATTGGCTGCCATGTTAGAAATCAACTGCCTTACAGTAAGAGGGGTCCTGTCCATCAAAGCGCCTTCACTAGCTGCATCTATCATACTCCTGTCCATCAACATCAAACCTTCATAAAAATACTGAATTAATAATTGCTCACTAATTTGATGGTGAGGGCATGTAGCACACAGCTTGTTGAATCTCTCCCAGTACTCATACAATGTCTCCCCAGCTAGTTGTCTTATACCACAAATCTCCTTCCACATGGATGTTGTTCTGGATGTTGGAAAGAATTTCTTTAGAAATCTTCTCTTCATATATGTTCAAGTGTTGATAGGATCTGGTTGAAGGTACAACCAGTCCTTGGCCACACCATCCAGTGAAAAAGGAAATGCCTTCATTTTGACATAATCCTCATGAATGTCATGTGGTCGCATGGTGGAACACACTACATGAAACTCCTTAAGTTGCTTGTGTGGATCTTCACCTGCAATACCATGAAACTTTGGAAGCAAATGGATCAATCCAGATTTTAGCTCATAACTGACCTCAGTCTCAGGATATTGAATACACCAAGGTTGGTAAACAACATCAGGTGTAGCCAATTCCTTAAGAGTTAGGTTGTTATCAGCTATTGTATCAAGATGTGCAGAAGTAGAAGTAAATTCAGAATCAAAGTCAGAAGACACTATGCTACTCTCTAAAACTACACTATCAAAGTCATCTAAACTAATATTATGTCTGTTTAATCTATGAAATGTCCTATCTATCTCAGGATCATATACATGTAATTCACTTGATGTGGACCTAGTCATACATAATGCAACTCATAAGGAACAAAACACAGAAATCACAAAAATGTCAGCCAGTTACTCTATCAGGACATTACTCACTATATATGCTGAAATGAAATAGAAATTGGAAAACTGCCCTAAAAATATTTTAAAAAAATCTAGAAAAATAACAGTGAAAGTCTAAAAATCATGATTATTTTTGTGATTTTTAAAAATCATGAAAATAAAAATTTGTCTCAAAAGTGGCCTAAATGAAGGAATTTCGCGATTTGGACCCCTCCTGACCCTTGAAGGATCATTGTGATGCATTAATTTTCTCCACATTCTGGGAAAATTTCAGCCCATTCCGAGATAGTTTGTTGTGAAATGACCAGAATGCCCCTGCGACAATTGTAAAAAACGGTGTTAAAACTCCCACTTAGAGGCCGAATTTGCCAATTTTAACCCAGACCCAACCCTTAAAAGGGATTGCTTTTATTTAAAATGAGGGATAAACTTTGGAAAACAAATCGCAAAGCAAAACTGCACAGGTCTAAAAAATTCTGGACAACAAAATGACACTACAAACACAACTACACTACACAAATTCTCATCCTACTACTCATCTATTTTTTGCTCTTTTTTTCCCTGTTTTTGCTTTGTTTTCTGACAGCACACATGCAACTACATCATCCACACTTCATAATGAACAAGAACAATCATGCAATTATGTAACAAAGTGGGGTTGTGCAACAAAATATAAATATGCAGTGAATGTAACTTTTTTTTATATATATTACTACTACTATAAACTAATTACAGTGAATTAAAGCTAGCACACAATGAACCGTGTCCCCGGCAACGGCGCTAGTTTTGATAAGCGTTTATCGTATCGCTTCAAAACAATTAAACTACGTTAATTTTGTAGCACAGGATTAACCTAGGTCGACTCAGAGACACAATCAATATGGTTCCAACTTCAATTCACTAGTACATAAAAGGGGGATTTTTGTTGAACAGTTTGCAGGCGCAAAGTAAAAATTGCAAAAACACAAACTACAATTAAAGATTAATGCAGAAACTAACATAATTGATAACAAGTAATGTAAAACATATTAAAAAGCATCAATCCAATTCACCAAACCAAGCTATTTGAATCATCATCGTTCTTAGAAATTTATCCTATTGTGAAGTTCATTCAATTTCATTAGAAGCAGTTCAATCGAATTAACCCCTAAATTAATTGAAATCACAACCCTAATTAAAATATCATCCAATTAATCTGTGATTTATATTCGATTCATTTCCTAATCCGCTTTCAATCCTAAACGCATTCCTAATCATGAAAACATGATAGCAATTGAAGAAGAAAGTGAACATTCACACAGAATTCAAAATACTAATCTAGAACTCAAATTCTTCTCTTCCTTGGGTTGGATCCTTGGATTGATTGAGTATTTAGCCTTCCATGATCATCTTCAATAAAAGCCCCATGAAATAAGTGCACGAAAATGGAAGAAGGGAAAACGAAAATGAAGAACAAGGAAGAACAGTTGAGAGAAAATAAGAGAAAGGGTTTTGATTCTAAAAACTTAAAAAGAGAAATGTAAAACTGTTTTTGCAAAATGAAATGTAATGTAATAATTCCTCCTAATGTCACTAATATATAGTGACTAAGTCTGAAGAAAAGAATGGGCCATGAACAACCCATCAACTCTAATCATTTATGCTATTTACACCAATAAAAGTCTAACTCGCAGCCCAAAAATACAAGTGCAGTGGTTCTGAATTCAAAGCATAAAATGACCCTCCAAATGGCAGAATTGGCCTCGGCTTATTTTTGGAAAACTTGTAGATCTTTTCGTTATTTTTCCAAGGAGTACAAGAAATCTCAATTCGGAGTTCCGTAGAGCTCTGTAGGTCCCGCACAAGGCAGATACGTAAAGTGAGCATAAAATCCGAAAATATGCAATAATTAGCAATTAAGCCCACTAACTTGCCTAAGACAAAAAATTGAATTAGAATGGGAAAATAAAAGTCCAAGAGAAGTCAAATTAGGTAAGAATGATAGAAAAATATTTAACTAAAGGCACTCCATCAGTGAGCACAACCTTGCACAATGAATTGGTCGTCAAATACGCTAGCATGTTCTATATTTAGATATATGTCAGTTGGACAAGAGGAAACTGTGTATGTTTTCTCAAACACAAGAGATGAGCATGCAGGGCAAGAAAGATCAGAAATGACATTACTTAGTTAAAATTAGTTAATAACTAACACCTAAACACTTAAAAGGACTAATACAAACAATTAGCCACAAGTTCACAAACCACATAAAACTCTTACCACTGATTACTAGTAAAGTTTTGTGAGGTTCTAGCTCAAAAATACAGGCTAATCCTCTATACATAGTTGTGAATTATATATGAATGTTGGATGTATCCTTTGACTTTGGAAGATTTTTTATTGATTAATTTTAGAGAGGGTGCGAGGAGCAAATGAGGGAAAAGTTTAAGACAGTAAGCCATGTATGCAACTCTTTAGTATATTCAAATGGAGGGGAACAATTAAATTTCTAGGGGTTTCTCTCTATCCTTACCAGGTGATCTGACTATGGCTTCTTTAAGGGAATCACCCTTCTTGATATGCAGAGGAACTGGAGAGCTTCATTGCACTAATGAACTTGTCTGTTAACACCATTTTCCTTTTCATAGTCATTGTTAGGAAGAAAAGCTTATTTTCCTTCTTATTCTTCTAGCAAATATAATATATGCTTTTACTAAAAAAGATAACAAAAATGGCAACAAGTTATAATAACCTTGAATACTAAAGCCCAATAGTAATCATAGCGGCATTGAAATTTGCTTCTTTCAAAATGATGAAACACATCCTATGCTTTATAGTTTAACAATCCAAGTTCACATATCTTAGATGATCTAATATCAACACCTATAATAAAAATGATAAAATCAAATTAAAAAAACCACACACACACACACACAAAACCTAAAAAGGGGAAATAAAGAATTCAACCATTATCCCATCTACACTTTTTCATCAAGGAGAGGACAAGTTAACACATCAATCACCATTCGATATTCATACAAACTCTAAAATTAAAAATCCATAACTTCCAATGCCTTAAAAATCTTGAACCATGCATCTGCTGAATAAAATAACCAAATCCAGCATTCATCCATAACAAAAAAAAGTGCAAAATACAAGTTCAGATGTGAAAGGCAAGTGAAGAACAAGAATGCAATTACACAACTCTAATGAACAACAAAAATGCCAGAACTCGCATTTGAATTTTCGTTGCGAAAGAAACAATTAAATTGAAGAGTGGAAACAAAGAATAATGCAGAAACCCTAACATGAGTAGAAGAAAGAGTTAAGAAAAGTGGTGTCAGAACTTACTATCTGTGATTGTCGAAGCTTCGGAAGATGGAGGGGTTTTTTCCTAAAAGGGGGCAATTTTTTTTTTTATTTACCAATTGGGGGCAAGTTTCAAAAAAATTCCGGATTGGGGGTAAGTCGTGACACGTGGCACAACTTACCTCCAATCCGGAATTTTTTTGAAACTTGCCTCCAAATGCTAAATAAAATAAAAAATACCCCCTAAAGGGGAAAAGGCCAAGATGGAGAGAAGAGAAAAATGGTGGCATTTGGATATGTATGGAACGGTGCTTTGCCAAATTTAGGTTTTGGTAAAGGATGAGAGATGGAGACATCACCACATTTTTTATTTTATCAATTAAAATGTATTTTTTTCTCCAATTTTTTCAAAATTTTGAATTTATTTTTTAATTAATTGGAAATTTTCGCCTTCATTTTTTTAAAAATCTATAATTATAATTCCTTTCATCAATTTTAGATTTGTTAACTAGGTTTTTTTAAATAAATTAAGTTTGTAAGTAATTAAATACTTTTTAAAAATATTTTTAAATGTATAAATTATATTTTAAATTTATAATAAAATTTAATTATAAGGGTTTTACTTACGTCAAATATTTGTAGGTAGAAATTTTTATGAGTTTTATCTACATCATGTAATTCTAGGTGTAAGCCATTTAAAATTTCACTTATGCTAAGCGTTTGTAGGTAAAAGCCTTTTAGAATTTTACCTACACCGAACAATAGTAGGCACAAGAATTTTTAAATTTTACCTATACTAAGTGTTTGTAAGTCTAAGTATTTTTTAATCTTATATATTTATTATATTAAAAGATTTTACTTACACTAAATGTTTGTAGGTAAAAATATTTTTTAGTTTTACCTACCATAAAATGTGTCTGTAGGCAAAATTGTTCATATGTATCGGTCTTTCTTCTTGTAGTGTTGGGGACCTTAGTTGAATTGATTAAGTTGGAGTTGGTGAGATCAGAGATGGTTGGTTATAGTTAGTTGAAGAGTTGATATATGTTGATTCCCTACTTGAATATTTGACACACTTACACTTTGATTGGATTGGATGAATAGAGTGGAAGGAAATTGAGAAGTAGGAGTGGAATGGTAGAGATAATGAAAGAGAAAAACACTTTCTAACACTCTCCTATTGGTTGAAATTTATTGAAAATTACAAAATCATGATAAATTTATTAATTATGACATGGGATTCACAAAATTGTGATTATTACTAAATTTCTAATAATAAAAAATTGTGTTAGAGATATTGTTCCTAGCATTTCTCGTTTATGCTAACAAAGGTTAGTCCATTTCTTCTACCACAACGGCGTGAGTTCTAATCCTATTGTCGAAGTGAGAACCTTGTTGGTGGGTAATCTATAAGTACCTTTGTTAGCACTTAGTGAGCCTTATGCATGTCCCGACCTTGGTGAGATCCCAACTATGAAACCTAGATACATGATACAACATGAGTACAACACGACATAGATATAGTGTCATATATGAAACCTAGTACATGATTGTCATATATTAAAAAATTATTCCATCATGTTTGGGTAGGGGATGAGTTGTCATGGTGCATTAGATGCCTTCATTTGATGCTCACTTGTGTTGTCTAGCTACTCAGCTCAGCTACACTGGAATCTCTCTCTGTATACCCCATTTCCCTTCACTTTAACCATCAATTAGCCACACTTGACAGTGAATCTTTCATGATTTTTGGTAGTTGGTACAAGTTTGTGACTCTCTACTTGAGATATTAAGCGTTGTTTTAGCTCACAATGTACTTGAGGCATCACTTTGTATAATATAGAACTTCCATCACAGCAATCATTGTTGTTGTTAGTGACCATCTTTCGAGGTATGTATCTCTTTCTTACACTTATGTGCATATTACATGTTTGTGTCTCCTATGAGTATTGTTTTATATTAAAGTTATGTGCATTGTGAGTTAACCTTATTTTCTCGTTTAAGATTAAATATAATGATTAATACGGATTGTTTGAATTAACCGTTGTATTGAATCTTGAATTGTTTGTTTAAACAGTTTAGGAATAGTCATATTTTATACTTAATTCATACTTATATGTTAAGTATGTTTCGTAACATTTGATGAAATTTTGGTTTATTGCATATTACTTTGTTCTCCGGGTGCATACTTGAGCATGGTGAATTTAGAGCACCGCTTTCATGTTGTGTACTTAGAGATCAATGCGAAATGCTGCAGAAATTTCATCAAATTTAACAAAACATACTTAACTTGTACGTATGAATGAAGTATAAAATATGAGTTCCTGAATGGGATAAGGCCACACCTTTTAATGAAAAAAGTGAGATTTTCATGAATATAAGTTTTACCTTATAGGTATGACACTATAGGGGAAACATGGACAGTAGTTGGATGAAAGCATCTTGCATTATTGACGAGTACAAAAATAGGGTTGAAGAATTCCTGGAATTTACCGAACATAATGCACCATGTATGGCTGTAAATTATTTTTTTCCATGTGTTAAATGTGGGAATGGGAGACATCAATTAGTGAGTGACATAAGATCACATCTTATATGTCACAGGACCATTCCAAATTACACAAAATGGATTTGGCATGGTGAATTGCCAGACATGCCAATAGTCTCGCACATTATGCCGGTTGATGTAGACAACAGAGATCGTATAAAAGACATGATACACAATCTTGGAGAAGACTATTTTCGGAAAGCACATGCACCTATGTATGACAAATTACAAAGTGATTCAAAGAAACCTTTGTATTTTGAGTGCACAACCTTCACAGATTGTCAACGATGTTAGCTTTGGTCAACTCGAAGGCAAGATGTGGGCGGAGTGACAAAAGCTTCACTAAATTGCTTGTGCTATTAAAGAAAATGCTTCCTAAAGATAACATGTTGCCTAAAAATCACTACGAGGCAAAGAAGATTTTATGTCCTATGGGAATGGAGTACCAGAAAATATATGCATGCCTTAATGATTGTATATTCCACATAAATCAGTCTGCTGAAATTCACAAGTGCCCCATATGTGGGGTACCACGGTACAAAGTCAAGGATGACGAATATAGTGATGATGCAACCACAAACAACAGTCATCCAACAAAAGTATGCTAGTATCTTCCAATAATTCCAAGGTTTAAGCAATTGTTTGTTAATGGACATGATGCAAAAAACCTTACATGGCATGCATATGGTAGGAAAAGTGATGGAATGTTGTGTCATCCGACTGATTCTCCTTAATGGAAGACAAATGATCAGTTGTATTTAGATTTTGGAGAGGAGCCAAGAAACCTAAGACTGAGTCTTACTTTGGATGGAATGAATCCTTTTGGTAACTTAAGCACTAACAACAGTTCATGCCCTATTTTGCTGATCATTTACAGCCTCTCTCCTTGTTTGTGCATAAAGCAAAAATAAATTATGATGTGTATGATGATAGCGGGTCCAAGACAGCCAGGAAATGATATTGATGTGTATCTGACTCCGTTGATTGAAGAATTGAGAAAATTCTAGGTAGACGATGTTGATGTGTTTGATGGAAATCTCCAGCAGACCTTCAGGTTGTGTACAATGGTATTTTGTACCATTAACAACTTTCCAGCATATAAGAATTTGAGTGGATATATTATGAAAGGACATCACGTATATCTTATCTGTTAGAAAGAGACAAGCTTCGTCCAACTAAAACATGGAAAGAAGACAATATTTACTAGGCATCAAAGATTTCTCAAAACTTATCATTGGTATCGGAGATTGAAAAAAACTTTTAATGGAAGCCAAGAGAATCAAAGTGTCCCGAAACCCTTAGCTGGAAATGAAGTTTATGATTGGGTGAAGGGCATTGTGACTATCTTTGGGAAGACCCAAAAGAAGGATGCATATGAGAAGAAAATATGGAAGAAAAGGTCAATAGTCTTTGATCTTCCATACTGGTCCAATCTAGATGTCAGACATTGTATAGACGTCATGCATATGGAGAAAAATGTTTGTGATAATTTAATTGGCACCCTTCTTAACATTAAAGGCAAGACAAATGATGGTTTGAAGTATCGTCAAGATTTGGTTGAGATGGGAATACGTGAGCAGTTGCATCCGATATCACAAGGTCGGGGAATGTATTTACCCCTAGCATGTCACACAATGTCAATAAAAGAGAAAAAAAGTTTTGTTAGTGTCTGCGGAGTGTGAAAGTCCCATATAGATACTCTTCAAATATCAAGAGCCTTCTATTGGTGAACGATCTCAAATTGGTTGGCTTGAATTCTCATGATTGTCATGTTTTAATGCAACAACTGTTGGCAGTAGCCATTCGAGGTATCTTGCCTGACAAAGTTAGGGTTGCCATAACTCGTTTGTGCTTTTTTTTAATGTTATCTATAGCAAAGTCATTGACCCTCGACATTTGGATGATTTGCAGAATGAGGCTGCCATTGTCCTTTGTCAATTGGAGATGTTTCTTCCTGCTTCATTTTTTGACATAATGGTTCACTTAATTGTTCATCTAATGAGGGAGATTAGGTTGTGTGGTCCTATTTTTTTTTTATAGTAGATGTATCCGATTAGGCAGTACATGAATGTCTTAACAGGTTATACCAAGAATCAATACCGACCAGAAGCTTCCATTGTTGAAATGTACGTTGCCAAAGAATCTATTGAGTTTTGTTCCGAGTACATTGAATCAATTAAACTTGTTGGGCTTCTTGAAACTCGTTATGATCGGACACAGGGAGGTAAGGGTACACGAGGATACAATGTTGTAACTATGAGTCGACAGGAGGTTTCACAACCGCATTTGTATATTTTGAATAACACGCAGAGGTTCTTCCATACATAGAAACTCACAAACAATATCTGACAGATACTCACCCAAAAATGAATATGATGAAGTTGTTGTAAGAACATAATAGAACTTTCATAAACTGGTTTAAAGAAAAAATCTTTGGTGATGTTCGAAAACATTAAGACTCTTAGCTATTTGGCCAAATCTCAATGTTCCCACTTGGAAGGGATATGATATCAATAACTATTCCTTTTACACAAAGTCACAAGATGATAAAAGTAGTGTGTAGAACAATGGGGTGAGTCTTGAGGTTGGTTTCGAACACTTTTGTAGTACATCAGATAACAACCTGATTCAAGTGTCGATGCCTTACTTTGGAGTGATTGAAGAAATTTGGGAGCTTGATTATAGTAAATTCAGAGTGCCTATTTCTAAGTGTAAGTGGATTAATGGAAATACCGGTGTGCATCAAGATCAATTAGGATTTACTTTAGTAGATCTTCATAAGGTAGGTTACAAGGACGAGTCTTTCATCATGGCAAAACAAGCTAGACAGGTGTGTTACGTCCAAGATCCGTGTGACTCAAGATTTTATGTGGTTCTTCAAGGAAGAATAATTGATATCGGTCACCAAAATAAGGAACCTACACTTGATATTTGTGAGATGTTTGGTTTCTCCACACAAATGCCTTCCACAATTGAAGAACATTTGGTGGATGGTGAACATGCAAATCGTAATGATCATGATGAAGGTTTATGAGAGAACATTCATATGTAATTGCATAATATCAATGTAATGTATGTCATATTTAATAGGAAATGCAATCAATATTCCTTACGTTGATATTTAAAATTTATTACCTTTATGGTCTTTGTAATTGATGTAGTTTAATGAATTTGTTTTATTTGCATAGAGTCAGGAAACACCCCCAACGTCGGATTCAGATGATCCTTCAGAGTCTATGTCTAGGAAGAGTAAACAATCCACACAACTTAGAAGCTTGACTATAAGAAACTTGGATCAGCCTAGGCCAACGGTTCACGTCAATCTTGACACTGGGAGAGAATCAGGTGCACACAAAGGGAAGTTCCCCAGCTATCTACGGGTTGTAGCTCGAGAAAAAAATTCCTATTGTCCATTGCAATTGGAAAGATGTATCAGAATCTTTAAAGAACCTAATATGGGATAACATTTTTGTATGCGACTTAACTATCTATGTTTTGGATTTTGTTACATTAAATTTAAAATGTCATCATTCACTAACTGTTACTTAACATATTATGATGTAGGGGAAATTTGATATTCTAGAAGCATTGAATGCCAAGAAAAAGGTGATGTCATTGGTGGCCACTAGATGAAGGCAATTAAGTATTCCCTAACCACTATATACATATATGCTGACAATAAGGGCCAAGATAAACATGATCCTTCTGTTAAGTATGGTTTGGATCCATAAACTTGGGAGGAATTTACTGCAAGCTGAAAAGTCCTAATTGGTAGGTTAGAGGTGTATGTTTCTATTATTATTTAAATTTGTTTTGAAATATGTAAATTCATTTCATTAAACAAATCTTGGAATTTTGTGTTATTTGAAGTGATTGTTTTATTTGATTCTTTTACTCATTTTTACTCATTTCTTATAATAAAATGTCAATAATGTGCACAGGTACGCGTATTTGGTGCTGTTGGCTTTGTCTTCATTTCGTCTTTCTTGATAAGGGAAAACAAACTAGCTTTGGTAATCAATTCTTAAAATTCTCTCTTTGACTATCACACAACACCTCTTTGGCGTGGAGGATGGAAAATTTATGGATGATAATTAGAAATTGTTGATAAACCATACTATTGTAACTCGGGAATGTGAGTTGAATGTATTTGACTATCTATGTGCCTACCATGTGTTTGATCATATTATTAGTTTGACTTATATTAGTTTGTGTTTAATTAAATTATTTTACTTGTTTCAAGTCAAATAAATAGGAGTGACAAATAAAGTGGTTCAGAAGAGAGAGTTGGTTCCATTATTTTACTTATATTTTGTGTAATTATAGTTTCTCCTAATGAAGAGTGTTCTTTGATGATATTGTTCTTGTGAAGCGCTTTATGATGAGGTTCTTATTATTACTTTGTGAGTAATAGTATGTTTTTTCCTCATATTGACTAAAATACAAAAATGAACTGCACGAGAAAAAAAAAACAAAAAAAAAAAAACTTTCTAAGATGGTTGATTAAAAGAATCATCTTAGAAACTATATTTATTTTATTTTATGTTTTAAAAAATAATAATTTCTAAGATGATTCCCATACAAAACAGTTTTAGAAATTATACCCTTCAAAGACAATTTTTCCAAGGAACACTCTTTGAAGGGTATCATAATTTTTTTTTAAAATAATAATATCTAAGACAGTTGTGTGGCAAAACCTTCTTAGAAATTATACCCTTCATAGATGGTTTCTTGAAGGAACAATCTTAGAAATAAACATTTATTTTAATTTTAAAACAAAACAATTTCAAAGACAGTTTCGGGACAAAACTGTCTTAGAAATTGTACCCTTCAAAGACGGTTTGAAATCCATCGGTGACCCGACGTACTACTTCCCATCCTCTCCCAGCAAGAACGCGTCGCCGACTTCAAAGACGGTCATACAACTGTTGTTAAAAGGTATTTAAAACCGTCTTTAAAGATAATTTTTCTAGTAGTGTTTTAATTTAAACATGTACCAAGGTCTTTTATAACATGATTAATTTATTTATTGTGCTTGCGAGTTATTAATTTAAAACTTCTTGCTAGTGTACATTGTCATTTTGGTTGTACATGATTATTCTTTAGCTAGCTTTTGCATATTTAGATGCCTTCATTTTGGAATGAGTTGAACCAATTAGGTACTTCATTTTACTTAATTTTTGGTGATTTTTCCGAAGTTCAAAAATATTTTTTTTTTATTTTAATCAATCAATCCAACTATTCAACCCAAATCATCTTGATTAAAGCCGAGTTGCTTAACCAAAACTAACAATTGAGTATTTTAAAAAGATACTAAAGATTAGATAAATTTAGTCAATTTTATGATGATTATTTTATTTATAGTGGAAATAAATTAAAATAAAAAACATGTATTTGATATTTTCCATTTAAAAAAATTACAAAACTTATTAAATTGAAAAAAAAATATTAAAATGATAATGTTTGAGTCAATATGTTAATGATACGATCTATATATATTGACAAAGAATCTGACAAACCACTTTTAATAAAATTTCTCTTTTCAATCACATTTTTTCTATTGACAATGTTTAAATTTTAGACCTTATTTAAAAAATTTAAGTTTAGTTTTACTCATACTAATGATATTTTGGTATTTTAATAACAATGTCACATTTTTTTCTACTTATTGTATGTTTTCCAAATAATTAACATCTTTTAATGTAAATATTAATTTCAATCATTTAGTGGTAATTTAGATAGTCTAATTTTCTGAGCACCATATGCAAACTTGGTGAATGCAAATTTCTCAACAGGCCCCACCTTATACTCCACTTCTATAATATTACATCGAGTCCTTTATGCATTTAATTTTCTGTATTTTTTTTACTTAGAGTATCACTAGAATATGTTGTTATATTTTATCATTCTCATATTCGTACAAGATGATAATTTTATTAAAAATCTTGGGGTAAAATTTATTTCTGGTCCTTAAACTTTTATTGAAACTTGATTTTAGTCCTCAAACTTCACCTTAAATAAATTTAACCCCTGAACTTTATAAAAAGAAGTGGTTTTGGTGTCTTCCCATGGTGAAAATTGAAAATCATTTATGATAAGAAATGAAAACTATTATTTTTTAAAAATTTTAGGGATCAAATTAATCAAAATTAAAGTACCAGAATTAATACAAATTTTTATCAAAAATATAAAAATCTTGAAATGTTTGATAGTGTTTTTAAAGGTTGAAATAAGTGAAAATATAATTATGGGGAAACAAATTATATGTACACCTTGAAGAAGATTAATAGTGATGAAACTCATTGAAAATGTGGATTTGATCGGTGTTTTGATTACACGAATAAAGTGAATTCGATGAAGAGTGATAGTCATGTATAAAACAATTGATAAATATATTTTCTATTATGAATTCAAATGGCCTTAAGCAACAATTTTATTTTATTTTCAATTCCTATATGATGTATAATAATATTTATATAATCTGTTGAATTTCTTTGGCTTAATATTTTTATAAGAAAATAAAAGTTGTATTATATATATATATTCGGGAATGCTACTTAAAGTTTGTTGCAAATTCTAAAAAATTTTTAGAAAATAAGCTTATCTTTTGAACAAATTTATTTACCTTTTAATGAATAAAATGTCGAATTAATTACTACTACTGATAAAATAAATATTAATAAACAACAAGTGACAGATTTACATGATTTTTTTAACAATGCAAATTTACATGAATTTACTTATTTCTCGTTTCATCATCAACTTAATTTATTAAGATAAACCAATCTCATACGAAATTATTAAAAGTAGTATAATATTTTAATTTAAATTATTCAATTGGTAATAAATAATCACTCTTAGAAAAATAATATAGGTATATATATCTAGATGTCCAAAATTAGAAAATATCCTTTTGTTCACGAAACACATTAGAAACTCTCGTTATAGATTTTGATTTGATCCTTTCTATTGAATCTATTTTTATATTTGTGATTAACAATGCACCTTATTTCATCATGGGTTGAATTAGACGTTGAATTTCATTCTCTTGTATATCTTCACCTCGTTTGAAATATGCAGGTTGATTAAGATCATACAAATTTACAAAACCTCATTAACATATATACATAGTTCATAGAAATTTAAGGAAGGCAATTAAGATAATGAGACATAAACACTTTCTTTCTAGCATTTTGGTGGTGCTCCTGCTTTGTCAAAATTTAGCCAAGGGTGTGTTGGGCTTTGCATGAAACTGGGGAAGAGTTTCAGCGCAGCCCCTTCCTGGAGTCTGGAGATATAGCCGTAAATCTTATGAAGCTAGGATAATGGATTTGATAAGGTGAAGCTTTTCGAGGCTGATCAACATGAGGCAATGAAGGCTCTTGAAAATTCTGATATCCAGGTAATGGTTGAAATTGCCAATATGTTTATTTAGAATCCCTAACGAACACCAAAGGTGCTAACGATTGGGTGGCTCAAAAATAGAGTTGAAATTAGGTAAATTGATTAATAATTTTCTCTCATGTGATATTGCGTAGGTAAAGAAAACATGTCACCTGAAGATTGAAAGAAGAAGCGGGGTGCGTACGTGAACAGGGTTCTTGAGTTAAATAAAATAAAATAATGTACTTTTACCACAATGATTTTTTAATTAAGAAAGGTAGATAGAAAATGGAAGTAGAAGATTTCAAACCCATAAAATTATAACTATTTAATAATAGAATTTATTTATAGTTATTCCCTCTATTCAAACCCATAAAATTAAAACAATTTAATGATAGATTTTTTTTTAGTTATTCCCTCTATTCCAAAATCATAGTCATTGTAAATTGTTTTACACACATGAAAAAAGAGTAGTAATTTTACAAAAGTAATTATAGACAATCATTAATTTATTTATAAATTTTGTTATCTATCACTAATATTATAAGAGATATAACTGAAAATAAAATAATTAATATTACATTAAAACATAAAATAATAATTATTTTGTTCATTTTTTTTTGTATAATAACAATGAGAAACTAGTACATAAATATATTATTACACTTATTTTCAGTTATATATTATTTACAAAAGAATCTATCTATATATATATATGTGTGTTAATTGCTTGATTCAAATTAATTAATAATTAAATATTTTATTTATTATTCTCTTAATAATTTCATTAAATCTTAAATTAATTGATTATTTGATTCAAAAATATATATTCAATATTCTTTTTATTAAATAATATTTATTTATATATTAATATGTGTGAGTGAATGAGAATTTTGCATTATCATATTTTTTTTTACTTTTTTAATACACTTTCTTTTTTCCTATTGTCATTTCTTATTTAATCCCATATTTTCTCTTTTCATTGTCTCTTGACTTTCTCTATGTCTTTTAGGTTTTGATTTGTGTTTTTTCCTATAAAATTAATTTTTCCCTAGAATTAATTCTTCTATATATAACCATTATGATCATCCAATGAGACTAATTAAAATAAAATAAAATACATAATCATATATGTATACATATAATCTTCGTTTGATTATATAAATAATTTAAATCAATATTTGACATGACAATTATTTATGTTAATAATTAATAGAAATTTGGGAAAATATTTTTCGACATATTTTAAACTTAAATGAAAATAATTTATTACAATATTTATTTTCAGAAACATAATTAAAAAGAAAACTATTTTTTAAAATATTTAAATTTTAATTTTAATAAGATAAATTCTAAAATGCACCGAGAAAGTATGAAACATCCGTATCGATTTTTTTAATACCCATATCAAAATATTTCAAAATTAAGATAAAATTGGAAATTCTCTTTAATGATTTATATTTCCTATTCGAAAATCATATTCTTCATTCCTTTTTATATGCTTCCACTTCTCCCTCTGTTCGATGTATGACTTTTTTTTCCTTCTTTTCTTTTGTCTCTTTCCTTAATTTATATTTACATAACACTGGATAAAACATTCATAATGTTACTTTTGACGAAGGTACTACATGAACAAATACCACTTTTGATAAAAATTAATATTAATAAAGTCATTAGATACATCCTACAATTAATGCGATCACAAAAATAAAAAACTAAATCCTTTTTTTTTAAAAGTTAATTGGGAACATTCAAGATATCACTAAAATAAAGAGGATTTTACTTAGGACAACATTCCAATAATAATAATTTTTGGGAACATGTATATATAAAAAAATATATTAAATATTAATTGACATATCTATTAACATGCATATATTAAAATTTAAACTAAATAATTAAAAATTCAAAATAATATAAAAATTACTCATATAAATTATAAAAAGTGAATTTAATACCCATGTAAGTCACGGATTACTAAGCTAGTTGAAGTAGTAAAAACAACGAAAAAATATTTTTATTGTTTATTTTTTGTAAATGCCTAAAATTAAAATTAATGTCAAAATAATAAAAACATTTATAATTATAAATAAAACACATCAATTATGAATGAAAATACATAAAACTCAAGTGAAATCAAGGTCGGCTGAATGAGAAATGAGGCCCAAAGCAAATTTTAAAAAAATATTTTATTGAAAATAAAAATTTATATATTTAGTATTTTTTTCTGATATATGTGTGGCTCCAAGGCCTAATTTATCGTATATATCAAAAGAAAGGAGCAAATGGAAGCCTCATGAGATGCCAGATGTGTACATGTTTGGATTGTTGGATGAGAATGCCAAGATTGAGCCTGGTGGTGACTTTGAGCCACATTGGGGCATGTTCAACTATGATGGGAGCATTAAGTATCATGTTGAATTGGGGAATGGGAAAAAACTTGTGGCTGCTAAAGGGGTGAAGTACTTGAAGAAACAATGGTGTGTGCTTTCTCAAGATGCTAATATTGATGACCCGAAGATGGAAGATAACTGGAAGATTGCATGTGAGGGGTCAACGGAATGCACTACTTTGGGTAATATAATGGGTCAGCTTGTGAGTGGTTGGATAATATAGGACCAAGGCTTCATATGCCTTTAATGCGTACTACCAATTAGTGACCAATCAAAGCATAGATGGATGTGAGTTCAATGGTTTAGGAAGCATCACTGACAAAGACCCTTCACCCCCCAGTGGTACTTGCAAATTTGATGTTGGACTTGAGTTGGTAGAGCAACTTGATACCAGCCCTTCAACTGCACCAACAACAACTGAACCCTGAACCCGGTCCAGACAGGCCCAGTTTTGGGTCTAGGGCATCAGACCCTGGGCCCAAGAAGTCCTTGGCAGTGGAAACTAGGCAACCAAACTTAATTGCCATGGTTTCAATGGTAGTATTTAGTTTGATGCTTATGATCATCCTTTGATCTTTCTTATACTTTAGCTTTATGTTTTTTTTCCCTTCAAATTGCTAGCTAGACCTCAGAATAACACAACAAATTCGTTTTATGAGAGTTGATTAGTTAAAATAAATATTGGACATGTACATCTTAATAGAAATAATATGTAGCACAAATTAATGAACATAATGTATGAACAATGATATATGTTGATTTTTTATATCCTATAGTTTCACTTAGGGTTCAGGAACTAGTCTCTTAGTCCTTCCTTTGTCACTATTACTAATTAAAGTGATAATTAATACCCTTCCTCTTTATCCGTTGTTCTCACTTTCTGTTTCAAGTTGTATGCTAGCTTAACATTGAAAGATCATGATTATTGTGACAAAAAGCATAATTAATCGTAAGTACACCTCAATGATGATGGGGACCAGAAAAATAGCACACATGATGCTCACTCACTGTCACAAAATTAATAAATAAAAAATATTCCATTTTTTCATTTTTTTTGAAAAAAACCATTTTCCTATATATATATATATATATATATATATATATATATATATATATATATATATATATATTAGATTTCTTTTAATCGCATAAACCAAAATTAAAATAGTGATTGTCTCTACTAGATAGTATGAAACAGGTTTGAGATCATATCTCTCCATCATGTGGTCTTTTCTTCAAGCATATCAAATCTCAAACCATGTGCTTGAAACACTACTTGTAAAATTGTCAAATCTCAAACCATGATCATACCTAAATTGTGTCCACACTTGTAAATCGATTATTTTCCTTAACTGTGATCGATGAAAGGAAAGATAGGAAGCTATGAGGCTCTTAAATTAGGCATATCTATATTCTAATGGATCGGACTAAAATAATTTATTAATCCATTTTGATTTATTAAAATTATTTAATAGATCGAATTGGATCCAATCTATTTGATAAAAAAAATCAACCAATCCATCGATTAAACACCTTTTTCATAGATAAATATCTATTCAATCCATACACAAAAATATAATTTAAAACTTAATTATTTTTAGTTTAAAAATAATATATTTTAAAAAATTCACAATAATTTCTAAAATAATATAGTCGCAACATACATCGATTGAGGTTGTTTTAGACTAATCTCGACCAAGGATAATTTTTGGCAAACATTGTCTGAAACTATGTTTTGGCCAACATCGACCAATGATTTTGTTTAGCCAACATCGACCAAGTTTTTTTTGGCCAATGTCAGCCAAGAATATTTTTTTGCTTGAAGTCGACCAGGTTTTTTTGGTCAATGTCAATCGGTATTTGTTTTTGGCCAACATCTGCTAGGAATTTTTCACTCCACATCATCCGAGAATCTTTTCTGGCTAACGTCGATCTTGGACTAGGATTTTATTGGCCATGTCGGTCGATGATGTTTTTTGCTGACATCAACCACACTATTTTTTGCCAATATTGGCCAGAGTTTTTTTGGCCTAGGTCAGTTGATGATGTTTTTCAGCCGACATCGACCGATGTTATTTTTTGGATGATGTTGACTAGGGTTTTTTCGGATTAATTTGGCCAAGGCTATATTTTTGCCAACTTTGGCTAGGGATTTTTTGGATAACATTTGTTGATGATGTTTTTAGGATGACATAAACCAAGACTACTTTTTGGTTAATGGCAACAAGGTTTTTTATGTCGATGAATGCTAAGATTATTTTTTGACCAATGTCGGCTAGGTTCTTTTGTCGACGTCAGTTTGCACTATTTTTTGGTTGACATGGCTAGGGTTTTTGGTCGACATTGGCCATGGATTTTTTTTTTTTGCTAACATCGGCTAGGTTTATTCTTGTCGATGTTGGTCAAAAAATATTACCAACCAACATTGTCCCAAAAAACCCTAGCTATGTGTGTCAAAAAATTGCACTAGTTGACTATCGATAAGAAAAACTCTAGCCAACATCAGTTGAAAAATATCATTGGCCAGATGTTGATCGAAAAATCCTAGCCAACATCAGTCAAAAAATAGTCTCAATTGACATTGTTTGAGAAAAACCCTAGTTAACGTCAGTCAAAAATTAGCCTTGATTGGTGTCAACCCAAAAACCCTAGTTGACATCATTCGAAAAATAACATGGGCCTCTGTGATATAAAAAATTCATTAGCCGATGTCGGTAGAAAAACTCTGGACGACATTGGCCAAAAAATAATCCCGGACAAAGTCGATAAAAAAATTATATGCAACATCGTTCAAAAAGTATCATCAATCGACATTGGATGATAAACATTTTAGTCGACGTTGGCTGAAAAAACTCTGGACGATGTAGTTGTAATGCCCTGGAATTTTAAGTTGCTAAGCTGGACGTTTATGTGTGTATTATATTGATTAATTATATGTTTTATTGTATTAATTGTTGTCCTGAGTGCTTTATCTTGGGATGCGTGCTTGATGAGTGATGGGACGTAAGTCAACACTGTTGTGCTGTGATTGCTGGGCGTGCACATTTAATGGACTTGCTTTGTCAACTGTGTTTATAAGCAGCTGACTGGCACAACAAAAGGTGCTCTTCCTTTCTCCAACCTTTGCGTTTTCTCTCCTTTTCTCCCAAACTCACGCCCACCCAGAACCCTCTCTCCCTCAACCCTTTTGTACCACTTTTAACTCGCCGTCGCTGCTACGATATCCCGACGCCAAGAAGGACCTCGTGGTCAGAACAGACGCTTAGGACAAACCGTCGTGAAGCTCGTGAACAAACTCCTGGTTAGGTAAGGGGAGTTTATTATCTTTGATAACAGTTTCAGGTAACATGGTTGAGGACCAGGGAGTCCAACCATCGCGATGATGCATGTCCGCGTGTGTGTTATTTTCCAGAAAGTTATGTCTTTGAATGAATGGAACGGGTTACACTTTATGTTCATTGATTGGTGTTTTGTATTGATGTTTAATGATGTTCTGGTGTGGTGTTTGATGATATTCTGGAAGGGGAGAGTTAATGTTGTAAGAACTCCCCATGCATGTGTGTGAGGTTGGCATTTTGATGTTGAAAGGCCCCAAGACACTTTGAAGAAGTGTTCATGAAGGTGCTGAGTACCGAAAAGGGGTGACCGAGTTATATACATGTCTCAAACCTTTGTTTGTGATGTCGGCTACCGGGGAGGGTTGGCCGAGTTGTATATATATGTGCCAAACCCCTGTGTTTTGATGTCGTCTATCGGGATGGGTAGGCCGAGTTAAGCGGGTTACATAGCATGCATGTGTGCATGCAGAACGTGACAGTCCTTGTTGGTGGACGTCGACATACCTGGTTCCTTACTCGGGATGATACCTTAGAACTGTTGAGCCCAAGTTGCTTAGAGTGAACTACCGAGTTTCCTAACTAGCTAGGATGAGCTTGTGCCTTCTCGGGAAAAGAGTCATCAAGTTCCCTAACTCGGATGAGCTCGTGCTTCCTCAGGAAGAGAGCCACCGGGTCCTTTACTCGATTGGGCGATTCTCTTTAAAATTGTTAAGTTCAAGCCCTTGAATCCTTGACCACCTTAGTCCGACTTCAACCGATCTCTTCCGACCTCGTCCGCTCTTGTCCAACGTTTACCCTTTTTGATCGCTTTTTACCGACCTTTGCCGACCTTGACCGATCTTATCTGCCATTGTCCGACTTTGTTCGGATTCTTATCTCGGGTTCATATAGTTAGGTGCCGATTTGGACACCCAATGCTTCACACTTTTTCACTTATTTATAGTGTTTGTGAATGACATATGTGATTACTTTGAGGTCAGCCTATGTGATGGCTTGAGATATTTTGTACCTTGATGGAGCCATGGTGAGAGGCTATGTATAGACACGTGAGATGTCGGGACCGAATGGTGAACCTTGCAAGGACCACAGTCAATGCATCAGTGGGCCCTCGTTTGGGGCGGTATGTATGTACATGGGAGATGTATGGAGATCCTAGCCAAGACGGGTTGTTCTTGTGTCGGGCCATACATTGATGGTGCCCATGAGAGACATACAACATTTGCAGCCCGTGTTGGGGCGACCCGTGTTTGAGGCGATATGTATGTACATGGGTAAGTATGAAGATCCTAGCCATGACAAGTTGTTCTTGTGCCGGGCCATACATTGATGGTGCACATAAGAGACATATTTCATTTGCATGACAGAAATAGGATGATTGACTGTAATAGTACGAGAAGTACTAGGGGTCACATCTGTAGGGAGATCCTTATGACACCCATTTGGCTGATCACCATGGGGGGTGAGTCTTGTGCACGACAGAGTGACCCCGACGTCAACTATAGCTATCATTTGGACCATGGATTTGGCCAATTTTTGGGATGGTACCACATTGCATTGTTGAGGGTTGATTCAGGAGCATGCATCATGCTAGGCATTTAAGTTGACTTGTGAAATGTTCCTGGATGCGTGTTCATGTTGGTTGCGCGTTGATATATCTGGACTTTGTGGTGATTTTGTAACACTTGGATTGTCTTCCTTAACTGATGTTATCTTTTGTTTGTTATTTTATATGATGAACTCACCCTTGCTTTGTTGTGCCATGTGGTTTAGTACCTGTGATGATCGCGAACTTGGTTCGTGTGAGCAGACAGACAGTAGTAGATGACCGGGAAGATGACAACTTTTGGTTGGAGCCGCCGAGTTGCCAGGATGTCAATGTAATAGATCCCGCGCAGGGGTCATGTTTTGCTAGAAGTACCCCTATTTTTGATAATCATACCCGTGTTTTGCTAATTACACCCCGACGTTTAATTCCTTACTTCATTTGTAAAAACTTGATATATTGTGGACACAGTCTTTTGTACCTGTGATTAAATTATGCTTTGTATACGTACATATGTATATTTGAAATGCCTTATGCGTACCTTTGATTACATACATTTCCTGTGTTGATGGTTATTATGTGATCCCAAAAAAAAAATTACCACAGTTTTCATTAAAAAAAAGGGGTGTTTCTTTTTAACAAAAAAAAATTACATTAAGGTTATGGTTAAGAGTTAGTGATATAGTAGTGACGTGACGGATCGTTACAATGTAGTCAACCAAAAAAAATTATCGACCAATGTCGGCCAAAAAATTCCGCTTGATGTTTTCCAAAAGAATAGTCTCGATTGATGACATTCGAAAAAAATCATGGTTAACATTGGTAAAAAATTGCCCACAAATTCTTTTATTATTAAGTTGGATCAATTTTGATCCATTAATAAGTATTGATTAGAGAATCCATTTGATTTTTAAAATTAGTGGATGTCATTAACCATCCATAAAATTAAATGAATGAATTTGTATCCATCCATTTCTTTTATTTTTTTAGTAATAGATGGATTCAATAAATTTATTATGGATGGATTGAATGGATGATGGATAAATGGATTCTTTTTTTATCCCACCTATAACATTTCTTCATGTAAAAATACATAAAACATGCAACATAATTTCAAATACAAGTGTAGGTCTTTTAAGGAAAATATTCAATTTACACAAATGTCATAGGTGGTGAAATTTGTCAAATGGCTATATTTTCAAGAGAATATCTTAACTTCCATGGGACAAAAATAACAAAGTGTTAACAGTTGGCATCTACATATTTGTATAAAATGAATAAAATGGTTGTGCTTGTACATCCTTCTCTCTTGAACCATTTTCTACAGATAGGAAATAAAAGTAAGTCTATTAAACAAAAAGAGGAAAAATGCAAGAATAAAATTAACGAGAAGATTACAAGTATTCATTATTTCTGTACGGATTTTATATAATTGTTGATGAGAAGCACCTAACTCTCAATACAAATAGGGAATTATTATCTACTTAATTTTCACGCGCGTCAAAATTAAAGATAAGCGTATAAGAATCATAGAGTAATTAACCTTGATCAGCTGAACACGAACTTGACACATCACGAAGCCAACCAAGCAAACATGCGTTCAATAATCAAGTACTAATTAATAATGTGAACACCAAACTATAATCTCTGCAATTATTTTATAATTACTATTCTTCTTTAATCTATATGATAATCACTTGTCGAAGTTTGATCAGCAAAGGCAAAATGTGTGGCAGTGATTGAATCTCAAAGTCCAGGAGTGAATGCTATACCGGTTGAAGGTAACCATAGGTCCCCCAAAATGAGATTGGCCACAGTGAAATTATAAGCCTCTCTAGAATCATTCATCACATGATACCCTGGCCATTTGACTCTATTATCAAGCCTAGCTCCTGGTCCATAATTCTTGTACTCAGCATAGTACAGAGTGTCCAAATACAATGTTCCATTCCACTCTAGCCACCCTTCTGAACTCAACACATCACTGATGTAGGACTGCATGAAAATTATTCTGGAATACGGCTTCCACGGTCTACCGAGGTACGTTGAAGTGGTGTTGAGATATGGCAGAAGGTCATAATCCGCTGAAATGTTGCAGAATTGGATCGAGAAACCAGACGATCGATTGGGGTACATTTCACCTTGAGCTGTGATTGTGTTCTTCTGGCTTTCTAAGCCTTTCTTGGCCAATATTGTGCAGTTTTGGAATACTACATTGGCATGGCCGAATATGAAATCCACTGTGCCACAGATTCTGCATTCTCTGTAGAATTGGCGCAATGAGTGGGCATAGAGACTGTCTTGGTAGCCAAAAATGCCGCATCGGTAGAACACAGAGAGGTCAGAGTCTGATCTTAGAGCAACAGATTGGTTTCTTTGGGGACCTGCAGTGTTTCTGAAGGTAATGCCTTTTGCTATGAATCCTCTGCCATTCACAGCTTCACAGTAAAAATGTATGAGAATAAGAATTAATTGAATCAGAAATTTCAGCAATATTGAAAGAGGCAATTACTGGTTTTGTTTTAAAATTTTTTTCTTTTTATATTAACTTGATTTAAAGTTTTACTAAAAATACAAAAAATAATAAAGTGAAATATTTTTTTGTGCCTATTTTCATGATAATATGTCACAACTTTTTTTACAATAAAAATATGAGACAAAGGGAGTGATGCAATTAATAAAAACAATTAAAGATATTGTGATAAAGTACCAAAGGAATAATATTATTCTTTAATTTAATTAAAATATATTTAGTTTTTTTAAAGAAAGAATATATTTACAGTTTTTACACTGTTAATTGAATATATATTATCTTATATGATAAAAACTGTTGACCCATATCATAATAATGTAATACATTAAACGATTTTTAATAAGTTGAGAGTGTTAAATTTATTAGATTCATTGTATAAAAGTTAAACTTACTTTTTATGAGAAATGTTAGTGAGCCTCTCTCTTACACTCTTTATTAAATTTGTTTAAAATTATTAATTTTGACAGGTCCTATTTATTTATTTAATGATTTTCGCTCCTAGTTACTTAATTTTAACAAATTCTAACTTTTCACATAAAGTTAAGAGGAAAGTATAGAAGAAAGTGCCATTAGCATTCCTCTTTTTATTATTATAAGTTAAGTGTCCTTTAATCAAATGGTTAGAATTCAAATTCTGATATATTTGTGTATGAAATAAATTGTATTAAAAATACATTATCTTGTGTATACTCAGAGCGTCTGAGACAAAGATTTGTTACTAATACCATGGTTAAAAAAAAAAATAGTTAAGTGTCCTTACCAAAGGTAGCTGTCTTGAATGTGGTCAAGTTTTCACTACGACTCAGATTACCGGAGATAACAGTGGCATCCATACCCTCACCAATCACCACAAGGTTCCACTTCTTCTTGTTAATCACAACGTTCTCTTCGTAAACACCCTTCTTTATGTGTATCACAAAGCGTCTCATGCTATAAATAGGTGCTGCTTGCACAGCATCCATCACCTTAGTAAAATTCCCAGTTCCATCAGCAGCAACTACAGCATCTGGAGGCACCCCATTTGTATGCAGCAACATCTTATCCTCTGCTTCAACCCATGAAGGAAATTTTACCCTACTATTTCTACTTCTGAAATCATTCACATAAGGCTTCACCTGGGTCAGTAGCTTTTGGAGCAACCACTTCGCTTGGTCAATTTCAGTGGATATTAAACCCTTCACATTCCCATTTGTGCCTTCAAAACCATCGATGCATGTACCTGTATTCGCAAGTACAGCACTAAGCCATGTCCTCAAATCAGAGCTTAGATTCCCTGTACTGTTATCATTCCCTGCAATAAACAATATATATATTTGTTAGGATAGTTTAAGAGTATGTAATTAATGTTATATATTGTCTTTGTGATTAGTTTTAGGGTAATTAATTACTAGTTGCGTCTCAATTTCAGAGGATTTTGATACCCTTTTTACTTGACCAAAATGATATTATATCCACATTACTTACATATAGGTAATGAAATACATTTCTATGTTAACAAATACTTTAACTAAAGGTCTTATTTGTGCGTATATATATATATATATTTGCATGACATTGATCTAACACATTTTGAGTTAGACATTCTTAAAAATATCATACTAAGTCAAACTTTAGTTAAAGCACATGAGTAAGAATACTACATTGTAATTATATGTAAAAACTTAAGGACACAAAAATTCAGTGAAAATAAGGAGAGACATGAAAAATCACCTTGGGGACTTTGAACAGCGGAAATGGACCAGCTGAGTTCATCAGCTGACAAGTCTAACAAATCGAGACACGCGGAAACGGCGGCATCAGGAAGACGAAAGTCATTGTTGACATTGCTGAACTCAGACTTGAGAATGGAGGTAACGTTTTGCAAAACATCACCTACTGTGGTCACCGAGCCTATGAATTCAGAAGGAGAAACTCTCAGGCTACTGTGTCCCGCGAATTCAGAGCGAACAAAGAAGACGATGAATGTAGTGGTCAGAATTGAAGTACTCAGCTGTTTGGTCGAGAAAACAGCCATTGGAGTGAATTAAGCCTAAGAAGTGTGACAAATGTTTGTGGGGTTAATAAAAGTGATAGTGTTGTTTAATAGTAGTATTTGGAAGAAAGTTCCCAAGTCCTAGGGAAGAGAACGATGAAAGAACGTGTTGTTTAATGAAGGGATATATGGGTTGATGGAAGTAATATATGTGTGATGAAGGGAAATTATTTTCATCGTTATGACATTGATAAATGTATATATATATATATATGTATGTATATGTAGAAGTTCACTCTAAACTGTTGTTGCAAGTTTTGCAAGAATTGAAGAATAAATTTTTATCATAAAATAAATGATAGGATTTTTATTTTGCCGAAAATATGAGTTTTTAAGATGTTTGGTACATGTATGAAAAGTTTTCGTTTAAGGGAACTAATTTGCAGAATGGAATGAACTGGTTAGCACTAGCGCATTGGCAGTTAGCGGAATTTAATTAAGAGGATTCTGTTAATGAAGTAGTTAGCACTAGCATAGCACAGGAAGATAAGGGAATTTAATTAAGAGGGTTCTTTTAATCACGCAAGGGTAATAAAATGGAAGGGGCTACTCTGCAGAGTGGGAATGTCTAGTTTGAGTAATCTCAGTGTTAATTGGAACCACTATGCACTAATGCAGTGTCTCGTTTCAAAGTAAACCAATCCGTTATTCAAATCTGATTCCGCGTCTAGATTTTCATGGGACAGTGGGACACGTACAAGAATATTTTTAGAGTAAATTATATTAACTTTTAAAGTTTTTTTTTTAACAAAATTTATTGTGAGCAAATCATATCAATTTTTCTTAAGATTTACCTAATTAAATTAATAAGTAACTCCTTTTTTTCACATTACTTTAGTCTCCCCTCTTCTAATACTGTTAACTAACATAATATATATATATATATATATAGATATTTTGCAATCTCCATAATGTCCCTCCACTCTATTCCCAACAAAAACCTATCCCTGATGACCAAGGTGCGATAATGGTGAAAGGCCTGATGATGTTCAAATCTGGGGTGGGTTTTGCTAGATCTGTTGATGATCATGGGAAAGTTGTGCACAAACCCCACAACTTCTTCCTCTACGCCCCTTCTTTGCTTTGGTTATATGCTCTGTTTCTTCTTCACTGTCTCTCCTTCCACCTTTGATGTCGCGTATGCTCAAAAAATGCTTTCACAAAAACCGAAGTCAAGATGCAATTCTATGGCCTCCATGGTGGTGAGCTCACAGTGTTGCTCTGATAGAAGGGAGTGTTGCAAGTCTTTGGTGAAGTCCATGCGAGGGTGTGAAGAGAGAGTGACTAACATTCAATGGGCTTCTTTTTGTCATTTTCTCTTCACGCCAACTCTCTTATGAGTTTCTTTCATCTTTAGAATCTCATCATCACCCTACTCTTGTTATCTTCTAGGGTAAATAGTCATTTTCGTCCCTAAATGTATAAGGCACTAACAAATCTGTCCTTAAAAGATGGAAATTCAAATTTGTCCCTGAAAGTGAAAAAAGTGTGACAAATCTATCCCTCCGTTAACTTTTTTCCGTTACCGTTAATATCGAGGACGAATTTGTCAGTACATTACACATTCAGGGACAAATTTCTCAGCTCTCTACCCAAAATATAATTTAATCTTTATATTCTCTCTTTTTTAATCATTGTAAGCCTAACATTACCATAAACACTTAAAAATTAGAAAAACAAGCATAAGTTTAAAAAAACATAATAATAAGCATAATATTGATTAGTAAGCATAATTTGTTTGTTATTCTTAAATTTCTATTATAACAACATTAGATAATGACAAAATCAAGTTGAGTCTCATTTTTTTTTTGTAAGGATTAATATAATGACTGTGCATTTTAATTTCTTTGAGCCTCATATTTTGGGTAAGTATTATCTTATATTTTTGCTTTAAAATTTCTAATGTGACAGTACCTTATCAAAAATATGAGACCCATGCAAACAAAAATGCACAGCCATTAAATTAATTCTTACCAAAAAAATGATACCTAACTTGATTTTGTCATTACCTAATGTTGTTATAATAAAAATTTCAGAACAACAAACAAATTATGCTTATTAATCAATATTATGCTTATTATTATGTTTGTTTTAACTTATAACACTTACCCAAAATATGAGGCTCAAACAAATTAAAATGCCCAGTCATTACATTAATCCTTACAAAAAAATGAGACCCAACTTCATTTTGTCATTACCTAATGTTGTTATAATAGAAATTTCATAACAACAAACAAATTATACTTATTAATCAATATTATGCTTATTATTATGTTTGTTTTAACTTATAATACTTACCTAAAATATGAGGCTTAAACAAATTAAAATGTCCAGTCATTACATTAATCCTTACAAAAAAATGAGACTCAACTTCATGTTGTCTTTACCTAATGTTGTTATAATAGAAATTTCATAACAACAAACGAATTATACTTATTAATCAATATTATGCTTGTTATTATGTTTATTTTAACTTATGCTTGTTTTCCTAATTTTTAATTGTTTATTGTAATGTTATGCTTGCAATGATTAAAAAAGAGAGAATATGAATATTAACTTATATTTTGGAGAAAGCTGACAAATTATTCCTTGAATGTGTAGTACCCTGACAAATCCGTCCCTGGGATAGATTTGCCACACTTTTTTCACTTTCAGGAATAAAAATTTGAATTTCTATCTTTCAGGGACAAATTTGTCAGCGCCTTACACATTCAGGGACGAAAATGACTATTTACCCTATCTTCTAATTCCAAATTGGCTTTTGCAATTTGTTGCTGACAAACTCTAAGAAAAATTCACAATTAGTAACTAGGAGTGACTATCAGTTTTTATTTTGTTTTTTTCTTAATCATACCATATTTTTCTTTATTATTTACTTTGTTGAGAGTGTTGAAAAATGTTGGGGGACTGCTTTGCAATTTGGTGGTGTTTGTGGTGTGATCGATTTTAAATTTCGGTGAAGGCTGTTCATTGAACCCGACTTGGTGTTGTGCTTTGTAATTTTATTTTTTTGTTCAAGTTGCCTTTCAAAGAAGATGTTACGGGGGTGTTTTGGATATAACATTTTTTGAAAATCACGTGCTAGTTGTGTGACCATAAAAATAAATTGAGTTAACACTTGAGGGAGAGGGGGTGCAACTATAGTGGGAATGGAAAAGTTAGGGTTTTTTCCTGAAGGATGAAAAGGAGGGGATGCATGTGTAATTAGTACAAACTTGAGGAGGTGTTTTTTTATTTTTTTAACGTTTTTAACAACAATTTTTTAATGAGTACATGGTATACTCTTCAAATAGTTAGCTAGCGAGTTAGTTTAATGTAAAAAGAGTGTCAACATAATATTTTTTACACAATCAAAAAGATTGTGTAAGATGAAAAAATAAGAGAATTAAGGAGAATTTGACGAAATCTTAGGACGTATTAATATAACTTATTCTAAGTTTCATACATATGTTTACTAATAAGCATGATAATTTAAAGGAAATAAGAAAAATAAATATGTGTGATAATGATGTATTAAACTAATAATGTTTTTTTCCAAGTGTTTGTATAATGTATTCTTATTGACAAATATAACAAATATATTATACTATTATAAAAGGCAACAAAACAAATACTTAAAACTTTACTTTAACCCATTATGGTTGGTTTGGTGGTATAAGATTTGGATAGTTAATTTGTACCACGTCTTGGATTTAAACTTTGTAAAGTTGTTGTCATGCAAAGAAAAAAAACAATAAAATCTTCTATATACATAAATTAGAATAATTATCGGGAGTGAGAATGGTTGAGTTTTTAGGAAATTTTCTCAATATCTTATCTCTTTCGATCTATCTTTTTAATCTTTATTATTTTAATAAACCATGCCTTACACAAGTATTAAATTTAATTACAATTTATAATTTTTATATTATTGTGATTTTTAATGTATTTTTCAGTTTTGTGTGTATGCGTTTTGTCGGGAATAAGGGTTGGGGAGGGGGTGAGGAATAGGTATGCAACTTTGTTGAATTATAGATGCCTAGAAATTTCATTTATTTATCTGGGCATATCGTTGGGTGCAAACCCTAGGAAGGACGTTACTTGGGAATTTGTCGTGCAAAAGGTCTGAAAGAAGTTTGTTCATGGAGGAGAAGGTATTTGTCTTTTGGGTGAAGGATTTGTTTAATCAACTTGGTACTTATGGCTTTCCCTCTCTTTTACTTATATTTCTATAAATTACCTCAAAAGGTAGTTAAGAAAATTGTGAGAATATAAAGGGGATTTTTATTGGTGGGAGGAATGTGGATGAGGGGAAAAAAGGTTGCTTGGGTGAGTCAAAAAAATGTTTGCTTACCCAACGAAGTAGGGGGATTAGGGGTTTGAAATATAGAAAAATTCAACATTGCATTACTTTCAAAATGGAGATGGAGGCTACTCATGCATGAAGGGGGACATATTGAAGGGGAGTGGTGGGAGAGAGATTGATAGGTGGTTCTTCCAATGGTAAAAGTGTGGGTAGGTAGAATTCACAAATGGTTAGGGGGCACACATTATGCAATATATATATACCATAGAATGTTTGTGAATTTGGATCAAAAGGGTTGCATGGTAGGAGAAATGAGAAGAAGAGAGGAAGGCGTATGGACATGGCAACTCAAGTAACAAGGGACATTATTTGAATGGGACAAATCAAGCTTCGATAATCTTATTGGAGACCTAAATAATGTATGAATACTTGGGTGTGGGAAGGGTGTTCTATAGGTGACTTTTCTATTAGGAGTTCATATTTTGTGATCAACTGGAAGCAATGATGCGTAAAATATTGTTGCACAAGGGCAAGTGTACCCTACGCAATAGTATCATGGACTCGAAAGTTCGGATATCGTAGGCTAGTTGTATTCCTAAATAATTCAAATTACATAAACTCAATAATTTTAGGAGTCTTATCTTGTGTTGAAAGTGTTTCACCAATTGTAACAGAGAAATATAAATTAAGTTAAGCAATATTTTTTCAAAAAGAGATGTATAATTGAAGACAAGCCTGGATTATGAATTCGCATGTACCTATCTTTACTTAATTCCCATTTTAAATAAGAATCCTAATTTAATGATTAATTGCCGACTACCTCTTAAGTTAATCATTAGCCTATGGTCAAGGTCTGAAAATACTCTCCCCTAAATTAATTCTCAATTTGTCATTTGGAATTTAATTTATGGTTAATGATGAATAAAAGAGAGGTTTGTGAAAAGGAGATTCATGCCACCAATTTGATCATGCAAGTTTTATGACCCTATTGTTTTATAGGTCAGTTAATCATGAGTAGATGCTTACTAACAAGTAATTAACTATGAATTAGAGTGACTAATTTTAATATAAAAGAGAAAACAATATGATTAACTGAATAACATTGGAGAACTCAATTAAAATATGGAATTAGAGTACATGGGTACAACTACATCATAATCTGAGCTCTAGGGCTTTAGCCAACCATGGTCACAATTAGCCAAACATCATACAAAATAGCATTGAGAATGAAAGAGATTGAAAATCCTTACATATTAGGACTCCAATTGTTCTCAGTGCAACTACATGACTCAGAAACCTTTACTGTTCAAAAATAAGTAAAAGCTAACCTAAAAATGCCTCCCTTTTTTCTATTTATACTTATGAAATTTAAATAGCAGCGCGAGGTCAACACAAGCTATGTTGAGTTAGCATGGCTCATGCTGAGGACAGCATGACCGTGGTCGGATGTGTGACATTGATTCTTATTTTTGGCTCTAAATCAACATGGATCATGCTATAGTAGCACGAGTGTGCTTAGATGTGTGATGCTAATGAGGAGTTTTCTTCAAAAATCAGCACGGCCATGCTGGAATAGCATGGCCTGTAGATACAACATGGGATGTGTTACAATCAGCGCAGGTCACACTCTTTGAAGATGCTCAAAACTTTTTTTCTCCTTTCTTTTGGCTCTTTTATCAATTTATCAGCTTCCCTGATCAACTGGTCACACTTAACACATGCCCATGAGCTCTGATAACTAAATAAGATCTAAACAGGATAAAATGAGACAAAAAATGGGGCTCTAATACAATCAAATAGCGGTGTATCAACCACCCCACACATGAGTATTGCTTGCCCTTAAGCAATTATTCTAAATTAAAGACTGACACAATTTTATATTAAATCAAGAAACCATTTACAGAGAGTCCTTATATTTATTATGAACAAAAATGAAGTACTAGGAATGAACAAAAAATCACAATCACAACATAAGTTCCATAGAATTTCATTACATTTTCAATTTTTACAAACATGTTTAGTTCCACAATAAGCAATAGATACTCATCTCACCACTCTTAGTGTTTCATAGGACAGAGACATGTCACTCATATCACAACTCCAGAAGCACACATTCAGTTTATTTATCGATAAACTTAACCCAAGTAAAAATTCTAGCATGCATGACAGTGAGGCATCATAAGGTGTAATGGAGCCAAGGTGTAATGAAAGGTGGGTATTGAAGGATTAGGACACTGAAGGGATTCAAAAATCAACCTTACTTAGTGACACACTACTCAAGGGAAACAATTTTATTTTCTGCATTTAACACATCCCATAACTCATTATTTGGAAAACCATGCTTCTTTTTCTAGTTACTCAGTAAAGTATATTTATTTTTTATTTGTTTTTTGTTTTTGAAGGCTTTATGATTGCCTTTTTTTGTTTTTTTATTCATATAACCAAAGGAGAAGCATCAAGGGATAATTCATTTTTGTATCCAAAAACTAACATTCAATTGTGCTCCTTTCTTTCAAGTCATTGAGTACAAGAGTATCATACTTTCAACATATTAAGGTAACAAATTGATTGAGTATTTTTTAGTTTTAATATTTTTCTATTCTTCTTAGCTTATTTGATTTCTCTTAGACTTTTATTTTCTCATTCTAATTCAGTTTTTGCCTTAGGCAAGCAATTGAACTTAATTGATAATTGTTGCTTATTTTCGGATTTTTTGCTTACTTGACCTATCTTCCTTGTGAAGGACCTCGAGAGCTCTACAGAACTCCAAATTCCATATATGAGTAGTCCTTTGAAAGTTAAGGAAAATATCTACAATTTTGTCAGAGATAAGCCGAGTCCAATTCTTCCATTTTGAGGTTCATTTTAGGCATGGAAGTCAGAAACACTGCACTTGAATTTTGGGCTGCGAATTGGTGTAATTAGTAATTAGTTAGAATTAGATGGGCCTAATCATGAGACATCCTTTCCTACTGACTCAGTCACTATACATTAGTGTAAGTAGTTAGTAGATTTAGACACTTCATTTTAGCACAAACATATTTTGTAGTTTCTTTTAGAAGTTTTCAGAATTAAAACCTTTTCCCTCAGTTTCTCTCGACAGTTCTTCATTGTTCTTCACTGTTCTTCATTTTCTTCTTTTATTTTTTATTTTTGTTCTTCCATTTTGCTGCACTAATTTCGTGGGGCTTCCATTGATGATGATTATGGAAGGCTAGACAATCAATCAATCCAATGATCCAGTCCAAGCAAGAAGAATTTGAGTTTTGGATTGGTATTTCAATTTCTGTATGAATGTTCACTTTCTTCTTCAATCCTCTATTCGATTTTCATGATTATGAATGTGTTTAGGATTGAAAATGGAATAGGTTATGGATTCATTTCATAATTTCAAATTTTAATCACAGATTATTTGGATGATGTTTCAATTAGGTTTGTGGTTTCAATTAATTTAGGGGTTAATTTGATTGAACAACTTCTAATAAAATTGATTGAACTTTCATAACAAGATCATTATCTGAGGACTATGATAATTCGCATTTCTTGGTTTGGTGAATTGGATTGATGTTCTTTAATTTATTTTACAATACCTTTAATCAATTCTGTTAGTTTCTTCAATTGTAGTTTGTGTTATCGCAATTTTCGTATATCGCATGCAAACTGTTCGATAAAAAAACCTCTATTATTTACTAGTGAACTGAATTTGGAACCATATTGATCGTGTCTTTGAGTCGACCTAGGTTAATCATGTGCTATAGAATTAGCGTAGTTTAATAGTTTTGAAGCGATACGACATCAGTTATCAGAACTGGCACCATTGTCGGGGACACGGTTCATTGTGTGCTAACTTTAATTCACTCATAATTAGATAATAGAATTAGTAAAATAAAAAAGGAAAAAAAATATTTGCATTTATTGCATATTTACATCCTACTACACAATTGCACCTTGTCACATATTTTCATTGTTTCAGTTGGTTGTTATGAAGTGTGTGTGAGCTATTGGTGTAAAAACATAAAAAAAAATAGAGAAAAACAGGGGGGAAATAGGGGGAAAATAGAGTAGTAGTAGAGAGAGGAGTGGTGTAGTGTAGTTGTGTTTGTTGCGCAATTTGCTGTCCGAAAATTTTTGGTCCTTTGGAGTTTGGTTGTGAAACTTGGTATCCAAAGTTTATCCTCCATTCTAAACAAAAATAACCCCTTTAAGGCTTAGGTGTGGGTCAAAATTGGAAAATTTGACCTCTAAGTAGGAGTTTTAACATAGTTTTAACAATTAGCGCAAGAGCATTCTGGTCATTTCACAGCAAATTATCTTAGAATGGGCTAAAAATTTCCCAGAATGTGAAGAAAATTAATACATCATTTTGACCCTGTGAGGGATGAACACGATCATCTGGGGTCCCAATTCCCAAATTCGATGATCTAGCTCAGTAACTTCCAGTCATCATATATAGCAGCCTATCCCTTGAGCATGAAGAGAAGTTGTTGCATGTTTTGAGAGGCCACAAAAAGGCCATTGGATGGACACTTACTGACCTTCCTAGAATGAATCATTCCATTTGCATGCATCAGATACTCTTGGAGGATGATTCTAGGTAGGTGAGGCAGCCATAGAGGAGGTTGAATCCCATTATTCTTGATGTGGTGAAGAAGGAAGTGATGAAGTTACTAGCTCCAGGGAACATTTATCCTATTTCAGATAGCACTTGGGTTTCACCTATCCAAGTGGTCCATAAGAAGTTGGGTATCACTGTGGTGAAAAACCAAGATAATGAGTTGATTCTGACTAGAGTAGCCAACAATTGGCTAGTTTACATTGACTACAAGAGACTTAACCAGGAAACTCGCAAGGACCATTTCCCTCTCCTCTTCATTGACTAGGTCCTGGAGAGGTTGCCAAGCAAATCACGTTATTGCTTCCTTGATGGTTTTTTAGGTTACATGCCGATTCATATTGCACCAGAGGACCAACACAAGACCATATTCACTTATCCATTTGGCATATTTTCCTACACTAGGATGCCTTTTGGCCTATGTAATGCACCTGCTACCTTCCAAGGTGCATGGTGAGTATCTTTTCTGATTTATTAGACAGTTGCATGGAGGTGTTTATGGATGATTTCACTATTTATGGTTTCTCTTTTTATGCATGTTTGGATAGTCTCTCTAGAGTTCTTGATCGATGTATTGGGACTAACCTTGTTATTAACTTTGAGAAATGTCAGTTTATGGTACATGAAGGTATAGTCTTAAGGCTAAGATTGATGTTAATACTTCTTTACCTTACCTCGCTTCTATGTGAAAAGTGCATTCTTTCTTAGACATGCAGGTTTTTATAGGAGATTCATCCAAGATTTCAGCAAGATTACACTACCATTATCCAAACTTCTCCAAAAGGACATAGACTTTATCATTGACTAGCCTTGCAAAGAGGCATTTAAGGAATTGAGAAAGAAGCTTACGACCTCTCCCATCATGCAACCACCATATTGGGAACTTCCCTTTGAGCTCATGTGTAATGCCTCTAATTATGCACTTGGGATTATGTTGTTCCAAAGAGTTGATAAACTATCCCATGTCTTACTTATGCTTCACACACTTTAGATGCAGCCCAAATTAACTACACCATCACGGAGAAAGAGCTTTTGGCTATTGTTTTAGCTTTAGATAAATTTCGATCCTATTTGCTTTGCTCCCATATCACTGTCTTTACTAACCATGCAGCTTTTAAGTACCTATTGTAGAAGCCTGATGCTAAACCTAGATTTATCAAGTGGATGCTTATTCTTCAGGAGTTTGATATTGAGATTAAGAACAGGAGTTGTGCGAAAAACTTAGTTGTTTATCATTTAAGCAGGATTGAGGGACCTGTTGAATCCTTTCCCATTAGGGATAATTTCCCTAATGAGAATTTGATGCACTTGCATTCATCACATATTACCCCTTGGTTTGCTGACATTGTGAATTCCATTGTTGCATCTATTGTTCCACCTCATGCATCTAGGTCTCAAATAGATAAACTTAAGAGTGATGCTAAATTTTGTGTGTGGGATGATCCTTATTTGTGGAGGTTTGGTAGTGATCAAGTGATCTGCATGTGTGTGCCAGATCATGAGATTCAGTCTATTCTTTAGTTTTGTCATGGCACACCTACCGACGGTCATTTTGGTCCTCAACGGACCACTAGGAGGGTATTGGATTGTGGGTTCTATTGGCCCACTTTGTTTAGAGATGCTCATCACCTTACCACCACTTGTGAGCAGTGTCAGAGAGCAGGATGAACCATTACACATAGGCATGAGACGCCTTAGCAGCCCATTATTTTTTGTGAGATTTTTTATGTGTGGGGTATTGACTTTATGGGTCTATTTCCTGCTTCTCATGATTTTTTATATATTCTACTTGTTGTTGATTATGTTTCTAGATGGGTTGAAGCTAAAACCACTAGAACTAATGATTCTAAAGTTGTGTTGGATTTTGTGAGATCCAACATTTTTTGCAGGTTTGGTATGCCTAGAGCCATTATCAATGACCAGGGAAGTCATTTCTGTAACAGGTCATTGACATCTTTGCTTCAGAAGTATGGGGTGGTTCATAGAGTTGCCACAGCTTATCATCCCCAAACTAATGGGCAAGTAGAGGTTTTTAACAGAGAGATCAAGCAAGTGTTATAGAAGGTAGTGCTACCCAATAGGAAGGATTGGAGCAAGCTACTTGAAGATGTTTTGTGGGCTCACAGGACAAATTATCGAACACCTTTGGGAATGTCTCCGTATAGGGTGGTTTTTGGTAAGTCATGCCAGCTTCTAGTGGAGATTGAGCACCGTACTTATTGGGCTGTGAAGAGTTGTAACACGACATTTGATGAAGCGGGTATGGAAAGAAAGCTTCAATTGCAAGAACTTGAAGAGATCTGCTTAGAAGCCTATGAGAACTCCAAGATTTACAAGGAGAAAGTGAAGAGATTTCATGACTCTATGATTCTTAGGAAGGAGTTCCATATAGGCCAAAAAGTGCTATTGTTTAACTCTTGCCTCAAGCTTATTTCTGGTAAACTTCAATCTAGATGGGATGGACCTTTTGTTATTACTAATGTTTTTTCCCATGGTGCAGTTGAGATTAAAAATGAAGTTACTGGCAAGGTCTTCAAAGTGAATGGTCACCAACTCAAGCTATTTCATGAGGGCTCACAAGTGGAGGAGGAGCTTGTGGCGGATCTCTCTTTGGTCTTGCCATTTTTATGCAATGATGTGTCTTGAATGACATTTTGGGAGTTTCCTTTTCCCTTCTTTTATTTGTTGTCTCTTTGTTTGCATTTCATTGCATGCTCACATTGAAGGCAATGTGCATTTCAAGTGTAGGGTGAAGGATTAGAAAATTCTATTTTCTGTTTTGTTTTTACATTCTGTTTTCTATTTTTTCTGTATATTTTCTATTTTATCTATCTGTTTTTTTTGTTTTTATTTCTGTCTATTTTTGTTGCTGTATTTGTTTTATTTTGTTTGGTTGTTATTCTGTTTTTACATTTAGAAAATAAAAATTAGAATTTAGGCACTTTTTCATGTTTTTCATAGGATTTCTAACTTTGTATAATTTGTAAAAAATGTACTAATTTTTGTTGGATTGAAAGATTTCATGCTTGATGTGAATCATTGTTGCAATTGTTGAAGTGATAAGTAGGCTTGAGAAATAAAATTTAAGATGGATCATGTGTGATAGAATTATGCCTTGTGAGCTTTTGGGCCTTTGTGGATGAATCACATTATTTTATTCATATTCTTTCATGTGTGATTTCACCCTTGAGCTAGATTACTCTATGTTTTGTCTTGCCTCTTTTGACATTATTTGTTGCACATGTTTTGATTGAGATGATTTAGGCCTTCTTTCTTTTATCCACTAGCCAAATAAACTATCCTTGTATTGATATCCATTGCTACCCTTTTTGAGCCTTTAACATTTTCTTTCTTGTGTAGCTCATTACAAATTGAAAAATGGAAAACCAAGCTATCCTAACTTTAGGGAGAAATGGGGCCTTGGAATTGTTTTGGGAGTGGGTTTCAAACAAGTGTGGGGTATTTTTATTTTGTTTTGATTTTAAAATAAAATAAAAGAAAAGAGTTTACAAAGCAAAAGTTCAAAGAAAAAAAATGTATAAACAAGGAAAAAGAAAAGCAAAGAAAAAGAAAACGCAATAAAAGTTGTTGTGATTCATTTTCATTCTTATAAGTTCTTTGTTTCTACCCTTCTTTTCTTATCCACCATTTACCTAAGCCATACATTACAAGCCAATAAAGTCCTTTTGATCTTTTGATGCATGTGTATTTCAAGTTGAATGAATTAGAGTCTTGTCAAAATTTGGATGTGCTAGTTACATGTGGTGTTTGAGTGTAAACATAAACCCATACACATTAGAATAGGTTGAGTATTGCTCTTTGAGAGATTTCTATCACCTTGGTTCATTCTTAACTTTAACTTGACTACTTTTTCACTTTGCACTTTGTGATCATGTGTTCATGGATTGTTTGTTACCTTAATATCATTCTTCCATTTTTCATCTTTCTGACTTTTGTGCATTATTAGGATCCATTGAAAAATGTGTGTGTCTTGTTCTTACCTTTCTTTTAGTTTGTGGTTTATTTTAGTTTGAATTCTTCTCTTAGTCTTTCTTTTAGTTTTACCCAGGAGTGCAAAAGTTTAAGTGTGGGGTATTTTGATTGAGTATTTTTTAGTTTAATATTTGCCTTAGGCAAGCAATTGAGCTTAATTGATAATTGTTGCTTATTTTTGGATTTTTTTGCTTACTTGACCTATCTTCCTTGTGAATGACCTAGAGCACTCCGTAGAATTCCAAATGGCACATATGAGTAATCCATGGAAAGATAAGGAAAAGATCTACAATTTTGTCAAAGAAAAACCAAGGCCAATTCTGTCATTTTGAGGTCATTTTAGGCTTGGAAGTTAGAACCACTGCACCTGAATTTTGGGCTGCAAATTTGTGTAATTAGTAATTAGTTAGAATTAGAAGGGCCTAATCATGGCTCATCCTTTCCTATTGACTCAGTCACTATACATTAGTGCAATTAGTTAGTGGATTTAGACACTTAATTTTAGCACAAACATATTTTGTAGTTTTTTTTAGAAGTTTTCAGAATTAAAACATTTTCTCTCATTCTCTCTCAATTGTTATTCATTGTCCTTCACTGTTCTTCATTTTATTCTTTATTTTTCATTTTTGTTCTTCCATTTTGCTGCACTAATTTCATGGGGCTTCCATTGATGATGATCAAGAAAGGCTAAACAATCAATCAATCCAAGGATCCAGTCCAAACAAGGAGAATTTGAATTCCGGTTTGGTATTTCAATTTTTGTGTGAATGTTCACTTTCTTCTTCAACCCTGTATTTGATTTTCATGATTATGAATGTGTTTAGGATTGAAAATGGTTTAGGTTATGGATTCATTTCCTAATTTCGAATTTTAATCAAAGATTATTTGGATGATATTTCAATTAGGTTTGTGATTTCAATTAATTTAGGGGTTAATTCGATTGAATTGCTTCTAATGAAATTGACTGAACTTTAATAACAAGATCATTATCTAAGGACTATGATAATTCGCATTGCTTGGGTTGGTGAATTGGATTGATGTTCTTTAATATGTTTTACAATACATTTAATCAATTTTGTTAGTTTCTTCAATTGTAGTTTGTGTTTTCGCAATTTTCATTTATCCCATGCAAACTGTTCGATAAAAATCCCCCTACTATTTACTATTGAACTGAAGTTGGAACCGTATTCATCGTGTCTTTGAGTCGACCTAGGTTAATCCTGTGCTACAAAATCAGCGTAGTTTAATTGTTTTGAAGTGATATGACATCGGTTATCACAAATAATATTTCATTTCAGCTCAAAGGGGTCAATTAAAGGATTCATTTCAACAAAAATTCCGGGTTTAAGAACAAAACCTAAAAATTGTCTCAAGGATATGTATTTCAAGATAAACCAAGTGGATAAGGACTCAAGTGGACCATGCATCACACATGATGAAAATATAAAGCTCAAAACTTATTTTAGTGGCTAAGCTCAAGGGAATTATTTATCCAAGGATATCTTCTAATGTTTTGCTTCTCTGGAAAAATCTTATAGTGAAGTCGTGAGTTTAAAAAAGTTTTTTTTAAAAAAAAAAAAAAAACTAGAGGGACTATTTTATATCTACATTTGCTTGTCTTCAAACCAATGTGAGTATTGTAGTTTTTTGATCCAAAATCCCTAATTCAAAACCCATCACCGTTTCCCTAATCACGTTCTGTTTCCATGACTTCCATTCTTTTAAATGATGAAAAATTTGCTCTTCCCTGTGTAGCTACTCATTTTTGAACTAGTGTGAAAAGCATAGCTCTAAACAAACCACAATTGATAATTGCCTAAGACTTAGGTGTAATATTGATGATTGACCAAGACCTAGGTGTAATAAGGCTCAATAAGACCTAGGTGTAATACTGATGATTGACCAAGGTGCAATAAGGCTTAGGTCAATACTAATAATGAGTAACTTAGACCCAATAAGACCTAGGTGTAATACTTATGATTGACCAAGGCCCAATAAGACCCAAGTTTAGCACTGATAATTAACTAAGGTCCAATAAAGCCTAGGTGTAGTTTTATTTGTTGACTAATGTTGAATAAGATCTAGGTGCAACACTGATGGTTGACCAAGACTCAATAAGGCCTAGGTGTAGTTAATTATTGACTAAGCCCAATAAGACCTAGGTGTAAGACTGATGATTGCGCACGTCCCAACAAGGCCTAAGTGAAACACTAATGATTGACTAAGACTCAATAAGACCTATCAATAAAACTAATGAATAACCAAGACCCGATAAAGACCAAGTGTAACATTGATTATTGATCTTGGCCTGATAAAATCCAACTATTTTCTCAACTATTATTAGTTTCTATCGATAAAATTTAAAAATAATAAAAATACTAAAATGATCCAATCAAAATCACTTTAGATAGAATTGGATTTAATCGCATTTAAATTTAAGTGCAAATTTAATAGATAATAACTTAAAAAAATGTTTATTATAATATATAATTTACAACTTTAAACTCAATTTTTTACAATCGAAGCATGTTATGATCCTTTTTAATAATCATTTAAACCTTTGTCCATATTTATTCCAAATTTCTAATAATCTATACTCCTTTTTAATTATGTATTTAGAAATATTTTGTTTTTTAATAATCTTTTTCATAATCATTTTAAACCCTGATGTATCCATTTGAAGTTCATTTATTATACTTCTCATTCATCATCTAGTCATTAATGTTGTAGATTCATGGGCATTTCTAATTGATCAGTGAAAAATAAAGCTAGGGTTAAAGGATCAATATGTGCAACTTACTTGCATCATGAGACAACTCATGTTTGTTCTCATTATTTCAAAAAAATTATGTTATCACCAAGGAGTACTAGAAATGAAATGGATACATCCAGTGAAAGGCATCCACCAATGTTATCAATTTTTAACCAACTGATTGTAATTTTGGCAAGGTGTTGATCCACTAGTTAACTGATGAACAACACAAATCAGCCCATGTTCACCTGTTAATCAACTGGGCTGAAGTTGAACCTTACTATGAGTAAGTATATGAGAACCATATGTTTTCATTATTGTACACAACATACATTGCATTATCCTCTTAAATTTAGCCTTCGAGTGATATATTTAGACAGTTCATTCATGCAAACTCATCAAAATGCTTCTGCTCGTATACATGTTGATTTTTCTACATGGTTCAAGGAACAAGTATGTATCTAACAATTTATTTAATTTTCCATTATATATACGTTAAATAAAGTATAACTCTTCATATGTCTTACATGCATAGGTTTACAACAATCCTTTAAATGGGAGAAATCAACACTTAAGGTATTTATCAAATGAGCTTTTTAGATGTGTTAAAGAATGGCACATGTACTTTGTCAATGGGTACAAGTTGCAAAGTTAAGCATGGTGAAAGGGAAAAAAATACATAAACAGTGGGGTTTATGTAAAGGGCCTTATAGAAGGAGGTGAAGATGATATCTATATGTTCATTCAACACATATATGAGGCTGAGTACAATATTTTAAGCTATGCTGAGAAAGTGGTGGTATTTTATTATGATTGGTTTGATCCATTGAGAAAAGCTACAAGAATGGATCCAAAATATAATCTTGTAGACATTCGAATGGATGAAAGATGTGAACAATTTGATCCATTTATTATTGTGCATAATGTAAGTCAAGTGTACTATATCTGATATCTTAAAACACGAATGGACAAACATGGTTGGTGTGTTTCCATCAAAACAAGGGGTCATATAGAACCTGATGATGTGCCTTACCAAGAAGGTTCTACTTCACATACCAATGAAGTCATTAAAGTTGAAGGTATTTTTGGATTACAGGATGTAGAAGCCTGAAGAAGTGGATGAGCCTAAAGAACCACCAACATGTCCAAGAAGACGAAGAAAAAGTATTGATAGAAGATAATCAAAAGGGAGAATTAGAAGATGACTTTGATATCTCTAACTCTGAAGAAGATTAGGAAAATAGTTAATTTTTATTTTTTTGTGGAATTGTACTAGTTAATTTTAACGATTATTATTGGAAGCTCTTCATTTTGTTTCTTAATTTTGTGGTGCAAATGTCTTAGTTATTCATAATGATTATTATATGTTTCTCTTGATGAAGTTCACTATATATGTGGTGCAATAATATTAGTTGATCATAATGATTGTTATTCATGATGTTTATTATTCATAATATTATTTTCCCATGAATAGATATATGACTATAGGAGGTTGTGACCCATCCTGATCCCTATCCTCTCATGGCAGCAAGGGGAAGAAGAAAACAAAGTCAAAGAAGTCACATTATGTAATTAAAGTATTGTCACAAAAAGATGCACCAAAATCATCTGCCCAAGCCCCATCTGTTGTACCATCCCCATCACCATCACCATCCTTAGTTGTTGCAACCATACCATCAATATCCTCAGTTGCTACAATCATACCATCTCTAGTTGTTGCACTCACACGGTCACCATCATCAGTTGATGCAGTCACACCATCCCAAACTGGTAACCCCACACCACGGGCACACACTCAATGCCTATAAGACCCACTATCACAACAAGATGTTCCATCATCCTCTAGAGATAATCTTGAGAACTTGTCTGCCAATGAGCTTGATTCATACGGGGAAATGGAAGAACTCGTACCTGATGAGCGCCTTATGATTATACGCGGTGATGGAGGGTAAGAATAAATTAGAATTTAAAAAAAATTCAATATATATTATAACTCATTCATTGTCTTCAGATTTTGTGTTGTCTTCTTTTGTATTTATGTTTGAATCAAGCTTGATTGCGTCACAAGATATCTCAACGACCATCAAGCAATAATTTCTTCATCCATGGCCTATATGGAGCGATGAAAAACCATGAAAAAGATGCCTTCTTCTAGTGCTTTAATGTAAGTTGATGATAATATTGACCTGATTGACTCTTATTCCATGAACATTATATTTCTAGTATTTCTACAAGCTTTATGCTGTGCAATGTCCAATGCATACAATTACTCCTCTCGAAAGAATCATTGGTTTCGTTGAAGTTGCCAATATTGGTGGCGATGTGCTTGCTAGTGTGTGGATTTATGGTTTTGATCATGATTTTTGTTACCTATATTGTTTATTTGGTCAATGGTGTGATGGCAATGGCTAGGATTGGTTTTTTCTTCTACATAAAACTGATTATATTGTTATTATTGATGCAATTCAATTCTATATGTATGTCAATTTATGAATACATTTGTATAAAATGATTCAATATATTGTTTTGGGTAGGTTTGTTCAATTTTATTGATGAAATTTCATGATGATATGTTTCCTAAGTCAATTGTTATTAATCTAAAAAGATTCCCAAAGTAACATAAATTTCTTTTATAAGACATTGCCACTAAGATAAAGATTCAGAGCCATCAATACTCAGATTCCCAATTCTCCCCGACTAGTAAATCAATAAAAAAAATAATTTTAATGTTATTATTCTTGATAAATTGCAACTTAAGTTTTTCCTTGAACAGATCAAGTAAATGAGCATTGATATATGACTTGAGAAAAAAATTGCATTAGATAGTTGAGTCTTGAAATGCATTCAGCTATTGGAAAATAGAGTTATAGGCTTATGTTTAGTTACAACTTGTTATGGAAAAAATTGTATCATATAGGGTGTGCATGTCTGCACAAAATCATCAATGACAACAATTGAATCTTCCACAAATGCTCATTTGGTTTTACTCAAAACTTTATGCCACCTTCTCCACTTATCACAATAGAATAATTCCAAAATGTTGCCCCCAAAATACCATAACAAAATGGTCAAATTTAGTTTTTAATTCAAAGTTGGTTTCAATAAAACTATTGAAAAAAAAAAGAATTGAAGTGGATCTTATGACTATATTTGTTCACTGTGTTAAAACAATGTTTCCCTCTAACATAACATTTAGTGTTCTTTTTTAGAAGACATGATATTTAGTGTTAGTACCGACAAAACTCAGACAATCCATAGGGATACAATACCATAACTTAAATAACTACATTATTTTTATATTTTCTATGTTTGACACACTAAATTGATGTTTCTTGTCATTTTGTTTTTCTTGTGATTGTGCAACACTAGCTACCTATCATTTTTTCCTTCAATTGAATTATTGTATATGAGATGTTACATTATGATCAAATAAGAAATAAAATATTATTGTAATTATTTGGTGTTTCCTATACCAACAAATTTTTTCTCTTCATATAGAGGTTGGTGATGTGGAGACTTAAGCATGAGGATAGGATTAAGTGAAATTTTCTCACTAAAGCCTATCAAAATGTATGATATGTTTGGCAATGCTAGAAAGACTCATAAGAAGCCAAGATGGCTTGGAGATGGCATGTAGAACCGTTTGTTAGCACTATGGAAAACAAAAGCTTATTGCATAATGTCTACATAAGTCGCAATAAATTGAGCGTCCGAAAAGGGAAGGACCCTTTATATAGGTGGTTCCCTTAGCATGCATGGTCATGCCATGCGCAGGGTGAGTACAGTAAACTTGTTTTGATATTTGTTTAAAACTTAATAATTTTAAGATTAAATGTTTATTTATTTACCATTAATATTTTTTTTTCAAGCAATGAAATTTGGTCGTTCTGTACATATTGATGAGGTCTTTCATATAAGAAAGGATATTGGTGAATTTGTCAATGAAAGATCTAAGAGAACACATGTCAATCTATATAATTATTTTTTTCTTCATTTTATTCACATTACTATGTTATTGAATGTTGTCTTTGCTTGAATAAGAGGAAGAATTTCAAAGAATATATTTTCAACCTAGGTCTAAGGTTGCATCATTTATTAGTGAATCAAAGATTAGCCCTCTTGACCCTACTTTGGAGGAGAGTATTAGATCTAAGTGTTGGGTTGAAATTGTTGGTGTAAAGACCAAGGGATGACTTTACAAGGTTCGAGACCTTGTTGGTGATTATCAAGGTGGAGATAGAATCTTCATAGAAATAAGAAAAACATTAAGTACTTGTTCACCTGATTTAGAAGAGATTATCCAACTGAAACAACAACTTTCACATAACGCACAAAATATCTTTGAATCAATTGTCATGAAATTCCTACCACCTAACGCACAAAATATCTTTGAACAAAACCAACGACAAAATAGCCACCAAGAGCAGCAAAATGGTCAACAAAACAACAATAGGAAAACCAACAACAACCATACTTTCCAAATTATTATAATTAGTAGATTGTATTAAAAGACTTATTATTACTTGTCCATATTATGAATGATGTTTAAAAACTATGGTATGTTTAACTTTATGAATAACTTGACTTGTTAAAGACAGTTATATAGGATTAATCTGTATGGCAGTAACTCTTTAGTTGAATTATTATAAAAATTATAATCTTTTAAATTTATTATTGTTTTGTATAAGTCATCATTGTAGAATATTAATCTGGAGTAGCATATAATATTATGTAATAACCATATAATATTTTTAATATATAAAAAAACATCAACGCAAAATTACTAACGAATAATTCGTCGATAATGTGTAAAATAATAAAGGCATTTGTAATTTATTTCCGATGGATTATCCATCGGTAATATTACCAACAAATTCTCCATCGTAAAATATCATTAACTCATTATCGAAGGATATTTCTTTAGAAAACATAATCACACCATTACCATCGGAATATCCATAAAAAATTGTATCACTCTTTACCAACGGATAATCCATCAAAAACAAAAGTCATAATTACTGATGGATTATGTGTCAAAAATTTTCAATGGATTACATCTGTCAGTAATTACTAACAGTATATTGACAAAAGTGTTTTCCGACATTGACTTTTCTGATAGATTTTTGTCTGTCAGAAATGCATATTTACTGACAGATTTTGAACCTTACCAACGGAAAAAATCTGTTGAAAATTAACTTTTTTCTTGTAGCATTAGTGGTTTGATATCTAAATAGTTAAAGTAAAAAAAAAATGCAGCTCCCTCTTTAATGGTTTCATGAATCCATCCCTATCAAAGAAGATATCAAACATCTTAAACCAATTAAAACAATAACTTTCCTTGACCAACACTTTACAAAAGAAAAACTAACCATAAAGTTTTACGATCTTTAATAAAAGAAAAACACAAATTAGCATTAGTCAAAAGATGACACTAATCATTAAAAGCCAATAATGCTAATAGCTATTTAAGTATCGACCAAGCAACAACCTCGAGATTATTACTAATGTGTATGTGTCATCAAGAAGAGGTTGTTGCATAATAGTGTCGACTAAGTCAACACTAAGAAAAAGGACAAAAAATGTTGTCGTTGCTAGAATTTCCTAGCAAAAGCAACTACCTTTTTCAACCTACGTATCACTAAACCCGAAACTTGTACGCATTATAAACCACACAAAATCAAGGCTAACCATCTATCAAACCACCATCCATCTCTTTTATCATCGAACCTGAAACAAGAGTCTCTTAGAATTATGGATTAATTAGGGGACTGACTAAACCTTAAAAAATAGGCTTGTAAAGTGAGAATTACTTTCCGCTTATATACTTTAATTTCGTTATATCTCTAATCAATGTGGGGACTAAACCACCAAATCACCATCCTCATGTTTACACTTCAAACAACCCCTAAAAAGGTCGTACATAAGATGAACTAAGAGGTGTCCGCAATTAAGACGACTTTTCCAATAGAACCACCCCAAACTTGGTCATCAAACTCAATCACCTTTGTAATTGAAACAATAGAAAGGTCAATCAAAACCTAGAGAGAAAGGAAGATGAAAAAAATAGAAGAAAACAAAAACACATTAACACTGCCACCGACGACATGTCACTATTGTTCATGGCAACACATAATGTTCCCCTCCCCTTTGCTCCTTTCCTCCTTCTCCCATTTCTTTTTATCTCCCTCTATTGCACCCCTCAACAAATGGCGACACACCATATCCAAGTGGTGTTGTCAGGTGTTGCTTCCTACGTGCACCTAGCAACCTATAACATTAAATAGATTGAGCAGTAAATAAGATAGTGAAACGTAAGAGAAGAGGAAGAAGCTAGAAAGTTTTGTTTTCACACTAAAGTAGGAAAGAGGTTTCAAAATGTCGAGAATGAGAAGAAGGGTAATATGGTTTTGTTTTCGTGGATAAACTAAAACCTATTGTCAACCAAATAACAAAGTATTGGTATTCCAATTTTTAAAAATATGTAATTTTTGGTCCATTTGCTTTAAAATCAAAGATATTAAATTTTTTTACATTTAAAATTTCATAGTTTTAGTCCCCTATTGTATAATATAGACATAAGTCCTCCAATTTTATAAAATTCATAATTTAGTTTTTCTGTCAAATTCAAAAAACGTTGATCATTAAGAAATTAATTTGATGTGATTCAAATTTAGTAATGTGACATGAGATAATTTATTTAATTTATGTCATAATCAACATTAATAATATCTTATTCATCAATGCTTTCAGTTTGAGTGAATACTAAAATTATCCATTTTATAAAAGTAGGGAAATAAATATTTTTATTTTAAAATAAGAAACTAAAATTGCAGATTTTAAAAAATAAAATTACTCTATTTTAAAATAGAGAATCAAAATTACATTATTTAAGTCTAAAAGTATTTTTTTATTCAAAAAATTATTAACTAGATATAGTTTACGTACAATTTGAAAAGCATAAAGAAATATCAATTGATCATCAAATATTAGCAAACAAAACATATATATTAGTGTAAATTAGTATCATCAAATAACATCAACATTAATTGTATGCCACTATAAATACTTTTAAGCAAACAATTCTGATTTGTATACACCATAAAATGTCACACTCACCCTTTAAGACCCGTAACCTCTCTTTTTACTTTTTGTTCACGTATCACTTCACACCACTCATCATACAAACATTTCACTTGTTGTAGTATTTTTTTTTCTTAGTATCTAGATGATCACAAGAAATATCTACCAAACATTTTCCTTGTACAAAACAATCCACGTACGAGGCACTCCTTCAAATTGTTCCATGCAACAAACTACCGAGGAACACCCACACTTCCAGAGACCAAAGATCAAAATAGGGAATTAATTCTTAAATAACCAAAGTACAAATTAATGAAATTGAACACCTACCCACCATTCTTTTTTTACATTTCATTCTGCTCTTTGCTCTTAAAAAAAAGCCATTTGAATAAAGCAAAGTACAACAACAAGGACATGCAAGATTAATTGGTGGTGCTCAATAACTAATCTCATACTCCCCCCAATCCAGCCGTGAACGTTACACCCGTTGAAGGCAACCAAAGATTCCCCTCAATAAACTGTGACACCGTGAAATTACTAGCCTGGCTAGAATCATTCATCACATGGTACCCTGGCCATTTAATCCTATTAGCCAGTCCAGCACCAGGCCCATAATTCATGTACTCAGCATAGTACAAAGTGTCCAAAGCAAAATCACCATTCCACTCCAACCACCCTTCTGGCCTCAACACATCACTAATGTAAGACTGCATGAAAATTGTCCTAGAATAGGGTTTCCAAGGCCTACCAAGGTACGTGTGGGTGGAGTTAAAGCTATTAACCGAGTTCACAAGGTCGTAATCAGCAGAAATGTTGCAAAATTGGATTGAGAAACCGGTTGGTTCATCTGGGTTTTTTCTACCATGTGCTGTGATTGTGTTCTTTTGATTAGGTAACCCTTTTTTGGCTGAGATGTGGCAGTTTTGGAAAATGGCTGTGGCATCACCGAAGATGAAGTCCACGGTGCCACTGATTTTGCACTCTCTGTAGAATTGGCGCATGGTGTGAGTGTAGAGGCTGTCTTGGTAACCGAAGATCCCACATCGGAAGAACACAGAGAGGTCTGAGTCTGATCTCAGTGCCACTGCTTGGTGCTTCTCTGGTCCTGCTGTGTTCTGGAAGGTAATGTCTCGTGCTATGAATCCTCTGCCACTCACAGCTGCACATGCAACCACATTAGCTAATTAATCAATTAATGATTTGAAAAAAAATATACCTTTTGTTATTTTAAAATTTAGGTTATGTTAGTAACAGAACCAAAATATTTTTTTAGTTGAGGCAAATAAATAGTTATAATATTTTCACTTGACAAAAATATTATATGCTTTTATAAAATACACAATCTCATGATAAAAAATTAAAATACCTAAGCTTTTATAAATATAAAAGGATAAAATAGATAAAATTAGTATATATTTTTTTTGCATTCTTCTATTTAAAAAATTTATCTTTCGAGCACAATACCTATTATTTCATGAGGACAAAAATAATTATTTAATTGAGAAAATCGATCCATCCCTGGTTCTATAAGTTTATTTTTTTAACTTTTAGCTATGGTAAGTATGCACTTTTTTCTTTTTATCTCTATAGGTTTGTGATTTTCACTTTTAGTTTTATTTAATTTTACCGTTCCTGTATATTCACACACTTTAAGGACTAAAATGGAAAAATATAATTTTACTAAAACTAAAAATAAATAAATAAATTTATAGAGATCAAAATTAAAAAACACAAACTTATCAGAACTAAATAAAATAAATTCTTAAGGTAAAAATTGAAAAAGTGTAAATTTATAGAAACTAAATTCTTATATTTTGCTTACCACGAAAAAGTCTTAATTATTTATTTAGTTAAATAAAGATGAGAACTGGGTCAGAGATTTCGGGCGTTGAAAAATGCCTACTGTTTTTTGGTCTTGTGAAATTAATTAATGCAGCACATGCTCATTTATTTATCATTCATTATTAGTAGGTTGGATACATGGATTATGTTATGTGGTTAAGTTTAAATGATATGGCCCAACTTGGCAACTTCAATGAGTCCCTTGCCACAAGGAATGTTACTGACAACTAGTTTCCAGTTAGCGCTACCTGGGCAAATGGCATTTATTTCATCATGCTTAAACAGAGTCGAAAGAAAATAAAGATATAAAAGTATGCGTATTCATGTACTTTTCATTGAAGAGAGAAAAAAAAAGTGTAAGTTTTGAAAAGAAAGTCATTTCTTTCTTTTATGTTTAAAAATTTTTCTCTTTTGTGCATAACAGACAATATAGTGTTTGGTTTCACATGCAGCTTGTGTTTTTGATATGGACATGCAGCTTCTTTAAAATAACAATAGTTTTATATCTTTTTCCTTTATTTTTCAATACGTTTTTTTATTATAGCTGCTGCATACTAGTATTTTTATTGCAATTTTTATTTTATTTTACTTTCTGTCGTCCTTTCTTTTTCTTTTTATTCGTTTTCACCTCTTATGTGGGCATACAACTGTACATCTATGATAATGTTTCTAGGTATGGAACACATCTCGTGTTCTCACATACAGGTAATATGGGTAGACACTACCAAACCTCGGGAATAGGCAATAGCGGTCAACTTAGTGTCCATCTCATTATTACGAACACAATAAAAAAAAAAAAGTTCTTATCATATTAGAGAAGTCTGTCAATTTCTTCTTGGCAAGATTAGCATGTCATTATATTAATTATATGTTAAAATGTCTTATCAAAAACTAATTATTTTAAATAATTAAAAAAACTGTTGTAGAACTTGTATATTGCACTATCTTAGTTTTTTATAAAGACAAAATTAGTAATTACTTATATTATTTAAATTATTTTTTCTCAAACATTTTTATCATGAAATCTTTATATACTAAAAAAGTTGCTAAATTAAACTTGTTATTTTAATTTTTCATAAGATAGAATTGGTAACTATTATTATATAATTTTAAAACCCTAATTTAATAAAAAAAACTGAAGAAACCTAAGATGGTTATGGAATTAATAAATTAACTTATTTCATTATTATTATTATTATTATTATTATTATTATTATTATATTGTTGGTAAATTTATTTAAAAAACAAAGGAAATAATAAGATTTTATATTTTTCAAACTTTTAAATGTATATAAATTTTATTTTTATTAATAATTTATCCACTAATCATTAAGAATATATCACTTAGTACTTTCAGTTGTAATAGTACAACTCTCCAATATGCCAAAATAAAAAATCAAGAAACTGGGTCCTTAAAATTAAACCAAGAAGGAGAAAAAAAAGTACTAAAGGGATAATAAAGTAGTGTTCTTACCAAAAGTAGCTGACCGGAACGTGGTCCAACCATCAATGAAACTTCTGTTACCAGAAATTATAGTGGCATCCATGCCATCTCCAACCATCATGAGGTTCCACTTCTTCTTCTTGATCTCAACGTTCTCATAGTAAACCCCTCTCTTTATATGTATTACATACCTTTGCATGCTGTAATTAGGCGCAGCCAGCACCGCGTCCATCACCTTGGTGTAGTTCCCGGTCCCGTCGGCCGCCACCACAGCGTCAAAACTAACCACATTTGCCTGAAGGAGCTTTCTTTCCCCTGGTTTAACCCATGAAGGGAATTGTCCCTGTAGGGAAGAGAAAGAGAAGTGGTCCGAAACTGGGTTCACCTGTGTGAGAAGTGAAGTCATAAGGTGTGATTTGGTGAATGATAACTAAGTTAAGGGTTTGAATCTTTCCACTCTCCGGTGGCATAAAATATTACTCCCTCGATTTTATTATAATTGTCATCGTCAGTTAATTTAGAAAAATTAGAAAAATAATAAATAAAAATATAATTTTATCATTATTAATTTATTTTTTATTTTTATAGTCCATATTATTAATATATACTATAAAATATATAAGTAAAAAAAATTAATTAACGATACATCAAAAAATTAAAATAGTAATTATTTTAAAATAAATTTTTACTTATGTAATAATTATCTTACATAATAATTATCTAAGTAATTAGTAACATTTGCCTATATAAACAAAAATATAAAAAAAATAACAGACCAGTGCGAGAAGTTGTTGGAGTAATGACATAACTTGGCCTAGACCAGTGGATACTAGACCCTTCACCATGCCGTTTGTGCCGTCGAATCCGTCCATGCATGTGTCTTGATTTGCAAGTGCTGCGCTTAGCCATGTTCTCAAATCCGAACTTGTGTTCCCTGTGCTGTTGTACTTCCCTGCAAAGAATAATCTTACATTAGTGTAAGGTCTTAAGTGTTTCTTGAATAAATAAAAGGTAATGAAACATTGTCTCTTTAATTTTCTTTTATTTGGATCATTTATCTTTTTGTTATGTTTTATAAGTTGGTCTAATTTGTAGCAATAAAAACTCGTCACAATTGAGAAAATATACGATTTTAACAGGCAAAATTTCAAAATCTGTAATAATTGACATATTTGACCGAATTAAAACCGATCAGAAAAATTGAAAATCAAAATAGAAAAATAAACTGAAAAATAAAATAAGTTAAAATACCAAATTAATAATTTTTCCTTTCAAAATGGATGCATAAGAAAGGAAAATTTGATACTATATCGAGTACCAAATTTTGTTGATGGCAAATTAAATAATGGAACTGTAAATCCTAACAGTGAAATGACGCCGTAGTACTAGACCAAATTACGAAGTGAAATCTTTAGTTTTCAACTTCCACTAGAGGATAAACTGAAAAAATTGGATTTATATTTTATTTTATTCTCTAGTTGGACCCAGCAAATCAAAATATTTAAAGCACAAGTACCCCGAAGCTTGACAAGAAGTTAAGAAAGATTAATTAATATGATGAACCTAAAGCATGGCATTTTAACTAGACAAAGTTTAATTTTTAACAGGAAAATGTTAGTACCTTTGGGACGCTGGGTAGCGGAGACAGACCAATCGAGTTCATCTGAGGACATGTCAAGCAAATCAAGACAGTCAGAAACGGCGTTAGAAAGACGCGAATCGCCGAAGCCAGAACCGAACTCAGAGAGAATAGAGGTGACATCTTGCAACACATCAACGACGGTTCTCACTGTCCCCGCAAATTCAGAAGGAGCAACCTTCAGTAACTCCGATCCCACTGTGTTGGTGCTTCCGAGTGATGTGCACAGGCTCGGAGAAAGCACAAGGAAGAAGAAGATGAGTGTGATGGTGGGCGTTAGTGTTGATACTATACGAGATAGTAACTCTGTTGTTGAAGAAAGTTCCATTGGGAGAATAACTCTGTTATGTTATGTTACACCCTCAGGAGAGTACCTGCGTATTTAAAGAGAGAAGAGGAATAAATGACACTCAATTCTTTATTAAGATTTTAAATTTGAGTTTTTATTATTGAAAAAATTTTTTTTACTAAAGATTATTAATTAAGTGTTTTATGAATATTTAATTTCAGAGATGGACCTAACGAGGGGTAAGCAAAGCCTTGGCCTATCATTCTTTAAGATTCTTTGTGTGTATATAAAAAAATAAAAAATATATAAGAAAAATATATTTTTAAGTTAATATTTACTTAAAAAATTTAATAGTAGATCATATTTCTAATTTTATCTATACAATTAATAAAAAATATTTGTTAAGTTTATTATTTATTAAATAATTATTTATTAGAACATATATATTTAGATAATTATGTAACAAAAAAATCCAGTTCCTTTGATACACTCCTAGATTCGTTCTTGGAAAAATTAATCTTCTACAAAATTAATAAATATTCTACCTAATATAAAAAGTGAAAAAAAAAACATTTAAAAAGAGAGAAAGGAGAATAAATAGTGTAGAATGTAATGGTTGGATGGGCAGGTGACGGAATTTAAGGCAAACGGGCAACCTTGCACGGTTTGGAGAAAAGTGTTGAGAAATCCTCCTCGCCACAAAATTGATTTTATTTCATTGTTATAATTTGAAATGTATTCATGGTGCGGCTTTTGAGTCAACCTTTGTTAAGAAATAATAAAAATAATAAGGTGGTTAAAGGAATTAGGGGGTTATCACGAGAAATCTTAATAATTAATCTGAATAGAGTTGGTTATAACTGCTCAACATGATTTCGAGATTTGAATAATGACTCAAGCAATTTGGCTATCGAGAGGGGAAGGCTGTGTCTTGATCTTTTGTGAACTCTCAAGTTACTACATAATGTACTTGACTTGATCTTTTGTGAACTCTCAAGTTACTATATAATGTACTTGACTCGCGGTCATTCTTAACATAAATACGAACGAAATAATGTAAAGACTGAATTTGAAAGAAAAACAATAAAATCATTTAAGACAATTGAAAGATAAATGAAAAATAATTGTAATGATTAATTGTTTTTTCTTGAAGGTCCTTACAAACATTTCAGAAACAACTATTTGTATTATAAAATCTAATTTAAGTGAACCTAACATGTTTACCCAAGTGTGTACATGATCCCTTCATTTTTCAACTAATTTCGACTAGTTTATTCACATTTTGGCTAGACAACAAATGGGTATGTTCTCCTTGTTCCGATTTTTCAAGAACAACTTTTGAGATCATGAGGTCTTTACGTTTTCAACTGATCTTATCTAGAATCTCGTGATTTTAACCACGAATCAAATTATCTTCTGAGCTTTATCTGAATTTTCAAAATATTGGCTGAATTATCTTCTATAATGATTGAATCTCACCACTTTATTCAAAATCACAACAAACTCATTTCGACTATGTTTCTGCCCCGATTCATTCGACTAATTAAAAATATCTTGATTGGTAACAAATGTCCCTATATATTGACATTGATTGGTCATGTGAAGGGTTAAGGTATATTTGTTTTAATCTTTCTCTCTTCTTTAAATCTTTGCAACTAACTTTGCATTTAATGTCTCTAGCCATTACATTTGCACAAGTCTTATCACCTTTAAATAATCTTGTCTCATTTTTGCAAAACCATCTAATTTATCCTAATCTTTGTTTTCCTCTTCCTTTGCCTTTGGTAATCTCTCTTTTGATTTCACTATGTCTACACCAACAACTCTCAATCCAAGCCCCACGAATATGGTGATGGCTCTAATAATGAGCCATCATCTTCCTAGACTAGATTTTTGAACATTCAAGAGGATCAAGAACACTTTAATTGATTAAATGAGTAAATAATCGATTAAATAAGTAAATTTAATCAATTATATTAGTGAATTAATCGATTACTGACTGTTACAACAGTTTTCTATAAATAGTTGTTGGGTGTTTTAACAAATGACACCACGAAAACATCAAAGAATTTTCATAAGCTTTCTGAGGAGAGAAAAGATTCAAAGTGCTATTTTGTGTTAGTCCCACAAATCCTCAAGCTTCAAGATTACTAAAGAAGATTTCTTTTTGGGCAAAGTTTCAAAAGAAGATTTTGGAAGGAAAGTTCTAAAGTAGTTTTCTTTCACCATTGATTCAAGTCTGGTAATCTTTTGTATACATCGATAGTGAATCATCAGGTGGTTTCTTTCCATACAACTTGTTTGTAAATTCTTTTTGAATTTCTTTTTGTGTAACTATAACAATAGTTTTTCATAAGGCTTTTCTAGAATAGGTGTTTCTAGAGGTAATAGTAAAGAAGGGTTTTCTCTATGTCTTGATCACAGAGAATCTATGTGAGTTAGATGTCTCGTTCTTGATCTAGGGGTGATTGAGAGAAGTTTTAAGGGCTTGTAAGAAACAGATTGTTATTAGTGGAACTCTAACTTGTTGGTTAGAAGAAATGGATGTAGCTTCTCTAGGTTGAGAAGTGAACCTATATAAATCTTTGTATTGACTACTTCATCTTTTATCTTTTCTTGTGGTTATAATTTGTCATTCGTTGGTGCGACATTTCACAATCAATAGAAAAAGTTTTTGATTGCATTCCTTAAAGATTGGTGTTGATTGGTTGAAAGCTTTCTTGGATTGTTTTGTGATACAATCTTTTTAACTCTGACTGTTTAAGAATTTGTAATTGGCCAAGAACAACCAATTCACCCCCCCTCTTGGTTCTTGTGTGTCATTCTTACTGTTTTCAATTGGTATCAAGAGCAGGTTCTTGTGTGTTACTCAAAATCACTATCTTTTTTCAAAGAAAATGAATACCACAGAAATTACCTTCAAGGAGGGTGCCTCTCTCAATCGTCCTTTGATGTTTGAGGGAGAACACTTCAATTTTTGGAAAAACAGAATGTAGATTTTCATTCAATCAAATGACCCTGGTGCATGGAATGCAATAGAAAAAGGTTCATTGATTCCAACCAAAACTGTTGATAATGAAATGATTCCCAAAGAATGGGATGAAATGACAGACATAGAAAAAGGGGTAGTTCAATACGATTTCAAAGCAAATAATATGATAACCTCTGCATTATCGTCTGATGAATTTTTCAAGACTGTTAGGTGCAAGAGTGCTAAGGAAATGTGGGAAATGCTAGAAATTACTCATGAAGGAACATATGAAGTTAGAAAATCAAGGAAACATGCCTTGATCCATGAGTATGAGATGTTCAAGATTAACACAACTGAAAACATCTCTCAACTTCGAACCAGATTCACACACATTGTTAATCATGTTCTTGGTCTTGGAAAAATGTTTGATGCTGAGGAACCAAACATCAAGATCTTGGAATGCTTAACAACACCATGGCAACCAAAGGTGACAATGATCAAGGAATCTAAAGATTTATCAAAGATGTTTATGGCTGCAGTATTTGGTAAGTTACTTGAGTATGAGTTAGAAATGTCTCAACTAACACATGCAAAAGATGCAGAAAAAAATTGAAGAGTACTTCCTTGAAAGTTGCATCCTCTAATGTTGAGAAAGATGATGACTCAAGTGGAGATGAAGGTGATGAGAATCTGAACCTAATAGTCAAAAGGTTTAGCAAATTCATGAAGAAAAGCAAGAACAAAAAGTTCACCAAGTTCAACAAAAATAGTGACAACAATAACAACACCAACTACAACTGTTTTGAATGTGGTAAGCAAGGCCACATCAAATCTGAATGTTCTATATATTTGAAAAAGCAGTTAGGTGAAAAGAAAGCAAAAAAAGATGGAAAATCAAAGAAAGCCTGCATTGCATTGGAAGAAGATGCTTTAACAACTTCTGAATCATCAAGTGAAAATGAAGAAACAAATGTCTGCCTAACTTCAACAATTGATGAAGATGACTCATGTGTTGAATCAAAAGTAAATCCTGAACTTGATCAACTTGTTGATGCTTTCTGTGAAATGCATGAGAAGGATCACAAACTTGCAATATCCAACAATAAGCTAAAAGGTAACCTTATATGGCATACCACTAAACTTGCTTCAATGCAAGCTGAACTTTGTAACTTGAAAGAAGAGAATGAGAAACTTGTTTCAAGCTACAAAGCTAATTGTTGTGTGTGTGCTTCTTCCTCTTCAAAAGTAAATGAAAACAAAGCTATGCAAAAAGAGTTTGATGAATTCAAAAGGAGTCAACTTGAAAAATGCATGACTTTAGAAACTGAAAACTCATTCATGTTTTCATAAAAGCATAATTTTTGTGAAGAAATTTTTCCAAAACATAAAGTATTCATGATTGCATAAAAAGCCAAGTGTTCCATGTTTAAGTTTTGGAAAAACAAATTCTCACTGGTTTAATCGATTACCAGAAGTGGTAATCTATTACCTGAGTTTTAAAGAACACTTTAATCGATTACAAGAGTATAGTAATCGATTACACTACACAAAATCACATAATAGATTTCCTGTGATAATCGAATACATTGTTCAAAAGTCTTTTCCAGAAAGTTCAATAACACTTTAATTAATTAAATGAGTAAATAATCGATTACATAAGTAAATTTAATCTATTACATTAGTGAATTAATCGATTACTGACAGTTACAACAGTTTTCTATAAATAGCTGTTGGGTGTTTTAACAAATGACACCATGAAAATATCAAAGAATTTTCATAAGCTTTCTGAGGAGAGGAAAGATTCAAAGTGCTATTTTGTGTTAGTCCCACAAATCCTCAAGCTTCAAGATTACTAAAGAGGATTTCTTTTTGGGCAAAGTTTCAAAAGAAGATTTTGGAAGAAAAGTTCTAAAGTAGTTTTCTTTCACTATTGATTCAAGTCTGGTAATCTTTTGCATACATCAGTAGTGGATCATCAAGTGGTTTCTTTCCGTACAACTTATTTGTAAATTCTTTTTGAATTTCTTTTTGTGTAACTATAACAATAGTTTTTCTTAAGGCTTTTCTAGAATAGGTGTTTCTAGAGGTAAGAGTAGAGAAGTTGAAAATGATATGAATACTTCACACTTAACCGAGAGGGGGGGTGAATTGGTTAGACCTTGGTAAATTAAAAATTTCTTTAATCAAAATCAGAGTTTGTAGGATCTTTAATACTTTTCAAAACCAAGATACCTTATTCAATCAAGTAGCTCAGTCCCTTAAAATTCAATGGATCAAAACTGACTTTATAGGATAAGCAAATGAATCAAGAAACAACTTAAATGAAGAGAGTAGATATTCATAATCAATACACAAGCAATTTATACTGGTTCACTTCAAAACCATGAAGCTACATCCAGTTTCTTTCAACCAACACTAGGTTGAAGTTCCACTATTTAATTTTCTGTTCTTACAAGCAATTACAATGTCTCCCTTTATCAACCCTAGATAAAGTCTGAAATCTAAAACCCTATTAGATTCTAAGAGACAAGAATCTGAGAACACTACTCAGTTCTTCCACCTAGAGAACCCCCTTCTCTAGTTACAAGCAAGAACCCAATTACAATAGCAAATTAGAAGAAAATAATCAAAATGAAAATTACAACCAGATTAAGGAGAGAAACAACCTGATGATCCAATGTATGCAATGCAAAATGAAGTTACCAGATCAGGCTGAATGTTTAAAACACAAGAAGCACAACTTTCCTTAATCTTGAAATGGTTTCAAGCTCCAAGAGTGACTCAAATACACATGATCAATATATCATGGAGCTAGACACAATCAAACCCTCAGAAAACAATTAAGAATGCTCACAAGACTGTTTAAGCTCAGAAAATTCGAATGGGTAATGTTCCACAAACTTAGAAAAATAGCTGAGCCAAGATTCTATTTATAATAGAAGTTTATAACCGCCAGTAATCGATTAAGAAGCGCCATATAATCGATTAAATTACCAAGGTAATCGATTAAATTGCCATTTTAATCGATTAAACTATTCATGCATTTTCTGGGTTTGAATAACGAGCAAAATAATCAATTATCTTGAGCTGTAATCGATTATTCCAGTAAGGACGTATTTTCCAAAAAGCTTATTTAATCGATTACGAAACCTGGTAATCGATTAAGACAGTGCAGCATGATTTTTCCAAAGGCTATGTAATCGATTACGATAAATGGTAATCGATTTATGCAGTGTTAAAATCATATATAGACATTTAATCGATTACAACTTGATAATCGATTAAAAAGTTCAACAAGGCAGTTTGTATGAAAACGTAGGTCAAATAATTGATTAATCTGATAGGTAATCGATTAAACTGTTCTTGAATGTTTTCCAGAATTGATGAAGAACAAAATAATCGATTAAGCCCTTAGTGTAATCGATTATTACAGTGAAAAAAGCTTTTTCATTAAAACCTTTGAAATAATTTTAAAACCTTAGTTAAATTGCCAATGCCTTGTGATTTTTGTTAAACTAATTAAGTTGAATATGGATTAAATGAATGCAATGCACTTGGATCACCAGAATTGCTTTTCTCTTACACATTTTATCCTAAATTGTCTTCAAGGCATCCTTTGCATGTTGAAAGCTCAAAACCAAAGCTTGAACCAAATTCCTTAAGTAGCTCCCCCTTAATCCAACAGAAGTGTTTTCTCTATGTCTTGATCATAGAATCTACGCGAGTTAGATGTCTCGTTCTTGATCTAGGGGTGATTGAGAGTGGTTGTAAGAGCTTGTAAGAAACAGATTGTTATTAGTGAAACTCTAACTTGTTGGTTAGAAGAATTGGAAGTAGCTTCTCTAGGTTGAGAAGTGAACCAGTATAAATCTTTGTATTGACTACTTCATCTTTATCTTTTCGTGTGGTTATAATTTGTCATTCGTTGGTGCAGCATTTCACAATCAACAAAAAAAGTTTTTGATTGCATTCTTTAAAGATTGGTATTTGATTGGTTGAAAGCTTTCTTGGATTATTTTTTGATACGATCTCTTTAAGTTTGATTGTTTTAAGAATTTTTAATTGGCCAAGAACAACCAATTCACGCCCCTCTTACTTCTTGTGTGTTGTTCATACTGTTTTCATTTAAAACTTGGAAGAACTCTTGAAGCCCATGAAGTTTTCTTCCCTCGGAGTACTTGGTTCTTGGCAAGATACTGAACATCAATGCCTTGCATAAAAGATTCATCAAAGGATACATGAAGAACATCAAGGTTTATAATGAACCTATGCAAAGTGTACCACAGAATGATAAAGACCTTGACTTTGAGTTTTTTAACATCAGAATGATTCAAAAAGTCTCATAATGCATAACTTGGACAATATCAACAGACTGAAGTCTAATAATTCTTCACCCTCCATATGTTGCCACAATCACTAAAGGCACATCAAAAAGGTAGAACCAATTACACAAGAAGATGCAAGATTGTTAAATGATGAAGTTGTCCATGAAAAACACTGATTTGAAACATCAGATTGAAGGATTGAAGAAATTTGCTTAATCTGACCTTGGACAGACCAACACTAACACACTAGTAACGTAAACTTCAACTAAGTCTTTTTGAAGTAATCAACTTTAGAATGCTTTAAAGCTATGAAGAAATGTTAAGAGTGATGAAGTTGTACTACATCAAAATAAGATATCAAGCTGAACTTCATCAAGGGAATTCATCAAAGTATGGATTCATTCTCAATAAACATCACAATAGCTATTCTGAGGGTTCTTCAAAATGCCCACAAAAAAGGTTCCTCAAAATTAGAACCTCAGAATGGTTCTATCTACTATCACATCATGACAACTGGAAAGTGAACTTGCTTGCTCCAAAAGTGTGTTAATTGTGTGGAGCCCACTACAATGATCTTCTTGGGAGCTTTAAGAGGCATTTTCAGAGGCTATAAAGAATAAGTTGAAGAATTCCAAATCTACAACATGTTGTGCTAGATCTTTAAGTGAGAAATATGTGTTTTCCCTTCAACCTTCTCTGTGAAGAGGCTAGGACTCAAGTCTGTTGCCTATTGGGAAACTGGCAGATTGTTGAAACCCAGTGACTTGCTGGTCCAGTTGTGTACTGCTTGTATTAGTGAAATTTCATCTTTAAGGGTGAGGACTGGACTAGCTCAAGGTTGGGGTGAACTAGTATAAAAACCTTTGTACACTCTTCCCTTTTTCTCTTTCTTTACTTTGCTTTGCACAAATCTGAAAATTTGTTTTGATAAAGCCATTAAATATGTTATTTTTCCATCTTAACAACAAAACTACATTTTGTTTTACCAATTTAAATTAAGCAACTATCTTTGAAACAAAAGCTTTAAACTGTAAAAAAAATGTTTTTCTATAACTGTTGTATTTTCATTCTGAGCAACTCGAATTTTTATTATGAGCTCAGAACAGCTTCTCATTCTGAACTATCATTAGAAACCTTTTGTTTTCAAATAAACTTTAAAATTTTTCAAAATCTCAATTCAATCCTCCTTCTTGTGATATTTTTGTCACTTCAATACTTAACAGAAATAAGAATGACATAATGTAAAGACTAAATTTAAAAGAAAAACAATAAAATCGAAAAAAATGACAACTGAAAGAAAACTAGAAAATAATTGCATCGGTTGATTATTTTTTATTGAATGTCCTCACAAAAGTTTAAGAAACAACTATTTATACTGTAAAATTGAATTTAACCGAAGCTAAATCGTATTTATCCACAATCGTACATGATTTCTTCATTTTCAAGTGATTTCGGCTAGTATATTCATATTTTGGTTAGACAACAAGGCACGTTTCCCTCATTCTGATTTTTCAGGAACCACTTCCTAGATCATGGGATCTTCACATTTTCAACTGATTTTATCCAAAATCTCTTGATTTTAGCCACGACACAAAAATCTGATACGCTTATCTTCTTAGCTTATTTGAATTTTCAAAATATAGGTTGAATTATCTTCTATAAATCTCACTGCTTTATCTGAAATCAAAACAAACTCATTTTGGCTAAATTTTTATCTCGATTCATCCAACTAATTGAAAATATTTCGCCTCATAAAAAGGGTTACATGCAACAGAGGGAAGGATGTGCTTGTTTGATTTGTTGTAGTATTCGTGGTGACTATGCAAGTGAGTGAAGTGAAAACTTTAACTATGTACTCTCTTTTCCACGCACTTTTTTCAATTATTATTTGATGAAATTTGAATAGATTTTGATATTAAACATGTGAATCTTATTATCTATTTTGTAGGTTTTGTTTTCAAACTAGTTAAACTTCAATTTTTAATTAATAAAAGTGTATTGAAAGGGAGAAAGAAAAAGGTTGTACACATAGTGTTGTTAGAACTCTCATGTGCAAGCAAGTAATGTGCATCATGTCACTTTTCGAAGTGAACTAATCTAGAGGGGCATGTTGTCCTTTGCATACAGCTTCTGCCGAATCAATTTTGCTATCTTTGTGAGTTTCATCCCTTTAAAATATAAATCGATCACAATCTTCTTCCTCTTGGCAGTGTGACCCACCAAGAAAATCTTCACCGTTCCCCCATTTTCTTTTTCGGATCAATCATCACTACTACAGATGGTGCAATCGACGACGGTTCTAAAGTACATACGACGACGGTTGTAGAACCGTCTTTGTTGCACGTGTCGTTGAAAAGTAAAGCTTTCGACGACGGTTCTCAAAAATCGTCTTTGTTTGTATTTAATTTTTTTTTAAAATGACATACAAAGATGGTTGTTCCCCAAGAACCGTCTTTGAATGTATTATTCTATTTTTTTTATTAGAAAAAAGGGATACAAATACGATTTTGAGCAAGAACCGTCTTTGTTTGTATTTAAATTTTTTTTAATGAGATACAAAGACGGTTCTTGGAAAAAGAACCGTCTTTGTATGTATACATACAAAGATGGTTGTTCCCGAAAAACCGTCTTTGTATGTATTATTCTATTTTTTTTTATTTTTTTATGTAGAAAAAAGTGGATACAAAGACGGTTTTGAGCAAGAACCGTCTTTGTATGTACATATACAAAGACGGTTTTTGCCCAAGAATCGTCTTTGTTTGTATTTAAATTTTTTTTAATGGGATACAAAGACAGTTCTTGGAAAGAACCGTCTTTGTATGTGTACATACAAAGACGGTATTTCCCCAAGAACCGTCTTTGAATGTATTATTCAATTTTTTTTTTAAAAAAAAAGGGGATACACAGACGGTTTTGAGCAAGAACTGTCTTTGTTTCTCGTGTCTATTTTTTTTTTTTTGCATACCTACGAAGACGATTTTACACTAACAATAAAACATCACATTGAAGAATTTATATTCTATAAATTAAATAAGAAACCAATAAACAAATTATGTCAAATACAATGGCACTAAAAGAAATATTATTACTTTATAACCAATTAACAAACCATGATTTTATATAACATCATTAAAACAAATCTCTTACTTTATAGCCTACAGCATCCTAGTGATCACACAATGAAAGTAATGCGTATGGCTAATATTATTGCTTCACAAGGTTGAATCATCAACCAAACCATGTGGTTCTGTTGAAGTTAAATATATCCTCAATATATTTACCTGCATGAACAACAAGTAGAACAAAAGAAAGAAATATAGCCATAATGGGTTTCATCAACATCCTACTAAATAGTATAGGAAATTTAAATTGTTTAATGTTAGTGTTGGACCATATAGCCAAATACAACTATTTAAATATACAAATATTAAAAAACTATTCCCATGCATGAAGCAAGTATTTATTACATTTAACATTTTGAGTATAAAATGAATAGAGAAATTGCAAACTGCACTCTATATTTTTGGTAACTACATCTCATTGCATTCATATATATCAACATTACCTGCCATGAAACCTCCCTCTGAAAGCTTCCATCACAACAGTATAATTTGTATTTTCATTATCAAATTGAATAAATAGAATTCAACAGCACATATACACAGTTGCACACAAAAGAACTTTAGTGTAGATCCACAAAAATAAAATGTAAAGATAGTTATCAAATTAAACTCTAGTTTTAATATGGCATAACAGTGTTTTGCAATACCTTGGAAAAAAAAGTGTTCATCCCAGTTTCTGCACATGTATCCCTTCCACCTCCTGGAATTGGCTTTGTTGGGCTGCATTGAACAAACCTTCAAAACAAAGCACCAAAACAAAATAGTAATGTGATTAAAAATTAAAATGATGAAAATTTACATATATAGGTACTTCTAGACCATCCTTGTTATATCTGGCAAATGTTGACTACTAAGGAGATGGGGGTACTTTTGACTTAAGGCTGTTCAAGGGAAGAAGGCGATCTTTCATGTAATAAAAATTCTTTTTCTAACATACTTAAACTAGAAAGTAGAGACGATTGTTCCATCAGGTCTTAAAAATAGGTCAAACCATCAACAAACAAAGGGATAATAAACATCAGTTAGAGAGAGCAAGTATTCCTCATGCATAAATAATAATAACACAATGAAAATGAACCTTTATCGATATTCTCTAGGTTTTCGGTTTCACATTCAGATGCCAAGCAAGCCTGCTTCTTCAATATATATGCTATTACATTATTGGTTTTCTCCATGGTTTTCCTCATCTGAGCACATATTAATACAGCTCAAATTAACCAAATGTCCTAATCACTTAAAATTAGAATTAGAATTTTAAGATCAAAAATTGGTCCCACTAATACAGCTGGTTAGAACCACAAGTGACAATCACATTGACTAGATTATGTGATTTAGGAGAAGGTTAATTGAAGAACCATGAAGCAAGTTCGTGTCAAATCCTACTTGAGCTTCTTCAACTGGCTTAGCTTAAAAACCGTTCAGCCCATGTTTCATGTCACCCCATAGGTTAGCTTAAAATGTGAATCGGTCTTCCCTATGGTTTGTGTTGTGATCGGTCTTCCTTTATATCCCAAATCCCAATCTAGCTAGCAGTATTTAGGTAGTGGTAATCATCAAAGCTTACTTTAAGTAAGAGGTGATAACTTAATCATCAATCCTACCCGAAATGTATAATGAAAAAAAGGAAAAAAAAAACTTGAAGAAGCAAAAGCTACAAAATAATAATCTCGTGCAGGAGGTGAAAAGATCTAAAATACCTGGATTGTTGATGGAACTAAATAATCACGGGCACCTTCTAGTGTGGATCTTGACAGAATTGGAGTTTCAATCTATCAAACACAAGACAAAAAAAGGAAAGATCAACATAGTATATCAAAAACCAACCCCCAAAGTGAGTAATAACAGTGGTATGCAAGCAACACAATTACTTATATAAAATTTATCATAAAGATTGAAATAAGATGTTTTAAATTATATATAAGAGCTAAAAGGAATTTTTTTTTACAATTACAACAATGGAATCATTAATTAAACCTAAATTCAATTTGATTTGAATTAGTGTGAGAAATGATGCAGGCATGAGGTAGCTGGTCTAGTGACAGAGGTTGGAAGCAAAGTAAGGTTTCATTGTACGCCTCATGGCATTATGTACAATAAAACCAGAACCTGAAATGGCAAACTAGCAAGCTAACCCAAAAATTAAAATGAAACCAAGAAATGCCACAAGAGCTTCAGTATGACCTGACATCTCAGTAATAAGTGTATGTCTCCAAAATGTCATTGCCAGAATGGATGA
>CM023955.1:20549521-20580083 GCA_013407115.1 Glycine latifolia
ATATATATATATATATATGCCATGTACATGTGATTGTGTTTTAATATGCCTTGAGAGCTGTGATGGCTAGTTGTAATGCCAATTTTGATATTATATGCATGAAAGTGAACCAGGGGGAGGAAAGACCTCCAAGGACCCTGAGTTTACTGAGATTGTTATCTCACCCCTGTTGGGGATTATGTTTTGCAGTGATACTCAGGGAGCGGCTGATAAATCCCAGGGCAAGAGGCCCGAGTAGAGGGATATGGTTCTGAGGGAACCTTAGGCATAGAGTTTGAGAGCAAGTTGGCTCTACTTTTGTTTCATGCCTATTTTTTTGTACCCTAAGGGGGAATTGTATAGTTTTGAGATATACTTTGTATATTATGAGAACTCGCCATATATGATGTACAGTGGGTGTTGTTGATGACGTTTGATGATGTCATTTTATTTATCGCTTTCGAATTGTTTATCTGTGATAATTGCTGCGCTTAATGACCATAAATCAATGTTAATGAACCGGATGCATACGGGGCGTTACATGGTTGCTATGTTCAATTAGACTCGTTATGCTCTTTGTTAAGTCATTTGGTCCTCCAAGGATTAACCTACATTCATGATTTAAAGCCTAAGTTTCTTCCCTATGATTCCAATGGTTAGGTTCACCTTTTAGTTCTTCCTTAAGCATCTAAGGTTATGAAAAACATAAAATCAATAAAGAATTAAAGAATCAAGAGGAGAACTCAATAGAATACCAAGATAATTCAATTAAACATCCATTAACACCCTAAAATTTTGATAACTGAAAATAGATCTTTGATGTATTTTTTGTATTATTTAATTATTTGATTAGTTTAGATTAGCTGAATTATTGTATAAATTATCCTTGTGCAACTTCTTGGTGTGGATGTTAGGTTATGTGAAGTTTGTTTGATCTATTTTAGAAATGTGTGATTTATAGTTTGACCAAAAATTTGTTTCGGTAAAATCCCGATCTTGGACTCGTTAACCGTTGGATCATTTTTCAGTTTTGATAGTAGATTCACAACACACCTCTAGATGTTTTGACTGTTGGGATTTCTAAAATAACAATTTGTGATGTCTTACTTAGCGCGACTAGCGCACTAGCACAATTTTTGATAGAGACAAAATTGCGCTAAGCGAGATCTGCAGCTTATAAATACATCCATCAGTGTGAAAAACACAATTTTTCACCCATCTCTCTCTCTCTAAACCCTCACCCAAAGCCATAACATTTCTTTTCCACCACCCACGACCACCAGTGACTGTCACGAGCCGCCATTGCTTGTCATCGAACCACCGCACGGACATGAACACTTTAATCGAAGCAGAAACTTCAAAACTCAACTTGAGAATTCGGTCGAGAACGGAACCTCCAATCCTCCTTTTGTGGTTTCTTCAAGGTAACCATGATTTCCTTGTCTTCTCCTAGCTAGTTTGAACCTCTATTAGTATCTTTTGTGACTTTGGTACCATTATTTGATGTTTTTACACTTTCTTTGAAAAACCTTTGAAATGAGACGTTGTAAAAATTACCTTTTTATAATATTGATGTCACTTTTTGTGACGTTCGTTGAACCCTGATCACATTGGTGTGATCAAAATTTCAAAATTACGTATTTTTTATGTGGACTCCTAAAACACCATTTTAGCCCATTTTAAATTTGAATGGATATTTGACCCTAAGCGTTAATATTAACCTTGTCTTCAAAATCTATATTGAATTATCATTGATTTGGTATATAAAACTTTGTATTTGGACCAAAGGACGTGAATATGAAAGATCTCAAAATGACACTACAAGGAACTAGCAGAGGGATATAGATAGGTGAGGGGAGTTTATTATTTATTTAAGCTTTTGATACCATAGTTGGGGTTAGGGTACCCAATTATGGATATGTATGTATGTCTCTGTTGTATGTTGGTTTTCAAGAAAAACTGTGTTTTAAACTAATGGAATACAATATATTTGTTATTGATGACTGAAATTGTGAATGATGTTATTGTTGTAATGATTAGATTTTTTTTGGAAAATTCTTAATTAAAGAAGAGACTCTGCCCAAAATTTTATATTTGTTCTTATATTTAATTATTTATTAAATTTTAAATTACATAAAATTTTGTTTTGTATACCATAGATCTCCTCTTTAATTTAGAATTTTCTTAAAACATCAGTCTTGTAGTATTATGGATTGTGAATGTATGAGATTTGTGTTGTCTGAAGACCTGGAGAATGTGAATCTCATACATGTGTTATGTGTGTGTGTGTGTGTGTGTGTGTGTGTGTGTGTGTGTGTGTGTGTAATGCAATTGCTTGTGATGTTGATAATATTAAAATGAGATTATGTTGATGATTATATTAATATGAGATGATTTTGATGTTAATGATGACATTAAGATGAGATGATGTTGATGTTGATGATGAGATTGATGAGAGATGATGTTGATAATGTCTTTGTGATGGATGCATGTTGTGTATGTACATGGGAGTGCAGTGACATGTTGGATATCCCTAGACATGGAAGAGAATTGGTTTAAAAATTTTACGCATCTCTGGAGAAGGAAAAGAATTGCTTAGAATTTTTAACTATTCACGTTCAGTACATTGATGGTGCCCATGTTTCATACTTCATAATTGCATGGAAATAGTATAAATAGTGGCAGTAAGTACCTGTGATTTTTCATGAGGATAAAAATGCGGGTGCTTGGGGCATATCACTTGGTTTGGAACTCCCTTATGACTCAGGCTTATCACCATGGGGGGAGTTGCCTGTGCATGACAGGGTGATCTCAACCAGTTACTGCATCATTTTCCTAAGTGAGAGTGTCATGTGGGCACACTTAGGCTATTTCTTTACGAATGGTACCACATTGCATTTGAGAGTTGAGTCAGGTGCATGCATCATTCTAAACATAATTGATTTGGATTGTGAAAAAGGTTGATGACTAGTTTGTTGAGTGTATGTTGAATTGATTGATTACTAAGAATGATTGTGGTTGTTATTATTGCTTTCTTACTAATCATTGTCATCTGGTACTTGTTGACCTTGTATAATAAATTCACCATTACAATTTTGTACTGTGTGGTTGGTACCTGTGATGATCGTGAACCTTCGTTCATGGGAACAGATGAGCAACAGTAAGTAATGTTGGAGGGAAATCCTTTTGTTGGAGCCGCCAAGCTGACGTGATAAAGTTGAAATTTATTTTGGGAGAGAATTGTATTTTGTTATCAACTTTTTCTTAGTTGGTTCCCTATTTCTCTTTGATCGGACATGTAATCTTAAGCTTAAATATATGTAAAAACTAAATTATGTTATGACATGTGAATGATATGTAATGGTTTAAAATACATATATGTGTGTGTGTGTGTGTGCGCTTGCGTATGTGTGTTATTGCGAGAAATTTATCCTCATTTTCATAATCAAATTAATAGAATTTTTATTTAAAATTTGAAAATTATACATTTAGAATAGTGATATCGTAATGACGAGACGAGTTGTTACACCACCCACCACCCGGGGTTCTATCCTTAACCTAATGAAAAACTAAATATTTAAAGGCAATGGGCTCAAATGTTCAAGCACAAAATACATTAAAAAGAAAAAATAATCATAAAGTGTTATCGTGCCGACTTCACAGGTGTGAGATGCAACTCACGAGCCTGAGATGCTCTACAAGATTTACAAGTTTGAAAACAACGGACCTCACAGGCGTAAGATGAATCACATGGTTGTGAGATGTTCCAGACTCTCCCAAATTGCTTCCACTTCACCCATTAGACCTTAAAAACTCTTGGCTACATTCCTTGATGTCTTCCAATGTGTAACTTGAGTGTTTCTAAGCCGAAAACACAAATGCTAACAACAAAAGACGCGTAACAAATTTCAAAAGAAGGGAAAAACAATGAAAACAAGACTAAGGCCTAAATGCAAAATATGTTTAATGTAAATTTTGGTCAAAATGCTATGTAATGATGGAAATAAATGCAAACGCATCATGTTACAATGTTGTTTTCGTTTATCCTAGAAGCTTTTCTTAGGATTTAGAAGGTGGATCAAGTTTTTCTTTAAAATAATCAACTTGTCATAATGGAAGTGAAAGTAAGAAAGACACTAAACAGATGCAGCAAAAGAAGTTTATGAGGTGAAAGAGACAATTAATGATAAAAGAAATAGAAGTGCAACATATTCTTTCTCCTTCGTAAGCTTCTTCTATCGCATATCATTTAGTACTCTACTTACTTCCACCTCCTTTATTATAAGTCCATTCAATAAATTGATCCACCTTAAGAAGCTTAGGAATAGCTATGAGAATAAATGAAAACAACCTAATAACCCGAATAATAAGACCCTAAATGATATGCAAAACACACAAATAATCAATTTTGACTTTATAAGAGTGCAAAATCAAGTTTGACTCTAAAAGAGTGCAAAATCAATTTTTGACTATCATGCTCAACATGTTCATGAACAAGGTGAGTCAACAACATTACTCCCATAGTATAATTAAGCATGGTAAGGAAGAGATGCTATAGGCGGCATGTTTAACACATGCATTTTTACTAATCTCTTACTAACTTAATTGACATAACTTATAAGTGAAAATATTATTTATAATATAAAATTTAATTAAATAAAAATTTCTGTAATTTCTGTTAAAGCTTTTATTGATTTTTATGAGCTTTTTTTATAGCAATTTTTTATGAGTTGTTAGATAAATATTTCTTATAATTAACATGATTAGTCATTATTAACTATAATTAATCATTTGTATTTTTTATTGATCCTAACACTCTAAATTAAAATTTTATTATTTTACAAGGAACAAATCACAAACAAAGATACACCTAGAATCACCCATCATGGGATAGGATTCTCTCAGGAGACATTTAATTAATTGAATTTATGTGATTTCATGTTAAAGTTTCAACGAGAAATTTAAGTAGAACTTAGATTGCACAGTAAATAAACATGTAACATTACACTGTAACCGTGAGCAGACAATCAAATATTTCATGAAATACATCCAGACACTGTTGATTATATATTATCATTTTAATCTAATAACGAAATGTGCTTTCGGTGAAACTTTGAGCAAAAACAACACTTTTGGACCAATTCTATTAATTCTCAATGAATAGTTAGTGATCATAATGTGTCATCAACATGTTTAATTGGTCTTTAACACCTATTAATATTACTTTAATTCTTTCTCCAAAATGGAAAACCCACTTTTGCACCCAAAACCATGTCTTACACAATCACCTATATCATCGGCTACTCAAAATGGTTGTGTAGCCTAAAGCTCGAATGGAGAGAAAATTGTTTTTCATTTTACCTAATTACACTTCTTAAACCTAAAAACCCTTAACCTATCCATTTCTCCACTTTAACCTAAACTTAACAATGACTTGTCTCCTTTTCTCTTGGTGTCTAATTGCCCTCTCACCTGATTAAATAATCTACTGAACAGTTTTTTATTTGTAACAATTAATTATTGGATGACATATCTTGCAAAGAAAAGAGTCTCCATCGACGATGTACGAAATTCTTATTCATCCTAACGAATAACAAAATTGAAAAAGGCCTAGATGTGTTTGTATGTATGTCTGTCTATCTGGGAAACAGGGAGAGCATTAATGAAGTTGAAAGAGACATGTTTTAAAGATCTGGCGATGCCCCAACATAACGCGTTTACAGCTTGCTTTCGTGCCATTGCCACTTGTAAGGATGCCAACATTTTTCTGTAGAAAAATGATACTCCAAATCATTTAAATTGGATAATATTTTTTATTAATATATATAGTGGATATAAATTCAATCATGTTTTTATCATAAAAATAAATTTGATGTTATAAAATACCAAAACCAGAGTTTGGTTTATACAAATACCTAATAATAGTTGCAATTGAAGTAAAGAAGTAAACTGTGACTTCAAATAATTTTTTCTCGTTTTACGAAATCAGCCGTTGAAGTTGGAATTTACGCAAATTACGTACTACCTATCAAATTTTAAATATTTATCAATTTATTATTTTTTAGTCCATTTTAATTTTGACATTGTTTAGCCCACGCACGTCATTATTATGTTTATTCTTTTTTTTCCAACGAACTACTTCTTGGCATATTGAGAAGTAAAGTTGTATTGAACAACTAGATTATTGTTGAACACCTCATGTTTATGATTAATATGAGAAACATAGTTTATATAAATGAAAATAATCCTTACTTCGTAAGTTAAATTTTAAGTTTGAGTTATGTTTAAACCCAAATTTTAAAATGGTATTAAAGTCAGAGCTGATCACTATCTCATGAATACAGCACAAAAAATTAAATTAGATTTTTTATTTTTAAATATTTAAAAATATAAATATTAATTATATAAAACAATAGACATATAATTTCATTAAAAATTATATTTGTTACATTAAACGAATAATATAACTTTAATATATCTCAAAATAATATATTACATTTTTATTATTCAATTTGCTCTTTTGTTGTCATTTATCATTTAATTTATTACTAAAATAATTACATAACAAATACATATGAATGAGAATAGGATGAGTCAATCATAGGTTCAACTCTTCTTATCCTAATCTTGTAGAAGACAAGAGGTTCAAATTTTTTAAAAAGTGGATTTATATTTTTTTAAATCCATCTCCTTCTCGATTGAGTTTTATAGATTTGGGTAATTAAACTTGTGAAGAATCCATTACATTTTTTTAAATTTAATTCACTTATATATTTATAATTTTATTTTATATTTTGTCTCTCGAATAAAATGTTTTAGATAAAACATAATATCATAATAAATATTACATATTACATATATTTTTGTTCTTTATTAATATACTAATATTTAATTTTATTCAATTATAATTTGAGTTTTTGTTTGTTTTTCTTATTTTGTTAAAAAAAAGAAATATTATAAATTTATTATCATAAATAAATTACACGTTGATGTCACAATGAACTAAAAAACCATTCAATATAGACATATGAAGGTAATACATAAAAAAGAAAGCTCACAACCAATATAATAATACTTTTTAAAAACATGTAAAAAAAATATTAGTTAGAAAAGAAAGAGACATAAAATAATGAAATAATTTTAGTTTAGATATAAAGATAACATAAATAAAATAAAAAATTATTACATGAGTATTTTATATTTATTTTTGGACCCCTTTTAGTCATGAGTCATGTGTCATTGCACTACCGGAGCCCGAAGCCGGCCCTAATTAAAGTTTATCTTACTAATTAATCGTTGGACATACAAGGTCACCAATTATCAAGTTGTGGAAGTCATAAGGTGATTTGGTGATTGGGAAAGAGACATAAGTGTTGTAGTCACAAGGAGATAATGAGTTCTAATTCTGCAAGACGTCATTACTACACATTTGAGCTTTAGCAATATTTTTTTTCTAACACTTAGTAAAAGTGCTAAAAAAAACTTTTGGCAAGATTTAAAAATGTTGTCAATCTTTAGTGGCATGGGCTATATGCAACATTTGATAAAAATATCGTAAAAATATATTAGTGACATTTATTCACATTTGATGATATTTTTTAAATGTTACAAAAGCTTTTGACAAGATTTTTACTAAGTTTTAGCCTGATAAATGTTTCTAAAGAAACACAGTGGAGTTATTTGGTGGTAGTGGAATTGAAGGAGAAGTTTGTGAATATTGTGAATTTTTGGTGGAAGGATATTGATAATTATTTGGCATAAAATTCATTGGTGGTGGTGGGAAGACAATTTTTTTTTTTTTTTGAGAATTTTCATTAGTAGGAGAAAAATGATAATTTTGCAACAAATTGAGATACACTTGTCAATTATATTGATTTGGATCCATTTGACGAAAAAAAACTACAAGTAATATTGAGATTGACTAATTGAGATGAACAAGAATGAGAATGAAGAATTGTGTGAAAATTGTAATGACCAATGAAACCATTTATAGGAATTTCTATGTAGGAAAAAATTATTTTTTTTAGTGGAAACAGTAATATGCTCACCTATGGTAAACTACTAAGAGTAGGAAACATTCATTTTTTGCAGTGAAAACAGTAATTACACACCTATGGTGAACTGCTTAAGTGTGAAAAATTCAAATCTACCAACGACTCTTTTGTGAAGACAACTTCAGTGTAAACTAATTTTTTAAAACAAAAATTGCAATGTCTCTCACTCCCACCCACACGCATCCACATTCATTCACTTGTTAGATTGTTTATTCCAATAATGATTCATGTAATTATGAAATGACTTTAATGAAACAATGTCTAATGTGATGGTTGTTAGACTTAAAATTATATTTGTCATTGGAGATTATTTTTAAACAATAAAATAAGTCTCTCTCTTCTCACTTTATTAAGGTTAATCATGAAAGAAAAATAAATTTGAAAAAATAAGGTTATGGAAGTTATAAAAAAGAAATAAAAGAAATTTTTTCTGACTTCACTACTACAAAAAAGGCCTACGACGACACACAATCGATGACGGTTGTTTGATAACCGTCTTTGTATGTCACGCGGTGACATTTTTGCAATTAAATGGAACTTTAGAAGACAGCTTATCATAAAGATGACGGTTATTAGAAAACCGTCATTATTGAACCCGGTTTCGAAGACGGTTTTTTTAAATGCCCGTCTTTGTTTATTTGATTTTATAATTTCAGCCTTCTTTTTAATTAAAATCATTTTGCCTGTGCCCTAGTCTCCTACCTCTCTTTGTCGCGCCTTCTCATCGTCTTCCATACTCCTTCTCTTTGCCTGTGCCCTAGTCTCCCAACCTCTCTCTGCCACCGTTGCCGCGGTCCTCACGCAGCCGCGCCCGGAAGCTTCCGTCGAGGTTTAATGACTCGGTCCTTGACGCTGCGGATGGAGACTCGAGCTTTGAAGATAATGTTAAGAGTTTTGTGGAGGATGGAAAGGGTGGTATTGGGGTGAAAGTGGAGAAGAGTAATAGTGTATGTTATTCGTCGAGTGTGGGTAAAAGGACCGTTGTTAAGGCTGAGAGTAATACTTCTGGGATTAATTTTGAGGGTGTGGACCAAAAGCCCATTGGTGACAAGAGGAGAGAGGTTTACAAGCCAGAGGATTTTGCTTTGGGGGATATCGTTTGGGCTAAGTGTGGGAAGAGGTACCCGGCTTGGTCTGCTGTGGTGATTGATCCTGTCTTGGAGGCTCCAAAGTCTGTGCTTAGCTGCTGCGTTCCCGGCGCGCTTTGTGTGATGTTTTTTAGTTATTCAAAGAATGAAATAGAAATTTGAATTACTGTGTGACAATTTATGAGTTGCAATTGACATTATGTTGCTATTGCAGATGTTTCTTTAAGTGCTAGAAAGATTTTGGAGGATCCTAAACTGAAAAATGTTGTAAAAGCTTTCAGGTAAGTTCATGCATTCCACCTATTTGTTCAAATTCCTGCAAAGGTAATAACTCCTGCAAAATGCAAACTACATTGATTTATTTAGGAAATTAAATGCAGTATAAATATCTAAGGATTAGTATATATTTACCAAGGTTTAAAATTTGAATTTCAAACAGCCATGGTTGCTGCTCTCTAAATGTTTTGAAATTTCACTTTTGGCCATATTATCCATCAGAACTCCTCTGCACCTAACCTATTTGACAAAAAGCCTGAACAAAACTTATCATTAGGGTCTTCCAAGTAACGCTGAGAAGAGATGCGCTCCACTGTCAAATGGATTTTTTCAATAATATCATAAATGAAACTGTTATAATTATGAAACTGTTATAATTAGTGAAATATGGTATTATTTGATACATTTATTCTCTTATTGCATCACTTCAATTCTCCAACCTCTTTACTTGAAGCTCTTTTGTTTTTCTTCTATTGTTTCAGGTCTCAGATTCGATCGGATTAACTTCCTTTGCTTCGATTCTTTATTTGTCTTCTTTGCTGTTGCACAAGGTAAACTCATATATATAGTCTTATCTGATCTTTCATCTGAAACTTTTATTCTGCTGTTAATTTTGTATTCGATTAATTTTGTATTGGTAAACTCATATATATAGTCTTTATTTGTTATTTGCTATTCTTTCACTTTTAAGGAAATAAATTAAGAGAAGAAATGTTGTGATTAATGTTTAAACATTGTAATAAAGATATTGATTAAATTTTCTTTCACGTGCGAAAGGATTCATGTTGTGATTATCTAAACATTTGAGAAAAGGAACTTTTTTTTTTTAATTATTTGTGGTTTTGATTATTTCTTTATCTAGATGTTGGCACTTTTTTTCCTTTTCCATTTTCTGAATAAAGATTTTATTTCCTTATTTGGTGTTGTTTCTTTCTGATTAAATCAAATGAGAACTAAATTCATTTATACATAACTTTTTATGTTTCAGATTTCATTATGGCCCTTTGTAAGTGTGATTTCTTTTTTCTTTCTTTTCCTTTGTAAGCATATTTTTCTTGAACAAAGATTATCTAATATTTATATTATATGGTTCAGTATGAAAAGATATTGAAGTTGATCTCAAATGCTAAGAGTGAAGGTGCAACCATTTTAACTGGTGGGTGTCGCCCAAAGGTATGATTATACATTTATACTTGCTTTGAAGGTGTGTCTTGGCTATATGCTTCTACAATTGTTGTGTGAATTGATTTTTTTTTTCTTTCTCAAATTCAATGGCAGCATCTAAAGAACATGTTGGGAATTAAAATAATGTACCAATGTGCAGAATAATGATGAAAACGCAAGGTTATGCTAATTCCACACCCTTTTGCTAACCCTTTAGCATTTATACAGTTCAATGACAACTAATTGTCCTATACTACTTAAACAGGTCCTTCCTCTGTTGCTGAAACACAAGGACATACACCTAAATAGAACAGAAGCTAGACTTGGAAATAATGGACTACCTGCTGAGATTAAGAAGCTACGATGCCAGAATGGAAATGATGGACCACCTCACATATGTTTGTTTGTTTTTATTTTTTCTGCCTAAATGGAATAACCATGCCCGAGATATCTTGATATTTTATAATTTTATAATTTCTGCCTAAATGGATGTTGCTGAGGTTGAGGAATATCTATTTGCTGCAAGTGATGCCAAGGCATGATCATGTCTTTGATTATTTTGTATGCTGTTTTGGGAATTCAAATGCTTTTTGTATGGTAAATTGGCAATTGCTTTTACAGCGTGCACTGTCCTCATGCCAAGCTTTAATTGAAGATTCAAATCTGTTTTGTATTAATTTCTTTATGTTCTGCATTTAATTAGAAGAAGAAATTGATTGTGTAATACTGTCTGAGGTATGATTCTGCTTGGCTGCTTTCGATTCGCATATGGCTGAAGAAGAGACCACGAGGTGAAGACATATGTTTAATGTGTATTTGATTAAATGCACTTATATACAGAAGCTATTCACTATATTTAAAGATATCATGATGACTATGAGGATGATCAAAATTTAATGCTTCTCAATGAAATTGTTCTTAGGATTTGCCTTCTCCATTCCTAATACAGAAGTTTTTGTGTCCTTTGCAGGCTAAGGTAGTTGGAAGGTCGAGCTATGCTGGTGGTGGTAACTTAGCTGGGTATGATGAATTTGTACCAATGGTGGATAAAGCTGTTGATGCTGCCTGGAAGAACCAAGCATCACTCCAGAGGTCTCAAACTTCAAAAGGTTAACAACTTTAGCTTATTCCTTTAATAAAAAAATTCTTTCTAATGCTTTTTCTCAATTTTCATTTAATTTTTTTTAAATAAAATACAAACAATGACGGTTATTAAGAAAAAACCGTCATCGTATCCGCACAAACGATGACGGTTAATAAGAAAAACTCGTCTTCGTTTGTAGCCATACAATGACGGTTTTTATTAATAACCGTCTTCGTTTGTATTAAAATTTTAAAAAAATATAAATAAATAAATACAAACAAAGACAGTTATTAAGAAACACCCGTCTTCGTATACGTGCATACAATGACGGTTGTTCATTAATAACCGTCTTTGTTTGTTTTTAATTTTTTTAAAAAAAGAAAAATTAAAATAAAATACAAACAATGACGGTTAACAAGAAAAACCCGTCTTCTTTTGTAGCCATACAATGACGGTTTTTATTAATAACTGTCTTCGTTTGTTTTGAATTTAAAAAACAAAAAGAAAAAAAATAAAATACAATGATGGTTTTTTGGAACCGTCATCGAAGGTACCCAACTTTCAATGACACTCATATCAATGACATTTGAACAACCGTCATTGTATGACCTAAATAACCGTCATCGTAGATCTTATTTGTAGTAGTGCTTCTTGACACATTCTAAAAACATTTGTTTTCTCACATTAAGAAAAGTGGAGAACACAAAAAATGTCAACCACAAGTTCAAAGGATTTCTATACCATCAGAGATTAAATGAAATCAAAGAAGGGAGAAACATTAGTAATAATTTATGAACCACATTATGGATATGAGTAAGTATTCTGAACTTTCTATAGAAAGTACAAAGTATAATAGATGTGAGAATTATGTTATCTAAGATCTTGTTAGTGTTATTTCTTGTATGATAAACCATAGTAAATTACACATGAAAGTCAAATTATGCTAACATTACTTTCCCCTTCTCTCCAACAATCCATATTCCCTCTCTTCTCCTATGATCCCTCTTCCCTCCAACCTCCCACAGATGAAGCTTCTCCCATTTCCCTTTCTCTGCATGACCCTCTATCTCCCACCCACACAGGTCACCTATTCTTTCCCCTTTTCTCCCACCGATCTTTCTTCTACTGGTTCCCTCTCCTCTACCCCTTGTGAAAGATCATCCCTGTCTTCTCCCCCTTCCACACGACCCTTCTTCATCTTCCACAGATCTGCTTCCATGTGATTGTTTCTGCACATGTAGCAATGGAAGACATCCATGAATGGTAATGACGTTAGAAGGTGAAGATCTCTCACATGACCATGACGACTAACAAAAGTATAGAACATTCGTACATGGAGCGGTTGCGAATGACATGGCCTCACCAAACGACAAACGGTGAACAACGAAGAAAGAGATATATTTTATTTTTATGACTTTATTTTTGTTTTTAATTTGAAATATGTTCTTGTGAGGCAAAAACTGGATTGTTGTGAGATTTTAATTTTGCTACTGGATTGTCTATTGACATTTCTGTTTCTTCTCATCTCCTTCATTGTGCAAAATGAGATGTTTATTTTACCTCCAAAATTTGTTAACTTGAGAAAAAAAATTAATATTTAATGTTGTTGTTGGGATCTTTACGATTATTGTGGAAGAATCAATCTTCCACCATGTCGGTTTTCCATTTCGCTCTAGTGGAAAATGTTCAAAGAACGCCAAGTCGTTAAAAATGGTATAAAAGGCTTTTTATAAGTCCATATGACGGTTAATTAAGGAGGCTAGAACCGTTGACCTTGAGGATGAAGCATAGTGCTGCTTAAGTTAAGGAAGAGTTCGCTTAGGTCTTCAGTGTAAGATCTAGGGGTAAAAATCCTACGATAAAGTTGCTCTTATGATTCTTAAAAAGTGAGTTATGAGTTGTAAATTAAGATATTTATTTATTTAAAATACGTCATTCAATAAGACTTCTTACTCCATGTTATTGTGTTATTTGTTTTGTTTTCTTACTATATTTTTCATACATGCAGTTTAATCTCTATAATAAAATATTTACATTGTAAATACAAATTGTAAATGGTTTTATGTATGCAAAGATTACCATGATTGATCATTGTGCGAGGGTAGGACAAGACGAGTTTGGAAATTAACGATGGTGAGTAGGCTTTTAAAAAAATTAAATGATAAATTAAGATAATATCCTTTTATTAAATGTAATTCTAATTTAAGAGTTGACTATTTTTTTAAAACCTCTTGGTACCTATTTTTTATTCTTATGAATAAAAAAAATTAAATATAATACTAATACAAAAGAGTTGGCTCATCTTTTAGTCTAAAATTTTTGGTATCACATTTGGCTTTTCAATATATTATTAATTATTTTTCACTAATATTCCTAATAAGTATTTTTATAGTTTTTTAATGAATATTAACATTAAGGTTAGTTTGTAAAATTATTATTCTCTTTTATATATTTATCATTTTCTTAGTCTGTGTAAAACCTAAGACATCACTTATTTTATAACGTAGGGAGAGTATGTGTGTTAAGTTCCAACTTTGTTTGACTTTTTCATAGATTTACAATGTAAGATGATACACCATCTGGACTAACATATAAGAAAAAAAAAACTGAATCACATCCATCAAGAAAATTAATTAGTTAACATCATTTAATTTTAATAATTTCAATAAAAAAGTTAATGCACTTCCTAAAGTATCTTCTACATTAATTATGACAAAAATAGAGAAAGTTGTTGAAAATAAAACTCCAATTAAATAGAGGAAAATTTAGCGATACTATCATTAAACAGAAAAGAGTTAATTAAAATTTGCTTATATTTTAACCTAACACACTGGTAGAGCTTGAGACAAAAGCTTGGAGGGATTACAATAATTAAGTGTAATATATGAATTAAATATAATTTAATAATGTTATCTTTTATGGTTTGTTTTAAGCATTTAATGATATTACTTAAATATTATTATTATTTTAATTAATTATATTTTATGATATTAAAATATTTTTATTTTATTAATAACGCTTCTCAAGTTTCTTTTTCTTATGACTTTTATGCCTGCATTTGCTTTTTGAATAAAAAAACTTGAAAAAAATTCTTTATTTTCTTTTGTAAAAAAATTTCAAAGCAATATTTTTATACAAAATAAAAAATTGTAAGAGAATAGACACAAAATATTTTTTTTTTATGAATTTTTAATAAACTTAAGAAAATAATCATTTTTTTTTTCAAAATTTGCGGAAAAAATTATAAAAATAATAGAAAAATCTGCGTAAAAGTCACAAGAAAAATCCCTAAGTTTAAGTCATATTGTATAAGTATTTCTACACCTGAATGAAGATATAAAAGTTACAGAACAATGGATTTTAAAATGTAAAAAAAATAGTTTTGTTGTGGAAGAAGAACATTAATTAATTAATTAGATAATTTATACATAAAAGGTTTTTATTGAAATCAGTCATAATGTTAATGCTATAGAAAACAAAAAAATTAAAGTATAAAAGAAATTTTTTAATAGAATAATAGTAATAAAGAAAATAACTAAATATTACATTTTTTAAGTTTTTTCCATGACTAAAAGTTTATATTATTATTACTTATATTTCATTAATAACTAAGGTATAAATAATTTTAAGTACTATTTGAAAATATTAATAATACATAATAGCTAAAAATATGAATAACTTTTTATAATTTTATATATGTATGCATATGATTTTCTAAAATGTTTTCTCACGTATAATTAAGATCCAACATTGCCAATCCCATTGAATTTTTTTTTCTTATATTTTAAACCAGAGGAAATAGTATTTAAGGCAAGGTGATGAAAGTGCGGAAATTAATGTTGTTGGTCAATTCATTTGGGGATCCACCATGTGAGGCCGGCTGCATTATACTTACGCTGTAACGCTGGTATCAACTACTATCAAGAAACACAATAAATGGGTCAAATTGGCACCTGTCATGTCATGTACTGTATTCCTTCATTTGAACGAAGGAATTTAGGAATTTTTGTGGCGTTTCGGCCCTTTCATGCACATTTTTTTTTATGGAGAATTCATGCACATTTATAGAAACTCTATATCCGGAAATTTATATTCCAAAGTTAATGTGAAATAACGGTACTATTAGGAAAGTGATTGAACGTAAGTACGATGGAAACTCATAATGTTGTAAGCAGTTCAAGAGCTTTTGATTTGATTGTAGTGGCTTTAACAAATGGAATAATATTAATTCCATTCTTTAGGAAGCTTCCCATCCCAATTCATGATGATACGGAGCAGTCTTTTTTTTTTTGGTTATGTTAAAGTGTGTTTATTAAGGAATTAAAATAAAAATATTTATTATGTAAAACATAAAAAAATTTATGGAGAATATAATTTTGTATATTTTAATAATTTTTTTATTTACTTTCTTAATTAATATTCTAAGAATATTTTTAATATTTTTTTTCTTAAGTAAGAGAGTTAGCTACTGGCTAGAGAGGAATTTTCGTATGGAAGATAATCCTCTCCCGCATCAAGTGTCTTCAGCCCTCTCCTGCACTATTCTAAATCGTTGGATCAATATAAACGAATGATATTCAAAGTCAAAATGAAGTCATATCCAAAGGTAAATAGCAAAATATTACTATGGCAAGAGCGTGACTACTTTCATGACTAGACAACTTTCCGTTCTATAATATATACTATTGTCTCGTGTCTGATACAAACATTAAATTTTATATTTTATAATTATACGAGTAACTTGTTATATTATTTTAAATTTTAATATATTAATTATTTAATTTAAATTTAATAAATACATGTTAGTAAATATCTAAATATATTTTTATATACATGTATTCTTTGAAAAAATATTATTAATGAGACTGTTATTTAAGGTAAGATTTCTTTTTTTACTTTGGTTATATCTTGCATATTCTATTTTTATTTTCTTATAAAAAATTTAATTTAGTTTATTTTTGTTGTTGTGTAGTTTGGTCTCTTGAATTGGGGTAACAAAAATTAAGTGAAATTATAATTTCTTTTTTATTTCATTTACTTTTTTAGTTTTAAACGCCATCTAAAAATGTTTTAATCATAAAAAAATATTATTAAAAATTATCATCTAATTTTAGTTGGAATGGAAGAAAAAAATAAATTAGATGACATAAAATTTACCTACATAAATTTTATTTTTAATTTTATTATGATTAATTCCATTTTAAATTAAATTAGTTCCAAAACTAAATTGTTCGTTAAATATTATTTTGAATAAATGTCATAAATAGAAACTTTATTAAAAAAAATAAACAAATATTTTTTGATTAAATTTCAATTAAATATTTATGGAGGGATATATTTTAATTAATGATGAAATCTTTTATAATTTTCATTTACAATATCTAATTTTAGTATGATAAAAATGTTATTAAATAATTTTGCATAATTATTTTATAATAATGAAGGATATAATAATTTTTCATATTATTTTCGAAATAAAATTTACACCAAATAAAAATTACATAAGACAATAATAAAAATTAAATTCATATAATATTATTGACACAGTGAATTATATCTAATTAAAACAAACTATAAAATAAAAAGGAGAAAAAATCCCTAGTAGAATGATAACAAAAATTGTAGTATGTCTTTTATTAAATGAATTTTGAAACTAAATATACTTAATAAATCAATTAATTACCAATCAAATATTATTAATACAGTGAATTATGTCTAATTAAAACAAACAAATATTCAATATATCAATTTCAATAAACTATAATTATCATGAAAATTAGTATTTAATAGTATATTTATATTTGTGTTATTTTTGAGAAATTTTCTAAGTTATGAGAAACTGAGTTTGTTTTCGATTAGGACATTTGGATGAGGAAGTGTGCATCTAACGAAAATTGTTTTGACGATGTCTTACATAGTTAGAAGTTGTTATTTCAATGAAGACATTTCGATAAAAGCAATACGCACATAGAAGGATGGAACGCTCATACAAGAAGTTTGAATTCAAATTCAAGACAGAAGTGACAAGTGATTGGCCATAAAGGATTACTCAAAGGCATTAGGCACCAATAGATCTAGGTAGTTAGAAATATATTTGTACACATGTCGAAATCATATAATTCGATCATTATTACTAGAAGTCTATAAGTAAGACCTTCGACAATCATTTTTGTTGAATTGAATCACTACCACTCAAATCCTTAAACACCAACATCGTATATGAAAATGGCTCTTAGTTCGAAGGTCACGACGTATGTATTCATCTCACTTTTAATAAAATTTGCTTTCATTTATTGTTCTACATTTCTCTGAACCCTTAACTCTTTCCAATCTCTGTTTCTTTTCTAAACTCACTACTAGTAAATAGGGATATAACATCACGTAGTTAACATCGGTTTATATGAAAACCGATATTAACAAATGCGTGGTGGCATTTGTGTAAAAAACTGGAAGTTGTTAACATCGATTTTTTGTAAAATCGATGTTAAGTATTGTATTCAACATCGGTTTTACAAAAATTGATGTTGAGTGTTGTGAGTCAACATCAATTTTACGAAAAATCGATGTTGTGGTTGACCCTAAATATCAAACATTTTGTTTTGCTTATCACATTTTCCCTCTCGTGCTTATTGATATGTTTGAAAAAGAACCCAAGCATTTTTGTCATAGCCTTAGCTGTCGTTGTCATTGGTTTCATTGTCAACTTGTGTCCAAATAGTGTCGCCACTGCCGTTGTCATCGTCTGAAACTGTCACCACTATTGTCACTATTGCCTTGATCTCGTCATCATTGAGTTGTTGTTCATTAAGAAGCCACCGTCGTCACAGAGCATTAGTCCAGTCTAAAGCGTTTTTGGCTTTGTTTGAACTATTACTCGCATATCAAGGTATTCATTTTCTTGTCATCATTGTTGATCCTTAATGTCTTGTTTTGGTAGTCCTCACTATCTACACATAAATCTACAGACTATGCTTGACTGTTAATCACGAATACCTTTTCTAAGGCAATGTTAGACATATAAATAATGTGGTTGCTGTTTTGTGTTTTTATGGAGATTCTTTGTCATGATAATAATACATATAATAGTTTTTTTATTCAATAATCCAGTGGGAATGGAAGCATAATTGAGGTTCTTCCATTTGTAATTTCAATTCTTAGTGCTTTCTATCGAACTCTGTTGTATAATCCGAAATGCATCTTTTTTCGGTAATTTTTTTAAGGGAAGTATCCATTTTCTTCTTGTGTGACTTTGGCCAAATTTTCTGCTGTTGTGATGAATGAACAGAGGAATGAAACTTCTGATACTAGTAGTGCTTTGAATAGTTTGAGGAAAGTAAGAAGCTCCTTATTGTAATGATAAATTTACGGACAAACTATGGAAGGTTATTTCTAGCTTAGCAAACCAAATTGTGACATACTGAGGTTGTTTTTGATCAATTAGAGCTTCATCTTCTAATGTGCTTTTATTTTGTTGTTCTTAATTTTGTATTGGTTAGTTGCACTATTATCTCGCTACATTTCAGAATTTAATGGACCACCTACTCGTAGTAAATTATTAATGATACCAAGGCATGTGATCTTAATAATTCTAGACAAATAGACCATCTTTTGCATTATTACTCAATAGCCAAATGGATTGAGTTAGGAGTTTGGTAGCTTCACGGCTAATTAATTCCTTTATGTTATATTTTGGTGTTTGTGATATGACTTCAGTTGCGTGCAGATTGTTCCGTCAATTGTGTGTTTTTATTTACTTATTTCCCCTGGCCTATGCATGGCTCAAGCATTTGGAATGACATAGGTTCTCAAAATTTTGATATAGTTTGATCACTGTTGTTCACTTCTAATGTAATAAAATGTTTGGCTCAATTCAAGTGGGGCTTGTTCTTGTGCATTGTCTATTGTCAGTGAAACTAATTATTTTGATCCTACACTACAATATTTGTTCTCATCACAGTCAGTCACTGCAACTAGAGAGGATAACTCATCATCATGTATTTTGAGATGTTAGAGCATCAATTTTGATTTTTTTCACACCTCATTAATTTTATGACTATGTTACTTGTCTATCTGGTTAATTAGTTTTTCTTTCTTTTTTCTTATTTTTATTTCTCATTACACATCACTTATTACATATATTCACTACTAAAAAAGGTCTTTTATGACGGTTCTATAAGTCATTTAATGTCAGTTTTTGAATTGTCTTTATAACCAACTTCGTTGAAAGTGTTAACTTTTCATGGCGATTTTTAAAATTGTTTTAAAATTTTGATTTCTACGTTGATTGTCCTCGAAACCATCTTAGAACGTTTTTTTAAAATAAAAAATAAAAAATGAGGATTTTAAGATAATTTTCCCAAAAATCGTCTTAGAACGTATACATTCTAAGACGATTTTTCAAAGAACCGTCTTGAAATGTCTTTCTTTTAAAAAAATTTGAGGATTCTAAGACGGTTAATAGGAAAACCGTCTTAGAATATATACATTTTAAGACAATTTTTGAGAAAACTGTCTTATAATGTCTTTTTAAAAAATAAAATTAAAAAATTTGAGAATTCTAAGAGTCTTAGGTTTTTGGGAAAACCATCTTAAAATTCTCAAGTTTAAAGAAAAAAAAATTTATAATTCTAAAACGATTTTTCGAAGAACTATCCTAGAATGTATTTTTTTTAACAAAAATTGTGAATTCTAAGACGATTTTCCTAGAAAACTGTCTTTTATATATATATATATATATATATTCTAAGACAGTTTTCCTAGAAAACTGACTTTTTTTTAAATAAAAAGGTCGTGGAAGTTCAAATTTCTTTTTGTGAAAGATTAGCCGTTACTGGTCTTCGGTAGAAGCAGAAATGTCATTGTACAAAAGTCTCACCCCTTTAACCTACCCAAAAAAAAAAAAAAAAAATACCATTAGTTCATACAATCAACTCATAATGAAAAACAATAAACAATAATGAAAGCATGATTGTGTATGTATGGCTTATGCAACAAGTCACATCAAATAGAAGGATAAAGTTAGATAATTAAGGTAGTAAAATTCAAATGAATCATCTCACCAACTTAATATCCTTTCCAGTGGAACCATTTATATATGTACACACCTATACTTGTTAGTATTTTCTAATAGTTGTTGGTTGGGGTTTTGATAATACGAGCCTTTTTATTGGCTTAATCGGTTAAGGTCTCAAAGGGTTACTGTATATTAATTTTAAAATTAAGACTTATGAAAATATGATATATATGTTAAACGTACCCTCTTTGGACCTGGCGCAAGAGCAATTCTTGCCCTTGTTATAATTCCAAATTGTCCTAAGCCTCCAAGAACCGCGTGAAACAACTCTGAATTCGTCTGCTGAGAGCAAGTCACAAATTCTCCCTTTCCTGAACCAAACCAAAACTTGATTAAAACACAAATAAATAAATAAATAAATAATAGTAATATATATATATAGCATGCACACATATTCATTAACAAACACTTGAATAAATTAAAATTCAGCAGCCCGTTTATTTTTAATAAAAAGAATTGACCAAAACAAGACCTTAGTAAATCAAGAAGATTATGAACAAGCAGGGTAAGCGGTGCTAAAACATCCTTGGAAATTATAATCAATCAGGGAGACCCACTCGGGCTTTAATATACTGGTATATGCAACCACATTCTTGGAAGGAAAAATGAAAGGTAAAATTCTTGGAGTTAGTCAAAGGAAACAAAGTCCCATGACTTTGCATTCTTTAGTAGATTTAGCTGGTAAGCCACAAAACTTGCATAAGAGGAGCAAGCAATGGGAATCATCAAAATGTAATAATCAATTTGTTAAAAAACAAGCTCTTTAATTAACCTCAATAAGTACCTCTCTGGAACATTAAAAAAAGATGTACACAGCCACACAAATTAACTGTGAGTACCTATACCTTTCAAGGTAACAGTTCTGAAAACTGAAAAATATGAGCTGTCATTGGCGCACTGAAGCTACGAGTAAATTTTGCAATATAAGGTAATATTTGATTAATTATTAAGCTAAAATGAAAAGAAAGTGATGAAAGTACTGGACCAGTACTTCAAGGAATAAAGATGCCTTTAAATCTTGAATAGGCAGTTAGGCACCAATAACAATTAACAGGCTTAGGTGCAAAGTAATGTTTACAAAACACTCATCGGGTACAACTGTCCAAGTACACTTGACAATTATGAGATATAATTAAAAGAGTTACTTTAATGTAATTTTGAAATCAACGAATATGACTGAATCTGTGTGTCAAGGTAGACAACAGAGTGTATTACAAAGCATAATATGTTGAGAAGAAGAGTGTATTGTTATATAGCATGCGTAGTAACTATGGAGAAAATAATTACCTAATTACCATAATTAGTGATATCTAACAATATCCAATAATTGCAGTCAAGGGGGTCTACCTCAGTTGGTTGACCATTGAACAATCATGAATGTCCAATCCATCCCTAGATAGTGACCTGGACCAAGAAAATATGAACAGATATATGTATATGCAGTCTCTCTTGGCTATCACAATTTTTTGTTTTCAAACTTCAAACTAGCTTATGAAATCTACAAAACAAAATTATTTCTCTGATGGTCAAATATTGCATGCTTCGTTAGCAAGCAGATTTCCGCACAAGGTACTTATAGAAGTTGGGTTCAGCTTATGGTAAGAACTGCTTCCAACATCTCTCAAAATCCCGAGCTCTTCTAGTCCTTTTTGCAGCATTTCAACCTATGCAACCGGATCATTTCAAATTACACATTGAATAACTTCAGCTTGTTGAATAAACAATTTCAAAAGTGCAAAAGGAAAAAAGCAAGATGACACTCAACAAATAAAGATGGGTGTTTCAAGAATATAAGCCACTAGCACACGTTAATTGTTGTTATTGGTTATGGGATAGTGTTCCTCATGCATAGGGAAAATCAAATATTGAAAGTATTATTTTGGTGAGAAGAAAAAATTTGAATATTAATGTACTGTCTAAATGTGATAAAATTACACGTGACCATTACTGTAAGATCACTACACACATGGACACCCTCCACGTCAGTACTGCTACATTAATAGTACTTATTCACTTTCCAAGTGTCAACCTGGACACATGTGTCCGCCCTTCACGTCAGTCCTGCTACAAGAGCGTGGACATCAATCTTCTACAGGAGCACAAACGCCTACTGTGCATATCTCCTTATTAACAGTATATCAACTATGCTTGGTTATTCAAATTGGTGCAACCATCTTATCTTATCATATCCTCATAAGTTATCTACAAGTTGTTACTTATCTACAAGTAATAGTATATCAATAAGGTACACATTATCTTCTATTCAAACTAGATAACTGCCTGTTATTATCTTATCAACAGATTATCAACAAACAAAAGCTCAAAGTCCACACTCCACACTATAAATACAACCTTACAGGTTCTCTCTAACATACTCAATACATTCGAATACACTCTATACGCAATACTTGAATGCATTACTCAAGTTACTCATTCTCTAGATCTCATACTGAGTTCCCACACTCAGTTATTCTCTTATACTTGATGTACTTACTTGAGCGTTGGAATGTTTTTCCTTTGTTTTGCAGGTTCCTCCTTTAAATAAGGTTGACTCCCAATCTGACGTGTAGAATTTGGAGTCCACATATGCATAAGCATTCCCTTATTTATGATGTGTTGGAATAAACAAATAGAAATGAATCAACTTAAATGTATACAATAAATGCATCATGTGTAACATACAAGTTTTCCAGTTGAAGCTGCATGAAAACATTCTTCAATTGTACCCATTCTACATAAAAATTGAAGGTAATTTTGTAATTTATATTTTAAATAAATTTAATTAGAAAATATGACACAAAATATTTTTAATTCATGAATTGTCATATTATCTATAATTATTATGATGATATATAATATCCACTTTTCATTTCCATAATTTTGAATTATTTTTTTCGTTAATTAAAATTGTAAATTATACACCCTTTAAAGACTTAATACCCAAGGATGACTTTGTTGTCACTTGTCAGGAGTCTCGAATCAACGTGTCACAGAACCATTTCTTATGGCCAATGTATATGGCTTCAGCCATTTTTTATTTTTAAATTGAAATTTTAAAATAAAAAACATGCTAAATGGGATTAGGGATTACAAATTAGAGAAAATGTTACCTCCCTCACTCCATCATTTCTTTCACGCAAACACCACAATCATTGCAACTCCATTGTTCACGTGGAGACACGATGGAGGTGACGATCGGAGGGCGATGGATGCGGCCTTTTTCGGCACGGTCCGAGGCGGTCTCACTTCTCTCACCCTTTTTCGATGATGTCACCATTGTTTCTGCGTTTTTTAGTGAGATAGGTACTCTTCATGTTTTTTGCATTTCATTTCTCCACGATTTATTCGGTGGTCAGTAGGTGCCTCCGTGGGTCTCGCGGTAGATGTGGCAGAACTCCTAGACGAAATCGTGCATGTCGTTGACGAGGAGGTTCTACACCGGCGAGTCAGCCTAGAAGTTCAGCGACAAAAGGATAGAGTCCGCGCAGAATGCTAAGAGATTTTGGTTAGGGTTTTCAAACATAGCAATGAAATCGAATGAGAGGGAGAAGCGAGAGAGTAGAGGGAACTTACTTCTAAGACTGGGAGGGAGAGTGAGAAGCGAGAATATAGAGGACACTTAAAGATGGTTTTGTTACAAAATCGTCTTAGAATGTGAATGATTTTCGCAAAATTCAGTTCAAATGAGAACTATCTTAAGACGATTTTTGCATAACCGTCATTGAATAGTATTTTTTTAAGACGGTTTTCGTAAAACTGTCTTCGTTAAAAATTTCATATTTACAAAATTGCCACCGCCTTATATACTAAGATAGTCTTTGAGACCGTCATCGAAACTGTGTCGTAAAAATCTATTTTTTTTGTAGTGATTGTTGATAAAAATAATTACATATATCATTTCCAATTTTTTTCTATCTTGTTTTTCCTACGATATATGCACTCGTAATGGTACAAGAAATCTATTTATTTGTTTTATCACATAAGATTTAAACTCGTAACCTATTTTGGTACCATTTGTTAGATATATATGTAGCTCATATATAAATAGATTACAAAAGTTAAAGATTTCCCATTCAATGGGTTAAGAAGACAAAATAGTAGTCTAATATCACATATTGACAAAAACTTTAAAAAGCAATTAATATCTATCTTATATCTATCAGTCCAATATCATTTATATAATCAATTGTCATTTAACAATATTTTAAGTGATGCATGACTTCATTATTTATTCTCAAATTTCTGGCAATTTCATCGTTTAGTGTTAGTTCCAACCTACCATGCATGCTACTTGTTAAGGGAAAATCTTCCAGATTACTAGGTTTGTATTTGTTGAAAATTATCTATTCAAAATCAATAGAGATTAACTCTCTCTGTCGACAATACACAATGTTTAATTTTCATATTTCTATGCTTTATTGAGTTATGTATTTTATTAGTATATCATAACTTGTTCTAGTATCGTATTATTTAAACTGCAGTAATTGTTTACGTAATCAATTCATTAATTATGCTTTAAGTATAATTGTCACTTTGTACATGTATGGTATGATTTATTTTATTTTAATTAATTGAAATGTAGAAGTTTTAAGGATAAATATTGTTTGTCTGGAAAACTGCCATGGTATTGGCCGACTTGCCATCCTCTAACAATTTGGCTTGTGTCTGTGCATGTGTGGTTGAAGTACCTTTTACATAAACTAAAACTTCAGTAAAACATAACTGAAATAATCCATTGAATGTAAAATTTAGAAAAAAGTTGGAGGCCCATACATAACGTTATGAAGTTTTTTATAAATACTGTCTTCATTCTATCATTACTCTAGATACACTCATGCACCACAGAAACATATGTATAGACACAGGAATGGGGGATCCAGATCTCTTTCTTTCTTTAGTATCAACATTTTCTTTGTCCATCATCTGTTACATTTCTATCATATTATATTATTTAGGTGCATTTAAGTTCCATTGCATATGAACTCTCCATCATCTTTCTCTTTCTCTCATAGTATCAGCATTTTCTTTCTTTTCATTTGTTACATTTCCATCTTTATTGAATCTGCAAGTTATATAAATGAATAAATGAAGTGAAAATATTTTTTGGGCAATCGCATTTAAGGTTCTTGTTTAGGTGCATAAAGCCATAGACTATGATACTTCCATCTAATTATATTATATAATTTTTGTGCTTTCCTTTAAGGTTCTTTTTCGTCATCACGACATTCATTGTTGGAGATTGTTAGTGACAATCATCACAGGTATGAATGTCTTTTATACTTTTTTAGGTTGTTTTTTCTTACGAGTGCTTTTATAACTTGTATTATGTGATTAATGACTTTTTTTTATATACAATTAATGTTCATTATGAGTGAATCTTAGTTTTCTGTTTGAGATTCAATACAACGATTCTTTCGAAAAATTTGGATTAATCGTTGTATTGAATCTTGAATTTTTGGTTTGGACAGTTTGGGAAAAGTCATTTTTTATAATAGATTTATATGTATAGGTTAAGTTTCTTTTCTTAAATTTGATGAAATTTTGGTACGACGCATTTCACTTTGTTCTCCGGGTGCATACTTGATTGTGGTAGAATTCATCTCACCGTTTTCATGTCGTGTACTTGGAGATGAATGCGAAATGCTGCCAAAATTTCGTTAAATTTAATAAAAGTGACTTAACCTTTACACATGAATCAACTATAAAAAATGTCTTCCTAAATGGGATAGGGCTACACCTTTAATGAAAAAAGTGAGGTTTTCTGTAAGGAATTGGGTGTCCAGGTTGGCACTTTGATAATAATAATATTATGCTTAGGAGGTAGTTGTGATTATAACAACCCTATAACATATCTGGGTTTGCGTCTCTTAAGTTAGTGATAATGAGGAAATTGGATTCGTGTGACCAGGTTGACACTTCAAGGAGTAAATAGAACCGTTATGGGACAGTGCTGATGTGGAGTACCAAGGTAGGACCCCGGACAAGGGTGGAACCTTGGATTTTATAAAGTGCCGAGGTAGGACCCTGGACAAGGGCGGAACCTTGGATTTTATAAAGTGCTGAGGTAGGACCCCGGACAAGAGCGGACCGTAGACTTTGCCAAAGAAGCTCTTGGGCTTCATATTAGTACCATAAACTTGCACAAGGTTTTCCGGGTTGCGCATACCGAATTGAGCAAGGTGATTCGAGTGGTGCATGCTGAGCTGTACAAGGTAGGCTATTGGTGGATAAGCTGAACCTGACAACGGGTGTGTATGATGACCAAGCAAATTCTAAGATCTGACACTATTGGCATTTATATAACCCGTTTCTCTACATTTCGACGCAAACACTATAATCTTATTCTTGTCTCCGTTTTCTCCATTTCCAAGAGAGAGAAACTTCGCAATCGCTCACCCTTAACCAGAACCCTTTGCATGCAACTGGAAAGTTGAAAGGAACCACCCTATAGCTAGATTCCAACCTCAGTTTCCTCTGAAAACCATCAGACGAAGAGATCGTTTCTCCAAGAACCCTTACAGAGTTTCGACTTTGAGGGATAGAAGGCATTTTAAGGACGTTCAAGCTTAGAGAAGCTGTCCTCTAGCCTTCTTGGACATTTGTAGAGGTAAGACACTCAAGCTGTTACAGATTTTAAGAATTTGTGTATGAGATGTATAGTGACCCATTTCACATCTTAAAATACGTCTTACCAAACACCTTTGGGGATGTCTCCCTATAGGGTGGTTTTTGGTAAGGCATGCCACCTTCCGGTGGAGATTAAGCACCGTGCTTATTGGGCGGTGAAGTGTTGTAACATGACATTTGATGAAGCGGGTATCGAAAGGAAGCTTCAATTGCAAGAACTTGAAGAGATCCACTTAGAAGCCTATGAGAAGTCCAAAATTTACAAAGAGAAAGTGAAGAGATTTCATGACTCTAGGATTCTTAGAAAGGAGTTCCATATTGGTCAAAAAGTGCTCGTGTTTAACTCTCGCCTTAAGCTTATTTCTAGTAAACTTTGATCTAGATGGAATGGACCTTTTGTTATTACTAATGTTTTTCCCCATGGTGCAGTTGAGATTAAAAAGTTACCGACATGGTCTTCAAAGTGAATGGTCACCAACTCAAGCTATTTCATGAGAGCCCGCATGTAGAGGGGGAGCTTGTGGCAAACCTCTCTTTGGTCTTGCCAATTTTATGTGATGATGTGCCTTGAATGAAATTTTGGGAGTTTCATTTTCCCTTCTTTTATTTGTTGTCTCTTTGTTTGCATTTCATTGCATGTGCACATTGAGGACAATGTGCATTTCAAGTGTGAGGTGAAGGATTACAAAAACATTTTCTGTTTTATGTTTTTGGTTTCTGTTTCTATTTTACATTCAGAAAATAAAATTTAGAATTTAGGCACTTTAATGTTTTTCATAGGATTTATAACTTGTATAAATTGTGAGAAATGTACTAACTTTAGTTGGATTGAAAGGTTTCATGCTTGATGTGAATCATTATCGCAATTGTTAAAGTGATAAGTAGGCTTGATAAATAGAATTTAAGATGGATAATGTGTGATAGAATTATGCCTTGTGAGTTTTTGGGCCTTTGTGGATGAATCACATTATTCCATTCATGTTCTTTCATGTGTGATTCACCCTTGTGCTAGATTACTCTAGGTTTTGTCTTGTCTCTCTTGTCATTCCTTTTTGCACATGCATTGATCGAGATGATTTAGGCCTTCTTTCTTTTAGCCACTGGCCAAATAAACCTACCTTGCATGGATATCCATTATCACCCTTTTTGAGCCTTTAACCTTTTCTTTCTTGTGTAGCTCATTACAAGCCAAAAAGTAAAAAACCATGTTATCCTAACTTTAGACAGAAAAGGAGCCTTGGAATTGTTTTGAGAGTGGGTTTCAAACAAGTGTGAGAGATTTGTATTTTGTTTTGATTTGAAAAGAAAATAAAAGAAAGAGTATAAAAAGAAAAATTTCAAAAAAAAGAGAAAAGAAATAAATAAAAAAGTGCAAAAAAAAAATTACAATAAAAGTTGTTGTGGTTCATTTTCATCCTTATAAGTTCTTTGTTTCTACCCCGTTTTTTACTTGTTGGCTTACTCCCCATTGCCCCTCTTTTCTCTTAGATTTAGCCTAAATATCTTTCTTTTATCCACCCTTTACCTAAGCCATACATTACAAACCAATAAAGTCCTTTTGATCTTTTGAGGCATGTGTATTTCAAGTTGAATGAATTAGAGTCTTGTCAAAATTTGGATGTGCTAGTTACATGTGGTGTTTGAGTGTAAACATAAACCCATACACATTAGAAGAGGTTGAGTGTTGCTTTTTGAGAGATTTCTATCACCTTGGTTCATTCTTAATTTTAACTTGACTATTTTTTCACTTTGCATTTTGTGATCATGTGTTCATTGATTGTTTGTTACCTTAATATCATTCTTACATTTCTCATTTTTCTCACTTTTGAGCATTGTTAGGATCCATTGAAAATTGTGTGTGCCTTGTTCATACCTTTCTTTTAGTTTAAGGTTTACTTTAGTTTGAATTTTTCTCTTAGTCTTTCTTTTAGTTTGCCCCAGGAGTGCAAAAGTTTAAGTGTGGGGTATTTTGATTGAGTGTTTTTAGTTTAATATTTTCCTATTCTTCTTAGCTTATTTGACTTCTCTTGAACTCTTATTTTCTCATTCTAACTCATTTTTTGTCTTAGACAAACAAGTGGACTTAATTGATAATTGTTGCTTATTTTCGGATTTTTTTGCTTACTTGACCTATCTTCCTTGTACAGGACCTAGAGAGCTCTATAGAACTCCAAATGGCGCATATGAGTAGTCCCTGGAAAGATAAGAAAAAGATCTACAATTTTGTCAGAAATGAGCCGAGGCCAATTCTGTGCACCACAATTCATGTCCTCGCCGCTCGACAGTGCACGTTTCCAGAATGCCATGAACTGCATCACGAGATCCGCGTAGTGCTCGTACATGCTGAAGAGGAAGCTCTTGCTCCGGTTAAGCAGTGTCACCTCCAGGTTTGGGTGGTTCAAGACCAAGCCAAGTTCATATCCAAAAGCAGTTTCCTCTCTTCGGAGTGGTGACTGAGTTGATGTCAAGCATGAGACCAGATCCGTGGTGCACTCGAAGCACTTTGCGGCGAGATCGAATTTTTTGGAGGCTATGCCACGGTGTGGTAGAGGCGACATAGTGGCAACAACACATTAGTGACGCTAACATAGAGAGAGAAAGAGGCAGCAAAGATAATGAGAGGGGGGCTAGGGTATGAATGAGGGAGCGATTTTCTGAAAAAGACTTCAATTTCAAAGATTGTTTTCCATTTCAACAACAGTTCCTCTAAAAATCGTCTTTGAAATGTAATTTCTATGTTGTTTTTTAGAAAATTGTTGTTAAAATATAACTGATATTTAAAAAAATGACACCACCTCCTGTAAAACGTCGTCGAATCCCCATCATAAAAGCTATCTTTTCTATCAGTGAATGTACCAATTATGTCGTTATTAATAATCGTTAACTTGTTATGGATCGATGATGTGAAAAATTAAATGCCAAGAGTATTATGCATCATTATCAATTAAAAGCACAAATACTTAGGATCTTTAATAAAAGCAACTAATGAAAAAAATGTTAAATGCTTCATAAGAATTCTAAACTGTCTTATAAAAAGTATCATCAGTTTCTTCTAAATTATGTCTTATAATAAGGACAAGAAAGAGTAATATGTGTGTGTGGGTGGTAAAATTAGACATCAATTAAATTACTCTCTCTGTCCTAAAATAATTGTCGTTATACAAAAAAGTAATAAATATGTGAAAGAGAATAATAATTTTACAAAATTAAACTTATA
>CM023955.1:20595083-20612535 GCA_013407115.1 Glycine latifolia
TCTTTCCAATCATTAAGTACGCAAGAAATTTTCTGATTTCATGCATACTTATAGTTAGGTGAGCATTCATTTCTTTTTAATGTATTCATCCTTTGCATACAAGGTTGTCAGGTGGGAAATGCAATAGCTATGTTTCCAATTGAGGAAAAAGTTTGTATTTGATTTCCTGTATGAAAGACATCTACAATTATTTGAATTAGATGTTGAATTGCCTTGAGATAGTATCAATTGCACTTTAACATATATTCTCATATATTGTAACTTTGGTTATCTCCCGATGTGATTTAGTGAAACATGTCTATTGTTCAGGGTCTTCAACGCCAACATGGTGCCATTAATGTGTTCGAGGCTGTCAATTCTTACTTCTCTTCACATGTCCTATCTCTGATTTAGTATTTGCTCTCTTCATAGGTTTATGGAGCTGAGGCAACAATAAAAGACTAGTGCAACCAGCCAATCCAATGCATAACTGCTGTTGCTTAATTATCCATTTTTAGTTCGATCCTTTCTTTTTTGACTGTAGGGTTCATCCCTTGTTTGAACTGATAATTGATTCTTGGTTCCCTTTTTTCATCTCAGGATTGTTAACTCTGGTGAGCAGTGTTTTGTACTTTCTAGCTTTTTGCTAATATAGTGTTGGTACAATAAATTGCAATTTGTAATGGGTTTAGGTTATCTGATGCTGCAATTCCAATAGAAAGTGTTAAATGGTTTTAATATTTGATGTGGTTTCAACGGTTGTATGTTATGCATTCATAGGTGTAAAATAATTTTAAAAAATTTATAAACAAACAAAGACGGTTATTATGGAAGAATCGTTTATGTAAGTTGCATACGATGACGATTTTTTCTAAATATCCATCTTTGTAGGTGTTTAAATTTAAAAAAAAAAACTGAAATAAAATACAAACAAAGATGATTATTACGAAAAAACCATCTTCGTATGTTGACATACGATGACGATTTTTAGTAAATAACCGTCTTTGTAGGTGTTCAAACTTAAAAAATCAATCAAAATCAAATACAAACAAAGACGGTTATTATGAAAAATCCGTCTTCGAATCCAGACATACAATGACAGTTACTTCTTAATAATCGTCTTCGTTTGTATTTAATTTATAAAAAAAATAAATTGAAATAAAATACAAATAAAGACGGTTATTAGGAAAAAACCGTCTTCGTATGTAGACATACGATGATTATTTTTTATTAATAACCGTCTTCGTTTGTGTTTAATTTAAAAAAAAATTACAAACGAAGATAGTTTTTTAGAATCGTCGTCGAAAGTACCCCATTTTCAATGACACGCGCAACAATGACAGTTCAACAACCGTCGTCGTATGGCTTAAATAACCGTCGTCTTAGGCCTCCTCTGTACCAGTGAGAGGTCTTATTTATAGACTTCTAATAATAATGGTCAAATTATATGATTTCGACATGTGTACAAATATATTTCTAACTACCTAGATCTAACAGTGCCTAATGTCTTCGAGTAATTCTATATTACCAACCGCTTGTAACTTCTATCTTGAATTTTGATTCAAACTTCTTATCTAGACGTTCCATTCTAATATTTGCATATTGCTTTTTATCAAAATGTCTTCATCGAAATAACAACTTTTAACTATGTAAGGTGTAACAACCCACCTCGTTGCTAGTGTATCATACTCTTAATCATGCTTTTAATCACGATTTATAATTAAAAATCCTTTAAGTTGATCATAAAATAGTAGTAAATTTTTCGCGTGAGCATAATCAATATCTCGAATCAAGACACGAATATTCAATGATGTAATACCTCGTAATACTTATATATATAAGAATCATAATTTGGAGGTGATTACAAATAACCATGGCTGAAGTGTACAAAATTTTCAAAAGAAACAAAGGATTAAATAACTACGAGTGAGTTGTCATAGTACAACTCATGCCCGGGATCTAGTCCAATGCCATCCCGGCAACAAAACACATCTATAAGTCGGGATCTATTCTAACATTACCCCGGCTATTTGGCGGCTCCATCAAAAAAAAGTATCTCCCAAACTGCCTGCTACTGCCCGTCTGCTCACACGAACACGGTTGGTGATCATCACAGGTACCAAAATCACATGGCACAAGAAGGTAAATGTGAGTTCATCATGTAAAATAACAAGTAATAGATAACAACAGTTAAGAAAAGACAATTCAGTCATCACAATATTACAACAATATCTCAGCATTTCATCATGCAATCAATTATGGACAAACCGTCCAAAAACATTTCACAATCCATCTTATAATGACTAGTCATGATGCTTGCTCCTAACTTTTCTCTCCGCATGCAATGTGGTACCATCCTGGAAATAGGCCATCACAGGTCCAAATGATAGCTGCAGCTACGTCAGGGTCACTCTGTCTTGCACAGGACTCACCCCCCATGGTAAGTAGCCAAAATGGGTGTCATAAGGATCTCCCTACAAACGTGGCCCCCCAGTACCTCGGTACTCTGCAGTCAATCATCCTATTTCTGTTTTGCAAATGAAGTATGTTACATGAGTACCATCAATGTATGACCCGACCCGGGATCAACTCATCCTGGCTAGGATAATGTCATACACCCCCCATGTACATATACGCTGACCTATTCACGGGCCCATTGATGCACTGACCGTGGTGCTCGTAAGGTTAACCACCCAGTCCCGACATCTCACATCTATACATAGAATATCACCACGACACCATCAATGTATGGTCCAGCCCGGGATCAACTCGTCCTGGCTAGGATAATGCCATATACCCTCGTGGGTATTTATGTATATCCGAACGCATTTAGATTACCATGGGCATCATCAATGTATGGCCTGGCCTGGGATCAACTCGTCCTGGCTAGGATAATGCCATACACCCTCCATGGTATCAATGCATTCAATAACTCAAGCCATCACATAGGCTGACCTCAACGTAATCACATACGTCATTCACAAACACCATAAACAAGTGAACTGGTGTGAAGTACTAGGTGTCCGGGTTGGCACCTAGCTATAACAACTTTGAGGTAAGAATCCGAATAAGGTCGGATGAGGGCGGACAAGGTCAGTCAAGGTTGGACAAGGTTGATCAAGGGAGTCCTTGGGTTTCTATAAAATACCAAAGACGGACTCAGCACTATGCAATCGATTACATAAGTACTGTAATCGATTATAACAGATAGGGCTTGTAGGACTCGATTTTGTATTAATATCACCAACCTACACAAGGTTGTTCGAGTAAGGAAACCCAATAGCTCACAAAGAAAAGGTACGAGCTCTACCGAGTAAGGAAACCCGGTAGCTTACAAAGAAAAGGCTTAAACTTAGCTATTTTAAAGAGAATAGCCCATCCCGGGTGAGGAACCCGGTAGCTCTAAGAAGATGAGCTTAATAGCTCTAAAGAAACTGCCCCGGGTAGAGAACCCAATTGTTCTAGAAGAAAGGATACAAGCTCAATCGAGTAAAGGACCCGGTGACTTTTTTCCCAAGAAAGCACGAGCTCATCCGGATTCAGGAACCCGATGACTCTTTTCCCGAGAAAGCTCGAGCTCATCCGGGTTAGGAAACCCGATGACTCTTTTCCTGAGAAAGCACGAGCTCATCTGGATTAGGGAACCTGACAGCTCTTTTCTCGAGAAAGCAAGAGCTTATCCGGATTAGGGAACCCGACAGCTCTTTTCTCTCTCTCGAAGTAACTTAAGCTGAACAGCTCTAAAGTACAATCCCGAATAAGGATCCCAGTATATCTAAGAAAAAGGAAGCGAGCCATAGCAGCTCTAAGGAGACAACCCCAGGTTAGGAACCCGATATACAAACATCCACCAACAAGGACTAAGTTACGTCCTGCATGCACACATGCATGCTACGTAAACCGCTCAGCTCGGCATACTCATCCCGGTAGCCGACATCTCAAACACAAGGGATTGATACACATGTTTAACTCTGCCTACCCATCCTGGTAGCCGACGTCACAAACACAACAGTGTTTTTATTTATATGTATATGTAATATGCTCAGCCCGACCTACCCAATCCGGTAGTCGTCGTCTTCACAAATACATCACATAAAAACATCAATTTATTTCACGCAAAACACCAGCAAACATATACATACTTCATCTCAACCATGATATCTAAAACCATTATCAACACAATAAACTCCCCTTACCTTAAACAAGAATTATTTTCTTTCAAACTAACGTGAGTTTTGTTTGAATGCAAGTTCTCACAACAACCAGGAATGAAAGGGTTAAGCTCCGTTCACGGGTTCCTCTTAACGTAGAGATTCTTCCGCTGCAGCTACGGTGGTTCTTGAGAGTTAAAGGTGGTATAGAGGGTTGATGAATAGAGGTTTCTAGGTGCAAAAGATTTTAGAGAGAAAAGAAGAGAAACACGCACATAAGTGAGAACGAACATGCTTTCGCTTCATGTGCTGCTATATATATACAGAGCTACTAAGGCAAGTTGCCAACATGTGTGAACGGACAACTACCATAATCACCATAGTTCCAACTTGCGTGTACGAACAACTATCTTAGCAAAAAAAAATTGACTTACATCCCTCAACCATAAATACCAATGCAAAACACTTTACAACAATTTGCAAGAATTATATTTAAACAATTAAGCAATACAAAATATCTATCAACTTGTAAATTTTCAGGGTGTTACATAAGGCAATGTTGAAACTAATTTCATTGAAATAGTTTTCTTCAAATGCACACTTCCTCATCAAGATGTTCTCATAAAAAATGAACTCAATTTCTCATAACTTAAGAAAATTTCTCAAACAGAGATAACAAATGCCTCTAAAAAAATAGTGTGTTCAAGTATTGGTTCTGAAGAACTTATTATTTTTGTATCAAATTTTCTCAAGGGTTCTATAGTAAATTACATTGCCTTACTACAATGTTCATAACCACTAAAGCTTAGAGAACACGTCCAATCATGGAGCAATTTTGGTGCTTATCAAGGTAAACATAATCACACCCATATGCCTATAACCGCCTTTCTCTACTAATTACGTTAGTGTATATCTCATTGTTGGTTTGAAATTTAAATTAATGAATTTCAAATTATTTTCTTGGATACTTATAAATAAAAATTATTGTAGCTACAACTCTTTACCTTTTTTCTTGTTAAACCTTAAGCCCTATTCATCATCTTCTCCCTTGTGTTGTTGTGCTGCTACTCTTTACTTCTTAGAGAGAACCCGTTTCCTACCTTCCTTTCTACTTCAAATGGCTTTATCTTCTCAACAAAACCTTTTAGTGGAAAAACAAGAAACTTCTACCAACATTGATAGAAGTACCCAAATCCCAGCATCTGCAGTGACAACATAGAGAGAAGGGGGTTTTGATTTAATCCTCATTCCTGGACATGAGGAGGAATGCAAGAAAGTTTGGGAGACTCAAGTATTACTTCTTTTCAAGTATGTTTCTTGTTCTTTTCCTTTTTATTATTTTCATATATATATATATATATATGATGTATTGTTTTATAACTTGCTAATGCTTTATAACTTGTGTATGTGATTAATGATTAATCTTTTGTATTAAAGTTATGTTGTAACATGCTGCTGACATTGTTGAAATTGAATCTTTAATAGAGCAAGATTGGACTAAACTCATTCAAGCTCGAGGAGGATTTCAAAAGACCAAAGAGAATATTATGTTGATACAAGGATCAATAGAAAAAAATGACAATTCTAAACAAGACTTAGTCAAGTAAGAGGAAGATTAGACCAATCCAAGATGAACTTCAAGTAGTTAGAGAAAAGCTTTGTGAGCTTCGAGCAAACACCTTTGTTCATTCCAAAGAAAGAAGGTAGTGTTCGGTAACTAACTGTTCGCTAGAGACCAATGAAAAGAATAAATATTTTCTTTATTCTTCTGCTAAAGAAATTGTGCAAGAATTGAAGTGTCCTCTCGAGAAGCAAAGGCAACTCGAGTTTGCTCAGAAGGAATCCATGAATGCATTATCCACATGGATTGAGGCTTTCAACGAAATGAAGAGGAAATATTACTTGAAATTTGCTAAATCTTTATCAGTTGTCAACTCTTAAAACAATTTGCTTATCATTTTATTTTGGGACAATTTTGCTCATGTAATTTCCTTTCTGAACAATTTCACTTTTATTTTCTAAGTTATAGAAATTTTTAGCTTAGTTATTACTGGTTTATAATTTTTTAGATATTTTCCATTTATGGAACCAATATAACTGTCAATATTCACTTCACCAATTGCATAAGCGTTAACCAAAAAAATATTTTCAAGAACATATGGTCCATCCTAATTTGGTGACCATTTACAATAAACTTTAGACCTTTTATGCATGGGAAATATAACTTGCCAAACCAAATCGCCAACCCAAAAATATTTTCTCTTTACCTTTTTATTATAATGCTTAACCAGATTCTCTTTTTGGCGAAGAATATTTCCAAAGCAATCAACCTTTCTTCATCTAATGAATTTAACTCATCATACATCATGTTTAAATAATCTTAAATTGGAATTTCAATTTGTCATTGTAATCAGATCAAATTCAAATTCACTTCAATAAGCAAAATAGCCTCCTACCCATACAGTAAATTAAAAGGGGTAACACTAGTTTCCCCCTTAGGTGAATTTCGCTAAGCCCATAAAGCCTTTCATGCTAAGTCCTAGGCTTTTGACCAATATGCTTTTCAATCAAACTTATCAGGATTTTACCTAACCAATTAGCTTGTGCCTAATGAGGAGTAGAAATTAATAATTTTATATTTTGAGAGCTAGAATATTGAACAACTTTTCTTCTAGTAAACACAGTTCCTTGACTATACTAAGTGTTTATGGAATGCCAAATCGAAATATGATATTTTGTTCAACAAAACTTATCATATCACCTTGATCAATAATATCCTTAAGAGGAATGGCTTCTACCCATTTTGTGAAATAACCTACTATAACTAAAATGTACTTATGCCCTTTCGATGAAGGAGGATGTATTTGTCATATGAAATCTAAAGTCTATCCTAAAAAAGATCAAGGTTTTGTCACAAAATGCAACTCATTTGCTGATACTTATTGAATTGGACCGTGTTTTTGACATTCTTCACAATATTTAGCATAATTTGTACAATCTTTAAGAATAGTTGATCGATAATATTCTTGTTGAAAGCACATCCATTTCATTTTTTGGTAGGTTGGGGAGAACCAAAAATTCCCTCATAGGTTTCTACCAAACCTATATATGATTTTGAATCCTCAAAACATTTAATTAACACTCCATTACCACCACTCTTATATAATTCATCTCCCACAATCACATAATTTACAACTTTATATTTTATTTTTAGATCAACTTGTGAACTAGGATTTTGAAGCCAATCAACCAAAAGTTTTTGCCAATCAAGAGGTGTTAATACATTTATAGTAGGAATTTTTAATTCCTCTGTTAGTTTTTCTTTTATAGTAAACAAAGACTCAAAATTTCTCTCACTTAATTTATAATTAGAAGCAATTCGTCCTAAGTCATTTTCCTCTTGTTTGTTGGAGTAACCGAGAATCTAGAAGGGGGTTTCAATACATTCTTTTCAAATGTTTACCAATTTGATCTTCAAGATTCAATTAAAACTAACCCATCAATGTAATCAAGGTTTTCTCAAAAATTAGATAATAAAGATTTTTCAACAAAGAAAATAATGAATACACATTTCTATGAAAAAAAAAGTATTATGACCCTTTTACAATAATTCTATTACCAAGATTGATCATCAAAACAAAGGTTTAGAGAAAGAGAGATTCACACACATAATTTATACTATTTCAGTCCTCAAGAGGACATTCATCTAGTTGTTCTAAGACCCCTTAGAACTTCCATTATTATAGTATCAACTACAAACACTATGCACAAGCAATTTCCTAAAATTCTACTCATTTCTTGAACCCTACAAAAGAAAGATCAAAAGTTGAAGCACTATCAACTCACAAACCCTTCATAACCCTAACCAAGGTGAAAAACTAGAAAGAAATCAAAACAGGACTGAATACACTTGAATGTGCATATGAAAATATCTTCGAGCCTTTATTTTCTCGCTCAAACCATTATGAAGAATGAATAAATCTATGGCTGAAATTCAGCGTGGTTCCCTTAGATGTCTCTCAAAAATTATTTCAAAAGATAAGATCTAATCAAGAGTCATTTCTGAGAATGAACAAGTGAGGGTATATATGTTTTTAATAGAAAAAATAGATTTAATCAATTAACAAATTGGGTAATCGATTAATTCGTTTGAACCCCTTTTGTTCTGCATTTCCATAAATTTTGTAATCGATTATCTCGTTTCATAGTGAACTTCTAAAACTTCATGGTTTTTGGAATAATCAATTATCAAATGTGGTAATCAATTATTTCAAAACACAGAGAGCTCCTAAGTTTCCAAATGCAATCTTATCGATTGCAATATGTAGTAATCGATTATTTTGAGCTACAAAAATCCCCTTCTTGACTTGGGTAATTGATTACAAAACTTGGTAATCGATTAATTCAATAAAAATTCCAATATTTCAAGAGAATTAAGTTCTCTTGCTTGTTCTAACACTTTGTAATTGATTACTTGAACTTGATAATATATTACACAGTGTTGAACTTATTTGATGGAGGTACATCACAAGCTCAAGGCCAAGGAGGAGAACTAGAAGAGCTTCCTTTGGTTAGCTTTAGGGGACCAATGACAAGAGCTAGAACTCAAGCCCTTCGAGAGCACATCAAAGCTAAATTGCACATTTTAAACAAGCATGAAGAAGCACACCAACTCAAGAAGAACAATGGCTGGATTTTGTACTCTCAAATTGAATTTAATTCTAGCACTTGTAGTGGCAATAAATACAACTTTAGTGGCAATTGTTTAATAAGTGTAGATGCATTTGTATGTGATTTTTAGCACCTGTGTAAACTTGTAAAAACTATAGTTTGCACGTGGCTGACTCAGCCATGAGTCATCACATGAATAGCTTGCACCTCAAGCTTCATTTCATTTGCCATTTCATTCCACTTGCATTTAGCTTACATTTGTTTTAGCTTAGGTAGCTTACAAGACAAGCTTGAGGACCATGGCTATATAAGGCTAGCCTAAACATATTGTACACACTTTTGGTTTAATCAATAAGAAATCTGAATTTCTTGTGAGAGTTTCTCTCTTGTTCTTGTGTAAGAACTTCTTGGATCTTATCAATGGCTTCTCAAGGCTATTGTGGCGATTCTTCCTAGACTCATGGGAGAGCTTCTCCGTGGTGTCATCCATCTTCATTCCTTGTCTAATTCCATCATCCATTGCTTAAATCCTTGTATTTCATTCACGCCACTCCTTGCTCCAAATCTTGAGTAAGAGTTGAGTTCTTGAAGATTGAATTTCATTGCAAGGTAGATTGGGGAAATCAATGTCTAAGGAGTTTAGGCATACATCATGTGGTATCTAGAGCCTAATTCTTTTGAAATTCTTCTTCAATTTCAATTTCTAGAATTACTCCAAAGGTAAACCGAAAATCCATAAATCTTAGATCTACTTCTAGTTTTCTTAAATTTCTTTAAACTTTTGGTGATTGATTCTTGTCTTGTGTTCCTACACCTTTCCTAGTAATTAGTTTCCAATTTTATAATTTCTTGTTCATCTCATGGTCTTCCTTGTTCTTGATAATTTTCTAGTTTTGGTTCTTGTCAACTTGTGTTAGTAGTTGTTTGTGTGTTTCATAACCTCTTGTTTTGATTCTAATCTCATTTCTAAATATGAATTGAGTTGTTAGAAACAAATATTACAATTTTTATATATTGTTTTTTGTGATTCACCACATTTCTTTAAGTGTTTTTGAACTTGTACAAAGCAAAACAAAAGCCTATAAAAATGTTGTGAAAGAAACAAGAAAAGGCAAAAGAAAAGCAATTAGGTGCAGCCAAAGAAAATATTGAATTGGTGGCTGGAAAAAAAGAATAAAAACAGAGTTTAGAGGAAAAGAAAAATTACAAAAGTTACAAGTTCAAATTTCCTTTGAACCAAAAATTTGTGTGAACTTGTATGACATGCAAATTTGGTGAAATTTGGCTTCTAACACTTGAATTTGCTTAATGTATCTTCTTTGTGCGGTTTTGGTCCAGAGACTATCCTTAAGTTGTCTCATTGATGCTCAATTTGAGTTTGTGCTATTCTTAAATTTTTAGCTTTTGTTGCTTGTCTCTAAATTTTCCAAAGTTTTGTCTTAGAGTTTTCTTGTTCTTGGATTCTTGAACCTAGCTTAGAATTGTTTTCTATTTCACTTTAGTAAAGAACCTTGATTGGATTGGGAGTTTTTTGCTTAAGAACTATAGAGGAACAAGAGTGGGAAAAGGCAAGAGACAAATTTAGAGAAAAAGCCTAGATAAAGTGTGCAAACAAGAGTGTGAGTGGAAAACACTTAAAGAGTGGTGAGAATTTTCCTATATACTTATGTTTTTGCTAACCATTTCTTTTGAAGGATGAGCTCAAGGGGAGAAGAAGCTTTGTCACCTAAGACCTCTAGGTTGATGAAGGCTATTACAAAACAAATGGAGGAATTACAAACCAAAATCATGAGACTTTAAGCTAACTAATTTTAGATCTTTCATCTGCACAAGGCTCTTAATGTTTGAAGAGTATCCCTATGGCACTTTGACACGACGCAGACATTGATAGAAACTTGTCTTCTCCTTTCTTAACAAAGTATGACATGCTTGAGGCAAGTATATTTTGTTACCATCATACCTTGGATGTAACTGGTCACATATACCCATCTTAACTAGATCTTGACGAGTATTCAAACCATCAATGCAATGTCTAACATCTAGATTGGACCAGTATGAAAGATCAAAGAATATTGGTCTCTTCTTCCATATGCAAGTTTCACTTGTCAGCTTCTTTTGGGTCTTTCCAAATATAATATTGATGTCCTCAACCCGCTCAAGAACCTACTGACCATTTCATAGTACTAGCACACTTTCATTCTCTTGACTTCCATTAAAAGCTTTTTTCAAACACTGGTAAGGGTGATAAGGTTTCAGAAAACATTGATGTCAAGTGTATACTATTTTTCTTCCATGTTTCAGTTGTACGTAGCTTGTGTCTTCCTCACAGATAGGGCATGCACGATGGCCTTTAACACTGTATCCATTCAAATTCTCGTATGTTGGAAAGTCATTGATGGTACAAAATAGCATTGCATGCAACTTAAATGTCTCATTTCGATACCCATCAAACATGACAATCATGTCATTCCACAACTTTGTCAAGTCTTCAATCAAGGGACTAAGATAAACATCGATGCCATTTCTTGGCTGTATTGGGCTCGATATCATCATAGAAAACATAATGTATTTTCACTTCATGCACAACCAAGGAAGCAAGTTGTAAATTACTAGCAAAACAGGCCACGAATTGTGCCGAGTGCTTAACTTGCCCTAGGGATTCATTCCATCAGTCACAAGTTCAACCATAAGATTTCTTGCCTCTTTTTTGAAATCGAGATACAAATGATTAATCTTCTTCCACTGGGAGGAATCAATTAGATGGTGAAGCATTCCACCGCAAGTTCTCCCATCTTCATTCAATGTAAGGCCTTTTGCGTCATCTCCATTAGCAAATAGATGCTTAAATCTTGGAATGATCGGAAGATACCACAACACCTTCATTGATGGTCTTTCTTTGTGTTTTCATCACTGCTACACTCGTCATCATCCTTCACTTTGTACTGAGATACCCCACCCATAGGGCATTAATGCATTCTTCAAACTCATGTTTGTACAGTATGCAATCATTAGGGCAAGCATGAATTTTCTGATACTTCATACCCATCGGACACAAAATCTTATTTGCCTTATAGTAACTTTTTGGCAATGTGTTTTCCTAAGGAAGCATATCTTGCACTACCTTAAGCAGTAAAGTGAAGCTTTTGTCACTCAACCCATATCTGGCCTTCACATTAACTAGATTTAACATCGTTAACAATAGCGTCGATGACTTCTTGCACCCCGGATACAAAGGATTCTTTGAATGAGTTTCCAATGTATCATACATAGGGCCATGTGCTTGCTCAAAAGGCTCTTGTCCAAGATCATGAATCATATCCTCTGATCTATATCTCATTTCTACATCAACCGATTCAGTTTGGAACCCTCTCTGCATGTTTGTCCATTCACCATGCTATATTCATGTCGTATAATTCTTCTTAATCTCATCACATAGAAGATGTTCCTGTATGTCATCTAATACTTGTCGTCTCCCATTCAAACAGTTTATACAAGGACAAAAATATTTTCCATCCTCATTCGGTCGACTTCTTTCAAAGGCAAATTGCAAGAACTGTTCAATTTCTTCCTCATACATAGAGCTCATGCGACTTGCATTTTCATCCAACTTTGATCCATCTAATTAATAACTCTATGATACTCACAAAGTTATTCCATGCATGAAAATGTAATGCCCCGTATGCATCCAGTTCATTAACATTCAATTATGGTCGTTAAGCGCAACAGTTAATGTTGAAAACTAATCATTACGAAAGCAATTAATAAAACGATGTCATCAACAATCCTGTATTTACATTATGTATGGTGAACTCCCAAAATATATATATACTACAGTGTACATCAATCGTGCATCCTCCCCTCAGGGATTACAAAATATATATAGGCATAATTAAAGCCAAATGAGCCAACATGCTCTCAAAATAATTGGCTCGAGGTTCACGCAGAACCATCTTGCCACTCAGGCCTCTTACCATGGGATCCACCATTCGGTCTCTAGACATTACCTGCAAAGATATAATCCTCAATCGGGGTGAGATACAATCTCAGTAAACTCAGGGTCCTTGGAGGTCTCTCCTCCCCCTAGTTTACTTCCACGACACATAGCATCAAAATCGGCATCACATAATCTAGCCACCATCGCTCTCATAAGATACATCACATGTATATCACAACACAGATGCCATTTCGTTGGGCGCTACCAACATTGGGAATGCAACACAGATATAGCAAGAGAAGATCATCCACTTAAGGGCACATTCTCTCAGGGGTTTTATACATATCAATTGACAACTTAGAGTTGTTCCACATGACTTTTGGCTCTAAGGGAAGTCCATATTTAGTCCATTCTACTGGCCAGAGAATCTCATCAATCATACAACATATCATCACAGTGTACATCATATACATGTTCTCAATTAAAAAGTAGTAACACACAATTTCAATACCACATGCATCATGACATACAAAAACCATCACTCCCTCAGAGTATGGTGGAACATAGTCAAGGAAAAAGTTCCCAAGAATGAAGAGCTTACCTGCTCTAAGTGCTACACTGACTCTCCCGGCCTCGTGGTCACAACCACCAATATCCTCTGTATCACGCTCTGTGAAAGCATGCAAGAAATCAATAACGGTTATCAACTGTTGCATGCAAGCAGTCCATAACGGGTATCAACTGTTGCATGAAAAGAAATGCTATTCTTTTTCAAAGGACCCAAGCTGTCCTGTGAGCTCATAAACCATCTTCTAGTAGCTTGCTCCAATCCTTCTTGTTGGGTTGCACTACCTTCTGTAACACTTGCTTGATCTCTCTGTTAAAAACTTTTGTTTGCCCATTAGTTTGGGGATGATAAGTTGTAGCAACTCTATGCACAACCCCATACTTTTGAAGCAAGGATGTCAATGACCTATTACAGAAATTGCTCCCCTGGTCACTTATAATGGCTCTAGGTACACCAAACCTGCAAAAAATGTTAGATCTCAAAAAATCCACAACAACTTTAGAATCATTAGTTCTTGTGGCCTTAGCTTCAACCTATCTAGAAACATAATCAATAGCAAGCAGAATATATGAAAAACCATGAGAAACAGGAAATGGACCCATAAAATTAATACCCAACACATAAAAAAATCTCACAAAAAATAATGGGCTGCTGAGACATCTCATGTCTATGTGTAATGGTTCCTCCTGCTTTCTGACACTACTAACAAGTGATGGTAAAGTGATAAGCATCTCTAAACATGGTGGGCCAATAAAACCCATAGTCCAATACCAATACCTTCCTAGCGAGGACCAAAATGACAGCCAGTAGGTGTGCCATGACAAAACTGAATAATAGATTGAATCTCATGATCTAGCACACACTTGCAGATCACTTGATCACTACCAAACCTCCATAAATAAGGATCATCCCACACATAATATTTAGCATCACTCTTAAGTTTATCTATTTGAGACCTAGATACATGAGGCAGAACAACAAATGCAACAATGAAATTCACAATATCAGCAAACCAAGGTGCAATATGTGATGAATGCAAGTGCATCAAATGCTCATCAAGGAAATTATCCCTAATAGGAAAGGATTCAACAGGTCGCTCAATCCTGCTCAAATGATCAGCAACCAAGTTTTCCGCACCACTCCTGTCCTTAATCTCAATATCAAATTCCTGAAGAAGAAGCATCCACCTGATCAATCTAGGTTTAGCATCAGACTTCTTCAACAGGTACTTCAAAGCTGCATGGTCAGTAAAGACAGTGATATGGGAGCAAAGCAAATAAGATCAGAATTTATCTAAAGCCAAAACAATAGCCAAAAGCTCCTTCTCAGTGGTGGTGTAGTTAACTTGGGCTGCATCTAAAGTGCATGAAGCATAAGCAATGACATGTGATCATGTATCAACTCTCTGTGACAACACACCCCCAAGTGCATAATTAGAGGCATCACACATGAGCTCAAAGGGAAGTTCCCAATCTAGTGACTGCATGATGGAAGAGGTCGTAAGCTTTTTCCTCAATTCCTCAAATGCCTCTTTGCAAGGCTGATTAATCATAAAGTCTACGTTCTTTTGGAGAAGCTTGGACAATGGCAATGCAGTCTTGCTGAAATCTTGGATAAATCTCCTATAAAAACCTGTATGTTCAAGAAAAAAATGCACTTCCTGCACAGAAGCGGGGTAAGGTAAAGAAGTAATAACATCAATCTTAGCTTTATCAACCTCAAGACCTCTAATAGAGACTAAATGCCCTAAGACTATATCTTCATGTACCATAAAATGACATTTTTTCAAAGTTAAGACACAAGGTTAGTCCCAATACATCGATCAAGAACTCTAGAGAGACTATCCAAACATGCATCAAAAGAGGAACCATAAACAGTGAAATAATCCATAAACACCTCCATGCAACTCTCTAATAAATCAGAAAAGATACTCACCATGCACCTTTGGAAGGTAGCAGGTGCGTTGCATAGGCCAAAGGGCATCCTAGTGTAGGAAAATGTGCCAAATGGACAGGTGAATATGGTGTTATGTTGGTCCTCTGGTGCAATATGAATCTGCATGTAACCAGAAAAACCATCAAAAAAGCAATAATGTGATTTACCTACCAACCTCTCTAGAACCTGGTCAATGAAGGGGGAGGGAAATGGTCCTTGTGAGTTGTCTGGTTAAGTCTCCTGTAGTCAATGCAAACTCGCCAACTGTTCGCTACTTTAGTCGGAATCAACTCATTATTCTGATTTTTCACAACAGTGATACCCAACTTCTTAAGGACCACTTGGACAGGTGAAACCCAAGTGCTATCTGAAATGAGATAGATGATCCCTGCAGCTAGTAACTTCATCACTTCCTTCTTCACCACATCAATAATAGTGGGATTCAGTCTCTTCTGTGGCTGCCTTACTGGCTTAATGATGAAGCTTGGTGGACCTGCACTTTCTGAAAACTCTTACACACACACAATATCATTATGCTTAATGGAAGAAATATAATTTTCAAAACCAACAAAATTAGAGTTATTTACACATGCAGCTATATCAGAACATGCAACACATAAATCATTAATTTCATTACAATCAGGACATGTAAACTGATCACTAATCATCTCAATCTCAGATTCAAACAACAAATCCTCATGCACGTCATCAACCAAAGCATCGATGATATCTAAATGAAATGCAGAATGTAAATTTTTAGTTTGTGATGGAAGAGTGTTGTTGGAACCCTAGGGTTGGAGCTGGTTTAGTGATGTTGCTAACTGCCCAGTTTGAGTTTGTAAATTTTGAATTGAAGATTCAGTTCTCTGCTGGAATTGCAAACTATTTGTTGCAAACTGCTTCACTAAATCTTCCAATGAAGGACCACTACTAGTCTGTTCATATTCTGGTTGTTGCTGTTGAAATTGCTTCTGCTAGTATTATGGAATGGAAAATTGCACTGTTTGTGTCACTGCTAATTGCCTCACTAACGAGGTCAATTCATCGAGTCTGTTGTCCAGTCTCTGGTGGTCTATTGGATGTATTGTTGGATAATTAACATGAGGATATTGGATGCACAAAGATTCATAATTAAAATCAAGTGCAATCAATTCTTTCAAGGTCCTATTATCCATAGTTTCAAAATTTGAAGAGCTACTACTACCACTACCACTATTTATAATATTTGCTAAATTTATATTAAAAATGCAAAATTGGAAAAAATATTTTTCTTTGAAATTCAAAAACACGATAGTAAATGTCTAAAAATTATTTTTGATATTTTTTATTCTTTATTTTAAATTCAAAAGCACCACAACAACTGACTAAAAATTATTATTATTATTATTATTATTTAAGTTTGAATATTTTTTTAATCTATATCTATCTATCTTCTATCTAATTTCTAGAAAAGAAAATTTGAAATTTGAAATCTTGTTTATATATATATATATATCTTCTATCTATTATCTAGAAACAAATTAACTATATTTTATCTTTTATCTATATCTTGAAACAAATTTTTGATTTTTTTTGAAAATTTGAATTTATTTTACTATCTTTATTTATCTTCTATCTATTATTTAGAAACAAATTTTTAAATTTTTGAAAATTTGTTTTTATCTATATTTATCTATATCTATCTATCTATCTATCTATCTATCTATCTATCTATCTAATTTCTATCTATTATCTGGCTGATTTTTAAAAATAATATAAATTAAATAATTAATTTGAGATTTGGGGTAAATTTGAAACAAATTGGGGATTTGGTGCACTCAAACACGCCTGGTTTGGGCGTGTTTAAACACGCCCAAACCAGGCATGTTTGAGTCCCTTATAAAAAGTCCCAAAATTTTACTTTTTCACCATTCATACCATTTCACCTTCTCTCTAAAAGTTTCTCTGCCTTCTCTCTAGAGCTTGGGAGGATATTTTCTGAAGCGAAGCCCTGCCGAGTGGAAATTTTCTGAAGCGAAGCCCTGTCAACAAGTAAGTTGATTTAACAATTTTGCATATTATTTAATCTGTTATATTTTTTAATTAGAAAAATGTTAGGATCATATGAATTTGTTAGCGACATTTATGTTAGGTTCATAGGAAATTGTTAGTGTGCACGTTGGTTTAATGTGTTGTGTTTAGGGTTTAGGGCTTGGGTTAAAGATTTAGGGTTTA
>CM023955.1:20613691-20654335 GCA_013407115.1 Glycine latifolia
TCACAAGTTGTGTGGAATGAGGGCACAACTCGAGTGTTGAAGACTCGACGTGGTAAAGTGACAGGGGGGCCACATCACGACGATATACCTGACGTCGTTTCTGATATGTTAAGTCATGCTGGCTTTCTACATGTCGCACGTATGCGACATATTCAGGTATGCAAGTATGAAATGAGTAAAGTATTTTAAAATTTATAATTGTACTTGTTAATTGATTAATATTTTTTTTTAGATGGATGCTGAGCTTATTAGTGCTCTGGTCGAGCGATGGAGACCACAGACTCATACCTTCCATATGCCGTAGGGAGAGATGACCATCACGTTGGAAGACGTGGCTGGTATTTTAGGATTGCCCACGAAGGGCAATGTCGTTACTGGAGTGACGGTAGCCGATTGGGAGACCATCATTGAGGACATTTTTGGTCACCAACCAGAGGAGGACACCGAGGTGAAAGGTGGATATTTGCGCCTATCTTTCTTTGACAGACATTTTGCGCACTGGGGTGAGGTGGTTCCTGAGTTGGTAGCCGTGACACACTTTACGAAGGCGCACATTGCTCGGCTTATTGGATCATGGTTGCTGAGCGACAGATCCAGAGGGAGCATGGTCGCAGCACATTACGTCCCGTTGCTTGCTGGGGACTTCGAGGACATCGGAAGATATAGTTGGGGGCTCAGCGGTCTTCGCACATTTGTTTAGACAAATGTGCGAGTGTACAGATCCACGCAGAAGTGACATTGGTGGATGTCATATGCTGCTTCAGGTGTAGGCATGGCTGAGATTCCCACCCATTGCTCCAGCTATTCCGCTGCCTACTCACCCGGAGTGGCATTTCAGACACCGGTATGTGTGACTATATTTTTCTTTATTGACAATTTTTTCAATTCAGTCTTATCCTATAGTATTTTAATGTTAGTTATTTTGAAATTAGGTTTAATGGTTTAGGCCAGTTTAAACCACACGAGCTGGTTTTGTATAGGAAGGCATTAGATTCCCTCACTCGGGACGAGGTACGTACAAATTTTAAGTGATTGGAAGTTTTCATTTATGGTCCATGTCGTTATATAATTATGTGTTGATGTGGTCTGTGCAGGTGGTCTAGCAACCATATGGAGACTACCACTTTGTTGGTGCATCTGAGCATCAACGACTATTGTGGATGGCAACTACTCCTATTATATGCTTCCACACAGTTGAATATTCCCAGCCGGATAGATGCATGCGCCAATTCGGGAGGGATTAGCCAATCCCACGTGCTCCCAGGAAGCTGAAGGGTGTGCATGACCTTTCCCTTCGTGGTAAACGAGAAGACAACTGGGCCCGTAAGCTTAGACCATTTATTATGCGCTGGCAGATTAGGGACCAGCACATTGACCTTCCCCCCTGCTTCAGGGGTTCCTGTCACCACACCATGAGTACATGGTTTGGTACAAGGAAAATGGGAAGCGTTTCATCACGAAGCAAGGTGCCAAGACGGGTCGTGGTGTAAGTTTTGTTGACATCATTACTTTTCTATTTATATTCATTATGATAGATAACATAGTTCACACTGATGTTTACATTTTTTACTTTATAGGTTGATGGGCTAGAGTCGTTGTACTTCGCGACACTCCCACCCAATAGCTCGGCCTTCGACATCCAGTGGGCGAACCAAGAGCTCGGTTGCTTAATGTCTGTCTTCACAGAGAGTTGTCACGTGGAGGAGGCAGGGCCACATGCACCCGCATCGCAGCTTCCGGAGGACCCACAACTATCTGTTGCAGTTAGCCGTCGACGATGAGAGGGATTTGGGCTAGAGAGTCGACGGAAAGCGATGCAGCAGGTTGCTGAGCCCATTGTAGGTCCCAGGCCTCGCACTTCTGGTATTTATAGGCCTCCAGTTATGGCATCAACGTATGGGACCCAGACATTCTATTACGAGGCTACTGAGTAGGGGGGCATGGACTACGCCAAATTCAGTAGTCAAGCCCATATGCCTCCACCGGCTGACTCCCAGACGCAGGCTGCATATTTTACTACTGCAATGACATCTGTAGATGTTGCCGTCGCTTCTGGCGACTGGACTAGTTCCCACATCGACGACATGTTGGGGTCTATTGATTGTAGTTTAGCAGCCTGTGGGGATTGGCCATCACATGAACCATGTGGCAGTGCAAATGTTGAGCATACTATGCCGTTGTATGCAGAGCAGGGCACTCCATGTCGACCTCCCTATGTCCATACGTATGGTGCAGGCCCGTCTCAGGGACCCACGTCCCAGCCAGGCCCATCTCAGCCAGCGCCCTCTGAGCCAGGTAGTTCCGAGCGACCCCGAAGATGAAGGCTACCTGATCGTCAGGCGCGTAATTGGTCGTGGCCACCACCGTCTTAGTTTTGTTTGTAACCTTTATTTTAACTTACATTTGTTTGTAACCTTTGTTTTAACTTACATTTGTTTGTAACCTTTATTTTAATCATGCTCGGTCTAATTATTATTTAAACCTGTGAACCCCGAACATATTCGATTAGAAACGCCGTGAATAACACAAATTCTTAAAAACAACTAATTAAAAAAGAAACAAAACGAAACATACATTTTAAATAAGAACGCTAATTGACGACAACAACTTGATCGTACATGTGTCATTCCATCTGGATATCTGGTTTGGTAAAAGCAGCTAAAATCTCAATTGGACAAAAACATTTCCAGTAGTTGGATTCTGCTAACATTTTGAACACGTCTTCATCGTTTATCAACTCTTTTATGTTATATTCGATTGCGGTGTCTGAATATTGTGCATGGGTTGGATGTCGAAAAAACATCCTCACCACCTGTGACGTGTGAATCCCATTAGGGGGAACCCCAACAGGTACAACTTGCTTGATGACATCCTTTAGTGTTTCAATGGTGCATCCTAAAGGAATTTCAAATTGTATTGGGTTTGTTCCAGTAAAGGCATAACCAATAAAATCCGCTCGTCGTGGTATGTTCCACTTGCCATTGTAATATAGCATTGCATCATGTTGGGGGATGATGTTCGATCGAAACAGGTTGAGTATACCATCTGGTGTTCTGTTGATGGTACATAATATTTCTATAGGGCCAGCACCCGACATTTTGTCATTGCACATTAACATTGTGCAAACATCATCATCATTTGTGAGTTGTAAAGAATGAAAAAAATAGTGCTGACCTGCATGTAGGGATGGTTGTCGGTAGTGAATTTCATCAACAACATGGTCATTGCTTAGCAGTAGGGTGTCGTGTATCCTACTCTTCAATGTTTGAAAAGAACAGTCATCAGGAACTCGCATTGGAATCGGTGAAGGACACTGAAAAGAAACACCAATTTCGTTGTGTTTCATTGATCCATTTGGAAAATGAATGCTAATTTGGAGTTAGCAATTGTCTGACTGCTTGTTTCTCCTAAAAATGTCATGCTATTCAGATTGAATTTTTCTTCTGGAGGTGTGTTGTGTGGTAGTGGTGTGTTCTGTGGTAATGTCTGCCTTATATAGGGGTCAATGACGCCCTACTTAGGCGTATTCAACCACGCCCTTGTTAGGCATGTTCAGTGACGACCAATTTGTTAGGCGTGTTCAATCACGCCCTTGTTAAGCGTGTTCAGTGACGACCAAGTTGTTAGGCGTGTTCAATCACCCCCTAGTTAGGCGTGTTCAGTGACACCCTTGTTAGGTGTGTTCAACGACGCCCTAGTTAGGCGTCTTCATGTATTGTTCGCATTTCTAATATAAAATTTTTAAAAAAATTCAATTAACGTCGTACGTGTAACGTAAATAATGCTAAATAAAAAATAATTAAAAAATAAAAATTGATGTGTACCACAACTAAAACATTATCGTCGTACGTGTAACACTACATATTTATAAATCAAATACATATAACATACCACTGATCAATCAAACATAATTACAAAATCATGAAACACCACCCCGAGTAGGACAAGCTCTACGATTATGTCCAACTTGCTTGCACAGACCGCATTTAGGAAGTCTCTGAGATGTTTCGACTTTGTCCATCTCGTTATGTAGTCTAGTGTACCTTGGACGACCCTTTGCACGCAACATTGACCTGTCAGGTATGATAACTGGATCTTCACTTGGGGAATAGCAAGTTCATTACCAATTGGCTGCCAAGGTAATGAATAAGCCTCAACCAAGTTGGTTACCAGGAACACATCATCCACATATTGCAAAGGATTCTGACGGATATATAAAGCAGTAGCTGCGGCGTGGCTACAAGGGTATTTGAAGGCCTTAAACTTGCCACACTGACAAAAATGCTCTGTTAGGTTTACTGAATATGACCTCTCCCAGCCATCGTCCATCTCAAACGAAGTTTGCTGAAGGTTATATGTGCGTACATTATGCCCTGCAGCAACGGTCTGATTATGCCTCAAAGCATCAACGACATTTTTACAATGTCGTTGTGAATGCTGAAGCTGTGAAGTAGCCGCCTGACCCCTGCTCACAAAATATTGAACCAAACGACTGTATGTGTGCTTCACCATAGCAGTGATAGGCATATTTCTTGCTCCTTTGAACACCTTGTTGACTGATTCAGACAAATTTGTTGTCATATGGCCATATCTTCTCCCCTCGACATCATATGCACGAGTCCACTTTTCCTTTGGAATGTTGTCAATCCATTCTGCAACCTCAGGACTGGTATCACGGAATCGTGCAAACACTATGTCAAATTCAGGCTTACAGGGAGTATAACCTGCACAATTATAATATCATTTACATTAGTTGGGTAACACATTTATGTCAGCTTAATAAATGACAAATAATTGTTAACATACCCAAAGTCATGAGGGTCTTCTTCAATCTTGCATTCGTGAATCTTTGATTGAAATTACTGGCAATATGACGAAGGCAAAAAACGTGATGCGCAAAAGGTGGTTGCCAACCGGCATGATTCTGTACTGCAGATATAATACTCCGGTGCCGATCTGAAATGAGGCATATATTTTGCATTTGGGTTACATGGAAGCGAATGTTAGCAAGGAAATATTCCCAAGCTTCCAACGTCTCCCCCTCAACAATGGCAAATGCCAATGGCAGGCATCCATTATTTCCATCCCGACTCGTGGCAATCAGTAATTTTCCTTTATACTTGCCATATAAGTGAGTCCCATCAATTTGAATGATGGGTTTGCCAAATTTAAAAGCCTCACAACATTGTCTAAAAGTCCAAAACATGCGCTGAAACACACGCTTACCTCGTACCAGTCGATGTGCCACATAATAAGCATTGGTTTGAATATCAAAAAAAAGAACCTGGTGAAAAACGAAGCATGTAGTTGCACCACCTCGGCAAAAATGCATAAGATTCTTCCCAATCCCCATAAATCGTTGCCATTGCTCTCTGCTTCGCATACCATGCCTTATAATATGAAACTTTAAATCCATAGCTATTGGTGATCCTCTCCTAAACCAATGCAATTGACACGGCCGGTTCCTCCTTAACCATTCCTGAAAATGAAATTGTAACATTCACATTAACAACAAACCTTAACACTGTTATATTTCTCATATCAAGCCAAAATATTGAGTTCATACCTACTACAAGTGAAGCAATAATATCAACATCAAGTTGTCTGTGATCTTGTGTTATGTGGTCATTCAGGCAATTGTGTTTTCCACCCTATCTTGAAACAACCCACTTCTCACCGTACATTGGTTTAAACACCCTAACCCTCCAAGGGCAACCATCGTTGTGAGCAACACACTTCATGGCAAACCTGTCAGGCTTGCTCTCAACCACAAATGCTTCTTGATGCTCCCTCATCAGATTATGCTTAATTGCAATTTGTGCCTCCTTTTTGGATGGAAATTCCTGTTGAACAAACAAATCGTCCCCTAATTGCCAGGGACCTTGCACTGAACCCGAACCTAAAGCTGAACCGGTAAAAGATTCTTCTTCGCTTGGGTGATTCCAATCAATATATGTGTAATGTGGAATTCCGTCCCAAAAAGGAATAACCGCACCACCTATAAATACAAAACAGTTGAATAAACATACCATGCAAACTAAAATACTATAATATACAGATATACAAATATCATACCACTTCATCATTCATTTAGGTCATGTAACATACCTTCAATAGGTTGTTCCGATTGCGTTGATCCAACGTTCGGATGATGACGCATTCTAGACGACCCCACGTCAGTGTGTTGTTGGAATGCAGTTGCATGCACACCAGAATCTTCATCATTATCGGACGCACTGGCATTCTCCTGAAGAAGACGATCTTCCATTGCGAGATTTTCATCATCGTCATCATCTTCATCGTCATCCATAACCCAAGTTGGGTCATGTGAATCTTCCTCAGGCATGTTTACACCTACAGCACCATATGATGATGCAATATGTGTAGAATTAAAAGTGACTGACCTCGTGGGTAAAACAACATCCTTTGCTACGGTATAATCCACATACAACTCTAAAAAATTCTTCCTTGCCTGATTCAAAAATTCTTCAATCACCATTTCCAATTCTTCATCATCCTGTATTGGAAACCACATGTATTGTTCATGCTGCCATAATCTTGCCGTCAGCAAAGTGATACATGGCTTGTCATGTAGACCTAATTTTGGACGTATCTTCTCATGCAAATCATCCAATGTTGTTTTTCGCTTGATACGTGTCATCCTTTTCTCCCCTTCAAAGGCAATACCTGTTTGCCCTTCATTTTCCTTCCGTTGAAAAATAAGACTACACGAACACACTCCTCATCACCTGAACTCATTTCCTCCCCTCAACTAAAACAACTACCTCAAATTTTAAGAAACAATAAAATAAGTTGAAAAACATAAACCCTAAAACAAACGCCTGAACCACACAAACACCCAAAACCCTAAATTATGAAACCTAAACCCTAACCTAAACCCCATAAGCCCCAACCCTAACCCCTAATCAACACAAACGAAACACTAAACCATTAACCTAAACCCCCAAACCCTAACCCACTCAACACTAACACCCAACAACACACACGCTAAACCATTAACCTAAACCCCATAAACCCTAACCCCTAACCCTTAATCAACACAAAGGAAACACTAAACCATTAACCTAAACCCCCCAAACCCTAACCCACTAAACACTAACACCCTACAACACACACGTTAAACCATAAACCGCAATCCCTAAACACTACACATTAAACCAACATACACACTAACAATTTCCTATGAACCTAACATCTATGTCGCTAACAAATTCATATGGTCCTAACATTTTTCTAATTAAAAAATATAACAGATAAAATAATATGGAAAATTGTTAAATCAACTTACTTGTTGGCAGGGCTTCGCTTCAGAAAATTTCCACTCCCAAGCTCTAGAGAGAAGGCAGAATAACTTTTAGTCAGAAGGTGAAATATGAAGGCATGGTTAAAAGTGAAATTTTGGCGCCTTTTATAGGGGATCTGGTGCACTGAAACACGTCTGGTTTAGGCGTGTTTAAACACGCCCAAACCAGGCATGTTTCAGTGAACCAGATCTCCAATTTGTTTCAAATTTACCCCAAATCTCAAATTAATTATTTAATTTATATTATTTGTAAAAATTAGCCTCTATTATCTAGAAACAGTTTTTTTTTGAAATTTTGAATCTTTTTTTATCTATATCTATTTTCTATCTATTATCTAGAAACAATTTTATTTTTTTGAAAATTTGAATTTATTTTATTATCTTTATTTATCTTTTATCTATTGTCTAGAAACAAATTTTTAAATTTTTGAAATTTTTTTTTGAATTTTTAGACCGATAGAATTATACTATACTATTATCTAATTATGAGTGGATTAAAGTTGGCACACAATGAACCGTGTCCCCGACAACAGCGCCAGTTTTGATAACGACTGTCGAATCGCTTCAAAACAAATAAAATTATGCTAATTTTGTAGCACAAGATTAACCTAGGTTGACTCAGAGACACAATCAATTTGGTTCAAAATTTAATTCAATAATAAACAATAGGGGGATTTTAATCGAACAGTCTATAGGCAATGAATAAAAATTGCAGAAACACAAACAAGAATTGAAGAAAAATGCAGAAACTAACAGAATTGATAAAAGGTGTTGTAAAACATATTCATGAATATCAATCTAATTCACCAAACCAAGCAATCCACATTATCATAGTTCTCATATAATGATTGAATTATGAAGGTTAATTCAATATCATTAAAAGCAGTTCAATCGAATTAACTCCTAAATCAATTGAAATCACAAATTGGATTGAAATATCATCCAACCAATCTATGATTAAAATTCAAAATTAGGAAATAAATCTATAACCTAATCTATTTTCAATCCTAAACATATTCATAATCATGAAAATTGAAAAGAGGATTGAAGAAGAAGATGAACATTCACACATAAATTAAAATACCAAACCAAAACTCAAATTCTTCTTGCTTGGACTAGATCCTTGGATTGATTGATTGTTTAGCCTTTCATGATCATCATCAATGTAAAAGCCACGAAATTTGTATGAGAAAAATAAAAGAACAGAGATGAAAGGAAGAATAAAATTAAAGAACAATGAAGAACAGTTGAGAGAAAAAGAGAGAGAACTTTTTAATTCTGAAAACTTTTAAAAGAGAATACAAAAACTATTTGTGCTAAAAAGTAAAGTCTTCTCTCACTAACTAATTGCACTAATTTATAGTAGCTGAGTCAATAGGAAAGGATGGGTCATAATTAGGCCCATCTAATCTAACTAATTGCTAATTACACAAATTCGCAACCCAAAACTCAAGTGCAGGGATTTTGACTTCTAAGCCTGAAATGACCCTCAAAATGACAGAATTATCCTTGGCTTATTTCTGACAAAATTTTAGATCTTTTTCTTGTCTTTCTAGGGACTACTCATATGTGCCATTTGGAGTTCTATAGAGCTATCTAGGTCCTGCACAAGGAAGATAGATCAAGTAAGCAAAAAACTCTGAAAATAAGCAACAATTATCAATTAAGTCCACTTGTTTGTCTAAGACAAAAACTGAGTTAGAATGAGAAAATAAGAGTCCAAGAGAAGTTAAATAAGCTAAGAAGAATAGAAAATATTAAACTAAAAATAGTCAATTAACACCTTGACGCAAAGTAAAAGATTCCCTGACGCACTCACGTAAAACATTGAATTCTCTATCGCCCTGAAGTAAAGCAAATGATTCCCTAACGCACTGACGTAAAACATCGGATTCCCTAACACCCTGACATAAAGTGAAGGATTCTCTAACGCACTGACATAAAACATTTTGTAAATATGACAACTATTTTTATTATAAAACTAAGAAATTAGCAATAACAAAAATCACAAACTTGACACAACTTTATGCAAACACATAGTAATACAACAACAAACAATACACATGAGGACTACAAATTATGAAATAATAAACATAAAAATCAAATAATTTAGGGGGCTTTTATTCAAAACTCGATTCAAGGTTCATTACTTCATCAAGGTATTCATCCAAACCCTTCAAAATCCAAGAGCTTGCAGAAATTAATGGTAGTGTTGCACATGTCTGTGTGAGTGTATCCTCAGTGGTAACATATAACTCAACACATATGAAGTTGTCGAGTTACCCAAATATAGAAAACATTGTTGTTATGTCCTCATCATATTGTAGTTTTCATGTTGTATACTGAAAACAATCACCCACAAATGATATAGAGCATCTATAATGGATGTGCATCATCAGTTTACCTTATGGTAGGCTAATCTTGTTTTCAATAGCTTGCTTCAAGGCATCAAGTGTCATGTTGTTAAGTTGAACTATCTTTGGTTCACTACTTACAAATGTTGACCTATGTTGAGTTGTTGTAATGGTGCCATTGTAATGCACAATCATAGTGATTGGTGATGAAGTCATTCTTTGGCTAACAGTAAGGTTGAGATCAGGTATTTGTGATTGAGGTGATGTTTCAAACAGCCTCAGTGTAGACTATATTTATAATGTTTAATGACTTGTCACATGCACTTTAAAAAGCTATGGTCAAGATACGATCGACAAAATCAACGCATATGATATCATTGATTGGAGCACACTAATAAAGAACGATTGAGATCAAACTAACAAATTGTGTTATTGTTCATGAATTATTGTTTTGATATAAATTGTGTTATTGTTCATGAATTATTTTTTTCCTATAAATACAATACATGTAATGACCCCAGATATGTACACAGACTCACTTAATTTTGTTGTCATATATCTCTCTTTAACATCTTCTTTACATTAGTACCAAACCCTAAACCATGGAACCTGGAGATGCTCATTTTCTTTAGAAACAACACCTTCATGGATCTGGACAAGTATGTAGTACGTTAAGCTTTAATGTTAATTATGTTACCACTTTTAAATAATCATACCATAATGTCAATGTATATGTTATTGTTATTTTCATTTTTGCAGGTAGGGTTACTCATGGATATGGATCTTTAAAATCAAATCCATATTCAAACCATATCAGTTTAAATGGTTTTGATCCATTTAATTGGATATGGAATTTAATAAATAGTTTGGATATTTTTTAAACAGGTTTTAAACCAGATCTAAACCAAAAAATCCATTTTTAAAAAAAATTTAAAACCCATTTATTATTTAAAACAATATAAAGTGAATCCATGACTTTGCAAGTAAACAATACATCTTTATATGAAAGCAAAGAGAAATAATGCCAATCTTCATATCCCAAATAAGCAATTTGCCTGAGAATTGCAATATATTTTTTCCTCACAAGTTAAAACTAAACCAAACGGACAACATAAATAAGAACAAACCATTAGCCACACACCACATACCAAACAACATTAAACCAAAAAATGCCAAAGCAGTCTCCATTCTTCATCCAAAGCAAGTGAGGCAGCATAAGCAATATCTTATAAGGAAAACATTTCTGCAAAATAAAAAGAGACATTTAGCTACTTAGCAAATCTTAATTTATTAGGTAATAATATACTATCTAATCAATTTATTTCATTTTACCTTCCTCAAATTTCTCAATTTCCTCGAATTCCTCATTTGTAGACACTAGTGAAGGTGCCCCTTTTAACCAATCTTAAGTGCAAATAAGAGCTTCCACCACTACTACAAAACAACAAAACAACGACGGTGCTAAACCCCTTATGATGACAATTGTACAACCGTCATCGTCACACGTGTCATCCAAAACCATGACATTCGACGATGGTTGTAAAAACCGTCTTTGTTGATCAATTTTTTTTACATGCTTTTGAAGACGATTTTTAAGTCAAAACTGTCTCTGTTTGTTTATATACAAAGATGGTTTTGGCTTAAAACTGTCTTCGTTGGTCCCTTTTTTTGCTAACATGTCTACAAATATAAAGACGGTTTTGACTCAAAACTGTCTTTGTTTCACCCTTTTTTTCCTTATATGTCTACGAAGACGATTTTTATGTCAAAATCGTCTTCGTTTGTTTATATACAAAGACGATTTTGACTCAAAATCGTCTTTGTTTCACCCTTTTTTTCTGACATGCTTTCGAAGACCATTTTTAAGTCAAAACCTCTTTGTTTGTTTATATACAAAGACGATTTTGGCTTAAAACCGTCTTCGTTGGTCCCTTTTTTTCGAACATCTCTACGAAGACGATTTTTAAGTCAAAATTATCTTTGTTTGTTTATATACAAAGACGATTTTGGCTTAAAACAGTCTTCGTTGGTCACTTTTTTTTCTAACATCTCTACAAAGACGGTTTTTAACTTAAAAATCGTCTTTGTTAGTTTATATACAAAGACAGTTTTGACTCAAAACCGTCTTTGTTTCACCCTTTTTTTTCTTACATGTTTGTGAAGACAGTTTTTAAGTTAAAACCGTCTTTGATTGTGTATTTACAAAGACGATTTTGCCTTAAATTCGTCTTTGTTGGTCCTATGTTTTTTTTCCAAATTGCTTTCTATATATAATGGTACTACCAAATGAACCAATGGACTAATATATAACTAAATTTACACTTATAAAAAAACCACATCAAAGAATTTTTATTCTATAAAATAAATAACAAACCAAATTGTTAGTACACTAAAATTTGGAATTCGGCTTAGCACTGTAAAATGCCCTTCGACACGGAATTATGTCAAATACCATGGAACATTATATTAAATGTAAATGATTTTATGTAACATCATTAAAACAAACATCCTAGTTTATAGCCTGCAACATCCTAGTCATCACACCAATTAAAGTAACATACTATATGGCTAATATTGTTGCTGTAGTTGCTTGATCATCAACCAAACCATGTGGTTCTGTTTAACTTAAATATATCCTCCATATATCTGCACTAAGAAGAATTAGAAAAAGAAAGAAATATAGGCATAATTGGATTCTTCATCATCCTACTAAATAGTAGAGAAAATTGAAATTGTTTAATGTTAGTGTCACACTACAGCCAAATACAACCATTTAATGATACAAATATCATCAACCTATTCCCATGCATGAAACAAGCATATGTTCCATGTCTCTACAAAATATATTCAATAGTATATGTGAACAATAGGTGTATGCAGTTGTAATTTTATAACTTATAAGAATAAACATGCAAGGATAGAATGTCAATGGTTACACCAAAAATAAAAAAATTACCACACCTAGAGAAGTTCAGCAATTGCCCATTATTTTAGTGATTACTCAACTGACAGTGCTCCATAACAAGTTCATAAATTCCATTCAGGCCGTACTATCAAAATTCCAAATCAATATCACGGTCTCTAGATTCTATTCCTGCAGATTTATTTGTCAGCCTGTTAGATGTTTGCAAAATTGTGTCATTTTTAACTTGTTGAAACAAATGCAACACAAGCCAACCAATTGAAGACAGAAACCTATAAGAGTAAAACAGGAAAAAATATGAAAAGGAAAAAATAAGAAAACTACTTCTAGGTAAAAATAGACTAACAAATGATAGAAGAAAATATGACCAAAAGATAATGTCTTCCAGAATCTGTAATTTATACTAGCAGTCCAACATGACATTAGGTTAATTAGACATTTTCTAAGAGAGAAACCAATAAGTATATTACAAGCCACATCTCCGAGGCAGTACACTAGTGAATCTATTTCGTGCAAGATGCAGGAGAAAAATAACCATCCTTCTTCTAGAAACAAGCAACTCCATGATAAAATGCTCATATTGCATGCTTCCAAGGCCAAACACACCATAGTGAAGATTTTGAAGCCATCCTTCTTTATCCTTCTCCTAAAAATAATTCGTATTGCGGGAACTTGAGAAGAAAAATAAATAATTTTGATGTGCTGAAGTTGATTTAGAATGTTGTTAAAGACATGCAATTAATCTATTTACTCTGATATATACCATATCTCATTAATGTTGGAGTGAGAATTCAATATTATTTGAGAAATATTATGTGATATAAGAATATAATTAATATGATCTTTAACTTTTAAATGAATAATAAATATCCATAATTTTATTAACTTATTGAACAAAAATAACATTTAAGTTAATTGGCTTCCTTATATTTAAACAATGATACTGTATTACTTAATCATTGCATCTCATTTTAAACCTTAATAAAAAAATGAAAACTAAATTTTACATTAAAAAATATTTTTTCATCAAGAAATATGTATTCGAAACAGAGGTTATATATATATATATATATATATATATATATATATATATATATATATATATATATATATATATATAAATAATGATTAGTACGTGAATATATAAAGCGGAGACCACAAGGAATATGTATAGTACTTGTCCAATTCCTAGAGATAAGCTAATCATTATTAAAATTTCAGAAAACCAAGCCATGTTTCATGCTTGTCATGATAACGATCACCATGATATATTTCCATTATTTGACAAATTCGGATTGTTTAGATTATGTTACTTCATTTGCAATATTTTACATTGTTTTAAAAGGAATACACACCCCCCAACTTTGAAAGTGTCAAAAATGCAAATTGGATAAACTCAAAACAAAACTAAATTTCAAAAATCTAAAGTATTAGAAATAAAATTATTTTAAATGTTCAAATCGGAAGATACAAAAGAAAAAGTTATAGAAAGAAAAGGAGGACTTTGTTGCGAATAATTAACCTTAGCGAAAATCTCCATCTTAAAATATTAAAAATATTGAAAAAAATCAATGCGTCATAATCAAAGGGAAATATAATAGAAATAATAATAAAAGATAGGGCGATAAAAATAAATAAAAACAATAACGACAAAGAAAAACTAGGACAAGTTTGGCTTTCTCCTAAGTAGATTGTGTAAGTAAAATTTACAATACTCATAATTTTTAAAGAAAAAAATGTGTACGTGAATTAATTATATGTGTCAAGTGTGTAGAAACAACTCCAACCTGCAAACTGCATCACCAACAAATCGAAACATAAGGTACACATGAATATGATTACAGCCTCTCAATATTCTATTGTTATTAATTTTTACGAATAAATTATTAATGACTCTATAGCATTAAGCAAACAACCATAACAAATTCATAAATTAAAACCTATAGAACAACCATATCTAATTGAGGATTTAAATCATGTTGTACCTCAGAGCTGTATCATAGGAATTGTGAAAGCTGTAGTCTTTCCGCTAAATGTCAATATGTTCAAAATGTCAAGATCTCCTTAATATCCAAAGCCTCGGTCTCTAAGGATTCTTCCAAGTATTTATCTAACTCGGATTTGATTGGTCCACTTGATTGGAGGAATTGATTATAGCCATAACGATCAATAATACATTCACTTGACTTAGTTGATTGTAGAAATTGACAATAGCCTTAACGATCACTAGATTGAGTTTCTTGTGACTCACTTTGAATCCCCTTTGTTCTACCACTGTACTCCTCAAACAAAGATTTCAAACAAGAGAATAGTTTATTTTGTAACATAGTTGCCAAATCACAATCAAAAACTTGAGAAATATGCCAATTTACAAAAATCAATTTATAACAGGGATCTAAGACAACAACAATCAATAACAATATGTTCAAAATGTCAAGATCTCCTTAATACTTCATGTATTTAGCACAACCCAATAGATCCCTTCCACTGAGAGCAATTGGCACAGCCTGTGCCTGGATCGAAGTTGGCGTGGTGCATTCATGGTAAGCAGTGATACTAGGATGCAAACACTAAGCAAAAGAAGGTTATAATTGTAACTACAATGACAAGAAGAACTGCAAAAGCAATGCTTCCCCCATCATACCATCATTCAGCCAAGCACCATGTATAAATAGGCATATAAATAGAACAGATGGGTCACAAAATAAAATGCTTACCCAGTTTTAGTGGAACATTTATTACTTACCCAGTTTGCTTGTTTTTTTTTTAGTAGCAAGTCATTCAAGAGCTTGACATCTTCGAACTCTCCATTGTAAGTTGAACCTAAGATTGCAGCAACACAAATAGTGTTTTCATCAACCAGTTCAACAGCTTTGGCAGGGTCCATCACATAGTAGCCTTCTCCCACAAATTAAATGTAACAAAACCACAAACTGCACTTCAACTAAAACATAGATAATAGCTAGATAGATGGATATACATTGTGTAACTTTAGGCTTCCTCAACTTTCAGTACTAGACTCATTGTTCACAATGAAGCTGTCATGCTCATTCAAGAGCAGTTTAATTACCAAGAACATATAAATAAATGATACAATAAAAAATATAAATATAATTTTTTTAATGAAAATGTTTAAGTATTAAACTGATTATTAGTTAGAGACCCCAAATAAAACAAAAAGTGTTTCAGTTGAAGATATTCTCTTTTTTTCTCAATTAACCATGTAATTATGGAAGGGAAAGGAATACAAAATACAGGTACATTGCCAACACTAGCTACTCCTGAAAAGCTAGGCTGCCATAAGCCCTATGAAACCCTAACACGAATAATTAAAGAGAGGATTAAAGAAATAATATCTTATTATCATTGAGACTGTTTATTAACTATATGTCTAGGTCATGTTTTCTGTATCAGAGCTCTATGATATTTAACTTTAGTTCAAATCGATGCATGTGACCGGTTTCAATCATCTCAATTGAGACCAGGGTGTAATGTTTTTCTTCCAAATAAATAAAGTTTCTTTCTTGGACTATAGATCCCTCCCTTGCCACGCCTCCTTAATCCCACTTTGATAGTGTTGAGTACATATATTTGAAAAACTAAGAAGGAATCTTTTCATATATGTAACCATAATGACATATACAAAAGACGCATATATATATATATATATATATATATAACAAAATTATTACTAAAATTTGTAAAACGAAGAGCAAGGAAAGGAAGGAAGACTACCTAAATATGGAAACCAAAATAATTGGGTTTTGTTCGGTTGAGTGAAACTCATAGTATTAGAGCCTCACATTTTTATGAAACATGTTATTTTTAGAACCATAACAGCTGAACTTTTACATTAAGTTGAGCAGTAAAAAGCATTTCAAATGCAAAGCAACTCTACAAATGAGTAAACGATAACTTTTTCAGAAAATATCAACTCACATGCAAAAAGATTCTAACGTTCCTCAAAAGTTTTACAAACAATGATAAAATAGCATCTAATTGTTGGAGTACAACTGTGAGGTAAAGTCTCACATCGGATAAAAATAGAAAAGTTGAGCACCATATAAGTGAGGAGAAGACCCATAAATTTGAGCCTTAAGGTTTTAGGTTAAGGTGTGGTGTCTAGTTCACTTATATGATTACTCATGACCCATTGGTGTAAATCTCCCCGATATTTACCCCCATCGATTCCCCAACAATTGGTATAAGAGTCGATGGTTTGACTTGGTGACCAGCTCAGACGAATAAAGATGGTGGCGATGGATCCATGAACATGGAGATCTATTGTATCGAAAGTCTTCTTAGCGGGTGAGTCCATGCATGGAGGCCAGGCAGTGAGTTCCGCAAGTGTTGCAACGGTACAAGGTACTAGAGCATCTAAACTCTAATGACCACCATGGAATACTCGTGGAAGATAATGACTTCCACTTAAGGGGGAGACTACCATGTGGGAGAGACTCGCTTGAGGGGGAGATTGTTGGAGTACAAGTGTGAGGTAAAGTCCCACATCAGATAAAAATAGAAAAGTTGAGCACCATATAAGTGAGGAGAAGACCCATAAACCTGAGCCTTAAGGTTTTTAGGTTAAGGTGTGGTGTTTAGTTCACTTATATGGTTACTCATGACTCATTGGTGTAAATCTCCTCGATATTTACCCCCCTCGATTATCCAACAAGTGGTATCAAAGCCGATGATTCGACTTGGATTTTTGGATTGTTGTATATTATGCTTCTCACAAGTTTACAAATAATTACATAATCTCATCATTGCCTCAAAATCATAGAGGCATGGACCAAATGAGCAAGTAATCATGATCTTGAACTCAAATTCAAACTAAACTTTGTTAATCTCACAACAAGCCTTTCCAATCAAATTAACTAAGCATCAACCTTGATTCAAAAAACTTACAATTTATAAAAGAAACAAATCAATCTTCTGGAGTACTCCAGTCATCAATTAATAAAAAATAATTACTATTGAAACTCAACTAAGCTATTCCAGAATCAAGGTTAACATAAAACATTTGATTGGAGTCGACTTATAAAAAGGGACGGAGGGAGTAGAAGAAAAAAATACAAGACCTGGGCATTGAAATTAACTATTGAACCCAACAGACTAACCTCTTGAGACAACACATCATTGTTTTTCATAGCAGTAAGCCAAAATACAGGGACTCCATCATCTACACAATCAAATGCAGGGACTCACACCATTGAAGTATCAAAATCAATCTGCACCAACACATCCTCCAATTGATACCTTCCAATCACAATAGGGTTCCTCGGATTCTCACCTCCATCAACAAACCCAAAGCACATAACATCGTCGTTCACCTACACCATGGAGTTTCTTCCTATATGCTCCACTTCACCATCTTGCTATGTAGGACCAGATCAATGACCGAAATGTTGGACCCCACTTGGGAGCTTCCAACGTTGTTGGATTCGAAGCAAAGGCCAAAGGGGTAAACTGGATCAACACTTTTCATGTTCATAGACGAGAAGCGACTTTCAAATATGCGCTTTCAAAGTTTGCATACATTGAGGTTTGGAGAGTGGTATAAGGCACCACCGTGCTCAGCTGAGCACCCCCACCCAAGGGGGTTTCCAAAGAAACCTTTTTGTCATTGATTTTGACGGAGTTAATGTTAATGGAAGGGTGTGTCAGTGTTTGGTCTTGGTTTGCAACAAGGGGTGTGAAAGGTAGAGCTCTAAAAATTTCAGACCCGAGTTGGGATTCAAGCGCCACATTCCTAAATTGAACAACCCTAGAAGAGGGAGAGAGGCAAAAAGTGATTTTTCTGAGTTCCAAGCGAGTGAAAAACCTGAGACGAAAAAGAAGTGTGAGATCTATCAAGACCTACCATGCCTTTAGCACTGGTGGCTAAACCGTTCGATAGAAGAGTGGGTGGGCACGTGAAGAGAAACTCGTGAGAGCGATTAATCACTAGGTCTTCCACAAGCTCTCCTTCGATAACCCTTTTCCTCGTGATGTTGTTCTCTATAGGAATTTGACATGGCTGATCTTCTTCTATGGGATCTTGATCTATGGGTTTGGGAGATTGAGTGGAGGAGGTGGACGAAGAGGGGGTTCGTTGTGGAGCCATTTAGGAATCAAAGAGTGAAAGAGAGAGTGAGAGGGAGAGTGATAAATGCACATTAAGCGCAAGATCGAGATTGAGTAGAGGGAGAGATAAAATTTAAAATACAATGATTTTTAAGACGATTTTTGAGAAACCATCGTTGATGGGTAGTTTCTAAGACTGTTTTTGTAAAACCGTCTTCTTGAAAGACCTCATATTTACAATACTGCCACTGCCTTGTATATTAAGACGATTTTGAAGGATCCGTCATTGAAAGTTTGTCGTAAAAGACCTATTTTGTAGTAGTGCACCATTTTTGGTGTTAGGGAGCTACGGTATGAATCAAGCACTCTTCCATCGATCCTAAATGCCGACTTAGAAGCCACAGTGGTGACAACCAACACATCTCTTGCAATATTTGCAAGAATCGAAAATTGTCCAAAATTTAATCTCCACCAATGTAGAATATCCAAAGCCTCAGTCTCTAAGGATTCTTTCAAGTATTTATCTAACTCAGATTTGATTGGTCCACTTGATTGGAGGAATTGATTATAGCCATAACGATCAATAATACATTCACTTGACTTAGTTGATTATAGAAATTGACAATAGCCTTAACGATCACTAGATTGAGTTTCTTGTGACTCACTTTGAATCCCCTTTGTTCTACCACTGTACTCCTCAAACAAAGATTTCAAACAAGAGAATAGTTTATTTTGTAACATAGTTGCCAAATCACAATCAAAAACTTGAGAAATATGCCAATTTACAAAAATCAATTTATAACAGGGATCTAAGACAACAACAATCAATAACAATATGTTCAAAATGTCAAGATCTCCTTAATACTTCATGTATTTTGTTTATATATTTTTAACCATTTACTTTATACCCATGTCCTTAGACTTACACGCTTCATTGATCTTCAATTTGACTCCAAAGGCCTCTAACATGTACATATTAGTGGACACATAAGATGAACCAGAAATACACATAGTAGCTTCATAAAAATACTTCAAAAAATGGTAACATTGAGTGTGCATAGTCCCAATCTTGACGAGTAGGCACACTTTTCCCTCCTCCCTTCTTAACTCACTAGCATACTTTCCATCTCAGAACTCAAGTTTTGAAAATGTCTCTTACTGTTTTAAAGCCGCCTCTAACAACAAGTATGTTAAATTCCACCTAGTTTCAACATCCAAGCAAACAAGACCTTTGTATTTACTATTCACATGTTCAACACAATCCTTAAATATGGAAAACCTAGAAGGAAAGGATCTTATGTACTTCACTGCAACCTAAATTCTCAAAATAGAAGTACCAATCTCTCCCAAGCCCTTATTTACAATCAAGTTTAGAATATGTACATGACAACGTATGTGACTTTTATCTCCATTCAAAACCAACCTATTCCAAGACAGAAACCTCTTTTTGAGATGTTGAATCCCAAGACTCATTGACAAGGCATTATCAATGGTAAGACTCAAAATGTTATGTAGCCCCCAACTGTTCAAGCGTCCCTCCACAAACTTGGCCATAACCTCTCCCAAATGGCCTATGACTTGGCAAAAGTTTAGAATCTTCTTATGCAACTTCCAGTTATTATTAATAAAATGGGCAGTCAAACACATGTAGCTAAGATTTTGATTAGAAGTCCAAGCATCAGTTGTGAGACACACTCTTTGACAATGTTGGGAAAGAAAATTCTTCAACTTCATCTTCTCCATATCCCATAATGTAAGGATTCACTAGTTAACGTAACACGTAAGATGACATTAAATCTGGGTTATAAGATGCTTAAAAACTTTATGAAAGCCTCGTGCTACACTAGTCAGAAAGGAAGCTCCATTACTATAAACATATTTACTAGTTCCCTATGATATCTCTCTTGGTCAAATTTGACCAATGAAGGGGAAGAACTCATATGACCTTCAACATTTTTTGTTGCTAAAGTTAAACCTTGCCCCGTATTATAACATCTTTTTGTATAAACTAGCAGGGAGCTTGTCCCATTATCACACTTGATTGAGCTTTGACAATGGTTACATTTAGCTCTCTTACTTGTTGACTCAGGGTCTAGAGTGAAGTGATCCCAAACTCTAGATCAATTTTTTCATTGAGTGCAAGGTGGTAACTCATAACGATGTTGGAGGCAGTAGGTGGAGGGGACGAAACTCAGCCATCTCTAAAGCTAGAAGGTGATCATGATCAGCCATTTTGGCTATCTGTTTGCATAAAAATACTGAGAATAATCTTTGAATATGTAATTTGAAGTACAAGAAAATGCTCAAAAAGTCATACTAGTTTTATAAGGAAAATACAACATGTCAACTGATATTTGGTGAAGTCATACTTCTTTTAAAATGCAATCTAAATAGATGTACACATAAGAGATGTTAGTTATTAGGTAAGATACCAGTATAATCAATATAAACATACATTGCATGCCAAATTTATGGATGGATTGAAAGATAATATGTTGGGATTCTCTGTTAATGTACCTGGTACAACTTCATACAATTGTAGAAGATGCCTATACACTATCCTTGTCACTCAGTACTTGAAAGTTTGAAAGCAATTTATGACTTTATTTTGTTATCAAGCCACAATTATATTTGAATTCTAGACTCAGAATGCCTCCCCAAGTTTCAATACTTTTTGCTAGGCTACAAAATCATTTTCCTTTTCTTTTTATTGTTAACTTTCTATAATTTATAGATTCAAAATTACAACATTAACAAGAAACCATCAATGACTCAACTATTTATTTAAATTCATCAACTAAATAAGTGAATTTCCAAACAACTAAGTGAAGTACTCAACACCTCAACTACCATAAACAAAGTCAAATGAATTTGGAAAAAACCACACGTAATGAGAGAGAGAGAGAAGAGGATAAAAGGGGTTGACTTGAACCATAAGAATCAAGTGAAAGAATTGACTAGTAGTAAAAAAAATACAATGAAAGAATGAATTATAGGAATATTGGATCAATGAACTCTTAGGCATACACATTTAAGAAAAATTTTGTTGCTTCAAGAATGCTCATCCGGGTACACAGATATATTTTTCTGTATTTATTATGTGTTGTATATTTTGAATACAAAATAGATACTAATTTTTCGTTGCAAGTGTTGGGAACACGTCTATGTAATAATCAATTGGTATCATAGCCTTGGGTCTTTTGTGTTTAAAACTATATTGTGAAATGTATTTTTCTTCTAAAAGTGAATATGTTTTTTGCTTAATTCCCTCAAGCGTATTGCAATTGTTGTAAAAATATGTGATTTGTTGAATATGAAATATGTTGAGATGCATAGTCATTATATTGGATTATTAGATATGTGATATTTGTTGTTTTTGGGAAGAAAGTTTGATCCAAATATAAAGCATCATGTGTGTGCTTGGTATAAAACCTTTTATTGACTTCATTGTGAATAATCTAAAATTGTGAATATTTGTTACAGAATTATTTTTCGAGATCGAAATCGTTAAATGCATATATTGTGATATAAGCTTGTTGAAATATCTTTGACTTGATTTGTTAAATCTGAAACCTATATTCAATTGTTGGATTATGCCTAATGAGTTTTGTATATTTGACATTTGAATCAAGATTCTAATATATACTTTAGATTATTATTAATATTATATTATATCTTGTATAATATATGATGATTGCAATGAAAGTAAAAAATAATATATCCTGATCACCGTGTGATATTGGATTTGGTGTACATGTGATGTATTGAGATATATATTTGTTTATTATGTATTGAATATATAATAGTAGATTAATTTTCTTTCACATATTGAAAGGTTATACAAATATAGATAAAATATGTGAATTATAAGATGTCAAGGTAATATTTATTAAATGTAACATGTTTTAAGTAGCTTTGAAGATGAAAACTATTGTCTTCAACATTGTTATATAAATTGATGACTTTGATATAATTGAGTATATCAAATGTTAAAATCATGAAAACATGTTCAATTAAATGTTAATGAGTTCATTTTAAATGAAATTATATTTTGTATAATTTATAGAATGATTAGGCTCGACACTTTTCATTGTGAAGTTGTTCAATAATATGCATTTATATATTGTAATATATTTGTTTAGATGTTTAGAAATTCTGAAATTAATATCTAACATTTTTTTACATGAATATTTATTAAATATCTGGGGAGATATTTAAATTGATCTATAATCATTGTTGGTACAGATTTGTGAAATATCACATATACTGATATGTGTCCATTTTGATTGGTGATTTCTTTTTATGATTGTTATTATATTATATGATTGCAATATATGGAGATATATTGTAGTATATAATTTATAGGATTGTACCAAAATTTTGATTATTGTGATAAAAGTCAATAATATATGATATTATGTCGATAGTATGATATATCCTTCTAATTATATAGTTTTGCATAAAGATATTTGATTTATTGATTAGATTGTTATAATATATTGCTAATAATATGCAAAGAAAATTATTATTTTATTATATATATATATATATTTATATATATAATATCAGATATATTATATGATTGCAATATATAGAGATATATTGTAGTATATAATTTATAGGATTATACCAAAATTTTGATTATCATGATAAAAGTTAATAATATGTGATATTATATATTCTTTTAATTATTTTTTTCTAAATGGAGATATTTGATTTTTTGATTAGAAACAAAAAGGATTTTTTTTTTCAAATATGATAATAGTTGGCATATACAAATAATAAAAAAATCTTTTAGATTTAAAGATGTTAATAGTTGGCAGATAGAAACAAAATTGGATTTTTTTTTAATTTAAATATGCTAATAGTTGGCAGATAGAAAAAAAAAGAATTTTGTTTTAAATTTAAAGATGTTAATTGTTAGCATATAGAAACAAAAAAATGAATTTTGTTTTTAAATTTAAACCTTAGATAGAAACAAGATAGAGAATGCACAGTAAGTTTTTTCTAGATTGTTAGAAGAAAAAAAGTTTATGTGTGTTATAAGGAGAGTCTTATATTGCACATTGAAAAACACATAATTACCTCTTCTCTTGTTATTCTTTCATAACGAAAGTATCAGTATTTTCTAAGTTTTTTTTTTCTTTTTTTCGCTTGTTAAAGAAGTTGACAACAAAAAGTTAATTTTATTTCAAACAACTAACATAGAAATAAGATTTCCAGTTAAAATGATTTAATTCAAGTTATATCTTATCAATGACTATAAAAATCTTATTTTAGGCGATAAATTTTGTTTCTCCACATGTTGTTTATAATCTTTGTGGCAATACATATGATGATATGTGTTTTATTGTATGATGATATATTATACGGTTTGTTTTATGTATTAAATTGTTTGATTACAAGGAATGACTAGAATATCAAGGAACTTATGGTTTTAAAAACAAATTGAAGCATATGATGCAAACTGTTTTGATTTATTTTATTACAAGGAACAAACGACTTGGCTAACAAGAGACTTGTAATTTGAAAAGAAAATTGAAGCATGTGACAAAATTATTTTTATGACAAGGAACAACCTGACAACCAAGAGACTTGTAACTTAAAATAAAAGCATGTGATGCAAATTATTTATTTAATTAATAATAAGGAATGATCTGACAAACAAATGACTTATAATTAATTAATATAGCATGAGATGTGAATTTTAAAATTATTTTATACTAAACATATGGACTAGGGAGTATTAAATTTAATTTGTAGATACCAATAGGATTGACATGACAACCAAGTGCTTATTTGGTATGATTATTTTTCAAAGTGTATTGATACATTATGTCTTAGAAAAATATGTGATATGAGATAACTTGACAACCAATTGACTCATTCATAGTTTTAAGAAATTTCTCACTTAAAGAAATATTGAAACAAAATTGATTGGATTCAATTATAATGATTAGTATCATTACCTAAGAATTGTTTCCATGCATAAAAAGCTTATATGCTAATTGAATATGAGAATCAAGTTACTTATGATCTTCTAGTAAGTTTATGTGCATATATATTTTAGAAGCAGTAACTTATTTGTCAAATAAAGTTTCTACAAAATCATTATCTATAACTTCATATGTGATATGAAAAGTGCTAGAATGAATCTCAAACACCACAAGGCTTGAGGTTGTCCTACTTACATTAAGAGATTATGAATAGACAAACTTGAGGCAAGGTCTGAGAAATATAGATTCATTGGGTATCCCAAAGAAGTTATGGGATATTTTTTACATAAACCTTCTAACCATAAAGTGTTAGTGGCAAGAGTAACAATTTTTTTGGAAAAGGAATTCCTTGCAAGATCGAAGGAAGTCATAGTAAAGAAATTGAGCTTGATGAAACTCAATTAACCAATTAAACAGCTCAGACTATGAGATGGAAACTGAGATACCTTTCTTTAAGTTCTAAAGTTACTGCAAAGGTCATCACCTCCAACAATAGTGGTTCAAGAGTCAGCTATAGTTCAAGATCAGATTAATGAACCAATCTTAGAGCCAATTCAACAACCTATGAACCCAATGCATAAGCCTTCTAAAAGATACTCGATTGCACCGTGCACTTGATAGATTAAACTTGATTATCCTAGATAACACACAAAGTGAGGGTTATCATGATGATGATATCCAAGAAGCTATGAAGAGGCTATGCGAAGCTTGGATTGTAAGAAATTGCAAGAAACTATGGAATTCGAAATGGAATCAATAAAGATCAACAAAGTATGGACTTTAGTTGAAGCTTCAAAGGATATAAAACCAATTGGTTGTAAATGGGTTTACAAGAAAAAAGATTGGAGCAGATAGAAAGGTCGAAACCTACTAAGCTCACCTTGTTGCCAAGGGATATTGTCAAAAGGAAGGTATAGATTATTTTGAAACTTTTCTCCCGTGGCAATGCTCAAATCAATTCGGATTCTTCTGGCTATAGTAGCATACTATGATCATGAAATATGAAATGGATGTGGAAAATGGCTTTCCTTAATGGTGAGCGAAAAGATTATGCGTATATGATACAATCTGAAGGATTCACACCCTTGTTTGATCATAATAAACTCTACAAGTTTCAATTATTCGCTTATGTATTGAAACAAGTGTGTAGAAGTTGGAGCATTCATTTTAACAAGATAATTGAATTGTTTGATCTTGTTAGCTATGAAGAAGAAATTTGTGAGTAATAAAATATCAGTGGGAGCATTACATTTATATGTAGATGACATATAAAATAATACACAATGCAAGGAAGAAAGATTTGTCTACTAATATATTATCCATGAAACATTTCGGAGAAACAACCTACATTTTAGAAATAATTATTTGTTGAGATAGATCTGGAAGGTTGTTTGGTGCCTCCCAATCTAGGTACATTGATACCATCCTAAAGAGGTATAACATGGAAACTTCAAAAGTGACTATTTGCCAATAGGAATTGGAGTTACTCTCAATAGGAAGGATTGTCCTAAAACTCATGAAGAGAGAAAACACATAACTAGAGTACGATATGCTAGCATAGTGGGAGCTAATGTATATGACATGTTTTTTTTGCATGTTCTAATATCATTTATGCACTAAGGGGAACAAGTTGATATGAAGAAAGTCTTAGTGGGGAGCATTGAAAGTGGGTAAGACCTTTCTTAAGTACTTAAGAAGAACTAAAGATTGCACCTCATTTATGGAGACTCAAAATTAAAAACTAAAGTAATTTGGTGAGCAAGAATTGAAATTAGTAATGGGATACATGAGTGATTGACTCTAGTGCAAGTGGGAGATTGTTGGAAATAAAAGTGTATGCCCAAGATCCAATTCATCATGTTATCAATTTTAGTAAAGAATTGTTCTTTATTTTATTATTATATTTATTATTTTTATTAAATTATTAATTTGACAAGTCCTTGATTAAAATTATAGACTTTTTATCATGATAGAGATTATGATAATGAGAAACAAGTTCTTTATAATTTTAATCTAAATTGTTCTTGATCATAGGATTATTGTGAATAGGATATCAATAATTTGGATAGATCAATATATATGTAATGGTCTTTATTGGATACATGCAGATTAATAGATCTCATTTATTAAATTGCATATATAGATTATGTATATGTGAATGTCATCATGGAACTAACTCAATTGAAAATTTCCAACAATTAATATTAACATGATATGTCAATAGGAAGTTCTCAAGAAGAAATATAATAGTTTCATTTGACATGAGATTATCATTGTAATTAACAAGTTATTTATTATGTTTTAATTTCGGACACCTAATGCCTTACGACACTAGTTGAATACATATTGAATATGATTAAATACTTGTAGAATTAATGATTAATCAAGAAGGAATCCATCAACTCTAGGTAATGAGTTTGAACTCTATGATAGAATTAAGACCTTGGCTAGGGAAATTGAATGAAAGAAGGAAAAAGTTTCTTAAGTCATTCATTGATTAAATGTGTTAGCTTATTAGAGTTTGATAATAATACTATACTCTAGAGTTAACCTTGAGCTGTAAATGATGGAAGAAAATATTACATTATTCTTCTATTAGTTCTTGAAGATAAAAGATGTTACTTCACGCTATCCGAACGTTAAAGAGTGTTGCTAGACGCCTATCTTGATTGTTAAATTAATTATGATTAATTTATTACTGGTTTAGTATTGAACCTATAGGGTCACACACAAATGAGTGTTCCAATTTTTACAAAAGAAAAAACAATTTATTTGATAATTAAATTAGAGAATTTAATTTAATCAAATAAATATTTTAGTAGAATATTATTATATTCTTTGCTAGCACCAAGAATGAAATTAATATAAAAAAAAAGGAGTAGTGTAAGAATAATATTATATTGCTACATATCATGATTAGATCACGTTATTAGTTATTGTAATTAGTCATGTGATTAATTGTGAATTATCTTTGTCTTATATCAGAAAACTTCTTGAAATAAAAGATATGAGATAGTTTTTGTTTTTATAAAGATAAAGAGATATGAAATTATTTTAAATCTTTCCTTTTTCTCTTTGAGAAAAAAGGCTCAAATCCATATCTCTTTAACATTATAAATAGAAGCATTTACCTAGAAGCAAAGTGCACCAAACACAAACTAGAAAAGTTCAAGCTTGGCTTTAGAGCTGAAAAGTAGACAGAGGATTTACTCTTTAGAGTTTGACTCATCAAAGAGTTTATAGAAGTATTGATCTCAGTGTGAATACACGTAGAGTCTTCACACTATTGAAGAAAAATTTTGTTACTTCAAGAACGCACATCCGGGTACATAAATCTATTTTTCTTTATTTTTTATGTGTTGCATATTTTGAATACAAAATAGATCCTAATTGTCTGCTGCATGTGTTGGGAACTCTTTTATGTAACTATCATGAACAAGTAACAAAAGGATAACATGAAAAAAGTGAATAACAATACTTAAACAATGGATAACCAGAACATGTAAACAGTCCATTGTGTGTCAATCAAAGAATAAGGAAACAACTAAATATATATTAATTGTTCTCAAAATCAACCCAGCTTCAGAATTTCTTTATTTATTGTCCACAAAGTAAACCTTAAATGAAAATGAACTAATAGGTTTTGTTTATATATTAGTTTAATGGCCTATTTAAAAACATTAATTGTTCTTGGAAATTTAATAAAATTTTAACAATTTAATTTAGTTTGTAATTTACACTCTTGCCAAATCAAAGCCAAAAGAAAGAGTATATTCTTTTGTTAGTGTTGTTATACCATCTTCTTAATTATCTCCTTAGATGACTAAAAATATATAATGGTAGTAGTATAGGGATCATCTATGATTAAAATCATACAAATCTGGAATGAAATTTCTTTCTCATCCTTGTTCAAGTAAATCATTTGACTAAAGTAGAGTTGAGTCTCAGATGACAAACATCTGACAAGAGATAATCAAGAAAATTCTCATTATAGTATGTTATATTAGATATTATATAAGTACATGCATAGATCCGACCATATATATGTTGTAGTAATGGAATCCAAAAATTTAAACTATATAGATATTATAATATTAGATAATATACACATATACATAAGTAGACTGGTATTTTTTGGTATGTAGTTATATATATATGAAGCTCCATGAGACATTTACATCACTACTGTATTAACATATTTATTTATATATGTGACAATTGGAATGAATTTCGGTTTTGACTTGTCACCCCTAGCTCAAAAAGAGTTAAATTTCAACACCAAGGCTAGGTAGGTCCAAATACCTCATTAATCATGATCAATGAATAATTATTAAAAGGCATTCAATAACAACAACATTTAATTAACAGTGGAAGATGAGTGTACTTACACAATTTGAAGAGCAATCTAGTCTTGACGTGAATATTGATTATTAGGATCTATGAGATTAACAAGGAAGAAATTATAGTTATATGATTATGAAGGTATAAAAAAATAGAGAAATTTTCCAACATCAGAATAGCAAGCATAATCCAATTAATTAAGAAAATCCTATTAACAGAGGAAGGATTGACATTAACCTAGTTGAACAGATGATAGAACGAATGAGCCATCTTCAAGACTTCAACCCTAGAAGATCAAAAGGCTTGAGGGAGAGAGACCCAAGTTCAAAAGACGCAAGTTTCATGGCGACGTGGGAGATTTGGAGAAGACACAAATCACATGGGAGAATCGGAGAAGACACTAGTCTCAAGTCTTGACCGCGAGCTATGAGGGATAGAGGTCAGAGGGAGAGAGATCGAGAGAGAAGATCAAATTGGGTCGGTATTGAATTTTTAATTTTAGATATGGACAAATCCAATTTGATTAAAAAGGGTCTCCATATATGTGTATGGCTGCCTAAACTTGTTTCGTATGCTATAGATAAAACCCATATCCATTAAAATAGGTTTTAAAAGGATATGTGCCAAATAAACTTTGGACAAGCCTACATATCTGGTTATTTTAAGCAGCCCTATCTGCAAGTAACAAATGATGTTATCTAGTCATATGATCAAACTATGCTTGCTCCAAATCTCAAAATTCAAGCTTTGTTGTTCAAGCTGGGTTTTCTGATGTTGCAAAGCTCGAATATTTTAAAATCAATGACACTTTGGTAACTTCTTTGGTAGAAAGGTGGAGACCTGAGTCAGACATTTCATCTTCCAGTTGGTGAATGCACAATAACTTTGGAAGGTGTTGCTCTTCAACTGGGTTTATGAGTAAATGGAAAAATAGTTATTGGCCAAACTTATTTTAATTGGGAACAAATGTGCACAAAATATCTAGGTGTCATTCCCCCAAAGGTTACACTAGTGGGATCAACACTAAAACTTAAGTGGTTAAAATAAAATATATTGTCTCTCCTAGTAGAACCCACACTACAACAATTAACAACCCATTGCAGGGCATACACTTTAGGGTTGATTTGGGGGTTCTTGATGCCAAACAAATTAGGAAACATAATTCACCTTATATATCTACTTTTGTTAGTAGATTTGGAATGGGCTGGACAGTATAGCTAGGGTTCAACATGTTTAGCACATTTGTACAAAGAAATGTGTAGAGCAATTTTTCCAAAATCCAAAAAAAGGACGGATATACATTGTTGTTGTAGTCTTAGGCATGGTATTGCATGTCATTTGTTCAACCAAAGGTCGAGCGTCAGTCATCATATCCACTTGCAAATAGGTAAATAAAGATTTTTCACTTGAATTAACCCATTGTTGGTAAATTATTTGACACTAATGTATTACGTATTTTAATAGAAGGAGTAGCAAAAGGCTATGATTTTCCAGAATCCCACGTGGTGATGTTATAGGCTATAGGTAAAGATTGGATAACATGCGTGACGAAGAGGTTCAAAATTATATTCTTATGTTATCCATTAAAATACCAATTACATTGTTTTATACATTATTTACACATTTTGTTTTTTCAATTCCATTGGATGCCTTACAGAAGGTTTGAGTCAATTGTGCCAAAACATGCATTCAAGATTCCAAAATATGGAGTGCTTGTGTTGCTTTAATTTGTTTTCTAGTGGTAGTATGACATTAAATCGACAAGGTCAAATTCCAATTTGGACTTTGGCAAGACATACCAAATCCACTGCATAATCTTGACAAACTCCATCAAATGGATATGAGAGGAAATAGTGACACAAATTGGGTAGAGGAGTATCAATAATGGCTTGCCATTTGAAAAGAAAGACGCAAATATGTATTAATCAGCCAATCTATTCAAGGACATCTTGAACACATGAGTGAATACATGAAATGATACCGAGCAAATTCAAAAGTTTGCCTAACTATCCAACAACAATTGCAACCCGCATAGTTTGCAAGTTATTCATATGTTGCTGACACATCTCGCTCAACTCCAGAGATGGCAACTGAACAACATTATCCTCTCCATCGCAATACACCTCCCCACAAAGCCCACCAGTTGTTGCCAACATGCGAGATGAAGGACTAGAAACACATCCTCAATCATTTGAATTCACTCCACAACAACCTCAACAAGATTATGGGTACAGTCCACAATTATTTGATGTTAGCAGATAAGACTTTATAAGCAACCTCATAGGTACGGATCTTTGAACACCGAAAATCTGCTTATGCTTACATGCAAAGTATGCTCATTCCTTCGTTTGCATCTTTTAATCTAGCTGTAGTCAGAAGTTCTTCAACATCTGTTATTAATGATCTAAATTCCCAATAAAAAAAACAGACAAACTTTAATCCTAATTATAATGAGTTCGTCTAGGAAAAGCAACATGTTGCTCCTGACAAACAACTTCAATGACATGAACATGGACGAGTTCATCAAAATCTGACAAGAAATAGGCATGCTCCTAGATGGGAACTGGAACTAGTGGACACAAACAGCATTAAACTTTTTGTACGTAAAATATAATGTTGTGTACTATGAATGTCAATTTTCCCTTATTAATGTGCTACTTTAACTTATGCATTATGTGGTTTTTCCATCATATTTGGTGTTTTTATTGATTGAACACTGCAACATTGCATTTACTGACTGAGCACTGCTTTTTCTATTTTCTAAGACGCATTGACTGAACATTGCATTTTTTCAAAACATATTGACTAAACACTGTTTTTTTCTAACATGCATACCAATTGTATTAAATATTTTCGATGCAATCTCAACCCTTGATATGGTCACAAGAAGACAACATATCATCTAATATAAATAGCAGTAGGGGTTTGATGCAACTCAACAATTTTGCTTCATATTCATCATATTGCTTAAAACATGGAGATTGTATTTCGTTGTTGTGTATTGCAATCATAACATGATTTCATCATCTGAAGGGATATGTTTTGAATGTCCTAGTAGTCCTAAAGTCATCACAATAAGTGAGGACATGTCGCTTGGTGCCTTAAGGAAAATAATTATGGACACCATCGGAGGTTACAAAATTTTACTTGATTTTTTTTATTGTCAACCAATTTACATAAGTGATGGTTGTGTTGAATACGAGTATATGAAGCTTAAATGTGACGATGGTGTGGGAAAATATTTTTTATCTATCAAAATTTAGTAGCAAAAATTCGATTGAGTTAAATGTAACTTTTGATCGATCTCCAAATGAAATCCTTGTCTTGTTGCGCAAACCAAGAAAATCAATATCTAATGATGAGATCATTGATCTGATGCATCATAAACATGTGCAATCATGTTTTACTTTATAAAAATTGTACGCTGGTTGTTTTTTTAATTAAACTAAATAAATATACAATTAAAAAACTAAATAAATATACAATTAAAAAACAAAAATTAAAAATTAAAAACAGATAAATAATAATTTATATACAAAAAAAACATGTTGAGAAATTGGTTCTTGGAGAACCAATTTCTCAACATTTAAGAAAAAAAAGATGTGAAATGGATTTGTAAGAACCTATTTCTTAAGGGAAATAGTATTTTGTATTATTTGAATAAATAATTTGACACTTATATTATTTGGGTAAATTTTGTAATTTGTTTGTATTATTGGAATAAAAAAAAGTCTATACTTTGGCTCTGTTAGCAAATCCTGTCTTGCTTTCCTAACTTTAGGTAAAAAATTTGTGAGGAGACAAACTACTGTAGTTACCTATTACCTTACCAAGGCAGTTGCTGATGTTACTAGTCCCACGATTTATCATCGAATTCCGACTTGTATCTTTGAGTTTATTGAGAAGCCATAAGTTTTCCTGTAAAAAAAAATCCTAAATTATATATCTTTCTTTATGTGTACTTTATCTTTTTAACAGTTTATACATTTCAATCTCTAAATTGAATTTCAATAATCTTTTTTAAAAATTACCAATAATTATATATATTGTATTCTTCATTGTAAATTCAATATATATATATATATATATATATATATATATATATATATATATTAATTATAAATATATTTATATATCAAAAATATTTGTTTTATTAATTTTAATTATATAAAATAAACATTTGTCATGTATAATGTCCAAACAAAAATACTAGTTTTGAAAGTAAATTGAAAATGAAAATCACGTTGTTTTGTAGGTAAGTAGAATGAATTTACTTGTAAAATTTTTGTTTACTGAAATCTAATCATGAATTACTATATAATTAAAAAGGTGTTGAATCTTATAATAATTACTTTAAAAATATATTTAAAACTTTTTAATCAGTTAATTCTATAAAATTATTTACATTTATCAAAATTAAATTCTAGCAGAGTTGTTTTTGAAGTGTAAATAAAATATTGTAGTTTCACACTCAAATACAATACCTTAATAGAGTTGTTTTTAAAACTATGCATAATTGTGTGAAAATGACTGATACAATGTCAAAAAGTCTTGGAGAAGGCTTTTATAATATATAAAAAATGAAGTAAAAACTGTGTAAAGTGGAGTCAATAAGGATTTGTACTTGGTAAATTTTGAACCCTTATGTTTTTATATTATCGTTTTGAGGAGCTTATTAAGCGCATCCAAGACTCATGCTTTCTGCATATTATTTAGTCGAGAGCTTATTAATACTAGATTGCATAGAGGTAAAAAATGAGATCATAACATACCATATCACAAGCTGACAATTAAGGCTTTAGATCTACCTTACAAAGTCCGATTCATGTTAGGTATATGAAATTGATAAAAGCTTCAGGAGTTAAGGTGTTATTTGTTACCAAAAGATGTTTCTAAAACCCAGTTACCATATAAGACCAACCATACTTTAAACCTATTTGGATAACCCAATTACCATATAACCATAAGACCAACTATACTTTTAACCTATTTGGATAAACTTCCCTAAAAACACTTCTAAAAAAAATAAGAAAAAAATAAAATATATTTATCCATAAGTTAAAATGAGTTATTTATTACTACTCTATTAGCTAATTTACAAATGTCATCTTATCTTTTATAGGAATTATATGAGTATTTTTACAAATTAATGATCAGATGATGAAGATCTTATTTTAACTTATGAAAAACTCATTTCCATTTTCTTTTTCTTATTTTTTTCTCTTAAAAATGATTCTATAGAAATTTACTCAAACAGACTCAATGGTATTGATTCTTGAGTATTGAACAATGAAAGAGTGAAGAGTCTTGCAAAAATGAAAATGTTGCATTGGATGAATAAACATAAAATACAAGAAACATATATTAATGTATTAGAGAAAAAATAAGAAGGGCACCTATTAACATAGTTCGGTGTCGGGAGAAGAAAAACAATAAAAAACTTGAAGAAGCCCCAATAAGAGTTGATCATATGGAGAGTAGCTCAATAATTACAGTTAAAGGGGAAATAGAGAAAATATATATGCAAAACAGTTAAAAAGGGCTTAAATTTAAATCTAAATGGCCATTTATAAGACTTGGTTTCTGACAAAACATAATTTCATTTCATTCTTCCAGCCAACCACAGCTAATGGGACAAGACCTCTTAGTATCACCAAGATCCATCCAACATTCAAGAACTTGATGGTCCAGAATACTTTGTTAGATGATGGTAGAACCCTATGATATGAATTTCACTTAAATATTCATGGAGTATGTAAGCAGTACTTTCTTAATTATCCATATAGGAATACATGAGAATTCCCCTCAAAGTGAACAATTTATGTCTGTTCTTCTCAAATTGGGAAATAAATATAATCAGGTAATTTATATTTTTCCAACCTGGACTATAAGTGCTTGCATTTACTTCCCCTAATTTCACCTTTTTGGTGTTTTGATTAGATATATTTCACGCATAAGAACTAGTTCACTACTTCATGCAATACGAGTGCTTTTCACAAATCCTTGCTGCAGGATTTTAGTAACTACAAAGCTATCACATCAATTGTTGTCCAACTTCTTCCCAGTTCTTAACTTTGATCACCAGGGGATGCTCATCAGCAAACTCGGTCTTGGACCAAGGGTATGAGTTTTCATAATCAAAAAGTAGGACTCTAATTCCGGCTTCAGCGCACTCTATGGCATATCTTGGGTTATCATCAATGAGAACCGTAGCATTTATAGACCTAACAACAGTATACAAGGAATCTATCGGCAAATAATCATTGGAACAAGTAAGCTTGCAGATTTTTGGATTTGCCTATCCAGAGAATAGGTCAACAAGGAAGCAATGGTTTTAGGAAAAAGCGGAGAAATGAAGGTAAGCAGGATTAAGTGACATACCTACAAATCTCTGACTTTGGTCTAGGCATCCCATCAAGGGCAAAGTGGTTTCCAAAGTGAATCTCCTGAAACAATCCTGAAAAATGTTTCTCTATCCACTCAAGTGTATGCTCCTTGATTACATTTTGCCGAGATCTAATCATCATATAATATACAAATAGCTGTTAGTGATGCTGACCAGATTCTGCTATAGGTTGAAGTAAAATAAATATTCAATACCAACATCATACGTTACAACCGATAGGCTACAAAACGTTGATAACTTCTGCAGGGCTGTCTGAGCACCTGGGATAGGTTGGATCCCTGACTTGAAGTATGGTGTCTCAAAAAACTCATGAACACGGGTATTTGCTGCAAAACCAGAAGGTATTCAGCACGAAGCATAAATGAATTTCATTAGGCATATAATCCTCATCATATAAAGTATTTGATTTGTTTGATTATTCACATAATCAATAGTTTACATGCAAGAATATGAATATGATAGAATCCTGGATATTCAACGTCATGTAACCAGTGAGATGGAACAGAATATGGATCCTGCAATTGGGCTCTAACCATGGGAAGCCCAAGGTCTGGAAAGTCTATGCGCGGAAAAAAAAAGGAGAGATGAGGTGGGGGGCAGGAGAAGAATTAGTCGTGGCCTTGTGGGCGCTAAGTTTGCTAGTTACAGGAATTAATAGAGTTATTCAGTGATTTTAGGTAGTCATTTTGACAGAATATTTTTCTGAGGAGCTGAGGCTCTGGTTGTAGCCATTGTAAGAGATTAGGCCCCCATTTTCCATTATCTTAATACTACACTCTTTCTATTTCAGTTGTTGATGCTTCATCAAAATATGTATCCTGGAATTCATTTGCATATGCTGCAGCATGAATATAACCCATGGACTTGAACTGGTTCATTTCATTTTTTTCCCTTTATTTCCATGACTAGGGTTGCTCCCTATTAGCATGGTATGCAAAGGCAATTATAAGTTGACAATTTTTTAGCCTACATTACACTGGTTTAAGAACTTGATTTACAATAGACCTGATCTCCTGAAAGATGCCAAATTTCAAAGCACAACACACTTCAATCAATGAACCAGGTGAAAATCAAATATGAAAGAAAAATAATTCATATCTAATTATCCCACAAATCTTTATATGAAATGGAGTAGGAAGACAAAAGACTAATTCACAATTTCACACAATGCAATATCTATCTGATTGACAGAATGCAATTACCTTCGTCACGTGAACAGTTCCATATCTGTAACAGAAATGAAAGGTGCATCAGACTCACATGCAGACACGTTCATTCAATGCAATACAATGGATTAAATGGGTCTTTGAAAGCACAAATTATCTTCTCATCAGTGAAATTTTCATTCATGGCACCAAGGTGGAAAAACCCAGATACACCTTATGCATACAGTAAGTTGCAGATCAAGGCAAAATAATATAAAAAGTACTCGGAAGGAAAAAGTATGAAAAATCTCCAAATGCCAAGAAACCCATCATAGAACAGAATTAAGAGTTAACAGAAATGCATGGTTCGATTTATGCAAGCAGTTATATATATCTAATGACAATAGTGAATCGTTACGTTAATTTTTGAATCGTGAATCATAAATTGTAAGATTCAAAGACACAGTGAAAAATAGCTTGAAATATATCACAAATAATATAGTATTCACTATTCAATGGAATAATTGTCAACTAGAAAATGACTGTAAGACTCGCAAACAATTTGGGAATTTAAACAATATTCAGCGCCCATGTGGACTTATCTGTACCTGGCTGGATCTTGTATGTCGACCCATTAACTAAAACAGTAATACAGCTATGACTGCCTTACTACAAATAAAGCAGTTTATGGCAGAATTTCACTGATGATGCTTTGGTAGAGTTTGGTGGACACATTAGAACTGAACAGACCATATCAAATGGGTTTGTTCTATGTTTAGGGTACTTAGAAAAGAAAATATAATAGGACTAAGGTTAAAAAGAAGTACTACAAAGTGTGGAACCAAGAAAAGAAGAACAGAACAGAAAGTCAGTTTGCATACCAACAACTACGTTTGTGGAGAGGAGAGTTCACCACTCATAATATGAGGTAAAATGAAGAATAGAGAAGAACATGTGATACACTGCAAATCCCAACACCCTGATAAGAACCTTGGGAGAATCACACCACAAAAACTAGCTGTAGTAGATGGAGAGCCCAATGTCTTATAAACCCCACACTAGAATCCCATACTTTCCAATGTGAAACTCAAATCTCATACCTTGCTATTACAATAGGATCCTAACACACCCCTAAGCTCACAAACCCTTAAAATTAGAAGTATATAATTATCAATCATCATTGGTAGATTAAACTTAAAATTACATCATGGAAGATCAATACCAAAGAAAATTAAATTATCTCAAATAAGCCTAATTCCATAAAAGTTGGATTTCCATTCACTGTTTTGCCAATAACTTCTAATACTACATCTGTTGTATTATTTTTATGTGAAATCTAAGGTTACAATTCTTTTATAGGGAATTGGTGATTAAAGGGAAAATGAGCCTTTGAAAGAACATGCAAGTTATTGTATTATTGTAAAAATAAAATTTGTAAATTCCAAATTTTCAATTACTTATCATGAATAAAAAATAGAATTACTGAAATAGCTATCAAGTGTACCTTGAAGAACTCATACACATGATACTCTGAAACTGAATAATTTGATGAGTATCGATCTTCTATGAAATTGTTCAGAGCTGACACAAAGTTTCCTAATACTGCTTATATAAAAAAGCAAAAGAAAAAAGTACACATTAGAGGAAAACACAAAAGTGGATGATGCTATAGTTAAGTTTACATTCTATGAATTGCCAAGAACGATATAAGTTCACATTTAGAAAAAGAAATTGAAAGCAAGCTTCAACTCAAACATTGACCAAGTAAATTAAGAAAAATATACATCTAACATCCAAGAGGGCGAGCCCTGGCATGACGGTGAAGTCGTGCATTGGTAACCGATTGGTCATGGGTTCCAATTCAGAAACAACATCTTTGTATATGCAAAGTTACAGTTGCAAACAATTACCCTAACCCATACCTCTCATTGCGAGAGCCTCTTAGCATTGGGATACATTAGTTTTTATTTTTGTATACATCTAACATCCATGAAGCTTCTGAATGAATTGCAGAATAAACTGACTGTTTCATGCACCCAGGGAGGGGGCGTTTGACTTAGTTTCTTAATCATTTAATATTGTTTAAAAAACACACTACAAAATAAAAGGACAGGAAATGCAATATAGATCCATACTAATTGATGAAACTTGAACAGGATCACAATTCAGCACAGGTTCTTCAAAGAAAATTACATGACAAAATAGCTAAGCCAGGCCTAAGAAGATACCATATAAGATACAAAGATGGGGGCCACATGCATACATAAATACACACCTTCATCAACATCAACTGCAACAACAAGTTTCTGGGGCAATTGTTGATCAGAGAAACAAAAGGGTTTGGTGGGACTTCCACTCAAAGATCTGTCTTCAACATCAATATGAGTGGCATCACGGCCATCACCTCTGACAGAAATACCCTTCTCCAAACCATCTAACAAGGGTGGTTGAGGAACACATGCAAAACCATTGGGTTTTTTCTTTTCCTTCACAAAGACCCTATTGGCATTATCACCACCATTGGCATCAAAGCAGGCTTTAAGAGAGAATCCAATGTTTCTGTTAGCCTCAGAGGAAGAAACAGAAGGGAAATGGGAAAAGGCCCTACTTAAATGGGAACAAGGATCATAGCCTAACATATGAGCCATGAGAGGAAGAAAAAGAAGAAGATTATAGCAAATGCTTAAAAGGGAAGAGATTGCTGAAACAAGAAGCACACAGGGCCTTACAGGTTCTCTAATTTAAATACAACACCACCATATACAATCTTAGTAAAAAGCATTATTCTCCTTGAGAAAAAGCCAAGACCTTTTTGACTTGCCACCAATCAACAAAACAATTTAATTATGTCAAGGACCAAACTTTCATTGGATACTCATTCGGCAGCAAAAGGGTCTCTTCCTATCAGATAACATCTCAAAATGGGGAATGTCTGAACAATATAATAATAATAATAATGAGATTTCAGAAAATAAAAAATACAAAACTTGGCAAACCTCGGACACAAACAGAATTGACATGAAACCTGCAAAAAAGAAATGGCTTGGCACGAGAAGAATTTCTAGAAGATGCTCCAAGGCTCAAAACAGAATATGCATTAAATTAAATTAAAACAAAGAGGGAATAGATTTCTCTCCCAACGTTATATACAGGATCAAGGCAGCACATATAGACACGGGTGGCTCCTTTCGAAAGATTAATGTTAATTTAATAATTAATATAATCTTTGTTGTCGGAAAAAAAAAAGAGATAAACTCACACATAAACGGGATTTTTTTAAGGCCAAATAACCTTGATCTTCATCTTTTGTCTATTTTTTATTCTTTATCTTTTTAAAATTTTAATTTAATCTTTTATTTTATTTCAGTTTAGTTTATTATCTTATAAAAAAATATTTTATTTTCTTAAGTTTAATTTTTTGATTAATTTAAAATTGACTGTTAATTATTTAAAATAAAATTATTAAAAATAAAATTAAGGACAAGAGAAAAAAACTGAATAAAAATATTTATTTTCAAATAAATAACGACATCAATCTTAAATAAATTAAAAATCAAATAAAAATTAAATTGAACAAAAAATAAATAAGATAAAAATATCAAATAAATATTTTAAAAAGATAAAATATCAAACTTAATAAACAATATTAATTAAAGTTTTAAAAGATAAAAAATAAAATAAATGACTAAAAAAATTCTTTAATCCTTTTTAATGGACTTTTTGGGTTAGATTTTCTGTTTTCTCTGCCCCCCGTTTTTCTTGTAATGACAAAAGGTGATGAATGTGTAAGTGTTTACAAAAATTTTCCACCATGATTAAAATAATTATGCACTGCCGATGACTAAATCTTTGATGGGGATAAATACGATTACATGCATCTTGGTATTAGGAATGAGAATTTTACTCGCAGTTTATAGATTCTAGCGGCCTAATATATCTTACTGAATGTTGAGTTTATAATTTATGATTTTTTATAATATATTTATTAATTATTTTTTAAATTTAATATATGTTAGTATATATGTAAAATATAAATAAGATAACTAAGAATATATATATATATATATATATATATATATATATATATAT
>CM023955.1:20654435-20676896 GCA_013407115.1 Glycine latifolia
TATATATATATATATATATATATATATATTCAAATAGTTTTATATTAAGTGTCTTATTAAAAAAAATCTAAGAAAAATATATAAGATTATAGATAGGGATGATAATGGACGAGCGGGTGAAGGCAGTAGTCAGCATTTATTCATCTTACCAAATAAATACTTGTCATGTATTTACTGTTACCAATAAGATGCTCTTTAAACAAAACCTATGGATTTTTTAATTTTTAATGTCTGCGGTACCCATGAATACTTTTCAAAAAATAAATAATACTTTAAAAATATTTTAACAAACATTTTTATCATAATTTAATTTATTTTTAATATTTTATTTTAAAATAATTTTAATTATTACAACTAAAGTCATCCAAATATTCTACAATTTACACAATTAACAACAATCACGAATAATTCTAAATAAATAAATTTGGTGAACTGCAAACAAAATTATCGAAAAAATACTCTCTAAAATATAAGTTTAAATAAAAATACACTAAAATATAAGTCCAAATAAAATTATACTCCAAAACATAAGTACAAATAAAAATATTTATAAAGAATATTTATATATTTAAAAATGTTTAAAACAATAGAAAATATTTAAGTATTTTAATATTAACAAGTAATACATATCTGCAAATACGAGTATCATTATATCCGCCTTCACGTTCATTAGCAAACAGGTAATGAGAAATATATGTACGATTATATTTATTACTCGTAAGTATCCATTAAAGATATTTATTTAATATTTATTGTGAATTTTATCTACAAATATTGGTGATTACAAATTTTTTTGTCATTCATAATTTTGCATACTATTTTTAAATAAATATGAAACAATTTACTATATATTTATTTTCATAATATTTTTAATTAGATGATAAAATATATTTTCTAAAATAATCTCATTTAATATTTTTATAAAAAATAATATAAAATTATCACGTAATATCATCCATATAAATACCTTTTAAAAAACATTGATAATAGATATGATAAATATATGTTGAATGAGCCGAGGCTAATTATTTATGCATATTATGATACTCATCCTGGTTTTTTATGTCAAAATAGTGTCATTTTTTTCATAAATTATTAAAATGGATAGATTTAAAAAAAAAGACTTAAATATATTTTTATTTTTAATAAATATTTGATTTTTGTGTTTATTTTTTAATAAATATTTATTTTGTACCGACTCCCTAATAAAACAAAAAAAAATGTTTTTTTCTTTAATATTTTGTTTTAATCCTTTATAAATTGAGAATTTTTTATTTTAACTCCTTCATAAATTAGTTAATTTTTTTTTAGTCCTGATTAATACCAAATGAATTTTAATCAGGAAATAACACAAAATTTGTTAATTTATTAGGGACTAAAAGAAATTGTTAAGGATTAAAACTAAAATTATTATTTTATTAGGAATTAGAAAACAAACCCAAAAATTAGATATTTATTAGAGATAAAAAAAATATTTAGACCTTAATAAAATTACAAAATTAAATAAATCCTACTTCAAAAGACGATTTTAACTTGAAAAAAATTGTGTTACAAGAGAAGATTCCACTTTTTAGTTTTTTTGTTTTTATTTATGTTAGAATGTGAAAGCTAAAAAACTGTCATAAATTGCTTCTTTAACCACCACAAAATGGATATTTTAATACAATTTATCATTTTCATAATTTTTTTAAAATATACCCATTTTAATAATTTATTAATAAAATTACACTATTTTGATACAAAAGCCTCCTTCCTATTACATCTATACTATGGTACTAATCCTGCCTACCACGTTTAATTGTTTACTAGGTGAAAATTCATAAGACAAAATCTTTAAGATTTAGATTTAATCAACTATAAAAATTAGAACATTACATTTACAAATGATTATGTTTCTAATATTGCTTGTATATTTATTATTGTTAAATGATTTAAGAATGATTTTTCAATTAAACTGTACTATTTTTTAATTAATATTGTTTATTGATTTATCTGTTTACTTCCGACAATTGAGTGAAAAATTGCAATGATCTTTTATAACAAAGCAACATCACATCATACATATAAATGAAAACAATAATAAAATCAAAGAGTGTTCTTTAAAATAAAAATTAAAGAGCGTTAATTAATTTATTCGTTAACTCTCCCTTTTGGTTTAAAAGAATGTTGCAATATTGTGCATGTAAAATATAAAGGATGTCCCACCCACAACACAATCAAAAATAAAAATTAAGTTAATCTTTAATATTTTATAACTTTAATATTTTAATTTTAATATTTAAGTAATTGATTTTAACAAAAGTAATTTATTTTAGTCTGTATAATATCAAATGCTAAATACAATTAAAATAAATATTTTTAAATAAATTCAGGAATTAACCAATAATTTTAACCATCCTAAATAAAATAAACAATTTATATGAATTTCAAAAGTAATTGAAGAAATTGTTTTTAAAATATTTCAGTTATTATTAATGTAAAGATTTTCCTGCACTTTTTCAACATAAAATCTGCTTATAGAAATTAAAAATTCGTAATATGATTGTCAATCCGTATGACCTGTCGATTATCAATGCAGGTGCAGGAACATACCTCGGAAGAAGCTCTGACGAACCCAAATTACCCAACCACCACGAATGAAGACCACCTCTGCCACCAGCAAAACAACACCACCAACCAGAGATGAAAAACTGCAGCTGAACAACGAACGCAGCCAACGAAAAATGAAAAAAAGTGCTGCTGGGTGTATCTGTTTTAACCAACAAAAATGAAGGGCATTCTTGGAATTTAAAATTTTGCTGGGTGTATAAGAAAAGGCGTTGGTGTTAGAAGTTAAAGTCTGAATCGAAAAGCAAAACCTGGACACCAAACAAAGTTGGGCCTTCTCGTTACCTTATGTATCTGGACACATAATCCAATGTAGTATGCGTGTCGAAAAGCTTAGTTTTGAAGAGGATTGATGGCATAGTATTATTGAAAGGGGCTTCTTATTGGCACCATTATTTTTTGAAATTGAGGGTGAAAGGTTGAAATTGCCCCTAAGGCAGTTTCCCATACCCCTTCACCTTTTTCCATCTATCTAACCCTTCTTCTCACCCCATTCTTTTCCCTCCTCTCTTCTTCTCATTTCTCTTTCTCATTCCTCCTCCTTGTGCATCCAAACTCTCCTCCCTTTGCCCAGCTTTATGGTTATCATTATTTGTTTATTTTGTTTTTTTTTTTATGTTCAATAGAAGTACAATTCTGTTATGTTCTGGGTTGAGAAATGCAACAAAATTGTACTTCTGTTGTGTGTTTCTTTTTTGTAAAAATTATTGAAATTATTGTTTAATTTATATTTTTTGCTCCTAATTATAATTTTTAATTGGTTATTTCATATGGCTTGCACAAAAGGAGCTTCCTATGTCTCAAAGGAAAAGAGGCAGAGGCATCGATTTGTGACTGCGTACGCACGTCATGATGTAGAGGCTCAACGACAGCAGGAGCAACAATAGGATGCATAACCTGAGGCATAATGACTATCACAAATATTGTTCGTTGACCTTATCATCAAACCGTTGTTTGGAGGAGGCCATAGTGATTTGACGATGATTTGATCCTATAAGGACTACATTGCTGGGCATGTTTGGATCAGTGAGCCCCAAGCATAACTTAAGTTGGTCAACCATGGTGGTATAGTTATGCCTTTCCTTACCTAGACGTAGGTGAAGGCGTATGTGATCATCACCCTTGATGATGTGTCATGTTTGCTACATTTTCCTATCACTGGTCAACTTCTTGATCACATAGAAGACATTCACCAAGGAGCATATTAAAACATTTGGTGCCCTTGGGTAAAGTTGTGCCACATGGGGCTTCATAGGCCTGCATTATGGACTACTTGCTTTAGTATTACGAGCATTCACATCCATATGTGATTTCACCAAAGGAGAGAAAGAAACACCACATAGTCTTGTACGTATTCCGACACAGCCTCAGCCACAACTTAGTGGTGGTCAACCATTAGATTATGTACCAAGTGTAGACTACTCGTGTCATTTATTGCAATAGTATTGTCATCATTTTGTTTTAAATTTTAATGAAAAATAATTACTAATTATATTATTAAATATTTATGTGGGATTGATTCAAGATGATGTCAACATCCATGCAGATATTGCTAGACATGAGACCTATACTTGAAGGCACAAATAGTCATCAAGTCATACAACAAGCTTTGTTGATGGCACAAAAGGGTCATACAGTTGGGTGCAGCTCAGGCGAACAAGGATTGAGGTAAAAAGCTGGCAGAGGTGGCCAAGGCAGATAATCATCATCATATTTAACTTATGATGTTGTATATACAATTTTTTATGTTCATTATCATCATATTTACCTTATGACGTTGTACGTACAATTTTTTTATGTTGTGTGAACTTATATAAGTTATATTTAACAGTTTATCCATGTCCCATTTTTATGTTTGAACAACGCAAGGTAACAAAGAATGATATTTTGATAAAACTTATAAAATAAACAACAATAACAACTAACACAATGATCCTTTAGAACTCAATTTCCAAAAGATGAAAAACATTTGTCCCACATCATTGTCTTCTTTAAGCTCCATACAATCATACTCAACACAACCATCATTTATAATAAAAAAATGGTAAGCAAGCTTTGTTCACCTTTGACGGTCTCTGTAATTGCTTTCCTTAAAGCAACGTGCAAGCTGCATTTTCTCACTAATTTTAATGAATTTAGGACCATTAGAACATTCAAACGGAATTATGATTCCATTGTGTTATGAAATCACAATTTTGAACCCAACCCAACCCAAACCATATAATTAAATTTATTTTATATATATATATATTAATTAATTATTAAATACAATACACATTAATTTTTAGCTTACATAGTATATTAAATCATTAAATTAAATCACCTGTGGTTTTTTCTTCTTTTTGAAGTTGTTATTTTTATCTTGGTCTTGATTTTGTTTGTTTTTCTCATGTTAATACAATACTTTATTTCTATCTAAAATAAAATATCATATTAGCATTGAATTCATTAATTATATTAGTCAAATATTGTCATAATTTACTCTCTTTTGAGTACATTTAGTCATTATATACTTATAAAATTTCAGACAAAAACAAATTATTATTTTTAAAATATTAATTTTATAAAAGAAAAATATTTTTCAATTATTCATACCTGATTAACCCAACCCATTTATGATTGGGTCGGGTTGGGTTAGTAAAAAAAATTGCAAATACCCTACCCATAAATTTTTTATCGGGTTAGGTAATGGGTTTAGCCAAATCCAAACCAACACCCCTAATCGATATAAAAGAAAGTAAAAAAATTATTTGAATTAAAATAGTTTCGTTGATAAGAAAAGAAAAGAATTTAATAATAAATAAAATATATTGTTATTATTTATAATAATTATTTTATTATTAATATTAGTATTTATTATTGTTGTTATCATTAGTTACTATTTATATTTATTATTTAATAATCATATTATTATTTATTAATAATATTTATGGAAGAGAGATCAAATTACACTAGCGTAACTTTGACAAATATTACATCATTCTATAACTTTTAACTGTATATTATTTTCTTAAAATTTACTGTTAGATTGAAAGTTCCTTTCATATAGATCACATGCAAAATTTCATATTGATACAAAATCATTTACTACATCGTTTATATAGATTAAAATCAATGTAATAGAAACACCTCAAAATATACTAAAATATGAATGATTTAATTACCTTCTTATTGTTCAATTTTAACAAAATTTAACACAAATGATTTTGGTAATATGTAGATATAATTCAACGATTTGATCAATAAAAATCACACTTTATATCAATTCATAAAAATGGTGTAATAGTTGTAAAAGTTAGACTTATGTAATTTGATTACTCCTTATATTTATAATTAATTTATCAAAATAATAGTAATAATAATTAATTTACACACATATGCTCTTATCGGATTTGGCAGAACCTTATCACGACGGTGATCCTATGTGAGCTCCTCTAAGAATTAGGGTGGGGTATATGCAAAGACACTTTGACGCTCAAGTAAGAAGTGTAGAGTTGAATACGTAGATAAGCATATGGGTTACCAATGATAATGAATACATGGGCTTTGATCATCTTCCTTTTGTAAAAGGGAAATTGGATATACAGATCTCAAATTCCCTTAATGATAAATATAAAGATATGATCTTTATCTTTATTTTTCCATGAATGATAATGATAACGTATATATCCTAGATTTAGAGATTATTCATTACCTTTTAAGTGATAGATATAGTTTTCTCTCTTTCCTTATTTAAAACCTTGTTAGACTCTTCTTAAGTTATGAACTTGGTTGAATGTCGGATACAATACCCTTCTGAGTCCGAGTGATGCACTATCGAGACCGAGTAAAGACTTATCGAGTCTGAGTAGAACATAAGCTGCTTAAGCTCTGAAGCAGGTTATAAGAGATTTAAATCTTTTGCTGTGGATAAACATGGTGCCAATCCTGAGTAACGATGTACTCAAAACATCATTTTGACAAGCTTTATAGTTGTTTAAGAAACATTTAATATTTTAGCACATTTTCAAAAAATGCACAATGATAATGTCCCTTGAATTTCTAAACGTTGGATGTGACAGCCAAGGGTCGCATCTCTTCCTAACCATTGATTTGGGATTTTGGGAAGAGATCTATCGGTCCCAACGAGTGCTACTCTTTGTTTGCCAAAAGCTTATAGAACACAATAAAAAGGTGAGGAATTGCTACTCAGTTTCACTGTTCCTCTTTCTGGTCATCTTCCTTTCCTCTTATCACTTTTCTCCAATCAACTCTATTTCCTTTTGCATCCCTTCCATTTATTTCTTCTTCTAGGTATGCTATCGTCAATCCAAATGTTGCCATCTGAGGTCCACCCTCTAAGGTTGATCAGAATATCATGAATTTATGGAAATAATAGAATTACAAAATCAACAAAAATACAAAAATAACAGATTTAGTGCGTCAGAACTATGATAAATTATGAAAATAATTAAAACGAATTTAATTACTTCAAGAGAAATGTAGGATTGGATTTCATTGTTCATACTCTCAGTATCCAATTAACATTAATACATATGAATCATTTTCTAACATTACTGATGCACACATTAATTCATCTCGAATCAATCCCTCACATTTGAGAATCCTAAGGATATTTATCGAATACCGGCTCCTCACATATGAAGTAAATAATCAAGTATTACAATCATAATCTCATGCTATTTGCAATCAAAATGTTATGCTCTATTCCTAGCAATGTAACGTAATGAGTAAAATCATTCAGTTCAAATTCTAAAAGCACTTTCCAGTCAAACTTAGAATCCAATTTCATGAAACTAGTGATTAAGTAGAATCAAGCATTACAAACAGAATGAAGTCACTAGTAATGAGTAGAAAAGATTCATATATATATATATATATATATATATATATATATATATATATATATCAAATATCAAAAGATATACATAAGGGTACGAAGATTACATACAATAGGAGAAACTAGTCGATCATTGTGTAGAGCACAAGATCAACAGAAGAGTGTCATAACAACATTTTCAAATAATCAGCAATGAGAAATGAAAACACAAAAAATGAAATTTACTGAACCAAATGAGTTTAAGATTAATTTGCATTTTGTTTCTAAAGAACATTAGAGAAAACATCATATTCATTTAAACAGAGGAAAACCTCTCAAAGGTGTTTAATTCTCCCACAGACAAATGTTTCATCTCAATTCCAACACTGAAATGTCATAAATCAATTTTGCAATTCATTTCCCATCAAATCAAAGATAAAGTACATAATTATCATGGATCATTAGGACTTTTAGGGTTGGGCCTGGCTTGAAAGAAATATTGGTTTTTCTGTATATTCAAAATTACCTTGAGAATAGAAGAGTAAAGATGAAAACAAACTAACGACTCAAATGATTCATTACTTCATATCTCTTCCTTTTTCTACCAAGTCATCAATATTTACTATACCAGCATCCCAACTTATAAAATCTACAACAACTCTGTACAGTTTAGAACATAATGTATATAATTCACATATTTATTTATTCACAAAGAACTTGTTTCCCTTTTCTTTTTCTTTTCTTTCTTTTCTATATAATATATAATTAACATGAATAATCACATTTAAAAACAAAGTATTTACATCACATGAGCCACCAAATGATAGAAGTTCCCAACAAAAACCCCTTTGCTCTCCTAACCAAAGGTAAGGTAGGAAACTTTTATACTAGGTTAGTGTTCCAACAAAATATCAAATGTTTGGCTCAAAGGGCTTGCAAATGGTAAAATAGTATATATTGGGGTAGCTTTTTGGCCAATGGCTTAAAATGTACAAGAAAGAAAGGATGCCTAAATCATATATATGCATCATATGCTATTGCAATTAAAAATTCATGCAAAATCAACTAGAGAACATACCAGTGAGGACACTCAATGCAAATTTTGTGGTTGCACATAGTTACTAAAGCTTAAGGCCTGTTTTCATGTTCAAATCAAATTAGTGTTTCAAAAATTGTTCTTTATCAAGTCCATGCAAAAACATCTGCCTTCATTTGGTATTTGGGAAAGCCATTCATTGTATTTCATTTTCAAAGTTTCCAAAAATCATTTTGTTGTGTTCTGATCCAATTCAAAAGCAAGTTTCAAAAACACTATCTATTGATTCTTTCCAAAACATGTTATGTCTAAGATTTTTTTTCCTGTTTAAGTCCCAAAAATAGTTATACATATTCTACAACTATGCTTATAAAGCAAAACAAGTTTAATAAAAAATGTGTACTACCAAAAAGAGGGAAACCTCTGTGTACACAATCAAAGTTTACAATACCAAAAAGAATCATAAACACTCGCAACTATTCAAGCAAAAATCCAACATAGTAAATAAGGAAATAAAGTACTGAATTTTAAATTGCAAAGCGATAAAGAAATATAAAGACAATGTCACGAATTTTTGAAGATCATGGCTGAGGAGCTCAGTCTCCTCAAATGAGATAATCAACAGGATTTGCCATGTCTTCATCCTCATCTGCTCTTCCTCCTCCTTGAAAAATAGGCTTGTCCCCAGGCCATGCAATGGTAGCTCTAACAAAATATATGATATATTCAAAAACATAAGACATAAAATTCAAAAGTAAAGTTCAGAAATATAATTCAGAAGCATAACACATCAAATTCAAATAATACAAATTAAGACAAAGTTTAGAAACACTGGGTTGCCTCCCAGGATCACTTCTTTAATGTCTTTTAAGCTAGACGTCCTTGTTGTAGCTCAGACTTCCTTGGACAATAGTGGTGAGCCTCTTAACATCACCACCTAAGTAGTGTTTGATTCTGCTGCCATTTGCAATCCATGTCCTCTTTGTGGCTTGATCTTCTAGTATCATAACTTCATGTGGCATGACTTCATTGATGATGAACAATCCATATCACTTAGACTTCAGCATACCTGGAAACAATCTCAATCTAGAATTAAATAACAAAACCTAGTGACCAGGCTGAAAATTCCTTTTCAAAAGCTTTTTCCCATGATAAACTTTAACTCGTTGCTTATAAAGCTTAGAATTCTCATAAGCTTGAAACCTTAATTCCTCCAATTCTTGAAGTTGGAGCTTCTTGTGTTCACCAGCTGCATTTAGATCAAAATTCAGAAACTTTAATGTCCAGTAAGCTTTGTGTTCAAACTCAACAAGTAAATGACAATATTTTCCATAGACCAATTGGAAAGGAGTGAGTCTTATAGGAGCTTTATATGCTGTTCTGTATGCCTACAAAGCTTCATCTATTTTTTTTAAACCAATCCTTCCTTGATTGAACAATTGTTTTCTCCAAGATCTTCTTGATTTCCCTGTTAGAAACTTCAGCTTGCCCATTGGTCTGCGGATGGTAAGGTGAGGCTACCTTGTGTCCGACATTATAGAAATGAGATCCTTCATCACTTATCAATACCTTTGGTGTACCAAACCTTGATATGATATTTTTCTTTAAGAAGTAAATAACGGTCTTTGCATCTGCATGTTGAACAATTATCGCTTCTACCCATTTGGTTACATAGTCCACAACTAATAGAATGTATTCATTTGAGTACGATGATGGAAATGGACCAATGAAATCTATTCCCCAGCAGTCAAAAGCTTCAACCTCTAGAATTTTTTGCTATGGAATTTCATTCCTTCTGGAGATTCCACCTGTTCTTTGATAGTTATCACGCCTCTAAACATATTCATAAGCATTGTTACACAAAGTAGGCCAATAGAAACTAGATTGGAAGACCTTGGCAGCAGTCATCTCTCCATTAATGGCCTCCATAAGGTGAGTTATGGCAATGCTACAATATGTTTTTGCCTCCCCCTGAATTACACATCTTCTCAGGAGATTATCTGCTCCAATCTTAAAAAGGTAAGGATCATCCCACCCAAAGTATTTAGAGTCCCTAAGAAACTTCTTTTTCTGGTGCCAAGTGAAATCACCAGGAAGTGCACCAGCTGCTTTGAAATTTGTCATCTCAGCAAACCATTTCCTTTCTGCAATGTTGAATAGCTTTTCATCAGGAAACTCTTCTTGAATTTTAGGACCTTGTGTGGTTACGTCATCAATGATAAGTCTGGAAAGATGAGCAACAACGTGATTTTCACTCCTCTTTTTATCTTTTATTTTTAAATCAAATTCCTGCAAAAGTAGAATCCAACAGATAAGTTGGGGTTTAGAATAAAATTTGACCAACAAATATTTTACAGTAGCATGATCAGTAAAAACCACAACCTTAGATCCTATCAAGTAAGATCTAAATTTTTCCAAAGCATACACCACCGCAAGCAATTTTTCCTCAGTTTTTGCATAATTAATTTGATCTTCATTTAACACCTTGCTTGCATAATGTATAACATGGAAAACTTTATTTTTCCTTTGACCCAAAACTACTTCGACAGCATAATCACTTGCATCACATATTATTTCAAAATCAAGTGTCCAATTTGGGCCAGTGATTATGGGTGCAGAAATCAGTTTTTGTTTCAAAGTATCAAAAGCTCTTAAACACAATTCATCAAAATGAAATGAAACTTCTTTATTTAAGAGATTGCTCAAAGGTTTGGAAATCTTAAAAAAATCCTTGACGAAACACCTATAAAACCCAACATGTCCTAGAAAACTTTTAATGCCTTTGACATTTGTTGGTGGAGGCAATTTTTCAATGACATTCACCTTGGCTTTGTCAACTTCAATTCCATGAACAGAGATCTTGTGACCCAATACAATACCTTCGGTTACAATAAAGTGACATTTCTCCCAATTGAGCACAAGATTTGTTTCAACACACCGCTTCAAAACAATGTCAAGATTAGAAAGATATAAATCAAAAGAAAAGCCAAAAATAGAGAAATCATCCATGAATACTTCAAAACTTTTTTCAACAAGATCAGAGAAAATAGCAAGCATACATCACTAAAATGTAGTAGGAGCATTACAAAGACCGAAAGGCATCTTCCTATAAGCAAAAACACTGAAGGGAGGTAAAAGCTGTCTTCTCTTGGTCTGCAGGATTAACATTTATTTGATTATATCCTGAGTAACCATCAAGAAAATAGTAGAATTTTTGTCCTGCTAGTCTCTCCAGCATCTGGTCCATGAAAGGTAATGGAAAATGACCCTTGTTGGTGGCTTTATTAAGCTTTCTATAATCAACACACATTCTCCAGCCCGTAACAGTATGAGTTGGAATAAGTTCATTTTTATCATTCTTTACAACAATTATACCACCTTTCTTTGGAACTACCTGTACAAGGCTTACCCACTGGCTATCTGAGATAGGATATATCATTCCAGCCTCCAATAGCTTGACTACCTCCTTTCTGATAACTTCCTTCATGGTTGGATTGAGGCATCTCTGTTGCTGAACTACAGGTTTATAATCTTCTTCCATTAAAATTTTATGAATACAATAAGAAGGACTAATACCTGCAAGGTCTGAAAAGTTCCAGCCAATGACTTCTTTGTTCTCCTGCAAAATTCTCACCAGTTTTTTTTCTTCTTCTTCAGAAAGATTTGCATTAATGTGGAGGTCATGCTTTCAACTCCATCTTTGATTCTTCATTCTGCTTCTCTTCTCTCAATTCTTCAAAGAGAGATTGGTGATAAGATCAAAACCTTAGCATTCTTCATGAAAGCTCTACCAAGAATCAATGGAACTTCACTATCCTCATCCATATCCATCACTAAAAAGTCAACTGGAAAGAAAAATTTGTTAACTTTCACAATACATCTTCAATAATGCCATAAGGATTCTTAATAGTTCTGTCAGCCAACGCCATAACCATCCTAGTTGGTCTGATTTCTACTTCTCCTATTCGCTTGACCATGGACAAGTGTATGAGGTTGATACTTGCACCTAAATCAAGAAGTGTATTTCCCACTAATAATCTCCCAATAGTCATAGGAATTGTGAAACTACCTGGATCTCTGGACTCTAGAATGGATTTTTGAATAATTGCACTACAACCTACATCCAACTTTATTGTTTCATCATCCATATATCTTTTCCTCTTTGTAAGAAAATCCTTCATGAATTTAGCATATGTTGGCATCTGCTCTAATGCCTCAGAAAAAGGAATGTTAATTTACAGTTGTTTGAAAATATCTACGAAAAGCTTGTATTGTCTTTCCTTAGTTTTCTTTGATGGAGCATGTGGATAAGACATATGCTGAATTGGTGGAGGGTTTAGTACAACTTTGCCTTTGTTAGTTGCTTGTTTCTTTGATTTCTGCTTCTCCTCTACACTTACTGCTTTCTCTTCAACTTCTTTTTTAGTCACCACTTCATCATTTTTCTTTTTTTCTTTTTCAACTCCTTCCATTTCATCATTTTTTTTCTACAACTCCTTTTTTTTTTTATTTTTCTCACCATCATCCTTCAAACCAACCACAGTCCCCCTCCTTGTTGTAATTACCTTGCATTGTTTCTTTGGGTTGACTTGTGTGTTTGCTAAAAAAGATCTAGCTCCATGCCCAGATAGTTGTTTAGCAAGTTGTCCAACCTGAACTTCAATATTTTTAATGGAAGCATCAGTGTTTTTCTGATTTGTGATTGACATATACATAAACTGAGTTAAAGTATCTTCCATTTTTTATACTCTATTAGGCTAGGCTTGTTGTTGTTGTGAACCCCTACTTGAAGGATCTGCATAAGAATTATTAGAAGGACCTACATAAGAGTTGTTAATGGGATATACAAAAGAAGAGTTAGTGGGACCAGTATATGCATTATTATTTTGATGTCTCCAACCATAAGGTTGATTTGAACCTGGACCACCTTTGTAGCCTTGGTAATTTCCATGGAAGTTATGTTGAGGTCTTGTTTGATTATGCAAATAATGAGCCTCCTTTTCCTATTGGCAATCACCAGGTGCTGGACAATGGCCATTCTGATGGTCACCACCACATAAATAACATCTTAGAATTTGTTGAACTTGATGAGCTTGGTGCATTTTTTGTGATCCACCTTGCTAAAATTGTTGAGGAAGTTGTCCTATCTATTTTGTTAAGACCTCTATTTGCTGAGTCAAGAGTTTATTCTGAGCTAGAATTGCATTTTGAGAGTCCAGCTCCATTGTACCTTTCCTTTTCACTAGAGACCTATCATGATGACTCTGATAATCATTGGTTGCTGTGGAGTCAATGATTGTAATTGCTTCCTCTAGGCTCTTAGACATCATAGTACCTCCAACTGAGGCATCAAGAATCATCTTTGTCTGAGGTCTCAAACAACTATAGAAAATATGTAGTTGTGCAACATCATCAAAATTATGATTTGAGCACCTCCGCAATAAAGATTTGAATCTCTCCCATGTTTCACAGAGAGGTTCATCAAATTCTTGGGAAAAAGTAGCAATCACTAACTTTGCACTAATGAATTTGGATGGACGAAAGAATCTCGCAATGAATTTTTCCTCCACTTCTTCCCAAGTGTTGAGATTGTTGTTTAGATGTGATTGGAGCCATATATTTGCCTGACCTCTCAAGGAGAATGGAAAAGCTCTAAAATAGACAGCTTCTGCATCTTCATCAGAAGCTCCCATGATACTGGATACCTCCATAAAGGTAGACGAATGTGTATGTGGATCTTCATGATCCATTCCAGCAAAAGGATGTGAGCCAATCAGACTGAGAAATGTTGTAATGCTTTGGTCCTTGTTGATAAGCATAGTCACCAAGAGTCCTCCTTGGTGGCCTATATCCTTCTCCCCCTCTATCAGCCATAATATCAATTATAGATGGCTTTTTTGGTGAAGGAGAAACAATAGAAGAAGTTTCACCTGGTGGCTTATTGACTGCTTGTTTCTTTTTGTTCTTGTTCTTCCTTTCAGTCTTGGTAATTTCTGGATCAAATAGCGAGTTATCCGTAGGAAATTTACCTCGCACAAAGGAAAAAGAACAAACTACAATAACCCGTAAGTACCGAGGTTAGCGAAAATAAAATATAACAAGAAATAATTTATAAAAAATCAAAATAAAATAAATAACGAAAGTAAGGAAAATGTCTTATTCAACTGAAAAATTAAATCCAAAAGATATTAGGAAAATGACTCAAGTCCCCGGCAACAGCGCCAGAAACTTGTTAGACTATTGGCAAGCGAAAATTGTCATCGCAGGTTACAGAATTTATAAAGAGATCGTTTCCACAGGGACTTGAGCTACTCAGGTTTTGCAAATAAAAGTAATAATTTAATAGTTATGTACACTAAGGTTGATCATAATATCATGAGTTTATGGAAATAACAGAATTATGGAATCAAAGAAAATATGGAAATAACGGATTTCGTGTGTCGGAACTACGGAAAATTACGAAAACAATTAAAACGAATTTAATTACTTCAAGAGAAATGTAGGATTGGATTTCATCGTTCATACCCTCAATATCCAATTAACATTAATACATACGAATCATTTTCTAACATTACAAATGAACACATTAATTTACCCCGAATTGATCCATCACATTCGAGAATCCTTAGGATATTTATCGAATATTGATTCCTCGCATATGAAGTAAATAACCCAGAATTACATTCATAATCTCGTGCTATTTGCAATCAAAACGTTATGCTCTATTCCTAGCAACGTAACATAAATAGTAAAATCATTCAATTCAAATTCTAAGAGCACTTTCCAGTCAAACTTAGAATCCAATTTCATGAAACTAGTAATCAAGTAGAATCAAACATTACGAACAGAATGAAATCACTAGTAATTGTTGATTTTAAGGGAAGCTGCAAGAAGATTAAATCAAGGTTGAAGGCTTGATGATATTAATGATGTTTTAGATTTTTACATGCCCAATCATTTAAAGGCATTTGTAATTTGTCTAAAGTGGTTCAAGTAAATTTGCCTTGTGATCTCTTCATTAGCATGTGCATTCTCATGATCATGCATACATGGTTTTCAGTCTCAAAGAAATCAAATGGTTTTATAAGAAATTAAGTTCTCAATGGCTAAGTTTTTTAAAAAGCAAAACTTACTGCTTTAATCGATTACATAAGCAGTTTCATCGATTAAAGACATTTATATGTTTCTGGAAAAGCCTTGAAGACCAGTTTAATCGATTACAAGCTTCTTGTAATTGATTACATAGTGTTTTATGAAAAACCTTGCATCACTGGAATAATCGATTATCTCATTATGTAATCGATTATCTTAATTCGTTTATCTTAATGCTGTTCTGGTTTAATCGATTACAGTATGGTTTAATCGATTATTTTGTTCATGAAACCATTTCTAGAAAGTTGATGAACAGATTAATCGATTATTTAGTTGCTTTAATCGATTACATATGGCAATTTAATCGATTACACTAGCAAATTAATCGATTACTGTCAGTTAATTCTATTTTTATAAAGCTTTGTGAGTCTATTCTCTATAAATACATATTGAACGAATTGTTCTATACATATGAGTGATTTACCCAAAAGACTAAAAGCTTTCTAAGAGTGTCAAAGACTGATTTCTGAGTGAAAAACATTTCTAGTAAGAATCAAGAATTCTGAATTTTTGAGAAGATGTGTTAAAGAAAAGAAGGTTTTCAAGATAGTGCTTCTGAGCTATTATGTTTTCAACCTGGAGAGTGTGGTAATCTCATTTCATTCATTCATACATGAAAGATCACAGGTTGTGTTTATCTTGAACCTATCTTTTTAGATGTTCTAACATTTTCTGTTATATTGTGATATATCAATTTGTTTATTTTCAAGCATTCTAGAGTAGGGTTCTCTAGGTTTGGGGTTCTGAGTAGAGTTCTCAGTATCTTTGTGATTTGTATTCTAATAGGGTTTTAGAATCAGTATCTTTGTCTAGTGTTGATAAAGAAAGTCACTTGTAAATTGCTTGTAAAAGATTCTTTGATATAGTAATTACTTTAACCTAGTGTGGGTTGGAAGCAACTGGACGTAGCCTCCAAGGTTGAGAGGTGAACCAGTATAATTGCTTTGTCTCTTGGTTAAAATTTTGTATGTTTCATTGCATGTCTTTGTGAAATCATATATTATTATCAAAGAAACATTTTCTGTCATTGCATTCATAACAAAGGTTGATCTTGGGTGAAGAAAGATTTCTGAATTTGAAAAAGGTGAACCAGTGATACGATCCAAAGTTTTAATTCTGAAATTTGTTTTAGAAAGTTTTTAAATCTCAGGTTTGAACCAATTCACCCCCCCTCTTGGTTCATTTGTAGTGTATTCATTGTATTTTCAGTAATGAGTAGAAAAGATTCATATATAAATATATATATATATATATATATATATATATCAAATATCAAAAGAGATACATAAAGGTATGAATATTACATCCAATCCTTTGGAGAAACTAGTCGATCATTGAATAGAGCACAAGATCAACAAAAGACATGACGAAGGAAGCGATCCATGATCCTTTTCTGCAAGATTTCTTCTCCTTTTCTCTCTTCTCTCCCCTCTTTCATGTTCTCCTTTTATTCATTTATCTACTACTTGCTGGAAGCTGCCTTGCATGGCTTTTTATACAAAATTGGTCCAAGAGGTGCGAGACTAACTCGCCCAAGCGAGCTGTACTCGCCTAAGCGAGTTTGTTACTTCTGGATGAAGTAAGGTAGCTCGCCCAGGCAAGTTGGTTGCTTCAGGAAGAAGTAATCTCATTAGTCCAGGCGAGCTGATTGCTAGCTTGGGAAAATTTCACTTTGAAATTTTGTAAAATTGATCCTTTTGCCCTCCATTTTGGCTTAATTTTTGGATCCAACAAATACCTATCAAAACATTAGAATTGCATGGATGAATCTTCCAAATTTAAACAACATTTATAAATGTATAAAATATAAAACGACTAGAATTAAGGGAAGTTATAAGAAAAATACTAAAATCAAAAGATAAGTGCTAGTATTATAATCCCAAAAATAACTAAAATATGACACTTATCAAGTAAGAGTTAAAAAAAAGAAATTTCTATGAAAAGAACTTTATATTATACATTTTTTAGCAACTAAACATGAAACACTTTTTAAGGAAATAAATACACAAAATTGATATTTCTCTATCAGCAAAATCAACCATATTGAGATCTTTCTTCTATTTCTTGATGATCTAATACAAATATGTCAATTGTTGTTCCAAGTATATCATATCCCTAACCTAATTGACATCTTTATTCTGATGAGTATATTGATTAAGTATAGGACTTCTTAATTGAGCTGTTGTGTGCTTTTCCATTTCACCATTCTCAAAGTCACCATATATATGAAACAAGTCTCTAGGAATGGTACTAGTAACAACATGCCAACTATCACTTGGATCTTTTGTGTAATACACTTGTCTTACTTGAGTTGCAAACACAAAGGGGTCATTTTGAAAAATCAACTTTCCAATATTTACAAAGGTAAATTCAAATCCATCTTGTTTGCTTCTAAAGAAATCACATTCAAATAACACAAATTTGTAATACCCATAGTAATTTAACTCAAGTATGTCTTTCAGAACTCCATAGTAGGCAACATATTCTACTTTGGGATTTTTATCTTTCTTATTTTTAAACTTGACTATAGATGAAGTAACAATAACTCCAGTATTTTGTGCTTTCCTTTCACAAGCTTCAATGGCAAACTTATAACCATTAATCTTGTAAGAGGAAAAATTTCAAACAAGAATGTTAGGCCTTCTAGACAACCACTTAACTTCTTCACTTATAGTCATATTCCTAACATGTTCAAACCATTTAGGAAAATTAAGAGAATGATCTTCTGTCTTTTTCCATGTTCCTTCCATACCAGTTTGACTATAAACAAACTTTTCATGTTCTCTGCATAAAAAGATCAAATATAAATAATATAAAAAAAATCTTAGATGCTAGACAAATAAGAAGTACATTTCTTACTTGACAAGTTGACATATGACTTGGTGATATTACAATTAAACAATACATATCGATGAGCTTGCTCCCATTTTATAGAATTGAAACTTTTCATCACTCCATCTCAAAATTTCTTACCACTCTTTTAAATTTTGTTTGAACACTATCATTCAAGTATCTTAAACAAAATGTCAAACATTCATCCGCTAAATATCCTTCTGCAATAGAATATTTTGGATGAGTTCGAATACACACATAACTTTTTAACTTTAGAAGGAACCTATATATGTAGAAAAAACATTTAAAATTTTTAATATAGAAGTACAAAACTAGAAAGATGAAATGAAAAATAATATTTAAATGCATTTACCAACTGAGTGAAAAAAGTATCTTTCAATTGGATACATTTGACGTTATTGTACTAGCCCACCAATTCTAGCTTCATATGTTAGACGTATAGACAAATGCATCATTAGAACAAAGAAAGAGGGAAGGAAAGCCTTTTCCAATTCACAAAGAATTAATGCAATTTCATCATCCAAGCACTTAAACTCCTCAACCTTAGCAACTTCTTTTGGTAAAGTCTTTTTTATTGCTATTTAGAGCAAGTCTTGCATCAATATATGATAATCATGACTTTGAAGCCCAATAATTTTATGTTGTTTAAGCTAAACACATCTAGAAATATTAGACCCATAATTTTTAGGAAGCTTGACACCTTTCAAAACACCATAAAAGATTTATTTTTGTTTAGGTGACATTGTAAAGCAAACAGGTGGCAAAAACATCTTATTTGGATCAATACATGATAATCATGACTTTTAAGCCCAAAAATTTTGTGTTGTTCAAGCTGAACACATCTAGAAATATTAGACTCGTAAATTTTAGGAAGCTTGACACCTTTCAAAACACCAGAAAATATTTATTTTTCTTTAGGTGACATTGTAAAGCAAGTAGGTGGCAAAAACATCTTATTTGGACCAATATCAATTGGATGGATGTTTTTCCTTATACCCATCTTCACCAAGTCAAGGCGAGCTAGTTGATGGTCCTTTGACTTCTATAAATTCAACAATGTTCCAACCACATTTTCACATATATTGTTCTCTATGTGCATAACATCCAACCTGTGACGAAGCTAGTTTATTTTCCAATATGGAAAATCATACAATATACTTCTTTTGGTCCATGGATTGCCTTTAAATTTTCTCCCTTTTTAGACTTACCAAATAAATTCTTCTAATAATGTAATAGTTCAAATATTTTACAACTTGATAATGGCTTTGGTGCTGTCTGCATCTCTTTTTTACCATCAAAAGACTTCTTATCTTTTTGACACCTATGCTTGGAATCTAAAAGTCTTCTATGACTCATATAACACATCTTATTACTATCTCTCAACCATTTAGAGCATGTGCCAAAATTATATATGAGGCATTCTCATTTTCCACTTGTACGCCAACCTGATAGCAAAGCAAATGCAGGCAGGTCACTTATATTCCATGATAGTGTAATACGTGCCTAAATTTGTCAATAATCAATCAATTGTTTCTGCTGCATAGGCAGTCTTACCCAAGTGTTTGAGGATTTACTAACCAATTTAACAAAATTTGAGGAATTTCTATTTAAGGTATGTTCTCGATCAATTCTCATTTATAATTGAGGTCATGATGTTCCATATTATAAATTGTGTTTAATTAAATACTTTATATTGATGTTATGCATCATGAGTAAGTCTTAGTTTCTCATTTGAGGTTCAATACAATGATTAATCAAGCATTAATCATTGCATTGAATCTTGAATTGTCCGATTAGACAATTTGGGTAGATTTTTTTTACTTGATTAATACGTAGAGGTTGATTATATCTCATCTTAAGTTTGATGAAATTTGCGTTTTATTCTCCGAGTGGAAACTTGATTGTGGTGGATTTAATGTCACCACTTTCATTTCATGTACTTGGAAACCAATGTGAAATGCTACCGAAATTTTATCAAATTTAAGATGAGACTTAACCATCAAGTATTAATCACGTATAAAAAAATTATCTTTCGAAATGGGATAAGGTCACACCTTGAATTAAAAAATGAGATTGACATGCACGATATACGTTTGATTATATTACAGAACATAGTTGTGGCTTGTGGTTGGATTAATAGTAAAGGCACAAGTCATGAGTATGAGAAAGGAGTAGAAGAGTTTCTCAAATTTGCTAAAAATAATTTCTTTATAGTAATGAAACCTTCTACTATCCTTGTGTTAAATGTTTGAATGAGAGAGAACTACAAGTTGAGAAGATTCAAGACCACTTTTTTATGATGGGTTTTGCAAGAGTTATACAACATGGACATGACATGGTGAATTGTTAAACATGAGAAGTGTGTCCCCAACAAAGGAATTTGATGTAGATATGGATTATGGTCTAGAGGATATGATCTGTGATATTGGACCAAAGTCTTTTTAGTAAGCACATAGTAACCAGGGTGCACCAGTTTCACAAGGTTATCAGCAGTGTTGAAATTGGTTAATCTTAAGGCAAAAAATGGGTGGACTGATAAAAGTTTTACTGAGTTGCTTAGGTTGTAGACAAAAATGCTTCCAAAATATAAAACTTTGTTGAACCATCACTATGAAGCAAAGAAGATATTGTGTCCAATGGGTATGAAATATAAGAAAATACATACATGTTGTAATGATTTCATGTTGTATAGGAATGAATTTGAAATGATTCATAAGTGTCCTACATGTGGTGATGGAGGTCCATCACAAGCTCAGAGACACAATCAATATGGTTCCAACATCAGTTCACTAGTAAATAATAGGGGGATTTTTATCAAACAATTTCCATGCGTGAATAAAAATTGCAAAAACACGTAACAAAATAGAAACTAACAGAATTGATAAAAGGTATTCTAAAATAGATTAAAAAACATCAATCCAATTCACCAAATCAAGCAATACGAATTATCATAGTTCTCAGATGATGATTTTGTTGTGAAAGTTCATTCAATTTCATTAGAAGCAATTCAATCGAATTAACCCCTAAATTAATTGAAACCACAAACCTAATTGAAATATCATCCAAATAATCTGTGATTAAAATTTGAAATTAGGAAATGTATCCATAACCTAATCCGCTTTCAATCCTAAACACATTCATAATCATGAAAATCCAATAGAGGATTGAAGAAGAAAGTGAACATTCACACAAAATTTGAAATACCAAACCAGAACTCAAACTCTCCTTGCTTGGGCTTGGATCCTTGGATTGATTGATTGTTTAGCCTTTTATGATCATCATCAATGAAAGTCCCATGAAATGAGTGCAAGAAAATGGAAGAACAGAAATGAAAATGAAGAGCAGTGAAGAACAATGAAGAATAGTTGAGAGAAAATAAGAGAAAGGGTTTTAATTCTAAAAGCTTCTAAAAGTCACTACAAAATGTGTTTGTGCTAAAATGAAGTGTGTCCATCCAAATAACTAAAATCACTTAAATATAGTGACTGAGTCAGTAGGAAAGGATGGGCCACAATGAAGCCCAACTAATCTAACTAATTACTAATTACACCAATTTCGCAGCCCAAAATTCAAGTGTAGTGATTCTTACTTCCAAGCCTAAGATGACCCTCAAAATGATAGAATTGGCCTTGGCCTATCTTTGACAAACTTGTAGATCTTTTCCTTATCTTTCCAGGGATAACTTATATGTGTCATTTGAAGTTCTGTAGAGCTCTCTAGGTCCTGCACAAGGAAGATAGGTCACGTAAGAAAAAACTCAAAAATAAGCAACAATTATCAATTAAGCCCACTTGTTTGTCTAAGGCGAAAACTGAATTAGAATGAGAAAATAAAAGTCCAAGAGAAGTCAAATAAGCTAAGAAGTATAGAAAAATATTAAACTAAAAATACTTAATCAAAATACCCCCACACTTAAACTTTTGCACTCTTGGGTAAAACTAAAAGAAAGACTAAAAGAAAAATTCAAACTAAAGTAAACCACAAACTAAAAGAA
>CM023955.1:20701896-20751551 GCA_013407115.1 Glycine latifolia
TCTTGTAATACTTCTTCTGATTCTTCAAACACTTGAATCTAACAATCCCAAGGAGGTATAGTTGTAGATCCTTCTAAGGTAGAAGTCGTTCTCGAGTGGGAAAGCCCTAAGTCCGTGTTTGAGATCCGGAGTTTTCTGGCCTTGGGGGGTATTACTGGAGATTCATAGAAAGGTTCTCCAAGCTAGCCTTACCTTTGACCAAGTTGACTCGTAAGGGTCAAGTGTTTGTGTTGGATGCCCAGTGTGAGCATAGTTTCCAAACCCTCAAGGAAAAGCTAACAACCACGCCTGGGTTAGTTTTGCCTAACCTAGAAGAACCCTTTGAGGTGTTTTGTGACGTAGCAAAGACGGGTTTAGGAGGAGTATTGATGCAGTGTGGCCGAGTTGTGGCCTATGCTTCTAGGAAGCTCAAGATGCATGAAAGGAATTATCCTACCCATGACTTGGAGTTACCTGTTGTGGTGTTTGCTCTTAAGATATGGAGGCATTACCTTTTTGGCTCCAAGTTCGAGGTGTTTAGTGACCATAAAAGCCTAAAGTATCTGTTTAGTCAAAAAGAGTTAAATATGCATCAGAGGATATGGTTAGAGATTCTTAAGGATTATGATTTTGAGCTTAGCTACCATCCCGGCAAAGCCAATGTAGTGGCGGATGCTTTAAGCTGGAAGTCCTTGCATATGTCTGCATTGATGGTTAGGGAGCTGGACCTTTTGGAACAGTTTAGGGACCTTAGTCTGGTATCTGAGTTTACCCCTAACAGCGTAAGACTAGGGGCTCTGCAGATTACTAGCGAGCTGCTAAGAGAGATCAGAGAAGGGCAGAAGTCCGATCCTTTTCTGAAAACTCAGTTGGAAGCCATAGCGTCAGGGAATGTTAGTAGTTTCCATGTGGGATCAGATGGAGTCTTGAGGCTTCAAGATAGAATCTGCGTTCCCAATATACCAGAGTTTAGGAAGGTGATCTTAGAGGAGGGGCATAGGAGTAGCCTAAGTATCCACCCCGGCGCCACCAAGATGTATCAAGATCTTAAGGCTATATTTTGGTGGCCGAACATGAAGAAAGAGGTTAGCGAGTTTGTGTATGCATGTTTAGTTTGTCAGAAAGCCAAGGTAGAGCACCAGAGACCATCGGGTAAGTTGCAACCCTTAGAGATACCTCAGTGGAAGTGGGATAGTATATCCATGGATTTCGTTGTGGGTTTTCCTAGGACCCGAGCAGGGTTAGATTCTATCTGGGTTATTGTTGACAGATTGACTAAGTCTCCCACTTTATCCCCATCAATATCCGATTTTCTTTAGAAAGGTTGACTTCCCTGTATATTAGTGAGATTATTAGGTTACATGGGGTGCCATCTAGCATAGTATCTGACTGGGATCCTAGATTTACTTCTAGATTTTGGGAGAGTTTGAACAAGGCTTTAGGAACCCGACTTCATCTAAGCTCGGCTTATCACACTCAAACTGATGGTCAGACTAAACAAACCATTCAATCTCTAGAAGACCTTTTGAGGGCGTGTGTCTTAGAGCAGAAGGGTAGTTGAGATAGTTTCTTACCATTGATAGAGTTTACCTATAACAATAGTTTTCACTCTACCATTGACATGGCTCCCTACGAAGCTCTGTATGGTAGAAGGTGTAGGACACCTTTGTGTTGGTTGGAACCCGGCAAAAGTCTTGTGCTAGGACCCGAGGTGGTGCAACAAATGACCAAGAAGGTCAAGTTGATCCGGGATAGGATAGGGATGGCTCAGAGTAGGCAGAAGAGCTACCACGATAAGAGGAGGAAGGACCTAGAATTTAAGGTTGGGGATCATGTATTTTTAAGGGTTATCCCATGAACCGGGGTTGGCTGAGCATTAAAAACCCGGAAACTCACACCAAAGTTTGTTGGTCCCTTTCAAATTCTCAAGAGAGTTGGCCCGGTCGCCTATCAAATTGCATTACTGTCGTCCCTTTCTAATCTTCATAATGTATTCCATGTGTCCCAACTTCGTAAATACGTCTATGACCATTCTCATGTAGTTGGGTTAGATGACATCCAAGTAAGGAAAACTTGACGTATGAAACATTGCCTTTGAGGATTGAGGATCGACGGACCAAGCATCTAAGAGGAAAATAAATTTCTTTGGTCAAGGTAATCTGAGGAGGTATATCGGGAGAAGATGCAACATGGGAGCTAGAAAACTAGATGCGAGAAGCCTACCCGGCTTTCTTTGTATCAAGTAATTTCGGGGATGAAATTTCAAAAAGGGTGGAAGATTTGTAACACCCATAAATTTCGAATTGCTGAGCTGGAGGTTTGATGCATGTTATGTTGCTTGATTATTTGATTTATTTTGGTAATTCCTATTTGTTATGGTTCTGCCTTAGTGTGCGTGTGTGATGATGGATGTGTTAAGTCAACTTTGCTGGTCTGTGGTTGCTCTCCGTGCACGTAAAGTGGACATGTCTTGTCAGCTGTGCATATATAGGCATCAAAGTACGTAGCGGAAGTGTGTTCCTTTTTCTTCTCATTTGCACCTTTTCTTCTTTCTTTTACTGAAGCTTACCCACACCATGAAATCTCTCCATTCAGCTGCTCTGAAACACCAAGGACCACCATAGCTACCACGGGACCCCCTACGTCAAGAGAAACCTCGTGACCATAGTGGAAGCCTTAGACCGCTCTTCATAAAGTTTGAAGAGAACGGAGTCCGACCCTCTTCTTCTCGGCTTTCGCAAGGACGCTGCGTTCAAGCAAGCTTCTATTTAAGAAGATCATGTTACAGCATCGCTGGCTTGTGCAAGAAGGACACTGGGTTAGGTAAAGAAGGGTTTATTATGTTAATAATAGCCTTAGATACCATAGTTGGGGGCCAGGGAGTCCAACTATGAAGCTATCTGCATGTCCCTGTTGTGTGTTGTTTTTTCCAGAAAAACAATGCCTTGTGACGAATGGATGTCATATGTTTATGTTTGTGATGTTTTTGTGTGAATAAATTGATGGTGTTCTCGTGGGAGAGTTAATGTTGTAAGAACCCTCTGTGCATGCATGTGAAGTCGGTATTTTGATGCTGTAAACTCGCAAATACCTTTTAGTAGAGTTTGTGGAGGTGCTGGATACCGGGTTGAGTATGCTGGACTGAGCTCATTACGTAGTATATACAAATATACAGGAAGTGGCTCTTAGTCCTTGCTAGCGGATGTCAATATTCCGGGTTCCTTGCCTAGGGTTTGTTCTTTAGAGCCTATGAGCTCACTTACTTTCTTTGAGAGAGAGCTACCGAGTTTCCTTACTCGGATGAGCTCGCTTCCCTTCCTTGAGAGAGAGCTACCGGGTTTCCTTACTCAGATGAGCTCATTTCCTTTCCTTGAGAGAGAGCTACCAGGTTTCCTTCTTGGTTGAACTTGTGTCCTTTCTTTGAGAAAACCTACCTTGTCCGCCCTTGTCCGCCCTTGTCTGACCTTGTCCGATCTGGTTCAGGTTCATACCCCATAATCATGTATTATCTGGGTGCCAACCCGGATACCCAATACTTCACACCGGCTTCCTAGTCTATGTTGTGTACTATTGATGTGTGATGAATATGTATGATAATGTTGGAATAGTAACGATTGGTTTATGAGATGATGACTTGTGCATTGATACCATGGGGGGTGTATGAAGAGTTACCCCAGCCAGGAAGGGTTTGTTCCTAGACCGGGTCATACATTGATGGTGCCTATGGTTATCGAATGCGGGTGGATATACGTAGATACCCACGGGGGTGTATGAAGAGTTACCCCAGCCAGGAAGGATTTGTTCCTGGACCAGGTCATACATTGATGGTGTCGTGGTGATATGCTACGTATAGACACGTGAGATGTCGGGACCAGGTGGTTAACCTTGCAAGCACCACGGTCAGTGCACCAGTGAGCCCATGTTGGGACGGTATGTATGTACATGGGGCGGTGCATGACAGGTCATCCTTTTGAGGAAGGATTTGGCCGGGTCATGCATTGATGGTGCCCATGTGATGTACTACATGTGTATGACGGAAATAGGATGATTGGATGTAGGGTACCGGGATACTGGGGGGCCACATCTGTTTTGAACTCCTTTTGACATCCATGGCTGATCACCATTGGGGGGAGCGGCCTGTGCACGACAGAGTGACCTTGACAAGCTACTGCATCACCTGACCACAGGGATGGACTATTTTCGGGATGGTACCACATTGCAGACTAAGAGTTGAGTCAAGAGCATACATCATGCTAGGCATTGTAAGCTGACTTGTGGAATGTTTTTAGATGACTGTTCATGTGAGTTGCGTGATAAAATGCTTGGATATGGTGGTGATATTGTGATGTTTAGATTACCTTCCTTAATAGATGACATTTGTTGCTGTTATTTTACATGATAAACTCACATTTGCTTTGTTGTACCCTGTGGTTTGGTACCTGTGATGATCATGAACCGTGTTCGTGTGAGCAGACGGGCATCATTCGATGACTTGGAGGGAGGTATCATTTTGGTTGGAGTACCTAAGTTGCCGGGATGACGATGGATCAGATCCCGGACAATAGTTGTGTTTTGATTTTTTTTTTCGTTGTTGGTTCTCTTGTTCTTTTGAAAAACTTATACATTCAGACATGGATAATTGTAATTACAACTAAATTATGTTTTTCATATGTACTTGTATCACGATGTATTATATATTTATGTGTTCATGTTTTACTTCATGGTAATGACTATGCGCTCGCGGAGAAAACTTTTTATTGCTATTTTCATAATCAAATTAAAGAGATCTTCAATTAAAACAAGTTTTGTCGCGTTTATGAGTTAGTGATACAGTAGCGACGAGGCGGGTCATTACAGTAAACAGGTACATTTTGCCTTGAATAACGCAGAATTTGAACATAATTTTTTGGCAACAAGGGGAGATGCAAGTTAATTTCAGCACTCAGTTGATGAAGTTCCAATATCAGGGGCGCCCGGTGATTTTAAAGGGTGAACCGTCTTTGCGAAGTATGGAAGTTTCATTACAGAGTTTCCAACATTCTATGCAGAAAGGAGGGGAGGGCTTCTAGGTGGAATTATCGAATTTGGAAAGGGAGAAGCTGCAAACACCCTTACAAGTAAGTCAGATTATTGAATGATTCTCAGAAGTGTTTATTGAAGAACTTCCTCTACCTCCTCAATGATCTTAGGATCATGTTATTCGTCTGATACAGGGGGCTGAACCTCCCAACATCCGCTCTTACAGGTACCCTCATGCTCTGAAAACTAAAATTGAAGTACATGTTGATAAAATGTTGAAAGCAGGGATTATTAGACTAAGTATAAGTCCCTTTAGTAGCCCTGTTTTGTTGGTTAGAAAGAAGGATGGAGGATGGCGATTTTGTATTGATTACAGAGCATTAAAAAAAGTGAAAATTCCTGATAAATTTCCTATGCCCACTATAGATGAACTCTTGGATGAAATTGGGGGTGCACAATTTTTCAGCAAACTGGACTTAAAATTAGGATGCAACCGGGTGATATTGAGAAGACAACCTTTAGAACACATAACGGGCATTATGAGTTCGTAGTCATGTCGTTCGGTTTGACTAATGCCCCAGCTACTTTTCAGGCCTTGATGAACGAGGTCTTTAGAGCACACTTGAGGAGGTTCATACTGGTCTTCTTTGATGATATTTTGGTGTACACCAAAACCTGGGAATTGCATTTACACCATCTGGACTTGACATTACAGATTCTAGCAGCGCATAAACTGGTGGCTAACAAAAAAAATGTATGTTTGCAGTGCAGGAGCTGGAGTATTTGGGTCATGTGGTTTCAGCTGCAAAGGTCTTAGATGATCCTAAGAAGGTTAAGGCTATGGTGGCTTGGCCTCTTCCAAAGAATGTAAAGGAATTAAAAGGGTTTCTTGGTTTAACAGGGTACTTCGTAAGTTTGTGCAGAACTATGGAGCAATTGCAGCACCGCTGACTCAATTATTGAAGAAGGATTTATTCCAATGGTCGGAGGCAGCCTCACAGTTTTTTGTAGCTTTAGAGGAAGCCATGGTTACTATTCCGGTATTGGCAGATCCTCAATTTGATAAGGAATTTTGCATTGAGACAGATGTGTCATCCACTGGTCTGGGAGAGCCATTCTAATGCAAGGAGGACAACCTATAGCCTTTTTCAGTTAGACTTTATCTACCAGAGCTCGGGCAAAATCCATTTATGAGTGTGAGTTGATGGCTATAGTTTTAGCGGTGCAACGTTGGTGCCATTATTTGTTGGTAAAGAAGTTTAGAGTTAGAACAGACCAAAAGAGCCACAGATTCTTGATGGAGCAGAAGGTAGTGAGTGAAAACCAGCAGAAATGGCTTGTAAAATTGTTGGGAGTCAATTTTGAAGTGGAATATAGGCCAGGGATCAAGAATAACGCAGTTGATGCTCTCTCACGATGACCTCAACTTGCGGCTTTGTTAGGAGGAATGTGGGCTGAAGGTGAGACAGTGGCTCACGAGACTGCAATTGATGCTGCCTACCGAGCCATTGTTTAAGAGTTGTTGCAGAATCCAGCGGCTCATGCTAATTACACATTGCAGCAAGGGACTTTGTTGTATAAGTGGAGGTTGGTGTTAGTATCTAACTCTCATTTTGTGCAGAAGTTCTTACACAAGTTCCATTCCACACCATTTGGTGGACATTCCAAGTTCTTTAGGACATATAAGAGAGCAACGGCGGTTCTATTTTGGAAGGGTATGAATGCTGATGTGAGGAGATTTGTGGCAGGTTGTGATGTCTGCCATAGGAATAAGAGCCAATCTCTTAGTCCAGCAGGTCTTCTACAACCATTACTGATTCCAGAACAGGTGTGGGAGGACATCTTTATGGATTTCATTACAGGACTGCCTAGAACTTGAAGAGGAGATTGCATTTTTGTAGTGGTAGATCGATTGTCGAAGTATACTCACTTTCTACCGTTATTACATCCTTACAAAGCCAAGACAGTGGCAGAGCTTTTCTGTAGGGAAGTGGTTAGGTTGCACGGGTTCCCTAAATCGATTGTGTCGGATAAGTAAAAGGTCATTCTCAGCTCTTTTTGGACTGAGTTATTTTAGGCAGTCGGTACTCAGTTGAAATTTTCAAGTGCTTACCATCCTCAGTCGGATGGACAGACAAAGGTGGTTAATAGGAGTTTAGAGACCTACCTCATATGCTTCTGCTCTCATAAGCCAAAAGACTAGGTGCATTGGCTACATTGGGCAGAATACTAGTTCAACACCTTATATCATGGTTCAGCAGGCATGTCCCCATTTTGAGCTTTATATGGTAGGGATCCACTGGTTCTGTGGAAGTGGACTACACCTAGTGTACACAATGCGGGTGTTGACGCCTTGTTGGCAGATAGGAATGATGTATTGGCTGAACTTAAGGACCATTTAACTGCTGCCCAACAAAGAATGAAACAACAAGCTGACAAGAAGCACCGCGACCTGCAGTTTAACATTGGTAATGCGGTTTATTTGCGTTTACAGCCCTATCGATTTTGTTCCTTGGCTAAAAGGGTGAATGAGAAATTAGCTCCAAGATATTATGGGCCTTTTGTCATATTAGAGCATATTGGTGCAGTGGCTTATCGTCTCCAATTACCTCCAGAAGCGAAGATACGTAATGTTTTCCATGTATCTCAGCTCAAGCCAGTTTTGGGTCAAAATGTGTTGCCTCAGCCTTGGCCACAAGGGTTATTCAAAGGACATGGAATTGGTTATGGAACCAGAAGCTGTTTTGGAACACGCTACAATCAGGCAGGTCACTTGGAAGTCCTGATTAAATGGTGGAGATTACCAGCGCTGGAGAACTCATGGGAGGATTTGATATAGCTCAATACTCAATTTCCAGACCTTCACCTTGAGGACAAGGTGAGAGTTTTCGGGGGAGGTATTGATGGATACTTAGATATTAAAGGAAAATTAGTCACTCGTAGATATACTAAAAAGGATAAGGCAGTTAGAAGTTAGTTACAGTGGGTAGGAGGTAGGCTGTAACTATAAATAGGAAATCAGTTTAGAAAGAAAGGAGAGTTTTGGGTAGAAACAGCCAGGGCTGATTCGGAGAGCATCTCAGGGGAGATTTCTCTTGTACTATTCTGCAGATACATTGTTGGTACTTTGAGCAATCAATAAATGAGGGATATTTCAGATAGATTATTGGATATACCTTGAGTTGTATTGTCGTTGTCTTGGCTAGTTCTGTGCAGGTTACAGAGGAGATTGGGGAGAATTGGGAGCCCAGGGGCCAGGTACTTAAGGCTTTGTTTGGGATTTAGGAGGGGAAGGGAAGGAAAGAGATTCACGGTAAAAGGAGGGGAAGGGAAGGGAGGAAAATGACGGAAGTTCCTTCCTCCTTGTTTGGGAGTTAAAATATATTAAGAGAAGGAAATTGAGAGTTAATAAGATATTTTTACAATTTTGCTCCTATTTTAGAAAAGTTAAATTCAATTAAATAACACTGGTTTGGGTAGGATAGTAATTTTATTAACACTAGCTGGGGTATGATAGTAATTTTATTATTTTTCCTTCTAAAAACCCCCCCAAATAGGGGGAACAATAATTTTTAGGCTTTGAAGGATTTCAGAGGAGTTTTAAAAATCCTCAAATCCTTTTCTTCAAAAATTAAAACTCCCAAACAATGAGATGTTCATACCCAAACCTTTCCGTTTCCTTCCTTCCCCTCTAAAATCCCTCTCCCAAACAAAGCCTAACAGAAAGCAAGTCAAGAAGTTAGTTACCCATTTGTTTGTGCTCTCGTCCATAAGCAGAGCTTGAACAGCACACAAAGCAGACTTCAACTTTTCAAGCGTCTCTTGGTGAAGCTTCTTGCTGCGGATCAAGTTGGCAACCTCAGGTGAAAGGAGTCTGTCGAAAACAGCATTGATGAAACCGCAGAAAGGAATGCTCCACCCACGAGTGCTTCTGTCATGTTTGACTATGATCAGAGAGAATAGAAGAGAGAAAACAAAATATGATGGTAGGTTTGTGCCGAACTTGTTGTGACAAGTATGTAGAGAGATCAGTTTTTCCCACACATTTGAACAATATTGTTGTTGGCAACATATGGAATTGTTTATATTTTATATTCACAATTCAAACTTGAAACACCTCTTCCAAACTTCAGCCTTCAATCTTCGTCTAACAGACTAACACTAACGATTTAAATATTAATTGCGTAAATACGTTAAAAAACTATCTCAAGAGTAAGATCGAGTTAGCAAATTTTAAAGAGAATACTGTGTTTAGATTAGAGGAAATTAATAAGCTATGCAATAATTACAAGTTATAACAATAACTACGTACCATGCATAAAAACATATCAATAATGTTTTTTGATTAATTAACAATGTAAATTATCCATTAAACTTAATGTGTTTATGTTGTATGCAGCTTTTATTTGGATTAAGAATGAAATTGAGAAAAAGTAGAAAGAAAAAAAAGTGTAATTTGATAGATAAAATTAAGACTAATTTACAATATTAGTGTCCCTTTAATTCCTATAAAGGAGGTGAAGAGATCTTTAGTGCTAGATTTCGAGCAAAGATCTTGAGCTCAAGATCTGATCTTCACTAGATCTCTCAATAAAGGAGGTGAAGAGATCTCTAACATGGAGGATGAGTTCTTGTAGAAGAACCCTTAAGATCTACACATAGTTCAAAAAAAAATAAATTCTTTATCTATTTCTCTCTCCCTAAGATCTCAAAATAAGGTCTACCACTAAAGAAAAATTAGAGAGATCTTAAGAGATCTTCAATCCTATGTGGTTCTATGAAAACTATCAAAAAGTGGTCTAAGATCTCAATTTAAGATCTACCACTAAAGATACTTTAATCTATTTATTTTTTTGCCATCATACATTAATGTGAAGTTTTCATTGTCATCATTTATAACTAATTTTTGGAGAATATAATTAATCATTTTTGGCAGAGTTTCCGTTTCCAATCATTTTTTTTTATCTAATATCAGTCGATCTAATGTCATTTTAATTAACTTAGTATCATTTTATAATATATTTAGATAATTTGAATTTATTGTATATCTATTAATTATAATTTTGTAAAAAAATTGGACAAATATTTAACTGATTACGTTACGGCAGGGGAAAGAAATGGATACAAAACAAATTTATTTCACCTTAGTTAGTGACTTAGTTCTATGATATATTTGAAACCAAGCATGACCTTCAGACCTAGCACATGTTAATTTTTTCTAGCAAATAGATAAACAATTATATTTAGCCTTCCTATGAGCATCATTAATAACTAATTAATTCGATTCTATAGTTTTTTTTTGTCATAATTCGGTTCTGTAGTTAAAAAGATAAACTAGTTAATTTATAGAGTAAAGAAGTCGAACTATTGGGTTGGATTGACTTTTTTCTACAGATCGGAACTATTCTGACGAAAAGATTTAGTATATATTTCAAATTTTAAATTTTATCCTTTGAATTTTTAAGACGCTGTGAGCTTAGTATTTTAATTAAATAAGATAAGATGAAAGGAGATGTTCATGTCCATAATTAAAACTGTATTTTATATTCATGTTAGTTCAAAATTATATATTGATTAAGACTCTGTTAAATGTTAATGGCGATGAGGTCCCGCAATGCCACATAAGTATGAATGTGTTCCTCCACATCCATGCCAAGAAGCACTAAAAATAAAATATTTTTATTCAAAAAATATATATATTTTTAACTTTCTTTCTTCACCCCCTTCTTTTTCTCTCCACTCTAATTTCTCCTTCACCTCCACTCCACTTCATTTCCTTCCCCCTCCATTGTTTTACACAATCTTTATCCAAATTCTAGAAAGAAAGAAAAAACGGAAGAAAAGGCTTTTTGTGTGCATCATGTTACCAGCCACTACTTGGGTTGGCAACAAGCCTCAGAAGGGGTATCATGCATGTCTGGTGTTTCTGTGATTGCTTATTCTCCTAGATTTAGCCCAATGCAGTTGGAAATTTGAATTGGTGTTTGTCTGTGCTCAGAGCTTCAGCTAAATGCAACTCTAAAGCTGTTCAAAACTAAAGTAACTAAAGTTTAAATTTTATATCTATTAATAAAAAAAAAAATTTATTAATTTTAAAAATAAAATAAAAAATCATAAATTAAAAAAAAAGTCACACATATTAATGAAAAAACCTCAAATATAGCTCTTAATCTCTTACAATTAAATTAAAAAGTTTACTTTAGGACTTATTTACCATTGGGTTGGTTCTAAAGATAGTATTGAGTTTTAGAGAGAATGGCTAACTTGTTCTAATGCATGTGAACGCATTACAAAGTATATGGTCTGCAACAGCTTTCCAATTCACGTGAACTATATGTTGTCAGTCTCCTTCCTTATGGCAACTACACTTAGTTTCTTCTTTGAGTTTTAATTGTGCATGTACATGACGGTTGTTGTTGACACCCATGCATCGTTTCAAAGTAGATTGGTAAATAAATTGATATATATTTATTGGGAAGGATCTAATTAACTCTTAAAAGAGTTACACTCTTCCTCGTCGGTGAAACTGTGCAAGGTCATGCTTGTAATGTGATCAAATTGGCAAAAGTAGGAAAGGAAGGTCACATGAGACACTTTAGTTGGCAATGGTACGTTATTGGAGTATTTATAATTTTTATAAAAAAAAAATTGACTCATTATCTTCTACGAAATATTTTCTTTCAACTATTTTTATTTATTCTTTTCATGTGACTCACTACCTAGAACTTATCCCGGGCCTTGTTTAGAAATTTTATTTTTCTATAAAGGAGAAAATTTTAAAATGTAAAATGAAATATGTTTTTGATAAAATTAACTTGCGTATAAGTTAAAGTCAATTTTTAAAGAAACTATCATATAATACAACTTTTAAAAATTTGCTAATGTATAATTTAATTTTAATTTACGAAAGAAAATCATTTCAATTTTTATATATTCTTTGTACAAATATTTACCAAAAAGTATATCTAAATAGGCCTTATGAAAATAAATTTCTTAATTATTTTTTTTCTTTTTTGGCCAAAAGCCATATGCCTTAGTTAAACTAAATATCAAATAAGTACTATGTCACGATAAATTAAATAATTAACTGTTATCGAATATAAAAGTGTTTCTCTTTTATAATATATAAAATAAATTCCTTAACAATATTAATTAAATAATAATTAATATTTGTATTGAATATTTTATGATTTAAATATATTTTTGATACCCAAAATTGATGTAAATTTATTTTCTCTCAAATTAATTAAAAAGTGATTTTTTTTTTCAAAATTTGAAAATAACTTCTTTTAATCCTTGTCATAAACAATGTCTTCCACTTGTTGCTAACGTGGTTAAGGAAGTTTGTGTCCATTATATGTCATCTAATATCATTATATGTCACTTGAAATTGTTAAATATCTTTTTAATTTCTCAAATTTTAGTCAAATTTCATTTTATTTGATCCCGAATATTTATTATTTTAGTCGAATTTAAATTTTATTTGTAGTCCCCAAATTCCAAAGTATATTTTAGTCCTAATTTGAAAATAACTCATTTTGATCCGTAAAGTTGTCATTGTTAAAACATCTGGTGACGTGACTAATAGTGAGTAATGTGAAGGGAAATGTCTTCAACAAAAGTTAAAGAAGAAAGTGTCAAATATTTTGTAGGCATAAGAAAGAAAGAGGTGCGCGTAGTTTTTGTTTTTCATCTTCCCGTTTTTAAGTTCTTCTTTTTCTTGCACTCTCTTTCTTCTTCATTCTTTTTCTCTCTTTTCCCTTACACCGCCAAAGATGGGGTTAATTTGAACTTGTGCTTTATTATGGAAGGGAGGTGTATAACTTGTGACTAGAATGTGCAAATATTGTGTATATTAAATCAAAGATTACAATGATTCTTTTATTTTATTTAAAAAATTGTTTTATTAAAATGTGTGCTCTAAAATTGCCAAAGAAAATAGTTTTAAAAATTATTCATTAATCTAAAAATTGAGATTTAAAATCGTCATAAATTCTATTTCTAAAACCATTAGAAATAACATTTTTAGCCACATTAGAATTTTTTTTTAATAATATCAATTTTGAAGAACAAAATGAGATATTTCCAAATTAGAAGACTAAAAAATCACTTTTAAATACATGGACTAAAAAAATATTTTTAAATTTAGGAGACTAAAAGGAAATTTAACCCAAATTTGAAGGAAAAAAATATATTTAAGTAAAAATAAATACTCTCTTCATTTTATAATAAGTGTCATTCTAAGTTTTTTTGCACAAATAAAAAAATTAATAAATAGATGAAAGATACTAATAATTTTATAAAATTAATCTCATTATTAATATCATATTCAAAATTTAAAGTAACACTTATTAGAAGTATTATTAAAAAAATTAATTAATATTACATTTAAAAAATAAAATAACGCTTATTTTGAGATCCATTATTCTTCTTAACACGCTTATTATGAAATCACTAAAATAAAACCTTTCACATTGCATGCATATGACGACTACATTAATTGCATATGATGATGTGAATGTTATTAGCCACTTTAGCATATGATAAGGGGTTAAACAGAGCAATTTTCAAATTTGAGGTAAAAAAACAACCTTATTTAAAATTTGAGGGATAAAAATATATTTAACTTATTTTAATTTATTTAATAAAACATATATTACATCATTTAAACACTAAAGAGGCAATTGATATAGAGCAAAAGATCGACTCTAAGATGGATCACCTTTGTAGGTGATTCATCATGTGAAATAAGAACAATCACACTATGAGAAGGATTAAATAGTGTGTTAATCAAAGATAATAATTTTTTGAAACTTTTAACACATATATGTATATGTATGGTAAGTCGCTCACTAAAGAGAGAACAGATTTTAGTAAAGGCAAGCATGATCTTCCAATGATTGAATAAGATAGAGATTTTAAAATAGTTTTTTTGGTTAATACTTGGTATTAAAAGAATGACAAAAAGTGCTAATAGAATGTATAATTAATAAATCATTAAGGAAAGAAGTAGAAACACTTGGTCTATACTGATTCGCAATATCACTAATATTTCAATCTATAAATCATTATCTATTCTATAGTTAAAATCAACGTTTTCACATCATAAATAACCTTCAAATAACATGAATTTTCAACCTAATTAATAATCATAAATCTTACCAATTAAGCATATAAGTTAATCCAAACAAATATTTAACTAGAGATTGAAGCCTAGCTTACCTCAAGTGAGCTTGATTCTTGAAAAGAAATGAAGTAAGAGTTGTCTTCCTTGGGAAAATACTCTAAGAAATGAGGTCTTGAAAAAGAAAATGGCTGATAGGTGAGGTGGTATAAGGATGGCATGGTTAAAACAAGTAAAGGAGGTAGAAAATAGAAAGCTTGGTGCAGGAGCAACTGGTAGTATGATAGATTTTGGAGCTGAAATTTACGTGCAGAAATTTTTGAATGCCAAGGCTATTTATACTACTTTAATTGGTTAAGTTTTAAGGATTTTAGTTGGGTTTAAGCTGATTTTAGAAGTTAGTTTAGTTAGGTTTTAACTAGGTAATCATTTCAATAGAAGATATTTAACCTTGAACGTTATCTTGACTTTGACTCTTTTAATCAAGATTCTTCTAATTATTGACTTGGGGCAGCTGGCTTATCTACGTGGAAATGGATGAACAAGGAAAGGAAATGCTTGGTTTAAATTGTTCTACGTGCACACAAGAGACTCAATTTAATATTTTTTACTTTGGCCAAAATTTTTTTACAGCAGTCTATATTGTCAATCTTTGCCTTTTGCTTATTGTTAAAGTGCATTCTTTGTCTTATGGGGGGATTTTATGCATGTGGATAGATCTTGGACTAAGGCAAACTCTAATTTATCACCCTTTTAGGGTTGAGATTTTATCCCTTGGGCCAAAATTCAAGAGTTACAAATTGTGCCCAATCCAAGGGTCAAAAAGGCTAAAATCACTTAACCAAATACGTTTGTTTATTCTGTACCAATCTACTAGCCCATAAATTCTCATATTTTAGTATGTTAAACTAGACTTCCTAAGCTTTCTAACAAGGTATCACATACATTATTTGGAGTTATAAAACTCAAGATATAGCATTTTTAATCTAGTCTTCCAAAACTGCCAACAAGCTAAGACATTCCACACTGTCATCTCTTAATATTTTAATTATTGCAAGCAGTACACAAACTATATTTATTTGAATTTTTTATATGCTATAGTAGACATCTAGATCTTTAATTCCATATATCATACTCCTAATTTGGATAAGAATTGAGAAATAAATTTCTCAATTCGAGTGGCAAAAATGGACAGTTTTGGGCAGCTTATGTTCAAATAGATTCTATACTATTATTTTTATATCTAACTATCATCACACTTCCATAAGTCAATCATAATTATAAACTCAAGATATAAATTTGAGGATGTTCTATTTTTCAATTGCTTCCTACTAAACATCGATCAACATTTACCTTCCTTCTACGTTTTTATCTTATAAAGTAGAAAAACTCCATCTAACACCAACTCAAACCATAAAACAAACACCCTTAACAATAATTTGCCAGTTCGAGAAAATAAAATAAATGGGTAAATATTTGGATACCTTAAAATGTAAAACCATAATAAATTCATCTTCAAAATATAAAAAATTCAAATTTAATAATAAAATATACAAAAATGTGATAAATTGATTATAAGATTAAATTTGTAAAATTATTTTATAGTTATATTATATTTTTTGACAAATAATTTGACATTAAATTACAAAATTTATTGACTACATTATCATTAAATTATTCCTATGTTGTATTTTTTTATATTCATAAATTAAATTTAAAATTTCTATTTTTTAAAAATCAATTTATCAATATATCTGCCAGCACCAAACTAACCTAAAAGAAAACAAAGGAAAAACTAAGAAGAAATCATCATGTTTGAGTTGAAAGGTCAAAGTAGAAATTTCCGGTGGGCCAGCAGGCCATGTGACTGCAACTTATGAGAGACGTAAACCAGAACAGACACAAATAAAGAAACCACGTATAAAAAATAAAAAATCAAAGCACAAAAAACACATGTCTTACTAAAAAAGTCGGCAACGATTGATGGTTGGTCACACCACCGAAGAAAGCTTCAGGAATCTACTTAGCTTTTTCCTCAGAGCGTTGAAAATTCCCACACTCGCTCGCTTCTCCAAAATTTCACCCCTTTCATTCAATTCTTCCCTCTTCTCTGCTTCTGATCCATCCCTCGTTTTCTCCGAACAATGACTGCTGGTGTCACTGTCAAGTCCGAGGTTCTAGAATCATCTCCTCCTGAAGGAGTTTATTCCAACACGGAGGAAAACCACCTGGTCCAGACAACTGTGTCTGATGGGTCACCCAACAAGTATGTTTCTAACAACTCTCGTTTCTTGCTTTCTATGAATTCATGCACTGTGTTCTCACAAAACCAGTTTTTTTTTTCTTTTAAATTTATTATTTTAGCAATTAACCTTTTGATTTTGGACAATTTTTGTGGATGAGAAACCGTGGATGAAGAATAAGACAGTGGTTGTGTTGATTAAATGGTTTTCGTTTGTGTGAGGTGAGATAGAGGACCCATATGCTTTTCGGTTTAGTGTGAACATTTGATAAATTATAATTGAAAGTATGTTGTTGTGTGGCTGAAATGGGGTTTTGTTTAATTGGAGATAGGTATATTAGAGAAGGTTGTTTAATTAAAAAAGTAAAGGTGGTGGATGTCAATTGTGCTTGTAGTTGTAACCCTACCCTTAGTTTTCTGATGAATTGAGAAGACTTTTCAATTTGACCCATCTTCTAGATTAAGTGGATTATGTAACCTGAGAAAGATTTGGGATAGAGGGTGTTTGATTTGGGTAATGATTTTTTCCTCTGCGATAGTGAAATTCTGGGAAATGGAGGTGGAAAATATTTTCTAGGGCACTACAACCTAGCCTTATTCGGTTATCCTATGAGGTGGAAACTGCTACGAAGATCAATTGATACCATTTGACTCTATCAAAAACTAAATTTCTAAAGATTATTTCACGTTTGTTCATATTTTAATGGTTTTTCTTGAAGTTTTTCTTTGATCCACTTTACTCGTGGGAACCTCTGTTCATCCTCTCACATAACCAAACCACCCATCTGAAGCAAGTTTCTGTCTTCTTCTCCTTAGTTGGTGCTATTCCATTTTTCTATTAGATGTTTCATTTCTAGAATCCTAGTCTTATCCTTTCTTGTTTATCCACTGATTTACCTCAATGCTGTTATTTTCACTTGTTATTATTATTTTTTGTGCTCTAGGTGGAATATTTCTGCTTAACACTCACACTGTAGACTGTAGAGTATTGATGTTTTCTTTAACTGTCTTGTAGAATTTTCTGAGTTTGATAGGCACTTCATTATCATAAATTGTACCTGAAACATTTCTTCATTTAATCCACCTGGCTTGAATCATAATGGTGTTATCTCAACCAATCAACCAAATGTCTCCATATTTGAAAGGAGATGAGTTTGTGGCTATTCTATTGTGCACCAGGGACTCATTTTGAAGTCTATGCCTTCGGTTTACTTTCATAAAAAAGCTTTGGTGCATTTATTTTCTCACTTGGATAATGGATGGATCCATTTGGAAAGAGAGTTCTACTTCAGATGAAATTAAAAGCAGAATTTTTCTTAAATCTACGTCTTCGGCTTAATTCCTTTTCAGTTATAGTGTGTATTAACTACAATGCCCTGGAAATGGAACCCAAATTCAAGTGCTTCCTAGCTGCTTGGCTTCAAGGGCATTGGCTGATGGATCATAATTAAATTACATCTGATTGTTATTGATTTATGTTTAGAAGTTTGGTTTCTGAAAATAATCAATCTTAATAGGCATTCTTTGTGCAATATTATTAAGACACTGACTTGGTGTAGCATAGTTGGCAGATAATCTTGCTTCTTAAGTATGTGTGGTTAGGGGTTTGACTTCCAGGTTTGTGCGTATGGAAAAACATTTGTTGGGAGAAGTCAATTACTTAAATGGACTTCAGTCAGTATCTCGAGGGATTAGTCTTTGGCTCTTGACCAAAGGATACCTTGGGTCATCCAAAAAAAACAAGGGTCTTCACTTTCCATATTGGCCTAGGATTTTGCTGGAATGAGGGAATTACAAATTGATGAAGTGAATCGTACTGATTTTATATCAGTATTTTGGTGTGTTTTAAATGGTCAATAATCACCAAAAGAACTTGAAACTTTTGCATTCATGTTAAGTTGTTAACATTGATACATATTTTGGTCCCTAGTGGGATAAGGCTACTATTATTGTTGTTGTAATAAACCTACTTGAGCTCATATTTGGATTAGCTTATTTTGTGAGGAAAAATAAATGGTAGCTTCTTGAAGGATCTTTAAAATTATCATTTCCCTTAAGAAAAGCTAAAACAAGTATGCACTTATACTAAGCTATTTAGAATTAAAAATTTGACACTTCTCTTAATACTAAAAATAGCTTCTCACTTAAAAATGTAGAAAAGATAAGAGGAGATTTATTAGAACTAAAGCATCAAAGATTTCTGAAAGTCCAATTTACAATTTCCATAAAGGTCATGCTAACTGATGTTTTCTCATGTGTGTTTCTGTTTGGTTGTGTATTTATTTATATATTTATTATTTTCTCTTTTAGGTCTGTGCCAGCATCTGGACTTAATGCAGTGATTCCTAGTGCAAATCAGCTTACCATCTTCTATAATGGGAGTGTTTGTGTCTTCGATGGAATCCCTGCAGAGAAGGTATGCCTTTGCTGCAATTTAATCATGAATCAATCTTGCAGCTGCTGTGCCTTTAATCCAGGCTCTAACTTTACATGTTATGAACTTATGATGCAATTCTAATCATACATCGTTTTATTTACTAACAGGTGCATGAAATAATGCTTATTGCTGCTGCTGCTGCCAAGTCCACTGAAATGAAGAAGATTGAGACCCAAACTACCCTCATTTCACCTGTTCCCTCAAGGCCTTCTTCTCCACATGGAATCACTAACAATATTGCTTCCTCACAGAAGAGTTCCATCTGCAGGCTGCAAGCTGGTAATTTTCCCATTATGATGCTAGATTTAGAGATGATTGTCTCAAACAATTTTGTCTTCTTTATCATTTACCATTTAGTAACTGCATTGTCTGGTATTTTAATGTAACAAACTTTTAAATCTCTCATTGCTTTTGCATTATATCTCTCTCTTCAGAATTCCCAATAGCACGTAGGCATTCACTTCAAAGGTTTCTTGAGAAGCGTCGGGATAGGTACTATCTACTTGCCATGTTTAATGGGGCATCTAATATATAATCAGTTTAGAGTCTCCAATTTTGTGCATGATTTTCTTATTTGTATTCATTTATTTTTGTTAAAGGCTTGGGAGCAAGGCACCTTATCCTTCCTCATCAACTACAAAAGTGGCTGACAACATAGAGAACAACTTCTGTGCTGACAATGCACCAGAACTGATTTCCTTGAATCGATCTGAGGAGGAATTTCAGCCAACTGTCTCTGCCTCTTGAGCGTAACCAGTGTATGCTCTATTCTATGTTGTGTGATAGAGTGGAAGACCATGAGTGTGCTTGTAGAGTCACAGTCTCACAGACACTGATATAATTGTATTAGGTTATGAAGGCTGTAACTGTGTTTTATATGTAACATAGCTACTGAACCTGAAATTGTCTGTAACAGTGTAACATGAAAGTTGTGTGTCTGTCCACATCTAGGATTTTTTGCTTTGTGTTCTTATCAGTGATCACCCTATATTAAACTTTTATTCTTGTATGAGACTATGTTAACAACTGAATATCCATTGTGTTGATGTTCCAACTTCTATTTTTATGACACCTTTGAGCTCTTAATTTTCCTATTTGTTACCTTGCAGAAAAGAATGATAATTAGTTGAAGAGGTTGGTGGACTAATTGAATCTCAAGAATGTAAGATTTGAGAATATTTAAAATGTAAGACAAAAAATGTTTAATACTTTCAATTTTTATATTTTGACAAGGCAGTATATGAAAGGGACGTAAATTTATACATCACTGTTTCTTTTTGTAAAATGTGCATCAAATAAATATATTAGAAATTCCTTAGATTATTTTCTTTCGTAATTACAATTTTATAATATGGAGCTTGATATATTCTATTTAGAAGAGAGATGAACTTATTCCAACAATAATAACTCTTTTAGGATTACTTATCTTCACTTATTTTCTTATTCCAACAATAATAACTCTTTTAGGATTACTTATCTTCACTTATTTTCTTGAAATTTAATAGTTATAATAAGTAATTAATTATAATCATTAGATTTTAAGTAAATTAATGATTAAAATAAAGAGTAATTTTTGTAAAGTTACTCAAAAAATTACTTGATCCCTCCTCTTCTGTTCAATATAGAAATAAAATTGAGCAATAAAACCTTTTGTTTGTTATACAAAGGTCTTTTCTCCTAATCCTCAAAATACTTGGTTTTTTTTTTTTATAACTTGAATATGTTCATGAATTACAAAGTTTGGTGGCTAAAAGAATTGTCTACTAACTTGCTAATATTTAGGAGAGGAAACAAGTTTAAGGTATTTGCCAAAATAAAAAAAAAATGAAAAAAGCGAAAAGAACAAGCTATTGGATTATACATTTAATCAATGACAAGTGCAATTTTTCGGTAGTACCAACAAAAATAGTACATATTTTTAGCCAACTCTATACGAGTAACATTACTAAAAAAATAACATTTGGTAAAATTAAACCATTAACAAACTGTTTTTTTTATATATATACAATGCGTAAAAAAATTAAGTTTTATAGGGAAAAAATCAGTCAATTTGAATGAAATTTAAGTGGTTCAATGTGTAAATTCATATCAATTATATGGTGTTTCTGTGCGTATGTACATAAGAGGAGTAATTTATAAAGTCCAAATAACTAATTTATTTTGACAAGGTGGATCCAACCACGGTCAGCGCCTTAGGTAGAACTGCGTTGGCTAGGGGAAATTTATTTTGGTAGAAAATTCTTGTTTCCCTAATGATGCCGAATTTAACTATAGATGTTATAAATCTGATGATACTTAGTATATACACAAGTATTCAATATGTTTCATCTGGCTAAGTATCTATTGTTCAAAATAAATCCTAATGAAACAGTCATGAATGCAGTTTTGCCAGCTCAAACGAGAGCAGATATGCAAGGATCAGCCAAGATTGTTCAGCTTGTGAACTAGTAATTAAATTGTTTACCCCTGTGGTTTCTGGCAGCACAAAGTTATGCGTTAACAACAAAATACGATATGGTGATAACGTGACCTTATATGGCCAATCCAAGGAGCATGATCCATTAAAGGAAAGTACAACAGATGGAGTTGAATATGGCTCAGACAATTCCATCAAAGTGTTCCGCTGCACCCATTTTGATGATTATACCCCTGGCCGAGACAATGTTTTATGTGATGCTAGATGTCTCAACTCTCAAGGCATTTTTGGCTTAAATGGACTAGGTGGGTACTGGAAATTCATATACCACTGGCTAAACTGAGTGATACCCATACCCAGAAATTCAAATTACATGTATTCTATAACACTAACAGTATAGCAGTAGCTAGAAATGAATCAGTATCTTTTCTGCTTCCTATCATCTTCTAAATGTCACATGTTCATCTAACACTTAAGTGATTGTAAGAGTTGAACACAATGTAATCACAGCTTACATTTTTAGGATGAGTGAAGGAAAACAGTCTTCTGCTAAAAACAAATTGATAGATGAATAGGAGCCATTGGATCATAACAGTCACTGGAAATAAGGAAATGTCATTATAAAAAATTGTTGAAGCCTCACATTACAAATTTAAACATGGATTACAAATGAAAGAGACTACTTAGTTTAGAAATCTAGGCCATGTTCACGGGCTGCTTCAGCGAGTGCTTGAACACGGCCATGGTATGGGTATCCACCTCGATCAAAGGCGACCTTTGTGATCCCCTTCTCCAAACAGGATTTTGCAATGATCTCACCCATCCTCTTTGCTACTTCCTGAAGCCAAAAAAATTCAAAAGATCATGACCATCATCCAGTATATGGAGAAAAATAAAAAGATATGCCAAGACAACGTTTTACACAGAAGACAGTGGCATTACAATCAATGAAAACAATATCTTTATATGATACTGAATTAGACATTTCTAAGACCAAAATGAACAGAATCTGAATGCTAAAACTGTTTTGGTGCAGATATCAATTACGTTTTGAAGACTATTAGCATAATTGAATTTTTACATAGATTGAGGAGTATTATTTTTTTAATAAAACATTGTAAAGTCCACTGTTGGGTAGCCACTTCAGTTTGATTCGTTTCGCATCCTGCTTTTTTTGTACATTGGCACATTTGAGAAAAATAAGAAAATCTATGAACCCAGATGGTCAGTTAAAAATATAATTTACTTGTAATATATTAGTTATTACCACTGTAAGTGGAGATGAACTTCAAGATGTAAGTGTTTCTTGTTTCTGTAAGTATATATAGTGTTGTGAATCAAATAAAAACAAAACAATTAACTTGGAATGGTGAAAGCGCATCATCATGAAATCATAAGAGGTAACTATTTCATGTTAAGCAAGAATCCATTGCCAAGAAACTCACTAACCCACTAATGGTGAGGTTGGCAATAGGGCCTTCAACTGCAGCAACTGATGTAGCTGACTTAACAATGATTACTACAAAAGCACATGCATATTTATACCCAAGCAACCCAAAGATTCCTTCTCCATGATTTTTTGGTTTCCCTCAGTATCCTAAACTCAATGGGCAAGAGATAAATCTCCTAGAATACAGTCATGTGCTGAAGTTGGGATCCTCCCGGCAATATTTTTCAATGGTACAGTTGCTAAAACATGAAAATTAAATCTATATCCAAGAAAAAATATTGTAGTAATAAGTAAAAGGTATTATTCTATTGAGTTTACTGAAAAACAGAGAAAGAAAGAAAAAGACAATAGTAGTGTCTAATGACAACATGCAGTTGTAATACATCCTCCTTTGAGATGCACACCATCCCCACCTGAGTCTGAGGGCAGCAAACAATGCCTTTCAACGTGCACACTGTTTCCTCTTTGAACAGAGTTTCTATGTACTAACTTCTTTTCCACAAATTGGTATTTTATTTTAGGGTTAATGGTGTTTTTCCTCCCTATGAAATTGCCATTTAGTCCTTGCATTTTCTAAATACTCAAATTTTTGTCTCTCAGTCTACCTCTGCTAAGTTAACTACACAATTACTTTGTGATCTTTCTAACAGGTATACTAGTCCTGGAACACAGATTTTGCCCCTCTTGTTACACAGATAACCATGAAACTGTCCAATAACTAGTAACTTAACAGAGTTAGACTCAGGGATGAAAGTTTGGGTATTTAGAAAATGCAGGATGAAAAGTTGAATTTTAAATGTAAGGGGCAAAAACCAAAAAAATTGGCAATTTTACATAGACAAAAAACACTATTAACCCTTAATTTTATGAGAAAAAAGGATTATACACTGATGTTTTACACAGTCAGTGCATAGGCATTAAACTCTAATTTTATTAAGAAAGCATAGCCTTTTCAATCAGGATATGGGAAATCAATCCCGTTATCGTTGCTGAACACAGGCAATATATTTTCACCATAATTATTCACAACACAGAGTCCAATCAGGCAGTCAATAAAATTATAACACCATCTAATACACAAAATCACTGAAAACAATACAGCACATTAACAGCATTTATCTAAAGAACTCACAACAGTAGGGCCCGCAGAGTAGTTGAACTCTTCAGAAACCGTCTTCTGCATCGTTGACACAGAAGCAAGCGTGTGCATTGTGGTGTCATCAATCACCTGCACAGAGAGATGCTTGTTTGACCGGAACACGGACAGCCTCGGCCTCTCGGGCGTCCCTTCGACCTGACAAAGTATGAGTTATAAGGTTGACTTAGAATTTGGAAAGGAGGGTTGAAGGGTCGAAGGGGGAAGAGGTCGTGGGTTCCAAACCCCTCAATAATTAGTATACATGCATATTGTCATAGCATAGAAGACGCGCCAATGCATGACGCGTATTCGTTGCTATGGCAATATACAACATCAGCAGCATCCAAGACGGACCTTTGTCCGTCTTCGACTTTTGACAGTGAAAAAGCAAAGAAATTGCGCAAAGAGCAAAGGGGAAAGTGAGTGAATGACCTTCTTTCTGATGCGAGTGTGGCGAGCGGTCCTGTCTTCCCTGCGGGTCCTGTCTTTGGCTTCGACCACGAAAGGTAGGAAGTGAGAGGGTTTGGGGTTTGGAGGTGAAATTGACAATAAGGAAGAGGAAGAGGGGGATGCGCAAGAATGGAGGAAGGAGAGCGAAGAAGCTAGCATTGTTTCCAACTTCACAATGACACTCACACTACACCACCGTTTCCACGGTTTATCGTCACCTTATCCTTCTACCACTACCCCTCACTTTCGCTTTACAGGCATGCTTCAAATATTTTTCTCCTTTTTTTTTTTTTTTTTTTTGCTTAAATATATGTCATTCCTCTTTTGAAAAATTGTATTTGATATTTTTTTTATACTACAGAAAATTTCTTAATTGTTTAACTTAAATTATATTCAGATCTCATCCATTTCAAACATCATTTAATAATTTAACAAAAAGTATCCACACGTTGGTCATATGACTTTTAATAAAAAATTAAGTCTAAAATATACTCATCTTCTTCCTCAAAAACACATTTAGGTCAAATTAACTAGGCATACCACCACCACCACCTCCTTCTCCTCCTCCTATCTCCCATGGTAGCATCACCTCTTCCTCCTTATAGTCTTCCTCATTCACCAACACGACGTTTGGAAGCACTAGCTCCCGCCAGAGCAACCACCACTGCCATATCCACCTCCACCACCTCCTTGTCCTTGTCTTAGCTTTGGCCTTCGTCACCACTATATCTGGTTCCCTGGACACTTGCGCGGTCGGGACTAGTGACATCAACAACCTTGACACGTCTGTCAGAGTCAGATTCAAGGGAGGGGTATCATGCAATTTGAAAAAAAAAAACATAGAGGGTGTAAGTGTAATTTATTCTAAGGGGTAATTTAGTCTGCTAAGATATTTCAATTAACGACGTTAACCGACAGTGATAAAAGAAATGTATAAAAAGGGAGAAGTATCGGGTGTAATTTGAGAAAAACTGCTAATGTAATTTACTCTATTTTCATTTTTCTTTTGATTCTTATAAAATTATACTTCTTTAATTTGGTCTGTATCAAATATTTTTAAAAATGACTAATTCAAAATGACTAAAATATTATAGAAACTAAAATGAAAAAATAAATATAATAGAATAAATTTTTATATATAGGAATCGAAGAAAAATAGAAAAGAGTTTATCAATTAATTGAAATAGATCTTCTTAATAAATTAAGACAATATAACAAGGATAAAAAGAAGATTTACGGATACTAAAAGTGAAGCAAAAAAAAATTTAAGCATCAAAAGTAAGATATAACTTTATTTCAACAAAAAAACATATTTGAGTATTTTTTAATTCTTAAATAGCTTTTTAGTCTTCATATATAGCAATGTTTTGTTTTTCATCTTTTTTTTTAGTCCTTAATAATTTTGTTTGATTATGGTCTTTACATTTAGAAAAGGAAAATAGTATAGGTACTAAAATTCTTAAAAAAAATTATAGAGACAAAAAAATTAGGAGAACCAAAATAAGAAAAAACATCATATTATAAGGCTGAATAACTATTTAGGCTAAATTTATAAAAATTAAATTGTACGCAAATACACTAATGAAAAGCAAAAAAGTTAAACTTGCAATGAATGCACTGCTGACTAGCAATTTTTTTTTTAAATATTTAAACTTAAACACACATCTTAAGAAAGGCATACAATGATGCAATTACCTTTTAGTTACAAAGCACAATTGTGGTGTATGACAATTCCAATATGAAGTGAAATATAAAGACATTGGTAAATCAAAAGACATTTATCTCTTTAGATGAATAAAAATACTTAATTATTTTGATCAAATACAAATAAATAAAAATGATAAAAGTTATGTTTTGTGTGATATCATACCTTGACTCATGCATACCCATATGTATTCTCAAACGATAACATAGATGTGTCATGATTTGATATGACACTAAAGATAATATTAAAGACTTCATTTAATACTTCATGTCTAAGATTCTTTTTGTAGGAATTGTCTCACAAGACATTCTTCTAGGATCTATCAAATCCTATGAAGCATAAATGACGTTCAAGTTCTGAAAGTTGCCTAAATACATCAAAAGACATGCTCTGGTGTGACAAACATGCTCTAACGCTAAGGAAGTGGTTTCCTGCTGAAGTATTCTACATGAAAGCAAACAAAAGTGATTTTTCAACATGAAGAAGTACATGCATTTAATTCAAGTATTAGATGCTCCAATGGATATTCGTTGAAGAAGACCTATAAATATTAGAAGCTTTAAAAAAATAAGTTACGAACCTACGTGCTAACATTCAAATAGTTTATGTAAAAAGCTCTCTTTATATTCTTTAAAAGTTTGTAAAGCTCTCAAAACAACTAGAACACCTTGAGAGAAAAGATTAAGTGCTTAGATTATATATCTATTTGTAAGACGATTAAGAGTTAGTTAGTAAGCACTCAAACCACAAGTCTTTTGATTTGTATAGAGCCAACAATGACTTGGTAGGAAAAAGAATATTGTGTTATTTCAAGCTTAGTGTAAAGCTTGAAATTAGAGTCGAAGTGGCAGTGACATAATATTTGTAACTTTGAGAAGTTAATGGAACTTGGTGGTTTAACAAGAATTGGACGTAGTCTTGATGGTTGAGACGAACTAGTATAAACTCTGTGTGTTCGTTTATTCTCATACTTTTTTTACGTCTAAACTGACCTTGGGTTTGAATTTGATTTTGTTTGAAAACTCTTTTGTTTTGCAAAATCTGTGTTCATTGTTTGAACATGTTTTTGTGAAAAAATTATTATCTATTTTACAAAGTTATTTTTCAAACGATAACTTTATTTTTCATGAAAAAGGCTCTAAAGTTTTTAAAATCACAATTCAATCCCCCTTCTTTATTAGATACAGGGGGAGTTGGAAGAGGATCAACATAAGGATAAAGCCAAGTGTCTTAAATAGATTTTAGCTTTTTACATGCTATTCAATTAAAGGCATTTGTAATTTGTTAAGTTGTTTGAGAGCCTCATCTTACGATCCTTGCATTGAATAAACATGATCATTAGCATGCATACATGATTTGAGAAAAGCATAAAGGTTTTCATGTTTGCATAAAGAAGCAAATTTCTGATGGTTCAGTTTTGGAAAATCACATTGTGCACTGACTTAATCGATTACCAGCATTGGTAATCTATTACTTAAGCCATGAAGAACACATTAATAGATTACAAGGAAATGATAATCAATTACACAATACAAAACACAGAATATGTCTCCCTGGGTTAATCGATTACCATCTAATCGTAATCGATTACATTACCATGTCTTAAAACAGATATTGTCTGTGATAATCGATTACAAGTCGGTTTAATCGATTACATTTTTCATATATCTTTTCCAGAAAGATCTAAGAACACTTTAATCGATTATATTGGATATTAATCGATTACTTAGTTAAAATAATCGATTACATTGATGATTTAATTGATTACATGCGGTTAAATCAATTTTCCATAAAAAGTTGTTGGATCTTTTGTTTTGGATAGAACTTGATATTTCAAATTTTAAATCACTTTCAAAAGCCCTCTGATTCTTAGAAAAGATATACTGAGATACATTGCTCTTGTTCCAAAACCAAGAAACACATGCTTCAGTGATCAAGTTGTTTTGGACAAGATTTGTTAAGAGTTTTTCATGGAGAGCTAATTTCAAGATTGCATTCTTTTCAACCTGAATTCTGTTTGGTAAATTCATTTACTCACATTCTGAGCATCATAAGGTTGTATCTCTCCTAAAATCTTGCAGTAATTCGTTTGTTTACTTTTGTTTCTTGTAAGTTCCTATTTCAAATAGGTTCTTTAAAGCTTTTCTAGAGTAGGGTTCTCTAAAGGGAAGAATAGAGAAGGGTTCTCTAGTTCTTGATCATTAGAAGTCTGAAGGGGGTTTAGATTTCAATTATTTATCTAGGGTTAATAAAGGTGATCACTTGTAAGCTTGTAAAGAACAAATTCTGATTTAGTGGAACTCTAGCCAAGGTTTGGTTAGAAGAAATTGAATGTAGCTTCTCTCTTGAGGAGTGAACCAGTAAAGATTGGGTGTTCTCTTAATTCTCATCTTGCTGTCTTAATTTACTTATCTTGTGGTTAATCTTTTTCAAAATCAACATATATATTTTCTGCTATTGATTGAAGTGAAGGGTGAATCTTGATTGATTGAAAGTTTCAGTTTTAACAAGGGTGAACTTGTGATACGATCTTTAATCCGTTGCTAGTTTCCAAAGAAAATTTTAAAGTCCCTGTTTTAACCAATTCAACCCCCTCTTGGTTAATTGTGTGTGTTCATATTGTTTTCAATTGGTATCAAGAGCAGATTCTTGAGTGTTATTCAATATTACTATCTTTTTTAAAGAAAATGAATACCACACAAATTACCTTCAAGGAGGGTGCCTCCCTCAATCGTCCTCCAATGTTTGAAGGAGAGCATTTCAATTTTTGGAAAAATAGAATGCAGATTTTCATTCAATCAAATGACCCTGGTGCTTGGAATGCAATAGAAAAAGGTCCTTTGATCCCTATAAAAATTGTTGATAATGAAAGGATTCCTAAGGAGTGGGATGAGACGACGGATGCAGAAAAAAGAGTTGTTTAGTATGATTTTAAAGCTAAAAACATGATTACTTATGCACTTTCTTCTGACGAATTTTTTAGAACTGTTAGGTGTAAAAGCGCAAAGGAGATGTGAGAGATGTTGGAAGTCACTCATGAAGGGACAGATGAAGTAAGAAGATCAAGGAAGCATGCCTTGATTCATGAGTATGAAATGTTCAAAATGAGCACCATAAAACATATCTTAGGTCCATAAAATCTGAATGTCTAATCTTTTTGAAAAATCAATTAGGTGAGAAGAAGACAAAGAAAGAAGGGAAGCCAAAGAAGGCATACATAGCATGGGAAGATAATGATTCAACAACTTTTGAATCAACAAGTGAGAATGAAGAAGTAAATGTTTGTTTCACTTCCACAATTAGTGAAGATGAAGATTTCTCAAGTGTTGAATCAGAGGTAAATTCTGAATTTAATCAAGTTGTTGATGCTTTCCATGAGATGCATGAAGAAGCCCAAAAACTTGCACAATCCAACAATAGGATGAAAAGTAATCTTAAATGACATGTTACCAAAATTGCAGCAATGCAATTTGAACTTTGCAATTTGAAAGAAGTAAATGAAAAACTTGTTTCAAGTTATAAAGCTAATGAGTGTGTATGTGCCACTTTTTCTTCTAATGTTGATAAATGCAAGATCTTATAAAAGGAATTTTATGATTCAAAAAAGAGTTAATATGAAAAATACATGGAATTGCTAACAGAAAATTCTTATTTGGTTGATCTTTTGAAAAAAATTTATAGAGGAAAATGAACTTTAGATCACATGCTAAGTGTTCAAAAGTATGCGGGATATACTTCTGGTTTGGGGTACAAACATGGAACAAAACCTTTTGGATAAATAAAGTTTGTACCACCAAAACAAAAGAATCAAAGAGGCTTTTCAAAAACAAAGTATCATTAATTGACTCATTTTGAAAGAGCATAAAAAATTATTACTTGCAATTATTGCATGAAAAAAGGTCATAAATTCCATAGGTGCTATGCTAGAAGATACTATGTGCCTAATGGTGAATGCATTTGGGTCCCTAAGAAAAAGAGAAAACCAACTAACCCCTATGGACCCAACCCACATTGGTACCTTTCTTTGTCACTTAATTTGAGTTTTGCAGGTGTGTCTAAGAGCAAAATCAGCATTGTAGTACCTTGATAGTGGATGCTCTAGACACATGGCAGGTAACATGTCCATGCTCACAAACTTTAAAAGATGGAGGATTTGACACTTATAGTGATAACAAGTTCACCCTTTTTTGTGCATTTCAATAAATACCAATTGTCATTTTAGGATCCTACAGGCACTATATATGGCATTGTACACCACAAAGTAATTGATGACGAAGAATATGGGAAAGACATAACTATTGGTTGTGTCTTAGTCCTCATAGACGTATCTCTCTTACATTTTTTTTTATTTCTTAGTGTTATTCAAATGAGTAAATGACCAAATTGGTCCCTAAATTTGTCATTCACTCATTATAGTCCTTTGAATTTTACAAAATTAATAAAACATCCTTGAAATTATTGTTTGTTGCTCAAATTGGTCCCAACATCATATTTTCTTTGTTAAATATTGGAATGAGACAACAAAATGAAACTAACATTAAAATCATCTCCCTTTCTCTTCTTCATTTTCCTTTCTGTCTTCCCCTCTTTCTTTTTCTATCTTTGTCAATGAAGAAACATAATTGGATAAAATTATTATTGAAGAAAATAATCAATCATAGTTGGGTATATATGTTATTGAAGAACAAAATTGTTTGCAAAAGATAACTGCTTTTGTTTATCTCCTGAGATAAAGTTAAAATACCAATTTCAATTTAATTAATGTCTTTGCTTCTTTTATCTTGGTTTCATTCCACATCTCCCAATATTTGGTATTGACAATGCATACTATAAGTGTAGTAGAGTGAGAGGGTGTTCATGGCGACACAAGAAAGAAAAGAGATTGCAGGAAGAGAAATTAGGGTTGCAGTGGTGAGACTGTAAAAAATAACAGTGAGGCGCAAAAGAAACATAGTAGGGGGAGAGAGAGGAGGGGAGAATTAAAAGGAGAGAAAAAGAAAAAAATGAACATAGATAATAGAAGGATCAATCTGAGTAATAAAGAAAATTTTAGGGATGTTTTTTTAATTTTGTAAAATTTAGGGACTAAAGTGAGAATGAATGGCAAATTCAGGGACCAATTTGAGTATTTACTCTATTCAAATTAATTGTATACTTGATAGCTTTTTGTGTTTTGTCCCTTTTATCCTCGCTTCAATTGTTATTTGAATATTACACTTAACAGTATTGTCAAGGTATAATATATGCATTTGAAGGTACCTTTATTTTTGGTGTCCAAGTATTTGTATTGTATGCTCATATGCTTTAATATGTTACACAAGTTTTTTTGAATGACACTTGACATGACTTAAACAACCTTGACATCAAGTGTGACAATTAATGCTCCAAAAGTATGTTCGAGCAATATCTTTCAAGTTTATGTCTCTTTTTTTGTACTACACATTTTACTTTGCTTTTTGAATTTTATACTACAGTATGTTGAACCATATAATTGTTCCTAACTAAAAAATATGTTCATTATACATGCTTAATATTCAAGTGTATCAATGTCAGACTTCTAAAAATGTAAGGTCATGATTGATTATTTCTTTTCACACCTTATTTTGTGACCTATTGTCTTAGTTTTTCTTAAGGATTTTTGTTCTTAATTGTTGTTTTTATTAATAAATTGTATAAACTAAAAAGATAGTTTTTGTTTTTTTGTGTAAATTTGGATATTACAAGAGTAGATTTTATCATCAAAGAATGAATAGCTGTAGAGATGATCTTGCCAAAGTGAGATGAGATTTCGCCACAATGAAATAGGATACTTGATCAATTGGAACTAACAAAGATTTTCCACAGTGAAGCCGCACTTCTCCACAACAAATATACAAAGCTGAAAACCTTGGAATTTAGAAAAACTTGCCACAATGAGCTGTTTGTTTGCCTTAGAGAATAAGGTCCAGAGGCATAAAGATCAAGTGTAAATAAAGTCCTTAGTTCATAAGTGTAGTTTCACTACAATAAAAAAATATATAGTTTTGTTCCAGCAAAAATCATCTAAGGCACAAAAAATTAATGTAATCTCAACTCTATTTAAAGAGCTTTAACATCGTTTGAGAAAACTTTCAGTTCATTTGACAATTTCATAAATAAAATCTCAAACTTTCTCTTCCCCCCTCTCACTTTTCCTCCATTGTTACTCTTTTGAGGTTCTATTTTGATCCTTCATGACCCAAATGAGTTAAAATTCACAATTATTTAGTGATTGAAGTCGTATTCAAGTATGTAATCTCTATTTTTTTTTGTATTTTCTATCAATTCTCATAGTTAATGTGATCCTATTTTAGTTCTATACTTAGATGCATGTTAGGAGTGATCAACCTATCTTTTAGGGATTTGGATTGTGTGGAAACAAGTTCAAATCTTATATATGAATTGAAACTATGAAAGGCTTTGATGTCAGGAATGGATCAAATACTTGCATTTGTAGAGATTCATTAATCTAGCTCTAAGTTTTTAGGTATAAATCACTTAAGGAATTAGGGATTTGGTTTAAACTCAGGGATTAGTCACTAAGGAATTAGGACTAGTCATTGTAGTTTGGATCTTGGTTGCATTGAACTAGGAGATTGAATAAGAATGAGTTTCATATGATGAATTCTATGGATTTCATCTCAATAACATTTTTCTCTGTTTGATTTTATTTTCTCTCCAAAAATTGTATTTAAAACTAAAAGGAGTTTTGTTTCTCCATAGTGAAACAATTTTTTTTCTTCTAAAAACTGTAACTTAATACATTCTCCACAACAAATTGGCAACTTATATGTGTAAAAATTTGTTGATTCCTTTTATGTTGCTCAAAGTGTTTGTGGATATGATAACTCTTATACTTATTGTTTCTTTCTACAAATTAAACTAGATTCACTTGCTTATTATGTCTGAAGCACAACAACGTGCTAGTGATAACGAGTCTTAGTAGTGTGTTGGTTTTTAGGTTATAATTTTCTCTATCATTTTTATTTATCATATGTAGTGTTATTTAAGTTTAATCACGTGTATTTTTGTTTCACTTATGTTAATAAATTTGTCACCTTTTTGAACAATCTTTTTGTTTCCCGACACATTTTTGAAAAATGGTATGACCTATTATGCTTCTCAAAGTTAAAAAGGCAAGCACATTGATTGATGGTTTGACAAGTTGCACTTCTATATGTAAAAAAGATAGGTACCCTTATCCTTGATTGTCAAAGAAAATTGGATCAACCATGCAAACAACCAATGCAATTTGGACCATGAGAACTATTGGTGAAATCTCAACTTCTGAAACTATCAGTGCAATCTCCACCGTTCATTTCATTCACAATCTCAACCGTTGAAACTTTCAGTGCAATCTCCACACAATTCTAACTCAACAATACACAGATTATCCTCATCACCTATATCTTCTCCAAAACTTCTAACCCAAGAATGTTGTGTGTCGATGAAACAACAATGCCAAATATTACAAATTCCTCACTTTTATTTGTTTACCACAATGGAGAAATACTCACAAATGAATTAGGCGTGTACTTTAGGTGTTTCCAACCTTAACCTTGCAGAGTTCCTCACACTTGCACCTTTCTTCAACTTATGTAGCAGATTTTATAATCATTCCAGAGGGGAGATGAGCAAGATGTATCATAACTTTACTATACATAAACGCCCTACAAGGAGAGATGAACAATAACGTGTGTACTATGATTAATCTTTGGTTCAAACTAATGATGATGATGTAGCGTATATATGCTGCATACTACATTTTTGGCCCAATAGAGTTATATGCAAAGTTTTAGAGAAAATGTTCAAAAATTGAATGATTGCTTGCGATTTTGAGGCATTTTTGCCTCCACGGTGGAAACTCCCCCATTGGCAAAACTTGTTAAGAGGAGAAAAAGGATATTTTAATCAAACAAACAAGATACTTGATTGTTGTCATTGTTTGTTGTTTTTATGATATCATTTCCTCTATTTGGGTTATCATTAATGTTTGTTGTTTTTAGGTTATGCTTTCATTGGTGTTGGTTGTTATTGTTGTTTTTAGATTATAACTTTCTCTATCTTTGCATTTTATTTATCATACATTATCATTTAATTTCAATTTCAATGTATTATTTTTTTCAATAATATCAATAATTCCCGTTTACATTAACGTTTATTATTTAAAAGGATATATTAACTAATAATTATCTAATTATATTCAAATGTACAAATTTTTATTTTAAATATAGTAAATAAATAGAAATAAATATTAAATTTAACAAACATTATAATACAATCAAATGAAAACAAATTAATTTATAAAAAAAATTATATAATTTGGGTATATTTAACAAATTTATTTATTAATTATATTAAATATATTTATTTAATACATTATTGAGAATTGTTATTAATTCTAATAATAAAATACTTCAATAAAAAAAACAAAAAAGCCAAGTTAGAATTCAAGTTTGGACAGCCTGAATTCTTATCCGATTTAAAAACAATAAATAAAAAGTAATTGTGAATTTGGGCTTGCTGCCAATCCGTTTCAAACTTTGCATAGTGTCGAGGGCCAAATGGGGAAATATAATGGAGGGAGGGAGGGGCTACTGTGGCACTACCCACGTGAGTAGATATTAATCCTTTTCCAAAATTATCCTTCCCATGGAAACATGATTCCATTGAGCAAGTCTGCAAAGAAATTATGTTTATTTTTGCACACATGATGTAAAAAAAATAGAACAATGAAAATACAATTCTATTGTACAATGTATAACAAAGTTGTGTTTTTGTTTTTTACTTGGGGATGAAAAAACAAAGCAACAAAAATATGATTCTATTATACACTGAAAATATAATTATGTTGTATAATTTAACGGAGTCATATTTTGGTTTGTCAATTTTTTTCCCAAAGTATCTACTAACACATAAATACAATTCCGTTGAGAAGCATACACAACAAACCTAGATTCTGTTGGACACCACCATGGGTATGGCCACCATTTACAGAGCTCTTAAACAATAAATCATCCACACTGTTGACAAAAAATCAAGCCAAACCAAAGCTTTATCAAACCTTTTTGTGACATTGATAAAACAAAACACCAATAGTTCAGCCACACACTCGCATTGGAGTTCGCTGCCATTGCCGAGCTCAAGCCCAATGACATCGTTTTGGCCAAGGTCGAGACCATCGTAAAAAATAAATTGGCACACAAGTGCAACATTTTGGATCTTCAAACCCACATAACTCCTCTTAGTGGGGTTGCATTTGACGCAATGCTATTGGATCTTGAAGGGGTGGTTTGTGCGAATCTTGATTGGGGAAGGGTGGCACGACATGATCTGGTCGAATCTCGACCGGGAAGCAGTGGTGCGAGACGATTTAGCCGAATCTCCAAACTATGGTCAGGGTGGGGTGGCATGACACGACGATGCTTGGAGGAGAGTGACGCTGCTTAGTTCACAAGATTAAGGTAGTGGGAAGTCATTGGGAAGGGGAAGGGTCAGAGGGTGTAAGGATTTGGTGAGTGAGTGAAAGAGACATTTCATCCCATTTTGTAGCGCCAATAGCACTATTGGTAGTGTTAATAGTAACACCTCAATTTGTATTCCAAATATATTGCTTGAAAAACTATTTATTTAATTTATTTTTGAAATATGTGTCACAAATTTTAATTTCTACTTCTAGTTGGTAAACATATTTTTTTATAAATGCGCATTTGGAAAGCTATAAATCTTTACATTGAATTAAATAAGTGTAAATATAAAATAACGTAGTCTCCAAACATAAATAATGTAGCATAAACAATGTCATAGGAATAAATACAGATATAACCCATAAGTATCTAAAAGTAAGTGAAATAAGTTATACTTAACTGCTACAACAAAATATTTCCACTTTGAGAAACCATATTTTAAAATACATCAAAATAAGCAAAAGTTATTACTCCTCCTCGGACAAAGACTTTAACTGACACAATAGTTCTTTGTGCTCCTCAATCTCCTTGGACATCATATCAGAATGGTCTCCTCTATCCTCGATAACTTCCGCTATGCTCACTGGCTCCATACGGTAGCTAAGAATGTTGCCATTGTCGTATGCCATCGAAGTCAACCTGAACTCCAAGTTGTGATGAGTCTTCTCAAGTCCAAAGTACAGGCAAACATCTTCATGGTAATGAAGCTCTGAAGAAGATGTGAATCCCCACGAAATATAGCAAGTTATAATATAGTCTATGGTAGTGGGTGTCACATTTGAATATTCTACTAGCACAACATGTACCTAGGTACGACATGTATAACACGTAGTACGTGTTACCTCACATGGCCATTCCTATTCCCTCTGTGAACTACACCAAGCTCGCAAGGGCATCGACATCCTTGAAGTCATTGATACCTGAAAGTTGTTAGTTGTAAGGGGTGAGTCCTTTGCTCCTCAAAACACCACAAACAAACAAACAAATAAAGAAATACAACCTACTTAACCACTACATGTGTTTTTTCTAGGCAAACAACACTCTTTAGATCCTAAGCAAATAACTAGCACACTTGTCACATAGTAGGGCCCAACCTTTGGCACCAAGCCTCCCAGGTCTTGATGGTCTTATACAATTATGTGGATGACAGTCAGAAGTGATTGCCACATACGGATACAACGTACACTGATCCCCAAGCTCTCAACCCAAAAAAATAGTTTCGGAGTCCATCAAGAGTAGCAAAGTGAGGCTTGTGAGTTGCTCGTGCCAAAAGAGTGCACCAAATGTCGAATAGTCATCACTTGCTAACTCCTCTTCTTCAAACCTCTCTGCCTACTATATCCCAATGTATCTCAGTCCGTCATCCACTTTCTCAACGCAATCTCACCTTCTCGCAGATGGAATAGAACCATCTATTCCTTACTCTTCATTTAGTCCTCTTGACTTTTGCCATCGCATCGCGTGTGTAGTCCTCCTACCACGTACATCAACAATTTCGTACACCTAAACAAACAAGAGAGAGAGAGAGATGAGACTCAGGCCTACGTACTACTCCCAGGGAACCAATCTTGGCCTATCAAGCGGTAGAAACCACTTGTCAAACAAATATCGAATAACATAACGACTACAATTGCTGCCATCTAACAATCATAACAAACAATTTGCCTAAGGTCAGACACCCCCCAAACCCATCTAATTTGTCGAAGTTCACATTCTATCAGTCTTATCATTCAACAATAACAAATAACTATTTATATGCATCTCAATAGATCTATTAGTAAAGAACTACCGCAATTCAAGACATACAACAATCATTAGGTTTTGCAGTCTATCTTAGCAAGAAACTAGCAAATTGACCAACAATTCTAGAATAAATAATCATGAGATCACTTCATCTAGAGGTACAAACTACAAAATGTTCATGTTACTAGTTATTCTTCTAATTTCAACAATTATCTATCAAAGACTATTATTCTATAGATATGTCTGAAATTATTTTTAGCGTTCCCTAATATTTCCCTTTGGTTTTTCTACGTTCTAAAACCATTGTTGAACGCAAAATTACTAAGATAAGTAATCTATTGTATGAAATTACACTAGTGTCCAATTTTTGCAATTTTTTGCTTCTAAAATTATTTTCAATTTTCTAGATGTTCTAGGAATCGGTGATGATGAATCAAATTAAAACACAAACACATGGCTGCCATTCAAACCATTTACAGTGGCTGACATCATAAGAAATATAATTCACTCTACTTTACTTTGACATTAGATAGCAAAATCCTTCTAATGATTGAATAATATTAAACTATAATGGTTATTTTTTCTTTTTGATACGTAATTATGATGACAATGTATAAAATCTTGAATAAAATTAAAATCACAAATTAAATATATTAACTTAAAATGAAAAATTAAATTAATTAATATAATTAATAAATACATATAATTAAGCTAATTGACCATACCTATTATAATTTTTTTATTCAATGTAATTATATATCAAAAGTTATAACAATTATTTTATGTAATTAAAGTAGATATTAAATGTATATAACTAAGACAATTATTGTAATTGACATTCCTAATAAAATTCCATTTATTTTTAAAATAAAATTAATAGAAACATTAGTTTATTAATAACGAAAATATTAATTAATATAGTGCTAATATTAAAAAAATTAATTTACAAAGTTGTGAAAAATAATTTCAATAATTTAAAAAATCATATATAAAGTTAATTTATTATTAATTAATATCATTTTAAAAACTAAAAGATCTTTTAACCGAATAATCAATTAAAAATTTAATTTGTGGTCTAATCAATGATCGATTAAAAATTCTTAAGAGTAAGAGCAAGGTAATTAAAATTAATTTTTAAGACATGTACTATTCAGGGTCCACAAAATACACGTAGGAAGTGATGTGGCGTCCCTGCATGCATGTCAACCCTGGCACAAGAGCATAGACACCTCTCCCTTAGCAATCGGGCTATTGGGCCAAATAGGTTATTTCTAATGCCCCCATATTTGAATATTATTGATAATGTTACAACCTCCTATATCAAGTGACAGATACTTAATTATCTATAAGCATTTGATTATCTATAATGCAATGTATTATCTATAAGTTATAGATTATCTATAAGCAATTATCTATAAGCTACAACTTATCTACGAGCTAGTACTTATTTGCAAGGGTTGTTACTCACCGTAACATCCCCGACAAACGAGTACCTCAATTATCTACAATGAACAAATTGTCAATAAGGTACACATTATCTATTAGACATAATTATCTATAACTTATAATTATCTATTAGTCATTTTCTATAGGCTAATAATTATCTACAAGGGTTGTTACACCACTGTATCAGCCTCGATAAACAAGGACCTGCAATTCCTACTCCACTCTATAAGTACCAGGTTTCATCTCACCCTTTTCGTTATCCCATTTTCACCTAACTCACGTACTTACTTGAGCATCTGAGTCCTTTGTTTTGCAAGTCCCCCTTCTTACCCTCTTAACCAAGCAAACTCAATATTCGACGTACGAGATCTGGAACCTACCTCAGCCACGTTAGTCCTGATGTGAGCTACTTCCAAATTTTGGTAAGTACATTTGACGACAATCCTGAGGTCACGATAAAACTTACCTTGCGGCCTCGCCTTTTCACTGATGGTCAATATGTTATCTAGCCTTTGTTGCGATTCTTCTCTTGAAGGATCCGTTCCTCCCTTGAAAAATGTGACAAACACAAACACTCTCCAACAATTCTAGACACACATTGTAGAGATGGAGTGACGCCATGAGGTAGAACTCTGAAAGCTGAAGGTTAACCATGACTAGCTGGAAGCTCGAGTGAGACGCCCCCAAGGCGACAAGCACTCAGCATATACAATGAACGAGCGTATTAAAAGGGAATCACACCCTCGACACACTGTCAACACTCAAGACGGCCCCAACTTATCACACGGACACCGTCAAGAAGGGCAGATGACTCGTCAACATCCTTTTGTCGACCACATCATGGAAGTCGACCTACCCCTAGGCTTGAAATCACTAAACCTAGAGTAGAAAGATGGAACCATCAATCCGGATGAACATCTGGATGCATTCCTCACCCAGGAGAACCTCTACAACAATGACGACACAATCTTGTGTCGCGTCTTTCCAACCTCCCTCAAAGGTGCAGTGTTGACATGGTACGGGAGTTCCCTCTAAGGTCCATTAACAGCTTCGACACTCTTGTCGTGCGCTTCAGCTCACAATATGCAACAAGTTGGTCCAACCGCATGACCTCGATTGCATTGGCATGTCTATGACAGGAAGACGATGAGTCTCTTCGAAGGTTCATGGATAGATTTGGATGAATTGCCATTAAGATCCAAAACTTCATCCCAGAGGTGGCATTGCATTCCATGCTGTAAGTTGTATGACCAGGTAACTTCGTAAACAGCTTATACAAAAACCCCCTTCTAGCATGGACGAGTTACGCAAGTGAGCCCAGGGTTACATCCAAATGGAGGAGATGTCGAGGTTCAATAACAAGGTCTGACAAGTCGGACAAAAGTGTGATAAGAGATAAGGAAGCATCAAGATAGACTCCAATAAGTCGGACAAGTGCCAAAAGTCAGACAAATACTAGCCTCTCCCAAAGGGACCCGGGTATTAGTGTTACACACCCCTAACGACCAACCAAACCACTATCCTGGAGGAGGCCTTCAGCATGGAGGTACCAATAAAGCTACCTCCTTTAATTCCTCCTAGGCCAGGCCTCGATAAAACCAAACACTACAGATACCATCTCAGTTGCGATTATAATACAGAGGACTGGTGAGCTCTGAAAGACAAGATAGAAAAGCTCATACAGGCTGGGTATCTAGCCTAGTTTGTGTAGTAGCCTGATGGTCACCCCATAGGAGTGAGACACGAGGGAAACTAAGCAGACCAACATAGAAACCATGACACCAACAGAAGAAGAGATAAAGTAGAACACAAAGGCATTGCTAGCAAAGACGTGAACGTCAACCTTCACGTAAACATAAGAATGAGCCCGACCAACAAATCTGAGGTGTAATCAACACCATTGTGGGCGGATTTTCCTATGGAGGGACATCCAGTCAATCCCAAAACCATCGACAATGGCCTACAGCCTATCAAAAAGCTGGTCAAGCAGCAACTCAAACTCAAAACCGAGTAGTGTATGCAGCTCAACAGCCACAAGCACAAACGCATAGCTAATGTCCTACACAAAAAGACGGTCCTGTTCTCCTGGTAGCCATCTGACATGCCAGGTATTCACCCCAGTATCATATGTCACAAGCTAGCCGTCTACCCTCAGGCCAAGCCGGTATCATAGAAGAAGAGGAAGATGGGGAACTAGCAGCGCAAGGCAATCAGAGAATAGATGGACAAGATACTTAAAGCTAACTTCATCAGAGAAGTCAGGTACTTTACCTGGCTCGCCAATGTCGTTTTAGTCAAAAAAGCCAACGAAAAATGTGAATGTGCATTGACCATACTGACCTCAACAGGGCGTGTCCCAATGTTGCATACCCTTTGCCCAACATCGACAGGCTAGTCGACAGTGTGTCTAGGTTCCAAGTGCTGAGTTTCTTGGATGCATACTCAGGATACAATCAAATTAGAATGCACGCCCCAAATGAAGAGAAAACGACACTCATCACTGAAGCTGCCAATTTCTTCAACAGGCTCATGTCATTTGGCCTAAAAAATGCAGGCGCCACACACCCACGGCTGATGGATCGGCTCTTCAAGCAATAGATCAGACAAAATGTTGAGGTGTATATTGATGACATAGTCGTCAAATCTCAAACTATAGCCCAACACGTGGTAGACCTAAAGGAGGTTTTGGAGAAATCCGTAAATACAACATGCGCTTCAACCTTGAAAGTGTACTTTCGAGGTGGGTGGAGGCAAGTTCCTAGGTTTCATGATCACACACTGGGGAATAGAGGCCAATTTTGACAAGTGCATAGGTATACTAAAGATGCACAACCCTACCAACGTCGTAGAGGTCCAAAACCTTAATGGCAGATTGGGATCGCTGTCCAGGTTCCTCCTAAAGTTTGCCAAAAAAGTGAAGCCATTCTATAAGCTGATAAGGAAAACTGAGCCCTTTCTATGGGATGAAGCCTGGGAGCAAGATTTCTTGGTCTTCAAGAAAACTATTGCAACGTCGCTCGTCCTGTGTCAACCCAGACCAGGAGCGCCACTACTCCTTTATCTTTTCATAGCTAAAGAAGCCGTTAGGTCATCCCTCATTCAAGAGGAAGCAAAATATCAGCTTCCCATCTACTTTACCATCCGTATCCCCCATGATGTTGATAAGCGATATCAGATGATAAAAAAGATAGCACTAACACTTATTACCTCAGCTTGACCCATCAGGCCATCCTTCCAAAGTCACAAAGTGGTAGTCAAGACGAACTACCCCATCAAACAGGTGGTGGAAGCTTGAACTTGCAGAGAGGATGGTAGCATGGTCTGTAGAATTGTCAAGTTTGATCTCCAGTACAAACCTTGTGGCCCCATGAAAATACAATTCATGGAAGATTTCTTAGTAGAGTTCACAGGTAGCGACCAAATCACCCCAGACTGGTGGAACCACTACATGGACGGAGTGTCCAACGTCTCTTTAGAGCAAGCTCTCAAGCTCAACATGATACACTTATAGCAGGCCTGAAGCTAGCAAAAGAAGACAATACTCCTCTGGTACTATTACACTCCAAACATTCTTATTGACGACTTTGAGATGTACCACATACCCAGGGAGAGCAACACCAGAGCAGACTTGCTCTCTAAGCTAGCCAACACTAAAAAGACCAGGCCCCTCAAGCCCATCATTCAGGAAACACTCCAAGCTCCCACCATAGACACCCAAGAGGTCATGGTAGATGAAAGGAGAAACCAGACAGAATGACCCCCCTACAAGAATTTCCTAATTTGGGGGTTATTGCCATCAGACGAAAACGAAGCCCGATGCCTAAAATGAAAGGCCAGCTACTGAAAATGATATGAATACTTCATACTTAACCAAGAGAGGGGGTGAATTGGTTAGAACTTGGTAAATAAAAAATTCTTTAATCAAAATCAGAGTTTTAAAGGATCTTTATCACTTTTCAAAACCAAGAAACCTTATTCAATCAAGTAGCTCAGGCCCTTAAAATTCAATGGATCAAAACTGACTTTCCAAGATAAGCAAATGAAACAAGATACAATTAATATGAGGAGAGTAGATTCAGAAAACAACACTCAAGTAATTTATACTGGTTCACTTCAAAACCATGAAGCTACATCCAGTTTCTTTCAACCAACACTAGGTTGAAGTTCCACTATTTAATTTCAGTTCTTACAAGCAATTACACAGCCTCTCTTTATCAACCCTAGATAAAGTTCAAAAATCTAAAATACCATTAGATTCTTAGAGACAAACCCACTAAGAACACTACTCAGCACAACCCCTAGAGAAACCCTATCTCTAGATACAAGTAAGAACTCAATTACAATAGCAAATTACAAAACAATAATCAAAATGAAAATTACAAACAGATTAAGGAGAGAAACAACCTGATGATCCAATGTATGCAATGCAAATGAAGTTACCAGAACAGGTTGAATCTTTAAAACACAAGAAACACACCTTTCCTTAATCTTGAAATGATTTCAAGCTTCAAGAGTGACTCAATTTCACATGATCAATGCAACATGAAGCTTGACTGAATCAAACCCTCAGAAAAGAATTAAGAATGCTCACAAGACTGTTTTAGCTCAGAAAATTCGAATGGTATTCTTCCACAAGGTTACAAAAACAGCTGAGCAAGGGTTCTATTTATAATAGAAAATTGTAACCGTCAGTAATTGATTAAAACGCACTAATAATCGATTTAATTACCTTGGTAATCGATTACATTGCCATTATAATCGATTAATCTGTTCATAGGTTTTCTGGGTTTGAATAACAATCAAAATAATCGATTATCTCGAGCTGTAATTGATTATTACAGTCAAAGCGTATTTTTCACAAAGCTTGTTTAATCGATTACAGAACCTGGTAATCGATTAAACCAGTCATAGTGTATTTTCATAAAGCTTGGATAATCGATTACAAATCCTGGTAATTGATTAAGACAGTGCAGCACAATTTTTCCAAAGCAAGGTGTAATCGATTACGAACATTGGTAATCGATTAACTTAGTAAAACTTGGTTTTATGTAATCGATTACTATATATGGTAATCGATTATGGCAGTGCAATGTTAAAATCAGATATAAGCATGTAATCGATTACAACTTCATCATAATCGATTAAAGAGTTCAACATGACAATTTATATGAAAGCGTAGGTCAAATAATCAATTAATTCGACATGGTAATCGATTAAACTGTTCTTGAAGATTTTCCAGAATTGATGAAGAACAAAATAATCTATTAAACCATTACTGTAATCGATTATTACAGTGAGAAATGCTTTTTCTTAAAAACCTTTGAATTATTTTAAAACCTTAGTTGAATTGATAATGCCTTGTGATTTTCATTGACTTAATTAAGTTGAATATGTATTGAATGAATGCAATGCACTTGGATCTCCAGAATTGCTTTTCTCTTACACAATTTAATCCCAAATTGTCTTCAAGTTATCCTTTGCATGTTGAAAGCTCAAAACCAAATCTTGAGTTAAATTTCTTCTTATTCCTGAAGTAGCTCCCCCTTAATCCAATAGCTACTACGTCATCCTTGATGGATAGCTATTCAAAATAGGATTGACAACACCCTTGCTCAAATGCCTGAATAGCTAGCAGGTAGACTATGTCATGTGAGAGCTTCATGAAGGAATCTACAGCCTCATACCGGGGGACGTTCCCTTGTGACCAAAGTAGTGCGTGCAAGATACTACTTGTCGACACTCAGGGCCGACACCTTCGAATTCACCAGGAGGTGTAGATGATGTCAAGAATTTGTAAACATCCCATGTACCACTCCTGATAATCTTCACAGCCTGAGCTCCCCTAAGCCTTTCGCCATGTGGGGAATGGACATATTGGGACCACTTCCAAAAGCCCCAGGAGCAGTCAAATTCCTACTAGTTGCCATCGACTATTTAACCAAATGGATCGAGGCAAGGCCATTACGAGAAACCTTAGCCAACGAGGTGGAAAAGTTCACATGGAAACACCTCATATGCATATATGGCCTTCTTTACACCATCATCACCTACAATAGTACTTAATTCAAATCTTAGGCTTATGAACACTTCTTGATGAGGCTAGGTGTCAAACACCTCGTGACTTTTGTCGAACAACCCTGGTTAGGTGAAGGCAGTAAACAAAGTTATCCTCAGGGCCCTACGCATAAGACTTGACAAGTCCAAGGGTCTATGGAAGGAGGAACTCCCTAGTAAAGTCTATGTTTATCACTATTCAACCAGAATAGAAACCAACAGGACTCATTTTTAACTCACATACGACACAGACTCCATGATCCCCGTCAAAGTCAGGGAACCGTCGACAATAAGGCTATCGTCAAACCCAAGGTCCACCCTTGGTGAGCCCCTTCGTTGCTAAGTCTCGCCTTCGTAAAAAGCTAAGGTATGAAAGGTCCACCCTTGACAGGCTCTTCTATTTCTAAACTTTATCTTTCCAAGGATCCAAGTCTGCAGGAACAAAACAAAACCCAGGAAAGACACGCCATTAATCGAATCTCCAAAGGCTTGTCAACCTGAAGGTCCACCCTTGGTGAGTCTCGCAAAAACCCAAGATGAGCAGTTCCCTGGTCCAAGGCTCGTTAAACCCAAGGTTCATCCTTGGTGAGTCTTGCTTCTCCAAAGGCTCGTCAACCCAAGGTCTGCCCTTGGTGAGTCTTGATCTACAAAGGCTCATAAAACTCAAGATTCGCCCTTGGTGAGTCTCGATCTCCAAAGGCTCATAAAAACCAAGGTCTGACCTTGGTGACTCTCATTCTCCAAAGGCTCATAAAATCCAAGGTCCTCCCTTAGTGAGTCTCAATCTCCTAAGGCTCCTAAAATTCAAGGTACACCCTTGACAAGTCTCAATCTCCAAAGGCTCACAAAACCCATGGTCTGCCTTTGATGAGCCTCACCAAAACCCAAGATGGACAAGTTCCTGGTCAATCTCCAAAGGCTCGTGAAATCCAAGGTCCGCCCTTGGTGAGTCTTGATCTCCAAAGGCTTGTCAAACCCAAGGTATGCCTTTGATGAGACTCAACTAAACCTAGGACAAACACGTTCTTGGTTGTATCTCCAAAGGCTTGTCAAACCCAAGGCCTGTCCTTGGTGAGCCTTACTAAAACCCATGATAAGCAGTTCCTTGGTCCAAGGCTCGTCAAACCCAAGGTCCGTCCTTGGTAAGTCTCTGTCTCCAAAGGCTCACAAAACCCAAGGTCCGCCCTTAGTGAGTCTTTGTCTCCAAAGGCTTGCAAAACCCAAGGTTTGCCCTTGGTGAGCCTCGCCAAAACCCAAGACAAACCAGTTCCTAGTTGATCTCCAAAGGCTCCGAAAACCCAAGGTCTCCCCTTGGTAAGCCTTGCCAAAACCTAGGATGAACATGTTCATTGTCAAAGGCTTGAAAAACCCAAGGTTCTCCCTTGGTGAGCCTCGCCAAAATCCAGTATGAACATGTCTTTGGTCCAAGGCTCGTCAAACCAAAGGTCCACCCTTGGTGAGCCTACCCATTGTTAAGTTTCGCCTACACGGAAATTCAAGGTATACAAGGTCCTCCCTTGATAAACATTCATATTCCTAAAGTCTATCTTTGTAGGAATACAAGAAACCCAAGGTCTATCCTTGGTACACACTAATACAAGTAACCCAAGGTCCACCCTTGGTACACACTCCTGCCAAAACCCAAGGTACACTCTTGGTAAGCCCACTCCTTTGAAATTGCGATAAACATCAATGGCAAAAGGAGACATCACAAAACTGGTTGGCAAGACCAGACTGTTGGCTTAGAAGCAAAACTACCTCCTCATAAATATCAGGGGAAAAGCTCTGCAAAGCAAAAGAAAACGTCATTAGATGAATGACAAGACCTTTAATCAAGTTGAAATCAAACCTGAGATGATTTCATGTCATTTAAACTCTCAATTTATGTCAAGGTCTCGCTTCCTATGCTGCAAAGACCTCATTTACGTCAAGGTGGCCTACCCTTACTATTATCGATCATCGCACAAAACGGAAACAACATAAAGACATACAAGCAGAGCAAAATTTGTCAATGAAGGAAAAACATGTACATTAAGAAGAATAATTGTCAAAATTACAAAGTCATTTCCTTGCTAGAAAAAGCAGCCTAAACACTGGCCCCATCGCCCTACTCCTTGGTAGTATCCTTCTCCACGATAGTTATTTCCTCTTCGTCAAGAAGATCATCATCCTTCACATCCTTGAAAAGGTCAAAAAGACCCAAGTCAATATCCTTGGCAAAGAACTCGGCCTACCTGGCCTTATAAAAACCTTCTCATGTTGTTCCATAGCCTCTCTCTTGTACACCAGTAGCCCCTTTCCAAGCTCTTGTTGGCCTCCCTTTCCTTTGACGCCCTGAGCTCGAACTCCTCCAGCTTGGATTGTAACTCCTTCAACCAGGCCTCAGGGTTAGCAACTACCTTAGCAAGCTCATCCTTCTCACTAGCAGTGCTCTCCACCTTACCAACCAAGTATTTCTTCTCCCTTAGCAAGTCCTTACAATGCCCAGCCAACTCGTCACCATCCTATCGAGTGCACAACAGCTTGGCAAGAGCAACACAAACCTTGGACGACAGCTGATGGTTGAACCTAACCATCTCAGTAAAAGTGACAATTGCATTAACCACCTTGGGGTGCTCCACTCTCCAAACAATCCGAGCAGTGGCATTTTATTTGGCAACATATAAGGATGCCACCTTTCTTAGCGCCTCCGGGTGCCTTTGTATGTTTTTCTTCAAAATAGCCAAAATTCTCTAGAGAAAGACCTTCACTGAATCAATCACATTATGAGCCTCAACTAATCGGATCAGATTCTTGTCAAAAAAAGACACAAAGCCAGTCGGAGTTCCCTACTCCGGCCTATACCCCATACTCAACAATGAGTCAGTATCACGTGAAGTATAGACATGATCAAAGGAAACACCAAGGCGAGAAGAGGAAGAAGGCGGCATTTCTGAAAGCACTTATGGTCATCACACCAACACTGAATAAAGGCATACAAGTGATGAAGGTAGGAGCCATGATAGGACTGACCAAAGAGACCGATGTAGTAACCATAATAGGAAAAGAAGCAAAAACCTCTTGAACAGGAAAGGAAAGAGAAGTCGAAGGAGCAAAAGCAGCAACAGTAGCCTAGAAGATCGATGAAGCCACAAACAGACTCTACAAACTGAACATCAACCCAGTAGCCTACTACATAGATCGAAGGCTGAAAGATGCCCTTGACTTCTTGCAGCCTGACACCTCAACGTCGTCATCACGCTTCCTCTTGGCCAAAACAGAGGAAGGTACATTGGGGAGACCTCAACAACTTCATCATCATTAAGGTTAAACCTAGCAGCACGTTGACCCCCTTCTCCAATAGGAGGATCAACAATAAAAGGTGGAATAGTTACACCAACAGGCCCGACCTACTTCACCTTGGGCCTCCATGCAAAATCATTCATTATATCTGCAAAAATGCAGCAGAAGGACGCACCCTTTTACGGAGGTGAGAAGTACCTCCACCAACACGACGTAACTCCACTTACCCACGTTCCACGTCTCCAATACATGCCCACTCCACGAGTGACACATATGCGAGAGTACCGTGTGTCGCTGCACTCACCTGCCATAAAAGACTAGCGAAGTGCTAGCCTTCAATGACTTCTCCAACGGATAAGATTTCAATGAGTTCACCATCGACACTGGACAACATTTCTCCACGATCGAAGGCCCAAAAAACTTGCTACCCTCATACTTGTTAAAGCTACTACAATCGACACCAGGCAATCTCCCTCGACACAAGACAATCTTTTTTGCCCACAAGCTGGCTCAAAGCTTGGGGGCTTATGTACTGTCCAGGGTCTACAAAATACACATGGCAAGTGACACGACATCCTTGCAGGCACGTCAACCCACCATGTTTGGCATAGGAGCACAGACACATCACCCTTAGCAGTCAAGCTACTAGGTCAAATAGCTTATCTTTAATCCCTCATATTTGAATATTATTGATAATGTTACAACCTCCTTTATCAAGTGGCAGATACTTAATTATCTATAAACACTAGATTATCTATAATGCACCGTATTATCTATTAGCTATAGATTATCTATAAGTCACAACTTATCTACTAGCTATTATCTACAAGTTAGTACTTATCTGCAAAGGTTGTTACTGACCGTAACAACCCCGACAAACGAGGACCTCAATTATCTACAAGGAACAGATTATCTATAAGGTACACATTATCTATTATACATAATTATTTGTAACTTATGATTATCTATTAGTCATTATCTATAGGCTAATAATTATCTATAAGGGTTGTTACACCACTGTAACAGTCCCGACAAGTAAGGACCCGTAGCTCCTACTCTACTCTATAAGTACCAGGTTCCATCTCACCCTTTTAATTCATCCTATTCTCACATAACTCATGTACTTACTTGAGCATCAAAGTCTTTTGTTTTGCATGTCCCCCCTTTTGCCCTCTTAACAAAGCGGTCCCAATATCTGACATGTTAGATCTGAAACCTACCTCAACCTCGTTCATCCTGACGTGAGCTACTTCTAAATTTTGGTATGTATAACACCCAAACTAAATAATGTAAGAATTAAGGCAATTAAGTGAAAATAAATCTTATATCTAATTTTATAATTAATTATTATGACTACTAAAATAGATAAATAATGTTTAATGATTTATATTAGTAAAAGGTTTATACTTTTTTATGGAAAAAAATTATTTTTTTACACGTGTCTCTACAAGTACATATAAAATATAAAAATATATTTTAAAGGTATTTAAAGTTTAAAGTTATTGATAAAAAAGATATAATGTTTTAACTATAATATCCATTAATTTAAAACTTTTTACTTATAACGTTTTAAAATCACTTAGATGGCACGTGTCTGTTTATTATTCACGTAATGTATATTGTTTTAATTACTAAATTAAGTGTTCCTAAACTTAATTTATATTAAAAATAATTTGAAAAAAAAA
>CM023955.1:20751651-20848333 GCA_013407115.1 Glycine latifolia
AAAAAAGGTTTGATGCGTCAAGCTAAATGACATTAAATAAAGCGCTAATTGGAAGGCAATCCAAGAAATTTTATTGTTTTAGTTGTTTTGTAGTAGAATTATTATTTAAGTTTTAGATAGTTAAGTCTAGGTTTTGTTTGAAATTAATTTTTACATTATTAATCGAGATGTTTTTAATTCAGCTTAGTTAATTTTAGAAGTTTTAGGTAGAAGTAGGTTATAAACTTAGGAAAAATTGAAAAAGCAAATTCAGGGTCTGGTGCTGATCGCGCCAACTACACTGGACTATGGCGCGAATCGTGTGGTAATGGCACCATTTGCGCCATGCAACTGCCTTTTTAAAATTTTAAAAATAACTGAACCCTAAGGATAACTTCTTATCTTTAACTCAGCAGCCACGACGTTAGGAGTGCCATTCAGGGAAGTTTTAAACTTCTGAACTGCAAGTAACTTCCTTATCATTTATAACCACCATAACTCTTCTTATTCTAAAAAGTCTATAAATACAAAGCATTACTTACCTTATTCACATACCATTGCATTATACTTCTGAGCAAGCATTTGAGAGTTTCATCTTTGCTTTTCTTTAAGCACATTGTGATTTTCTTTCAATGTCTTGAGTGTTCAAATGGCAAAGGATAAGGTACACATTTTCTTTCTTAATCTTTGTATTGTCTATTATTGAGACTGATTGATAGAAGTTATGGCAAAAACATGATGAAAAGTTCTGAATATCTAGGTTTTGCAGCCCACGCGACTCGCGTGAGGTCTAGCACCATTCGCGCCACCTGGTAATTGTCAATAGCCATGATATGCAGCCCATACGACTCGCGCGAGGATTGGCGCTATCCGCGCCAGCTGCATATCCACAAATTGATATGTATAATGAAATGGCTATGAGATTGTTTAATTCTTGGATGATTACTCTAATTTATGCATGATTTAGAATAGTATGATAAGCATGTTCAGACAGGAAGAATTTTGAGTCAATTGAGTGAATGCTATTTATTTTAATGAGTAGATTAGAGTTGTGTCTGAGACTTAAACAAGTGGAATTCAGAACCTTAGTGGGAAATAAAATCTGGGAATGGTCATTAATTATGTCAAAGATTTTGTTTCTTTAGAGTTAAAGATTTTATTTCCAATTGAATGATAAAAAGATGTTTAGTATACCTTCTGAATTTATCACTGATTCATATAGAACCAAATAAATCTGGGAATTATTGTGAAGGATTTATTTGGATATTAATTGTTAAATACTTGTTCAAAGTATACATGATAATTCTATATGATGTAATTTCTGTTGTTAATCTGAAATAAAGAAATGTTTTAGATATGATTGCAAGCAATCTGGGAATTCATTGCATATAGTTATGAATGTTTTCTGAGTTTCAGGGTAAACAAGTAGAGAAGGAAAAGAGGAAGGGTGCTGCATCTGGCACCAAGAGAGCAAGAACTACTGACTTCGATGAGTTTAGATTCAGAACAATCGAATGTCAGCAGAGGTACGAGAACTGGTATGCTCCGAAGAAAGTCATTCCGAAGAAGATGATAGATTGGGAATTTCTTCTTGAAGATTCACCAATCTTGGAGGTAATCAATAGGAGGGAGTGGCAGACTTTGGTTAGCTTTCCTGAACCAAGTTCCAGTGCCATTTTAAAGGAGTTCTTGGCTAATGTTAATAGAGAAAATGTAGACAAAGACAGAGTCAGTTGGGTTTGAGGAGTAGAGGTTCCATTTAATCATAACACTATTGAGGAATTTTTAGCTACTGCATATTATCCATTTCAAGCTTGTGCCTTCAGGAACAATTTTTATAAGATGCAGCCTGTCAGCAGCAAAAATATCTTTAGAGATGACATGCCTCAAATTGCAGATGAGATAAGAAGAGGCATTACAGGGCTGTATACTGCATGGAAGACCAAGTCAGGAATGGACTATGTTCCTGAGAAGTTAAGGAAGCAAGACTTGACTGGGGAGGCAGAATTTTGGCACCAGTTCAACAATCACACCATTATTCCATCAACTAATCTTACAGATGTGAATGTTGAAAGGGAAATCCTTCTACATGTGCTGCTAGGCGATGACAACTTGGATATTGCAAGTATCCTGTCTGATAGGATATTGCACATGATACATGATGGTAGCAGTAAGTCTCTCCTTGCTTATTCTTCCCTGATTTCTCATCTTTGTATGAAAGCAGGTTTAGAGATTCTTGAGGAGGAACCTATGGATGTCAAAACTGCATATGTCATGACACACAAGACATATCTGGCTACAGTAGAGACTCAGTGGCAGGAACAGTTGATTAGAGCCTCAAAATTATCACCTGAGGAGATTGCTGAGAGGAGTCCTCGTGCGGACATTCCTCAACTTGAAGTTAGAGCAGTGCCACCGCCACGAGCATCTTCTTCTACTACTACTAGAGGGCCAAGTCATGAACTGATCTATGAGGATTCTCAAAGCTACCAGCAGATTCAGTCTGACTTGAGATCTCAAAACAGAATGTTGGAGCATCAAAACAAGATGATAGAGGACCTGTTCAGACACTTCTCCATTGAGTTCACTCCTTATCAGCCACATGATTCAGCCGCACCACGAGTTTCTCCTGAACCTTCACAGCCATCAGCTGCTGCTGATGAAACTATGGAGGATTAAGAGTAACATTACAGTTTAAAAGACAATATTTCCATTTGCTTTATGTTTAATATTTCTGTACTTTATTTTCAGTTGTTTGGCATAATTTGGTTTGCTTTTTAGTAATTTTTAAGTTGGACATGGTTGACTTTGCTTAATTTGGTTTTGACAGCATAATTCTGTTAGAGGAATGTTATGCAGATATGTGCTTTCCCTTGAAGAGCAAAGTGATTGCTGGGGACAACAATGTTTAAAATCTGGGAATGGTGAATGCATATTGCATTATTTTGAAAAATTATAATGGATATCTGACAAAATTTAGAAAAATTAGATGATTGAAAAATTAAATTTCTTAGATTACATATAATTAATCAGAAACTAATAAGAAAAGAAATTTAGATGAGATAATGTTAGAGATTAAGTTTAGAAATTAGTTTGATAATAAGTTAGGAATTCTCTTTAGAAATAGATGAATAAAATGCTAGAGCTGTGAATAATTTTCAGATTATTGAATTGCCAATATAGTGATAAAGTAGAATTAATGTTGATTGGTTTGGAATTATGTATGAGATAGGTAGAGTATAAAATTGCATATTACTTGATTAGAACTATATTAGTTTTTATGATTGAAGTACATTGTGAGAAGAATAGATGCTTGATAGAAAATCAAATGAACTTAGCTTGATACTATAGCTTGTGAGGATTGAGCCTATACAGTATATTTTCTTTTCAGAGTGAACCATGGTGAATAATACTCTAGAACTTGACTTGTTTCTCTATAATGATTGCAGGGTTGATATGATAAAGGCAGTTTTATTCTTTAAGCTAGAGCCAAATGACCTTACCTTAATAATTTTCCATTGTTAAACCTCTTTAAGCTTAAGCCTTTTCTATTCATTCACCTAAAATTTAAAGCTTATCTTTGACCACCTTAATTGAGATTGGAAGAAGGAGAGTAGAATCAAGTCTGTTAGATATGAAAAATATAGAAAGATGAATGTCCATAGAAAAGGGAAAGAAGAAAGATGTTACCCAAGAAGACAGTTCTTGTTTGAAGTTAAAGTGCCAACAGAACAGATAGGGGAAAAATCAATTCTAGTGAAAAGTTCAGCTGGGAAGTAACAAGTCTGAAATACCAGCTGGTGGATCTAAATATTTTTCTCATTCTTGTTGAAAAAGAAATAAGAGAGAAGAGAAGATAGAAGATAGAAGAAATAAAGACAAGGGAAAGTTCAGATAAATAAAGATAGACAAAATAATAAGAGTGATGGACTAGCTAAGTAGACTTGAACAAATTCTAACAAAATCCAATCTCAATGATTAGCTACTATCCAAATTATTCCTACCTGAAGCCAAGCCAAGTTACAACCTTAAAAAGACCTTTTGATTAACTTTGCATTTATTATGTTTCTTATTTCCAGGAATTTGAGAATATAGTCAAGCCTATGGTAGTATTATAACTTTGGAGGAATTGAGGGATTATAATTACCCTAAACACTTGAGTGAGGAGGGAATTACATCCCTTGGTGAGGAGTATCCAAGTTATGATTCTATATTGATGGACTTGAAAAGTATTTTGTTCTTACATGGAATTCAATTACATTTACTAAAGTAGTTCTAAGGTCGTGTATGTGGTGATATGCTTGACTGTTGAATATGATTTCCACTACAATTCAGTTTTATTTTATTTTATTGCTAGGGACAACAATATCTAAATCTGGGAATTATTTGATATGTTGTTAGCATATATAGTTTTTAGGATAGTTTTATTAGGAAAATAGGAAGAATATAGTGAATAAATGTGATAATAAGTGTAAAATTCATTACTTTTATGTTTATCATTGATTCTATGCTATTTTGATGTTTAGAGTCAAGAAAAGCAAGAAAAGAAGCAAAAGAAAGAGTCAACTGAAGTTGGGATTTCATGCTAACCGCGCCAGGGCCACGCCATTCGCGCCAGAAGCATTGGAGTCTCGCGCCAGTCGCGCCATTCGTGCCAGAAGTACTGGAGGCTCGCGCTAGTCGCGCGGACACCACGAGATTTCAGAATTAGCTTAAAGATAACATAAGAATGATGGGTTTTTATGGTTTTATAACCTAGGTATAAATAGAACCTAGGTAGGACACATTAGGTATCAATTAGACACTGAAAAACAGAGCAAAGAAGGCAAGACCAAAAGAAGAAGATTCAAGGCCAAGAAGAAGCAAGAAGAACAAGAAAGAGGCAAGATTGAGGGGTTTGTGACTCTGCATACCTTAGCTTCTTCCTTTTCTCCTTTCTTCACATTGTATTAGGCTAGGCATCATTATGTCTGGCTAAATCCTTTGTAATTATGGTTTAGCCAAAAGCCAATGTGAACTCTGTGTTTCTTGAATTGAGTTTAATAAAGTTTCTTATAATTGTTTTACTCTACTTTATACTTCTATTCTTATATCTAATTAGACTTGATCAATCTATTAGGTTACTTAGGGCTATAATTCACAATAGGAATATTGGGGTTTTAGTTTCTGGACGTAGTAGAGTGACAGTTGCGATATTACCTAGGGATAGGGATAAAGGACTGCAGATTCTTGTTATGCTATCTTCATGCTTAATCTAAAGGGAATTACTAAGGGATTAGGATTCTTAGCTTAGGTTAAAGGGTTAAATGACCGAGGAATCAGGGTTTAACTATATTAGAAAAGCATAAGTCTGAATAATTATATTAAATAGAGTTAAATTATCAATTCAATTACATAGAGTGAACTGCGGTGATTGTGCTTTGCCATAATTATTCTTAAGTCTTGATCAACATTTAAATTACATTGTTTTTAATATTCTGTTATTTACAAGAAATAAATTCAAACTACAATCCAAATCTTTCAACAATTTCATTCCTTCTCCAATATTAAGAATCATAAATTACAATTGATATTAGTGCCTCAATCCTCGTGGAGACGATACTTTCTTATCACTTTATTACTTGGAATGATCGGTGCACTTGCCGTGTCGTAACATTGTGTACTGATATAATAAGAAATTCATTGTTGTACCATTGCATTCTTGTTCTCTACCACTAATTTTTCCTGGTAAATAAATATTCTTAGAGTATGTTTGGATGGAGTATTTTTAAATTTCAGAGAATTTGAAATTTAGAGAAATTAAATGCATCAATTAAAATTCTTGAATTTTTAAAAAAAGTTGTTTGGATAAACCAATTTAACTCAAAAGTATTACACTTGCAGAGAGGAACAAGTTATTTCATTTGTAGACCTACCCTATAAGAACAGATATTACTCAGATTGGTTGAGTCTCACACTACTTGGAATCTCGGGAAAGTTAGCCACTGTTCATATTTCCCTCCTTTGAGACACGAATGGACTTTATTCGATGGTGACGATGGAACTGGCATCGTCGTCGTCCTCATTAGAGTACCACTGAAGCTACTGGCGGTGAAGCAAGCGCGACTTCTTCTAGGAGAAGTCATTCCAGAACGGGAAATCCTACCGCGCAGCCCTGGCCGCCACGTGTCCATGCCTCAAGGTTCGCCTCCTGAACCAGTTGAACGACGCGCACGAGCTCCTGGTGCTCCCATGCACCAGCGAGCACCCCATGAAGTGGTGGGACTTGATCTGGCTGGCTTTCAGGTCCGTGGTGGGCTTTAGCAACACTCCTTTTGAGCATGAGAAAGAAACAAGCACGAGACAAAAACAACGCGAAACGAACGGGAGAGGGAGAGAAAGGAGCGAGAGTATCTGAGAGAGAATTTTCAAATTCTCTCATTTAACTCAGAAATTACAATTCCTCAAATTTAGGTAATTGCAATTTCTCTTTAAAATTTTTTGAATTTTAAAATCTTTCAAATAAAATATCCAAACATTGAATTTTATCTTAAAAAATTTTAAATCCCTCTTTAAATTACTTTCCCCATTTTAAATACTCCATCCAAACATACTCTTAGTGTTTTAATGGAAAGGTATAGGGAAAAGAAGAAAGACTTACATATGGTGTTCATAGATCTTGAGAAAGCATATAATAGGGTCCCAAGAGAAATCTTATGGTGGAGTCTTGAGAAGGAAAAGGTAGCATTAAAGTATGTTAATGCAGTTAAGGATATGTAAGAAGGGGTTACCACATGTGTGAAAGCTTGTAATGGAACATCAAGGTATTCCCTTATCACGGTAGGTGTTCACCAAGGTTCATCTCTTAGTCTGTATTTCTTTGCCTTAGTGATAGATGAACTAATGAAAGATATTCAAGAGGAAGTGTTGTGGTGTATGCTTTTTGCAGATGATATTGTGCTTATTGATGAGACCAATGATTGTGTTAATAGGAAATTGAAATTGTGGAGAAACACTTTGGAGTCTAAAGGATTTACGATAAGCAAAAGCAAGACAAAGTGTATGAAGTGTGAGTTTTCACAAGTAAGAGATGGCGATCAAGACACAGTGCATCTACTTGGTCAAGAGGTACCCAAGAAAAATGTTTTTAGGTACTTGGGATCAATTTTGCAAAAAGGTAGTGAGATTGATGAGGATGTAAATCATAGAATTAGAGCAGGAGGTATGAAATGACGAAGTGCATCAGGGTTTTTGTGTGACCGTAAAATTCCCCTTAAGCTAAAAGGAAAAATCTATAGAACAGCTATAAGATCGTCAATGTTATATGGAGTGGAATGCTGGCCAGCACATAGGCAATATGAGCATAAAATAGGGGTAGCAAAAATGAAAACGTTAAGATGGATTTGTGGTTATACAAAGATGGATAAGATAATAAATGAGGATATTCGAAGAAAGGTATCAGTAGTATCGGTATGTGAAAATATGAGGGAGCATAGATTGAGGTGGTTTGGGCACGTTATAAGATGACCACTGGATGCTCCTGTAAGAACAAGAGTTTGTTATCAATAGCTCGACACAAAAAGAGGTAGAGGTCAACCTACTTGGGGAAAGGTAGTTAAACAAGACTTAATAGAGTAAGATATAGATTGACGGAAGGTATGTCTTAGGATGGAGTGTAGAAAATCTATAAGCTTGGTAAAGGGTTAAATCCATTAGTAGTTCTATGTTTCAGTTGTTTCCCTTGTTTTAGTTTTTTTCCTCTTTATTTTCCCCCTCTTATTTTCACCCCTATTTTATTTTAGCTTATTATTCATTTCTTTTGTCTTATTTCCACTTTTTTCTTCCCCTCTCCCTCTCTATTTCTTATTCTTTTCTTCGATCTATCATTGGTTCATCTACCACCGACCCGAGTTAACTTGGGTTAAAGGTACTGTTGATGTTGATTCCCAAAACCTGAAATGCAAATGCTACATGTTGCCACTGTTGTATGTTCAATATGTTTGTTATACATGATGTGCAAAATATGTTAGGTTCGCACAAAGACAAGTGTATCCTACACAATAGTAATAGTGGTCTCGAAAGTCCGGATATCAAACCCAAATGACTAGTTGTATTCCCAACTAGTCAAGTTTATTAAACTAACAGTTGAAGTTATCAAAAAGATAGTTTAAATATTTTTATGGTTTTGGTTTTATAAGAAAACAAATAAATGAATATAAAGAAAGGGTTGAGTGTAATGATCAGGGGTTATGACTTACTAGTACTAATTTTTCCTCAATCTTAGTCGTAATGAAATTCTTTCTCTTTTTAATTATTGATTCACAAAATCAACTATAGCCTATGATCAAGGTTAGAAGATGCTCTTTGCCTTAAATCAATATCTCAATAATCATGGATCTATCAATTTAACTCAAAGTATAAAATCAATTCTAGGGAAGATTAATTAAAGATTAACTAATTTATCGAAGATTACCCAAAACAGTTTGATCATGCAATTTGACATAAACAAATTTCTACCTAAATCCACCAATTACATACAAATGATCACTACTATGCAATTAATTAAGTATCAAAAGCATTGGTTCCAAATAAACAGTAAAAACAAGAGAATTAATTAACAAAAAATCAATGAGGAATTTCATTTAAAATGTGAAGAATGATACAAATGGCAGTTACATCATAATCTCTGAACTAGGGGTACTAGCCCCTCATGATCAGAACAACACTAGTAATCCTAGATAAAATAAACATAGATATACTAATAAGCAGGAACAATGATCATGATTCGTTCTAGCAATGTTGTCTACGTTCTTTAGCTCTTAAAAGCCCTCAAGGTTGTCACAAATTTGTAAAAGAGAAGAATAAAACTCAAAATAATTGAAGATTTGATTTTTACAAAGTCTAGAGGTCTATATATAGCTTCCTAAAGATATTAGCTCGAAAAAGAGCACTACAGCCGTAGTTAGAAGTGGCGCTAAAGCCTTGAACCATTATAAATTGACTATGTCCCTCTTTATTTACCACGACTTATGAATTTACCACAATCATGGTCAATTTGCCACGACTATTGTTGGATCTTGAAGCTGTTTTGGAAGACATTTATCACTTTTATTGTGATCTTGTTGATTATCACGATTGTGATCAATGTACGACGGTTGTAATAAAGTGTAAATTTTCAAATCTTCATAAATTTGTACAATTTTCGACTCTTTCACTCAATTGAGAGACTATATTTCTGCAATGCAAAACCAATTTTCAAATGTGAGTTTTGCCAAGAAAATACATGAAAAATGACACAAAAGCTTACACAAAATATCACTCCGAAAGTAATTTGTCAATAACTTATAACAGTCCCATTTTAGAAAACATTGTTGTGTTGTTTTATGAGAGTTAAAATATGTTAGTGATCAGAAAAAGTTTTGAAGTTTTCAAACATCAAGGATTAAAAGGAAAAAAAGAGTGACTATATAAACAAAAACTAGACAAGTTCAGTTGAATATTTACGAATTCAATAAAATTTTCAAATTTTGTTAGGAAGTAAAAAAAAAACTTAATCACTTTTTTTTGTCCTACTATTTGTTTAGCTTGTTTTCTCTATTAATAAACAATTTAATTTGGTACTTTAATTTTCAAAATGATGCAATTTGGTCCCTTAATAAATTTCTTCTTCTCACTATTTATTTTTTCAATTTCATTATGCTATTAATAAACAATTTAATATGTCCCTTTATTTGATTCAATCTCATCCCCCTATTAATAAACAATGTCAAATGAATTTGGGCGGAAGAGATCAAATTGAATCGATTTGGAATTAAGGGATCAAATTAAAGTTTTTGTTATTAGCGGGATACAATTGAATAAAATAAATAATGAATGAGACAAAAAGATAAAATTAAGCCTTGAAAAATCTATCTTACTCAAGATAAGTGATATATAAATTGAGTTTAATAATATATACTGAACCATTAAAAATTATGTTATGATTTTTGAGATAATTATATAAAAGTCAACAAAATAATTACATGTGATAATTTATGAGTGAATGACATTATAAAACTACGTTACACTAACAATGTAATTTATTTTTCATATTGTTTTTAGTTTAATGATTATGCATTGGAAGTCTAGCATTTTTTACACTTTCAATAATTTAAAAATTATCATTGATATAATTTTTAATATAGAAGTACTTTTCATATATGATAATTATATTTATGATTGAATAACAATATATAATTACTTTGTATTATCAGTGCATAACTTATTCTTTCTATAAAAAAAAGTCCACTTACGTTGCTCATTTTGAAAAATATGGGATCAAAACTGAACATAAAAGTTTGGGTACCAAAATTGCTAAAGCACTATGCTAAGAGGATTAAAGTGCTAAGCCAAATCCAACATGTCTTGTTACAGCACAAGTTCACCCAACCTTAACATGTACAACCCAAATTTTCACTCCAATTCAAGTTCTAGAAGCTTAATTGACAACTGAATTTACTATTTACTATTGTAATTGAAGGTGAGTATATCTTAACTCAAAAACTCTTTTCCGCAATTGAAAATCCTAAATCTTTAGAATTTCTCAATTAGGGTAATCATTAGGTTCAAGAATATCTAAATTTTTGTAATTGTTGATATTTATTCCTATAGAATATCCAACCTTGTTGCATTATATCCTAAATTCAATCCTTATTTCAATTTCATAGTTGTCAATAGGAATATATGATCAGCGTATGTACTATAAGTGACCAAATACCAATTTATAAGGGCATTAAATTAAAACAAACACAAACCGTCAATTTAAAAGAAATGAACTTGAATTATAGATAAGAATTCAAATTACATCAAGTCAACAAAAATTTAAGTGCACATTTTAGAAAAAGGGAAACAAGAGAAAGAGAAAAAGGAAGCTTAAAAAATCAATTTGATGATTCTTGCACTTTGATGCCTCAAATCCACTTATATATCCAGCATCTCAGGGGCCGCAAAAGAAAGAACTTGAGGGAATCTTCAGTTTTCCAATTGTCAAAAATGGTCTGCATGTGTAGGAACACTATTTTCAGCTTCCTCGTATTTTGTTGGTGTTAATAACACTAAAATGGGCGTAATAATTAACACTCAAAAAACCACATGATTGGAAAATCGGAAACATTAGAATTGGAACACCTTTTACAATCTTCCTTCAGTACTTTCCTGAAATTCATGGTCGTACAAAGTGGGCAAAACTTCAAAGCATCAAAATAAGGAAAAATTAACACAGTCTAATCTATGAAAAAATCCACATTATTGGGCTTCAATCATAATGGAACATTAAAAACACCAAATATATACTTACAACCCTATAAAAACACCAAGTTTTTTTCTTCTTAAAATCATACAATGAAATTTTTCAAGTACGTATCAACATGGAAATCAAAAAACTCAATCCAGTTGATTTCAACATCTACCAATTTTGAGCACAATAATAATGGTGAGACTTTTATAATGAAGAAACACTAATTATGGTTGGTGTAGGGCATATACTTGTTAGACAATTCTGTCCCTAACTTCTAGTTGAGATGTTGTAGAGAAAGAAAAATGAAGCAAATACTAGAAGAGAAAATGAGGCAAAAGTAATTATTTTAGGAATTAGATAATGGTTGCATTTTATATTCAAGAAAAGAACAAGACCATGAATGTCATTCTACAAAGCTATTAATGTGAAAAAGACGCACCTTTCTATTTTCAAAGTTGGAGGCATCTTAGTGATGACTTCTGCCGAATATATGCAAAGGTTCTTTAGCATCCCTGCTCCAAATACATACATGGGGCACATCTTGGATGATCCAGTGGTCTTGTCCTCTATCCGAAGCAATGCGCTGCTCAAATTCAGTTGGCATGCCATCGATATAGAGATCTTTGAGTTTCTCCAAGTGTTGAATTCCAGAGGGTACTGTTTTGAGTTGGGAGAGGTCTTGTAAAACAAATTTTTCCAAAGAGCACAATGCCTGTCTGTCGATATGGATGGACTTCAACTTATCCAAAGATTTGAGGTGTAGTGTCTTTAGTTTCTGAAACCCTCCACATTGAAAATGCAAAGTTTCACCTTCATAAGTATTGTCAAAGGCAAGGAGGAACATCAACCTTGGCATATCTTTTAGTGATTTCAAAGCATCATCAGTCAACTTGGAGCCCTTCAAATACAGTTGCACAACATTTTGGAACTGTGGAATCCAATTTGGAAACCTTGTTAACTTCCCACGCAGGATAAGTTTCCTAAGTTTAGACATAGGTGATGTAATTGACAAGTCAATTACTTCACTCTCAACAGTTGTAAGAATACGTAGTTTCTCTAAGAGTGGCATCTCATTTATTGAGGAACACAAAGTATTTTGGTGTTTCCCCCTAAAATTTACCACCGTCAGTTCCCTTAACTGCGTTAGCTTTCTTACCTCTCTAAAGACCACTCCATAATCATCTATTTCCACTGGAGGTATCTCTTCTAGGGATGTCATGCCTCCAATATCCTTCCATTGAACATAAGGTATATAGTCACTCAGAAGATGACGTAGCTTAGTAAGCTTCGTAATCTCCTTTGGCATCATAAACACTTGTATGTCTCTTATATCCAAGGTCTCCAAATTCTGGAGCTTACCAACGGATTTTGGTAGACTTGTTATCCTTGTATACCGGAAGCTTAAATACTTCAAGTGTAAAAAATTCCCCAAATTTTCAGGAACATAACTTAATCCAGAAGCTTCAAAATCAAGTACCTTCAATAACATGTAATTTGTAGGGATCTTCCTTACTATGTGTTTAGATACTTTTCCATTTTCTCCTGTGATAAAAAAAATTGACCGAAAGGGTGAGCTTCCTATACTTCCACAAAAATCATCTGTTGCAATTGTCAGGCGACGAACAATCCTATTTGATACAGATTGATCAGGCCCGTCAATATATTGACAAAACCCTGTATCCTTTACTTTTCTAAGGATCATGTTGTGTATTAAGTCATGAACACGACACCATGTAACTTTGCCATCAATTCTAAATGAGGACGCTTGCACCAAACTTCTACGGACCAACCCTGATAAATATTGTTGCCCAACTTCTTCCAAAGTTTTTCCGATTTCATGTTTGACAAACCCTTCAGCTATCCACTGTCTAATCAATCTATTAGATTTAACATCATAGTCCTCCGGATACATTCCGAAATACAATAAACATGATCTGAGATTGATTGGCAAATCATCATAACTTAAACCTAAAATTTTTGTTATTCTATTTAACTCAGAATTCCTCTCCAACTGATCTAAACTAAGATTTTCACTGAACTGTTTCCATTCGGGTGCACTTTCATCTTTTTGAGACAAAAGACCACCAATTACCACAATTGCTAGAGGTAAACCTTTACACTTTCTAACAATTTCAAGAGATATATCTTTAAGTTCTTCTGGACAATCTCCATCGGAACTATACTGAAATGCCTTCTTACAGAACAATTTCAAAGATTCTTCTTCAGTTAAAGGTTCTTCTAGCTTAAGCACCTCAACAAATGATGATTTCTTACAATATCCCGCAACCTTCTCATCCCTGGTTGTGATTAATATCCTACTTCCATTTTTATTATCAATTACAGCAGATTCAACGTCATCCCAAAAGTTTTCATTCCATACGTCATCAAACAAGACAACATACCTCTTGTTTTGCAAGCGGTTTCTGAGTTCTTCGGTCAACGACTCGATGGTAGAAACATCCTTGGGAGGGTCCTCCTTTTTTCCTTTGCAAAGCTCATTCAACATATGCCTCAGCAATCCTTCTGCAGAGTAGGATTTTGAAACTGTGATCAATGCATGGTAGTCGAACTTTTTATGCACCTGGGCATAAACTTGCTTGGCAAGAGTGGTTTTTCCCACCCCTCCAATTCCTACCACAGAGATGACAGTGCGTTTTTCTCTTCCCTTTGTCAACCAATTTTTCAATGTACCTCTAGGGCCATCAAGCCCCACAACCTCATCTTCCTCAATAAAGAGAGGATCCCTTCTCAGTTTCTGCCATGTGACATCTTGATTTCCTCTAGAACTGGTGGGTCTTGGTTCTAAAGGAAAATGGCTTTGGAAACCATCTCTTTCAGCACGAACAAGGGGTTTAATATCCTGAATCTTATACGCACTTTGAAGGCGAAGGATGTGAGTTTTGATGAAGTCAACAGCCTCACATAATAAAGCTACACATCGAGGATCATCAGGTTGCTTTTCCTCACAGGAGATGTTATATTCATCGATGACATCTTCCATGCGAAAAGCTGCTTCTCTCAGCCGCATCACCCTTTCTTTTATTCTATGACACTTTCCATCATCTTGTTCAGCTTCAGCCACTTTATCAGCATCACTGATGAAATCTTGAAAGCTTTCAAGTTCATCTGTAATGTCTCTAACTTCTTTTGGGAGATCTCCCAGCATTTTGACAGCTTCCAATATTTTTGGAAGCGCATGCTGACCAGCCAAGGACAGTGCAGTTTCTGCCATTTTAGTCTAGCTAGCTAGCTCTGTTTTTTGGTTTGTTGTGAGTGCAAAACTTGATGTTCTTCAACATTATATATAGCCATGTCCGTAGTAAGAGGAGGACCATCGATTAATATTTAATATTCTTTATTATTTATTCAGCAAGTTGGATGGGTTTTTAATTTATAAACTAGTTATTTATTCCAATGTATGGTAATATTCAATTATGGTTGTACCAATTAATACGAAAACATCAATTTCTAGATATGGCCAGCACTGAATTTGCCATTGTTAATATTAATTATTTGTCACCGTATCCTTACCATATCACGCTACCCAATTTTTAAATGAGTATGAAAACTAATTATTTGATTCAAATGATATTTGTCGGTAGTAGTTTTACCAACAAAATTAATCGGCCCTGCTTGTCAACTTAATTGTCTGTGAGGAATAAATTAATATTTGCTTTAGAATGTTCTATTGGCTCTGTAGCATTAGGCTCATACTTCCGTTAACAACTTATTTGCTTAACAATATATATCTGAACTCTGCAACTAAAGGACAAATATAAAATGAAGATTCTTTTTTAATTTTTTTCTTTTATCAAACAATCACACAAATCACTGACAGAAATTATTTGATGAAAAAGTTGATATATTACCTTGCACCTACAATATAGTAATAAAAGAAAAAAAAACCTAACAAATTACGTCATTTTATACTTCTTTTTTACTCTTTTTCTTTTCATTTATTTTCTTTATTTTAGGAGCATTGGTCAAATTGACTTATAAACTCTACCATCTAAATCAAACCAATTATTTTGATTCAAATTGGTTCGATTAATTAATTCTTCTTCTTTTATTTCAAATATGAATATCCAATTACAGTTTGTTTGATTCTCTAATATATCATTTTCTTAAAAAAATTATAATTTGTTTGATTCTCTAATTTATCCTTTTTACCTTGCATTAACATAAAGTTTAAAATCATAAAAAATCAATACTTAGTGGAGATAATTGCACAAAAATCTGTAAAACTCATACTCCCTCCGGTCTCAAATATAAGAAGAAAGGTCTTGTTAAATGAAGAAAATATTTAGTGTAAAAATTATAGGAGAGTGCAAAATGAATCATGAGCAGCGCAATTTTTCGTCTCCCAATAAAATATTTCTACTTTGAGTTCCTTAACTAATGCCTTAAGGGAACTAGTTGTCATTTGCTAAAGAAAAATACTTATTTGCACTAACTAAGAAAGTATGTTAACCATATTTAACTGCACCAATCTCAATTGAAAACTAATTTTTTCTCAACTTATCCTTCATTAGAATTTGGTATTAGGAATTAAAAAAATCATTGGAAAAAACTGCAATCAAATGAAAGACATTTTAGAAATATTAACATTAAATAAAGTAAATTTAATTGAAATTTTCTTATATTTGAGACTAAGAAAAATATTTTTTTTCTTATATTTGAGACCGAATAAAATATACTTTTCTTTCATAAAACAAACCTACTCATGATTAACCCTTAAAATTAGTATTACCACATAAAGTTTTGATTGTTGGCATTATACTTTATGGCACATTTTCTTATTAATTGAAATTTGTTAAAAATAAAAAAATCATGAGAAAGGTCCATTAAATAAGAAGTGATGAAATTCATACAATTTTATGAGTTTTACTCCCTCTGTTCTTATATATAATATAAAATTACCTAATTCATCAAAATTAAAGAAAGTGACTAATTTAATTGATAGTAATAAGTTTGTCTTATATTTATAACCTTTTCCAAAATTATCCTTGTCATTATGATATTTTTTCTCTCCATTCTCTCAATGTATGGATTGCATGTTAGCCACACATGATGACACACATTGCCACAAATTTATTATAATATCTTGTATTTTTTTCATATTGCCTTTTTTATATCCAGTGTGTGCCTAAGATGATGTTCTCACGTACTATTCATCCTTTTTTTTAGGTGAAAAATTGCATTAGGGGAAGCCATGCCACCTCTTGTAAAGTTAAGGAAGACTATCAACCCCAGTGAAAATTTATAGTAATTGTACTATCTAAAATGGTAAAGTTACACGTGGCTATTATTATGGGGTCATTGCACACGTGTCCACCCCCTCGTGTCAATCCTGCTACAATAATGATGCACATTCTCACTTTAAGTGTGGACCCTGACACGCTTGTCCGCCCTCTTTGTCAGCCTTGTTACTGGAGCGTGGACGTCGACAGTAAATATCTCCTTATCAACAGCATATCCATTATGCCTGGTCATTCATATTGGCGTAACCACCTTATCTCTTAATATCTCTCCAGTTATCAATAAGTTGTTACTTATCTACAAGTAACAGTATATCTATAAGGTACACATTATCTCCTATTTAAATTATATAAATGTTTGCTATTATATGTTATCTTATAAGCAAATTACTAACAAACAAAGGCCCAAAGCCTATACTCCATGCTATAAATACAGGTTCTCTCTAAACCTTTACTAAGTCATTGATTCAGAGGACAACCTCGATATTATTCATCATTGTCCACCCACGGTGGACACCATTCAGAGACACTCTCGGGAATCTTTTACACACTCTCACACACTCAATTATTCTTCAATAATTGATGTACTTACTTGAGCATCTGAGTCTTTTCCTTTGTTTTGCAGGTTCCCCTCCTTAATAAGGTCGACTCATCATCCAACGTACAGAGTTTGGAACCCACCTGGACCCCATCCAGCTCATATGTGAAATTTTCAGATTTTGGTAAGAACATTTGGCGCCCACCATGGGGCCGCGGTAAAACATCCCCGCGGTCTCGGACCCTTACAAATCTTTAGAACTTGTCAATAGTCAGTACATGCTCTAGCATCAGACGTGGCACTCCTATTGAGGTGTCCAACCCTCTGCAGACGACCATGACCAATGCAGACACCATTCAACAACTCCAAAACCGCATGACGGAGATGGAGCGAAGATATGAAGAAGAGATCCGAAGATTAAAAGCTGACCGTGATCAGCAGGAGACCAGAGCAAGACATCCACAGAGAAATGAGTACTCTCTCAATACGAGAGACAAACCAACTCAAGATGAATCACATCCCCGACAACATGTCAACCTTCGGGTGGTCCTAGTTCAACACAGGTATACCAACTCGAGGGGCGAACTACAAGGCGACATCCTTTAGTCGATCGTATCATGGTGGTTGACCTTCCTCTCGGGTGGAAATCTCTCCACTTGGAGAGGTATGACAACAACACTGACTTAGACAAACATATGGACACTTTCCTCACCCAGGCAAATCTATATACAAATAACGATGTCGTGCTATGCCGACTGTTTCCTACTTCTCTGAAGGGGACAACCTTGACATGGTACAGTGGTCTCCCTGTGCAGTCCATAGATAGTTTTGATACCTTTGTCAAAAATTTCAATGCACAATATGCAACCATCCGGTCTCACAAGTTAAGCTTCGCTACACTAGCCACTCTGCGTTAAGCAGATGACGAACCTCTCTGAAGGTTCATGGAACGGTTTGGACGACTAGTTGTCCAGATCAGAAACCTCAATCCTGAGGTAGCATTACATTCCATGATGTTGGCCCTACGACCTGGTAAATTTGTGGACAGGCTATGCAAGAAACCTCCCTCTAGCATGGATGAGACACGCGAAAGAGCTAAAGGTTACATACAGATGGAATAGATTACAAAGTTTTAAATTGAAGTCTGACAGGTTAGACAAAAGCGGGAAAAACATGAAGCAACAAACAAAGTCGATCCCTAGAGGCTAGATAAAAAGTCGAGGCTGCACAAACAACAACTTCTCCTAAAAACACCCAGGTATGAGAGGTATACTCCCCTGACGGTCAATCGAGCCACGATCACGGAAGAAGCCTTCAATACGGAGGTACATGTGACACTACCAACTCCCCCATCGTCTCTCAAACTAGGGGCAAACTTGAAAAAATGCTGTCGATTTCATTGTGGCAATGGCCACAATACTAAAGAGTGTTGAGTCCTGAAAGACAAGATAGAAGAACGCATCCAAGCTAGGCACTTGTCACGGTTTGTGAAAAAGCCTGACATTACTTCAACAAAAAACAGACATGGTGGACGACAGGGAGATCTATTCAGAAATCGAGATACCGATAGAAGAAGGGATGGAGCAGAAGACAGATAGACAGAGACAACAACAACCTAGACAAGAGTGTTAACTCCCTCGCCAATAAGAGAATGAGTCTGCCCAACACATTCGCGAGGTAATCATCACCATCGCGAGCGGCTTCTCGCATGGGGGATCATCCAACCAATCCCGAAAGGGACATTTACATGCCATACGGGATATCGATATAAACTGTGTCGATGCTCTCTCACCACGGAGTATACCCCCATCACATTCATAGATGCAGATTTCAAGGGAATCGATCCAGTCAACCAGGACAATCCAATGGTCGTTTCTCTTATAATCGCTAATTTCAAAGTGACGAAGGTACTCATTGATCAAGGTAGATCTGCCGACATTCTATATTTGAAGACTTTTCAGAAGCTGGAGATCTCACTTGACATAATTCAACCTCACCCCAGACCTCTCTTGGGCTTTGTAGAAGAAAAGGTAGAAACCTGGGGTTACGTGGACCTTATGACCACATTCGGTCAGGGTTCACTTTCGAGGAGTTTTACTATCAGGTATTTAATTATCGATGTCAACACCTCTTACCTTGCTTTGATTGATAGGAAAATGCTAAACGAGCTTGGAGCTATCGTTTCCACACCTCACCTGAAGATTAAATTTCCTACCATGACAGGGGAAATAGTCACTGTAAAAGCATACCAGAAGCAAGTCAGACAGTGCTACATGTAACACCCTAAAAATTTTAATTGCTAAGATAAACATTTGATTGTTTGATTTAATCTTGCAATCTGTTGATAAGTATTTTGTATTGGTATTTGTGCTTGAAAAAGTCAATTTTGTGGGCTAGGATAAGCTATCTGTACACAGTGACAACTATGGTGGCTATGGCCGCTTTTCAGTCATGCAAGTTGGCAACTATGGTAGCTGTGGGAGCTGTCCGTTCACGCAAGTTGGCAACTTGGCTTGGTAACTCCTCTTATATATATGGCAGGGCATGAAGCAGAATCATATTCGGTCTTACTTCTGGGCGTGTTTCTCTTCTTTCTCTCTAAACTCATTTGCACTCAGAAACCTTTCTTTCTTAACCCTCTGTATTACTTTTAAACTTTCGAGAACCACCGTTGCTGCAGTAGAAAGCCTCTAAGATAAGAGGAAAATCATGATTGGAGCTTAACTCGTTACTGTAAAGATTTTGTGTTCAAAAGCTTACGTTAGTTTTTACGAAAAGAATCCTTGTTTAGGTAAGGGGAGTTTTATTGTGTTAATAATGGTTTTAGATATCATGGTTGAGATGTAGTACGTATATGTGTTCTGATGTTTTGCATGAAATAAATGGATAAAGTTTTTATGTGATGTGTTTGTGAAGAAGACAACTACCGGATTGGGTAAGTCGAACTGGACATGTTGCATATATGTATCAAATCTTTGTTGTGATGTCGGCTACCGGGAAGGGTTGGCCGAGTTGCATATATGTGTCAAACCTTTGTTTGTAATGTCAGCTACCTGGAATGGTTGACCGAGTTGCATATATGTGTCAAACCTTTGTTTGTAATGTCAGCTACCAAGAGGGTTGGCCGAGTTGAGTGGTTTACATAGCATGCATGTATGCATGCAGGACGTAACTTAGTCCTTGTTGGCGGATGTCTGTATACCAGGTTGCTTACTCGGCAGAGCTCGTATCTTTGTTATAGAGATACCGGGTTCGTTACTCGACAGAGCTCGTACCTTTGTTAAAGAGCTATCGGGTTCCTTACTCGGTAGAGCTCATACCTTTTCTTTGAGAGCCACCGGGTTCCTTACCCAGACAACCTTGAGTCCTATAAGCGCTACATGTTATAATCAGTTACATAGTGCTGAGTCTGACCTTGTTCAAATTCTTACCTTAAGATAGTATATCTAAGTGCCAACCCGAACGCCTAAAGCTTTACACCTATTCACTGGTTTGTGGTATTTGTGGATGACGTATAAGGGACGTATGTGATTACTTTGGTAACAATTGAGCTCGGCCTATGTGACGGCTTGAGATGATGATTCTTGCATTGATAACATAGGGGGTGCATGGCATTATCCTAGCCAGGACGAGTTGATCCCGGGCTGGGTCATGCATTGATGGTGCCTATGGTTATCTGAATGCAAGTGGATATACATAAATACCCACGGGGGTGTATGACATTATCCTAGCCAGGACGAGTTGATCCCGGGCGGGGCCATACATTGATGGTGTCATGGTGATATTCTATGTATAGATATGAGATGTCGGGACCGGGTTGTTAACCTTACGAGGACCACGGTCAGTGCATTAGTAGGCCTGAGAATGAGTTAGCATATATGTACATGGGGGGTGTATGGCATTATCCTATCCAGGATGAGTTGATCCCGGGCCAGGTCGTACATTGATGGTGCCTATGTAACATATTTCATTTCATTTGCATGACAAAAATAAGATGATTGACTGTAATAGTACGAGAAATACTGGGGGGCCACGTCTGTAGGGATATCCTTATGACACCCATTTTTGGCTGATTACCATGGGGGGATGAGTCTTATGCACAACAGAGTGACCCCGACGTCAACTGCAGTTATCATTTGGACCATGGATTTGGCCTATTTCCGGGATGGTACCACATTACATGCTGAGAGTTAAGTCAGGAGCATGCATCATGACTAGTCATTATAAGATGATTTGTGAAATGTTTTGGACAGGTTGTCCATGATTGATTGTGTGATGAAATACTTGAATATTGTTGTTATATTTTTAAGACTGAATTATCTTTTCTTAACTGATGTTATCTATTATTCATTATTTTACATGATGAACTCACCCTTGCTTTCTTGTGCCATGTGGTTTTAGCACCTGTGATGATCACGAACCTTGTTCCTGTGAGCAGACGGACAATAGCTGGCAGTTTTGGGAGATATTTCTTTTGATGGAGCCGCCAAGTAGCCAGGGTAATGTTAGATTAGAACCCGACTTATAGATGTGTTTTGTTGCTAGATGCACCCCTTGCTTTAATGGATACACCCCGTTGTTTTGCTAGTTACACCCCTATCATTTAATCCTTGTTTCTTTTAATTTTGTACACTTTAGACATGGTTATTTGTAATCACTACCAAATTATGTTCTTATATATATATATATATATATATATATATATATATATATATATAAGTATTATGATGCATTTCATCATTGAATATTTGTGTTTTGATTTGTTGATTATGCTCACGCGAAAAATGTACTACCATTTTTATAATCAACATAAAGGGATTTTCTATTATGAATTATAATTAAAAACATGATTGAGAGTATGATACAGTAGCGACGAGGCAGGTCGTTACACTACGTAGAAAGTTTGAAAGTTGCACCATATCGCCCTAACAAGGAGTCAAACCGATATCGTCCCACTTCGAGGGGCACTAGCCAAGTCATGAGCATAGACAAAGGGTCCACCCCTTACACTCTAACTGTCTATACAGCTCACCAGGACAACACCTTCGATGTGGATCCGTGCGATGACAACATCTACAAACGACCAAAACCAATCGAGGAACTTGTCAAATTGCAGCTCGGACTCAAACTTGGGCAATGTACATAGCTTAGCAAAGACCTCACCAGTCATGAGCACAGACACATAGATGATGTACTTCACAAGAACTTAACTCTTTTCGCCTTGCAACAATCAGATATGCTGGGCATTGACCCTAACGTTACATGCCACAAGCTGGCAATATGTCCACCGGCTAAGCCAATAGCTCAGAAGAGGTAGAATATGGGAGAAGAAAGACGAAAAGCGGTGAAGGAAGAGGTAGAAAAATTACTCAAGGCCAACTTTATCAGAGAAGTCAGGTACTCTACCTGGCTCGCCAATGTCATCATGGTCAAAAAGGTCAGTGGCAAATGGCGTATGTGCACAGTGGATGGCACGTTCGGTTTCAAAATCTTGAGTTTCTTAGACGCATATTTTGGGTACAACCAGATCAGAATGCATGCTTTGGACGAAGAAAAGACAACATTCATTACTAAGGATGCCAATTATTGCTACAAAGTCATGCCTTTTGGCCTTAAGAATGCAGGGGCCATATACCAATGACTGATGGACTATGTCTTCAGAAAACAAATTGGACGCAACGTCGAGGTCTACGTTCATGACATGGTCATCAAATCCTAGAGTTTAGCTCAACATGTAGCGGATCTAGAAGATGTATTTGAAGAAGTACGGAAATATGACATGCGTCTCAACCCCAAAAAATGCACATTCGAGGTGGGTGGTGGTAAGTTCCTTGGCTTTATGATTATGTACTGAGGAATCGAAGCCAACCCGAACAAATGCTCAGCCATATTACAGATGCATAGCCAAACCAACGTTAATGAAGTTCAGAAATTGAACGAAAGACTAGCGGCTATATCAAGGTTCCTCCCAAAACTCGTCGAGAAGGCAAAACCTTTCTACAAACTGCTCAATAAGATAGAACCATTCTGCTCAATAAGACAAAACCATTTCTCTAGGATGACAATTGTGAGCAGGCCTTTGAGGCATTCAAAAAGACAATTGCCATATCACTTGTCCTAAGTTGACGTTGGCACGAGATACCATTACTCTTATATCTTTCAGTAACGAACGAAGCTGTCAGCTCAACACTTGTCCAAGAGGAAGGGAAGCACTAACTCCCTATCTATTTCACTAGCCGCATGCTACATGATGCCGAAAAATGCTATCAGATGATCGAAAAGATAGCCTTGACACTAGTCACTTCCGCCAGACGCCTCGGTCCTATTTCCAAAGTCATCAGGTGATAGTTAAAAATAACTATCCTATCAAGTAGGTACTACAGAAATCCGAGCTAGCAGATAAGATGGTGGCATGGTCAATCAAATTATCAGAATTTGACCTTTGGTACGAACTACGTGGTCCCATGAAGACACAGTTCATGGCAGACTTCTTAACGGAGCTCACGGGGAAAGACAAGTCTACCCCGGACTGGTGGGATCTCTATGTGGATGGAGCGTCCAATGTACAGGGAAGTGGGGCAGGAATTATTCTTGACGGACCTGGCAACATCTCGCTAGAGCAAGCCTTCAAGCTTAACTTCAAAGCTTTAAACAACCAAGCCGAGTACGAAGCACTCACAGCATGACTCAAACTCGCAAAAGAAGTCAAGGCAAAATGTCTAAGGTTCTAGTTCGACTCACATCTCGTTCAGGGATAGGTAGCCGACAAGTATCAAACTAAAGAAGCCATACTCCTCCAATATTACCATCTGGCCAAAACACTCATTGACAGCTTCGAGTGTTTTGAGATGTATCATATACCGCGAGAGAGTAACACCAGGGCTGACCTGCTCTTCAAATTGGCCATTACTAAGAAGATCACACACCTCAAAACCATCATCCAAGAAACACTCCAAACCCCCACCATAGACACCCAAGTGGTAATGGTTGGCAAAGTGGAGGAACCTAACTTGATGACCCCTTATAGAAATTTTCTCACTAAAGGGACACTACCAACAGAGGACTTTGAGTCCTATGAAACATAAAGTAGAGGACGTTGAGTCCTATAAAACATAAAGCAGAGGATGTTGAGACCTATGAAACATAAAAAGCAAAGGACGTTGAGTCCTATGAAACTAAAAGCAGAGGACATTAAGTCCTATGAAACATAAAGCGAAGGACATTGAGTCCTATGCGTAAAGCAAAGGACGTTAAGTCCTATGAAACTAAAAGCAGAGGAAGTTGAGTCCGATGAAACATAAAGTAGAGGATATTGAGTCCTATGAAACATAAAGCAGAGGACGTTGAGTCCTATGAAACTAAAAACAGAGGACGTTGAGTCCTATGAAACATGAAAACAAAGGACGTTGAGTCCTATGAAACATGCCAACAGGAATTGGTACCTAGAGGCTTAAATCTGTAAGAAAGCAAGAGGTTAACTCCTTAAAAGGGCCACTTATCCTAAGCTGGATCTCGAAAAATGGCATGTACAAGAGAAAACTATGCACTTAAAGCCTGATATGAAGCATATGAGTTTGGAATGCATTATGATGAATGAAAAGAGACATGCGAGCTTTGTCTTGAAATGCACTGAATGTGGGCTTTGTACCCAGAAATGCAATGCAACAGTTTGAGTCATGAAAATGAGATATGTCGAGTTTCAACATTCTGGGACGAGAAGAGTGTTAAATTGTCCAATGCTCCTAACATTCTTTCCCTCTTATTATACTTTGCTAGTCCTTTTTTTTTTTTTGAAAAACACAAATTGATTATTTCTTTCTAAAAAATGTGAGGATTCATGCAATCTCATCCTTACTTTTATAGATCCCTTCGGAGACTCCCTCAGAGTGTATGTTTTGTTTGATCCAATTGCTTGGAAATTTTGAAAAACACAAATTTTTATTTTCTAGTGTCATACCCTAATTCTGTCCGGGTACAAAAAAAAAAGACAAATAATAAAAAATTATAGTAATAAAAAAAAGAAGAAGAAGAAAGAAAAGAAAAGAGATAACAAAAAATAATAATATAAAAATATAACAGTTAAATAAAAAGATAACAAAATAAAGAAAAAAAAATAATATAACAGTTAAAAAAAAAAGAGTAACAAAAAAGAAGAACATAACAAAAAGAAAAAAAAATGCAACAGAGAGTAAAAAAAAAAAAAAGGGCCACAAGGCCCATTAGCTTAACAGAAGCCACTGATAAAAGGAACAAAGGAAGCAATAGTGAAAGAGAGGATTAATTACAGACAGTGAGACACGGATCCCGGAGCACACAAATTAGTCATTCTGGTAGTGACACTTGGCACTGTCATGGGGTCTCTGAGGTAACCCCTATTCCTTACTCCTCATTCTTCCTTTTTTTTTCTCTCTCTTCCTCTCTCGTCTTCTCCTCCGTTCCTCTCCCCCTCCCTTCTCCATTTTCGTTTTTGCTTCTTTTGATCTGTTGTTCGTGTATTTTCTTCTTTTTTCCTTGGTTTTATTTTTGCTATTGATCTATTGTAGTTTTATATTTCCCGTTGTCGCATTTCTTTTTCTTCTTCTTCATCTTCTTCTTCATAGTTTTCATTTTTTTATTTTTCATTTTCCGACCACCACAGCGGCAACCACCGTGCAGCGGTGCCGCCGTCATCCCAGACCATCCTTGCGCTATCGGACCTCGTGTTTGGTGATGTCAAGGGGTCATTGCCACCCTTTGTGGTGGCTTCCCCACGTTTCTCACGCAGCTTCCATGGCTGATGTGCCCAGCAGAGAAAATGTGGGTTGGGCTGAGTTACCCTGACCTGGTTCCAACCCTAAAAAAAACTATTTTACTTTTTGCACCGTTATTTTAATAAGTACACCTCTTTTGTCTGCTGGGCCTAGCCCACTCTGAAACTAAAAGCGTAATGCTATTTACAACTTCTTTTTGTGACTACACCATCTTGTCTGTTTCGAAACCAAACACATAATACTATCCACACCTCCAATTTCATAACTGCACGCCCCTTAGCTGTTGGGCCTAGCCCACATTGAACAATGCACGTAATGCTATTCATACCACCATATTCATAAATACACACCTTATCTGTTGGGCCTGTCCCATTTTGTAATTAAATAGTTCTGCTGATTGCATCCCTTTTCTTCCTGTATGCACCCCTAATTACTAAGTGTACTCCCCACTTCTATTCTATCCCTTTCTATTTCCATTTGATTTATTTGATTACGTAATGTTTTGTCAATTATTCATTTATTTTTGCTTTAGTATCTTTAGTATGCGAATATGTTTCGTGCACTCCATGCCGAGTCTCCGACTTACTTGGTGGTGTTTTAATAAACGTGGATAGATCATGAGAATATCATGCTGGGTCCCCGACTTGCTTGATTTCATAGAGCTTATCACAAAACCAAAATCTTTTCTAAAAAAGCTAAAAATACTCAAATAAAGGATTACCCAATCTTGCTTTTTCTCAAAATTACACATTACTTGAGATCGCTTCAAGGTCCAATGCCTTAAGCGATTCTCTCCGCTTTTTCTTAAATTCAAATTCGTTTCAAGGTTCAATGCCTTAACGACCCCTTTTCACACAATTAAAAGAAATCTTTAAAAAAAAAAGGTAAAATCAATCCTACGCACAAGTTGTTTTTTATTTTAAAAAAAAAAACTATGTAAGTCTGATTTTCTCATTGCACTTGGAGCGAGGGCAAACTCCTTGTCGACCTGAAAAACAAAACAACAAATATAAAATCTTCTCTTTTCTAAAAATAAAATTTGATTTCTTTTTCTGAATAAATAAAAATAAAACAAACATAATTCATGTTCTTAAGGGAAGATAAATAATTAAAAAAGTCATATTATTTTTAGCACACTCGATTAAAGGCTACTGTCTTCATGACGGGCGCATGGGGTGTTAATACCTTCCCCGTGCGTAAATGACTCCCGAGCTCTTTTTCTCTAAAATCGCAAACCATGCCTTATTTTTTGATTTTTTCCGACGTTTTCCTTAAATAAACGTTAATGGCGACTCCTCTCAAGTTTTTCTTTTTGGGAAGACTCTTTCTTTTTCCTTATCTTTTTTTCATCGCTGTCCCGTCGTGGCCAGAAAGGTTGTGACATTTAGGAAAGAGTATTTTATATTATATATTTTTTTAAGTTTTTTAGGTTGATAAGGGGTTTGCCCTCGCTCCTACGTATCCCTAAGTGCAATGAGAAAATTAGATTTACGTAGTTCTTTGGTAAAAAAACTTACATGTTGGGTTGACTTTATCTTTTTCAAAAGATTGGTTTTAATTGCATGACAAAGAGTTGTTAAGGTGTTAGACCTTGGAATGACGTTGAATTTTGAGAAAATATGGAGATAATTGCTTAAGGCATTGGATCTTGAAGCGATCTCGAGTAATGTGTAATTTCTACGGGGAAAAAGAGAATTGAGTGATCATCATTTGAGTATTTTTAGATTTTTTTTAAAAACAAGATTTTGGATTTTGCAGTAAAATCTGTGAAGTGAAGAAAGTCGGGGACCCAACATGTCATTCACAAAAGCTATCCACACGGCATTGAAACACCACAAAGTGAGTCAGAGATCCAGCTTGGAGTATAAGGAACATAAGCGTGTACTAAAGAATACTAAAGTGGAATTGCAAAAATAAATGAATAATTATATTGCATTACGTAATCAAATAAATCAAAATGGGAATAGAAAGGGATATAATAAAACTGGAGAGTACACTTAATAATTAAGGGTGCATACATGAAGAAAGACAGTGCAGCTGGTAGTGCTTATTTCATTTCAAAATGGGCCAGGCCTAAAAGGTAACGGGTGTAGGTATGAAATAGGGGAGGTAAACAGTAGTAATTAATTTGTTGAAAACGGGCCAAGCTCTAGAGGTAAGGCGATGAAGGTGTGAAAAAGAAGGGTTTAAACAATATCAATTATTTTGTTCAAAGCGGGCTAGGCCCTAATGATAAGGGAGTGTATGTGAAAGTGAGGTATAAATAACGTCATCTATTTTCTTTCAAAATGGGCCAGGCACAACAAAAAGGGGTGTATATGTGAAAATGAGGGTATAAATAGTAGTAGTTATGCTTTAGAGGAAGGGGTGGAAGTATTAAAACAAGGATGTAAATAGTAAAAATAAAGTTTTTTTTTTTGCTAGGGTTGGAACCGAGTTAGAGCGACGTGGCACAACCTGCAAGTAACAATAGTGTTGGAAAACCCCTATTGCCACAACAGTCAAAATGGTGCGGGAAAGGGCAACGAGCCTCCAGAGAGGAGGCATGGCCCCCTAATGCCACCAGTTCAGGGGCCTAGCAACATGAGGCCCCTGTGGAGGAGTGATGGTCATAGTGCCGGTGAGCGATTGTGGCCAGACTTAGCCCCAAAAAAGGTAAAAAAAAAAAAACAAAGAACGCAAGCACATCATGAAGCTGAAGGAGGAACACAAAGAAGCTACAATGAGATGAAATCAAACAAAAGACAACAATAACTAGCTCAAGCTCTTGCCAGCGGGCAATGTGCCCACCGGCGAGATGAAAAAGAAACAAAGGAAAATGCAAAGGAGAAGAAAGAAAAAGAAATGAAAGAGAAGAAGAAAGAAGGGAAGAAGATGAGATAGCGAGAGAATGAGAGGGGTACCTAGGAGACTCCTCTCCCTTTTCTAACGATGATGCCAAATGTCGTCCCTTCATTGGTATGTTCTCTGTTTTCAGGATCTATGCCTCGTCTGTGCAATTAATGCACATACTCTTTTCCTTTATGCCTTTGTATTGTTGCTTCTAACTTAATGGGCTCTCAAAGAGCCTATTAGGTCCTTTTGCGACCCTTCTTTTTTTCTTTTTATACTATTTTTTTAATTACTGTTCTTTTTTTTGGGGGACCCGGACAAAATTAGGGTCTTACAATTTTAAAAATCATATATATGTCTAAGATGATTTTTTTTTATTGTAACATCCTTTTATCTACATCAAATTGCATCATATTTTTTTACCCACGCTAGTGTTTACAAAAATTAGTGCAACGTCTATGGCTTGAGAGAAAGACTTTGAGCTTCCAGCATCTTTTTTAAATATTTGGGTCAACTAAATTTTTTAAGTTTCTAAACTTTTCAAAATTTAGTTTTTAGTTTTTAAATTTTTTTTTACTGCTGGTCAAGATCACTCAACTTTTTTATGAAGGTTTTTAGTCCTTAAATTTTTATTTGGCTTATCAATGTCCCTTAACTTTTTTTTCATTAAGATTTTTAGTCTTTAAATTTTTAAAAATTTTAATCTTTAATTCTTAAAATCTCATTAAATAAATTAAGTATCTTCAATAACATGTAATTTGTAGGGATTTTCCTTATGTTTGTTCAGATACTTTTTCATCTATCTCATTGGTTTCAATTGTCAAGCGTTGAACAATCCCACTTGATACAGATTGATCAGACCCGTCAATATACTGACCAAACCTTGTATCTTTTACTTAATTTTCTAAGGATCATGTTATGTATTAAGTCATGAACATGACCTATTTAACTTTGGCATCAATTTTAAATGAGGATACTTGCACCAAACTTCTACAGACCAACCCTGATAAATATTGTTGCACAACTTCTTCCACAGTTTTTCCCGTTTAATGTTTGAGAAACCCTTTGTTGGATATAGGGGGAGCAACTTGAAGTTTGAAGCTTAGGACTTGGAAGAATGTTTTGAGCTTTTCACATGCCTTGAAGAATGTAATTCAAATTGAAATGTATGAAGAGGCCAATCTGTTAATCCTTGCATTGCATGCACTTAATCATGTACATGCTTAAATGTCTTCATCAAATAATTAAAGCAATTTTTGAAAAGAACTAAATAGGCAATGTTTTTGGAAAAATGCAAAACTTACTGCTTTAATCGATTACACTACGGTTGAATCGATTATTTTCTTTGATTTTAAATCTGGAGAAGCATTGAAGAACAATTTAATCAATTACCATTTCTTGTAATCGATTACACAAGGCTTTTTAGAAAAACATGGTTCACTACTTTAATTGATTACCATGATTTGTAATCGATTACACAAGCTGCTTTTGTAACAATTCTTCATTGCTTTAATCGATTACAACTCGGTTTAATCGATTATTATGTTTGTTGTTCAAACCCATAAATCAGCATGAACACTTTAATTGATTAAGTGGCAATTTAATCGATTACACAAGGCTTTTTAATCGATTATTTGGCACGTTTAATCAATTGCAGTTAGTTACAAAAAGCTGTTATAAATAGGAGTGAGGCTTGGCTTGAGAAAGAACTTGAATACTTCGAATTTTCTAAATACACACAAGCCTTCACAAAGTTAGAAAGTGATTTTCTGGGTTAACTAACTTCTTGTCCCATTCTTTAATCTTCATGGGTATTGAATGATTTCTTGGGCAAGAGTTTTCAAAGAAGAATAGGAGAGCATGTTCTGAAATTCATTATGTTCATTCAACTCTTATTGATAAACCACATGCATTCATATTCATTGGATCATCAGGTTGTTTCTCTCCATTCTGTTTGGTTGTAAATTCGTTTTTGCAATTTTTGTTATTTGGTGCTATTGTAAATTTTTCTTTGAAGCTTTTACTAGAGTAGTGTTCTCTAGGGAAGAATAGAGTAGTGTTCTCTGGTTCTTGTTCATTAGAAGTCTAATAAGGTTTTAGATTTCTTTTCTTTATCTAGAGTTAATAAAGAGTGTTTGTAATAAAGCTTGTAAGAACTGAAATTTATAATAGTGGAACTCTAATCTAGTGTTGATTAGAAGAATCTGGATGTAGCTTCTCTTGAGAAGTGAACCAGTATAAATTCTAGTGTTAATTCTCTCTCCCAATCTCTATTAGTCATCTTGTTCATTTGTTCTTGGTATTTTTATCATTACTCAACAAGTTCTGTTTTGAGCTATTTATTTCTTGACCTGAGTGATTTGATTGAAAGCATTCTTGGTTTAAAAGTGATTAAGATCCTTACTCTAATTTTATAAATAAATTTTAAAAGACCAAGTATTAACCAATTCACCCCCCTTCTTGGTTATTGTGAGTATTCCTATTGTTTTCAATTGGTATCAAGAGTAGGTTCTTGAGTGTTATTCAAGATCACTATCTTTCTTTAAAAAGAAAATGAATACCACAAAAATTACCTTCAAGGATGGTGCCTCCCTCAATCGTCCTCCAATGTTTGAAGGAGAGCACTTCAGTTTTTGGAAAAATAGAATGAAAATCTTTATTCAATCAAATGACCCAGGTGCTTGGAATGCAGTAGAAAAGGGTCCTATGATTCCTATAAAAACTATTGGTAATGATATGATTCCCAAAGAATGGGATGAAATGACAGATGCTGAAAAGAGAGTTGTTCAATATGATTGTAAAGCTAAGAATATGATTGCTTATGCACTTTCTTCTAATGAATTCTTTAGAACAATTAGGTGCAAAAGTGCAAAGGAGATGTGGGAGATGTTGGAGATAACTCATGAAGGTACATATGAAGTAAGAAGATCAAGGAAGCATGCCTTAATACATGAGAATGAAATGTTCAAGATGAATCCCATAGAAAACATATCTCAGCTTCAAACAAGATTCACTCACATAGTAAATCATATTCTTGGTCTTGGAAAGATCTTTGATGTTGAAGAGTTGAATATCAAAATCTTAAAGTGTCTCACAAGACCATGGCAACCAAAGGTGACAGCAATCAAAGAATCAAAAGATCTATCCAAAATGTCCATGGATGCACTATTTGGTAAGCTTCTTGAGTATGAACTTGAAATGTCACAACTAACCAATGCTAAAGATGCAGAAAAGAAACACAAAAACATAGCCTTGAAAGCTGCATCCTCAAAGGTGGAAAAGGTGGAAGACTCAAGTGAAGAAGATGAAGATGACAACATGAACTTAATTCTCAAAAAGTTCAGCAAATTCTTGAGAAGAAACAAGAATAGGAAGTTCACAAAGAACAACAACAACAACAACAAAAGGAATGACAACAACTTCACTTGCTTTGAATGTGGCGAACCCGACCACATTAAATCTGAATGTTCTATCTTTTTGAAAAAGCAACAAGGTGAAAACAAGATGAAGAAAGGGGAAAACCCAAGAAAGCCTATATAGCTTGGGAAGATAATGAATCAACAACTTCTGAATCATCAACTGAAAATGAAGAAGCAAATGTGTGTCTCACTTCCACAATTGATGAAGATGATGATTTATCAATTGCTGAAACTGAGGTAAGTTCTGAATTTGATCAAGCTATTGATACTTTTCAAGAAATGCATGAAGAACCCCAAAAGCTTGCAAAATCCAATAATAAGCTAAAGGGAGATCTTAGATGGCATGTCACAAAAATTACTGAATTACAAGCTGAAATTTGTAAACTGAAAGAAGAAAATGAAAAACGCGTTTCAAGTTACAAATTGAATGGATGTGTATATGCTTCTTCTTCATCTAGCATTGACAAATACAATGATTTGCAAAAAGAGTTTGATGATTTCAAGAAAAGTCATGGTGAAAAACATATGATAGTACTATCTGAAAATAATTACTTGGTTGATCTTTTGAGAAGGCTTTACAAAGGTCAATGCAATTTGGCTAAAATGCTAAGTGTGCAAAAGTATGCTGGAGATACTTCTGGATTGGGTTACAAACTAGGATCAAAATCTTATGGAAGAACCAAGTTTGTGCCTCCAAATTAGAAATATAAAAAAGCTATTTCAAAACCAAGGTTTAATAACATAACTTATTTTGAAAGAGCATCAAGAACTATTACTTGTAACTATTGTATGAAGAAAGGTCACACATCTTATAGGTGCTATGCTAGGAGATTCTATGTGCCAAATGGAGAATGCATTTGGGTGCCAAGAAAGAGGAAAACAGCTAACCCCTATGGACCCAATCTTAATTGGGTATTTTCCTTTGAAAATTGATTTAAATTTTGCAGGTGTCTAAGAGCAAGATCATCATTATGATATCTTGATAGTGGATGCTCTAGAGATATGACCGGTGACATATCAATGCTCACAAATTTGACTCTTAAAGATGGAGGATTTGTCACCTATGGAGATAACAACAAAGGCAAAATAATTGGAGAATGAAGTATAGGAGACAGCTTTAAAACCAAAATCAGAAATGTTCTTTATGTGGAAGGATTAAATCATAATCTCTTAAGTATAAGTCAACTTTGTGATAAAGGGTTCAAAGTGTCATTTAATGACAATTGCTTCATGATATGTGATGGACAAAATGGTTAGGTGATTCACATAGGTAAAAGAAAAGGTAATATCTACTTACTCTCCATAGATCATGCATTCGTTCACAACACTTCTTGCTTAATTAGTAAAATTGATGAATCTTGGTTATGGTATAGGAGGGCAAGTCATATTAACATTCATCATATGAACAAGCTAATTAAAAAGGATTTAGTCATTGGATTACCAAAACTCAAGTTTGTAAAGAACAAATTATATGATGCTTGTCAAAAGGGGAAACAAACAAAAAATTCTTTTCAAAGTAAAAATGTTGTTTCTACTTCAAGACCCCTTGAATTACTTCACATAGATTTGTTTGGTCCTTCTAGAACTATGAGTTTAGGAGGTAATTACTATGGGCTTGTCATTGTTGATGATTACTCTAGATTCACATGGACTTTGTTTTTGAAATCCAAGAGTGATGCTTTCAATACTTTTAGAAAACTGGCCAAACTTACTCAAAATGAAAAGGGAAGCAAAATTATCTCAATAAGAAGTGATCATGGTGGAGAATTCCAAAATGAACATTTTGAAAAAATTCTGTGAAGAAAATGGAATTAACCACAATTTTTCAGCTCCAAGAACACCTCAACAAAATGGTGTTATGGAGAGGAAAAATAGATCCCTTGAAGAAGTCGCAAGAACTCTTCTTAATGAGACAAATTTGCCTAAACATTTTTGGGCTGATGCTGTAAGTACAGTTTGCTACACGTTGAATAGATTATTAATAAGGCCTATTTTGAAGAAAACTCCTTATGAACTATACAAAGATAGAAAACCAAACATTTCTCATTTCAGAACATTTGGCTGTAAGTGTTTTGTGTTAAATAATGGCAAAGAATCACTTGGAAAATTTGATTCTAAAGTTGATGGAGCCATTTTCCTTGGATATTCATTACAAAGTAAAGCATATAGAGTCTTCAATAAAAGAACTTTATGCATGGAAGAATCAGTTCATGTTATTTGTGATGAATCTAATCCCTCTAAAGAGGAAAAGAAGTGTGATATTGATGCAAGTCCTTTGGAAGAGTCTATTCAGCTTAATGACTCAATGATTAAAGAAAAGGAAGAACCAATTGCTGAAACAAAACAATCAACATCTGTTCATGAGCCTAAAGATTGGAGAACAACAAGAGATCTCTCCCTTGACAACATAATTGGTGAAGTATCAAAGGGAGTATCTACTAGATCATCATTAAGAAATCTATGTTGTAATATGGCTTTTGTTTCACAAATAGAACCTAAGAATATTGATCAAGCCTTAATTGATGAACATTGGATGCATGCCATGCATGATGAATTAAATCAATTCAAGAGAAATGAAGTTTGGGAACTTGTCCCTAGACCTCCTTCTCTCAAACCTATTGGCACAAAATGGGTTTTTAGAAACAAACTTGATGAGAGTGGAATCATAGTCAGAAACAAAGCTAGATTGGTTGCAAAAGGTTACAACCAAGAGGAAGGCATTGACTATGAGGAAACCTATGCACCAGTTGCAAGATTGGAAGCCATTAGGTTATTGCTTGCATATGCATGTTTAATGGATTTTAAACTTTTTCAAATGGATGTTAAAAGTGCTTTCTTAAATGGATATATTGAAGAGGAAATATATGTGGAGCAACCTCCTGGTTTTACTGATTTCAAGTATCCAAATCATGTTTATAAACTTAAGAAAACTCTTTATGGTTTAAAACAAGTTTCAAGATCTTGGTATGAAAGATTAAGCAAATTTCTGCTTGAGCAATTTTTCACAAGAGGACATGTTGATAAAACCTTGTTCATCAAAAGGAAAAGAAATGATATATTATTGGTTTAAGTGTATGTTGATGATATAATTTTTGGTTCAACTAATCAGCTATTGTGCAAAGAATTTCTATCTCTATGCAGAAAGAATTTGAAATGTCAATGATGGGAGAATTAACATTCTTTCTTGGACTTCAAGTAAAGCAAATGAAGAATGGAACATTTCTAAATCAAACCAAGTATTGCCTTGAAGTGATCAAAAAGTTTGAAATGGAGAAAAGCAAAGATGCTGCAACTCCAATGGCAACATCAACTTATCTTGATTCAGATGAAAAAGGAAAGAAGGTTGATGAGTCAAAGTTTAGAGGAATGATTGGATCTTTGCTGTATTTGATAGCTAGTAGACCAGATATTATGTTGAGTGTGTGTTTGTGTGTAAGATATCAAGCAAATCCCAAAGAATCACACCTCACTGCAGTCAAAAGAATCCTCAAATATCTCAAATCAACACCAAAAGTTGGTCTTTGGTATCCTAAAGGTGCTTTAATTAATTTAGTTGGTTATTCTGATTCTAACTTTGCAGGGTGCAAGTTGGATAGAAAAAGAACTAGTGGAACTTGTCATCTACTTGGAAGTTCACTAATCTCATGGCATTGCAAGAAACAATCTTGTGTTGCTTTATCAACAGCTGAAGCTGAGTACATCTATGCTGGAAGTTGTTGTGCTCAAAACCTTTGGCTAAAGCAATAATTACAAGATTTTGGTGTTGAATTAAAGGAAATACCTCTGCTATGTGACAACACAAGTGCTATCAACATTTCCAAAAATCCAATAATGCACTCAAGGACCAAACACATTGAGATAAGACATCATTTCCTTAGAGATCACATCCAAAAAGGTAACATCAAAATTGACTTGATTGATACACACAATCAATTGGCTGATATATTCACTAAACCATTGGCTAGAGATAGATTCTATACTCTTAGAAACATGCTAGGTATCCTTGATGAGTCTAACATTTGCTAGCATGCTTGCTATGTGTTAATCTATGTGAAATATCATCTTACTTGATTGATCATCACTTGTGTTTGGAAAATTCGAAATTGTGCTGCATAAATACTATTCATTCTGATATCTCCACTGTAATAATCGATTAAATGAACTTTAAAAGCCGTTGGGAATGAAATTTATGCGTCTGTAATCGATTACATAACAAAGATAATCGATTATTCTTCATAGAAAATATTTTCAGCAAAAGAAATTCACTGGAATAATCGATTAAGCTATCAGATTAATCGATTAAATTGATTTGAAAACTTTGAAACTTGAAATTCTTTCTGTGATAATCGATTACATAAGTAGAATAATCGATTACACTTCATCTTCTTTAACTGAATTGTTGTGAAATAATCGATTACACTATGCAATAATCGATTACTGCCTCTGCTAAAACTGATTCTGCTGATGAAATAATCGATTACATAAGCATATAATCGATTATTCATGGAGTTACTGTAGAATCTGCAAGATTTTCTTGGAAATTGTAACTGCCCAACTGCCACCTAATTCAAAATTTGAATCTTCTGTGCTTTAAAGTTAGTGGGTTAATTCGTATCAACTGTTACTCATTTCAAATTTGAACTTTGGAGCCTAAAATCTTCTATAAATATAGCCTATGTTAAAGAAAGAAATCACACCATTCTCATCTTCTGTCTTAAGCACTACCGTGTTTTTCTTTCCTCTGAGTTTAGAAACTTTGCTTTAGTAGCCTTTCCTCACACTAGCCATGTCTGCCCCAAAGAGATCCAAATCCTCTAAGAGAAAGGCTGAAACTTCCAACCCTGCTGTAAGTAGGTTAGACCACTAGTTTTCAAATGAGAGAGAGAAAATGACCTACCTCCAGTTCAATGCAACCAAACTTATAGGTCCTCCAAAACACCTTGACCTTGGTTGGTTCAATAGGGAAGGCTTTCAATTCCCAGCCATGCTTAAAGCTCAAGATTTGAAGAAATTTGTGGAGACGAAAGGTACCTTTTACCCTGAATTGGTGAAGGTGTTTTACACCTGTTCCAAGTTTTCTATGGAAGGGACAATCTTGTCTCAAGTGAATGGGGTAGCCATGGAAATTACCCCTGAAATTTGGCAGGAAGTTGCTGGTCTTTCATTTGATGGTGAAAGAAAATTTGAGGAGGAAGCTGGAGGATACAATAAGGTAGATACCTACAGAGGGATGTTACTTGACCCTCAAATGAGGTTGAAATTGAGGCTTAGTACAAGTCCTATGACTCATGAGGATAGACTCCTTCACTACATCATCACTTACATCCTAACTCCTAGGTCCACAAACCATGCTCAAGCTACTGATGATCATATCCAAATTGTTTATGGGCTGAAAAAATGGAATTCAGTTGAATTGGATTCTCATAATTCAGGAGATAATGCTTAAATCCAAAAGATTAATGAACTATCCCTTTCCATATGCTATTCTTGTGTCCAGGTTCATTGATTACTTCCATATAGATGTCTCTAATGAGGTTGTTGACAACACTAATGCCAGCAATAGCCTCATCAAAGAGAAACATCTTACCAAGCTGGGGATGGTCAAGACCCCTTATGGATGGCAAATGGCTGGACAACAACTCCCTGCTGCTGGACATGAAGAGGAAGCTGATGAAGAAGTTGAAGATGAAGGCCCTGCTGAACCATCTTACAGTCCATTTGAATCTCTTATGATTCAAAAGATGGATGCCTGGTTGTCACTGCATCATGAACATAGGGCTGAGACTAATTCATCTTTGGAGGAGATGAAATCTAGGCTAGAAAACATAGAAGCTAGGCTTGTCCTTGATGACTTTGACAAACTAGTCTAGGTTTCTTGTACCTCATGTTATTGCTTTCCTCTGTTTTCTATTTTTTTTTCCTGCTTAATGTTACTGCATTTCCCCTTTCAATCAATGAAACTTGCATTTTCCCTTCTCCGTATTTGTTGAGCTATTGTTTTTTGTCTTTGATAAGCCAAATAGGGGGAGAAAAATTGAATGATAATTAACAAAAGTGAAACTCTGTTTTGCTCTATTTTTCTATTGGTTTTTGCAAATTAATGATTCACGAAATTATCTAAGTCAAAAGAAGCAAATTAAGTCAGGGGGGAGCTAATCTAATGAAAGTAAATGATTAATGTTTATGCAAGCATATCTCTTAACACTTGTTCTTGGCAAAGAGGCTGATTTGTTTTCAGGTTAACAAAGTTCAAGACTTTCATCTTGCTCATTCCTCAAAGTAATTCCAAACTTAAACATATGGTCAATCAATATTTGGCATGTCCAAAGCCAAAAAGGGGGAGATTGTTGGATATAGGGGGAGCAACTTGAAGTTTGAAGCTTAGGACTTTGAAGAATGTTTTGAGCTTTTCACATGCCTTGAAGAATGTAATTCAAATTGAAGGGTATGAAGAGGCCAATCTATTGATCCTTGCATTGCATGCACTTAATCATTTACATGCTTAAATGTCTTCATCAAAGAATTAAAGCAATTTTTGAAAAGAACTAAATAGGCAATGTTTTTGGAAAAATAAAAAACTTATTGCTTTAATCAATTACACTACGGTTTAATCAATTATTTGCTTTGATTTTAAATCTGGAAAAGCATTGAAGAACAATTTAATTGATTACCATTTCTTGTAATTGATTACATAGTGTTAACAGAGAAAAAACATGCATTACTGCTTTAATTGATTACCAGTTCTTGTAATTGATTACACAAGGCTTTTTAGAAAAACATGGTTCACTGCTTTAATCGATTACCATGATTTGTAATCAATTACACAAGCTGCTTTTGTAACAATTCTTCACTGCTTTAATCAATTACAGCTCGGTTTAATCGATTATTCTATTTGTTGTTCAAACCCAGAAATCAACATGAACACTTTAATTGATTAAGTGGCAATTTAATCAATTACACAAGGCTTTTTAATCGATTATTTGGTGCGTTTAATCGATTACAATTAGTTACAAAAAGCTGTTATAAATAGGAGTGAGGCTTGGCTTGAGAAAGAACTTGAATACTTCGAATTTTCTAAATACACACAAGCCTTCACAAAGTTAGAAAGTGATTTTCTGGGTTAACTAACTTCTTGTCCCACTCTTTAATCTTCATGGGTATTGAATGGTTTCTTGAGCAAGAGTTTTCAAAGAAGAATAGGAGAGCATGTTCTGAAATTCATTTTATTCATTCAACTTTTATTGATAAACCACATGCATTCATATTCATTGGATCATCAGGTTGTTTCTCTCCATTCTGTTTGGTTGTAAATTCATTTTTGCAATTTTTGTTATTTGGTGCTATTATAAATTGTTCTTTGAAGCTTGTACAAGAGTAGTGTTCTCTAGGGAAGAACAGAGTAGTGTTCTCTGGTTCTTGTTCATTAGAAGTCTAATAAGGTTTTAGATTTCTTTTCTTTATCTAGAGTTGATAAAGAGTGTTTGTAATAAAGCTTGCAAGAACTGAAATGTATAATAGTGGAACTCTAATCTAGTGTTGATTAGAAGAAACTAGATGTAGCTTCTCTTGAGAAGTGAACCAATATAAATTCTAGTGTTAATTCTCTCTCTCAATCTCTATTAGTCATCTTGTTCATTTGTTCTTGGTATTTTTATCATTACTCAACAAGTTCTGTTTTGAGCTATTGATTTCTTGAGCTGAGTGATTTGATTGAAGGCATTCTTGGTTTAAAAGTGATTAAGATCCTTACTCTGATTTTATAAAGAAATTTTAAAGGACCAAGTATTAACCAATTCACCCCCCTCTTGGTTATTGTGGGTATTCCTATTGTTTTCACCCTTCAACTATCCATTGTCGAATCAATCTATCATATTTAACCTCATAGTCCTATTGATACATTCCAAAATACAATAATATATGATCTGCGATTGATTGGCAAATCATCAAAACCTAAACGTAAAATTTTTGTTATACTATTTAACTCAGAATTCCTCTCTAACTTATCTAATTTCTCTAAACTTTTTCCATTCAGGTGCAATTTCATTTTTTTGAGACAAAAGGCCACCAATGGCCACAATTGCTAATTAGGGCAATCATTAGGTTCAAGTATATCTAAATTTTCGTAATTGTTGATATTTATTCCTAGAGTATCTCCAATCTTGTTGCATTATATCCTAAATTCAATCCTTATTTTAATTTCCCACTTATCAATAGGAATCTACAATCAACATAATATAAGTGACCAAACACCAATTTATAAAGAATCAAATTAAAACAAAGACAAACAATAATATAAAAGAAAAAATTGAATTATAGATAGGAATTCAAATGACATAAAGTAAACAAAAATTTAAGCACACATTTTGGAAAAAGGGAAACAAGAGAAAAAGAAGAAGGAAGCTTAGAAATCAATATAATGAATCTTGCACTTTGATTCCTCAAATCCATATATCCACCATTTCCAATTGTAAAAAATTGTCTACATATAGAGGAACACTATTTACAATTTCTTCATATTGTGTGGCGTTAATAATGCTAAAACGGGCATTATAATGTACACTAAAAAAAAACCACAAGATTGGAACACCTCTTACTATCTTCCCTAGCTTTTCTGAAATTAATGGTTGTACAAAGAGGGTCATACTTCAATAATAATGGAACATTAAAAACCAACAACATTTACACAAAATATATGCTTACAACCCTATAAAAATACCAAGTTATTTACATTTTAAAATCATACAATGAAATTGTTCAAGTACTTATCAACATGGAAATAAAAAAACTCAATCCAGTTGAGGTCAACATCTACAAATTATGAGCACAATAATACAAAGGATTATAATGATGAGACTCTTATAATGAAGAAATGTTAACTATGGTTGGTGTAAGGCATATACTTGTTAGACAATTCTATCCCTAACTTCCACATGAGATGTTGTTGAGAAAGAAAAATGAAGCAAATACTAGAATAGAAAATGAGGCAAAAGTAATTATTTTAGGAATTAGATAATGGTTGCATTTTATATTCAAGAAAAGAACAAGGCCATCAATGTCATTCTACCAAGTTATTAATGTGAAAAAGATGCATATTCTTTTTCAAAGTTGGACGCATCTTAGTGATGACTTTTGCCGAATAGGTGCAATTTTCGTTTTCTTTATTTAATTTTTTTTCAAAATAAATAAAAAAGAATTCAAAAAATTTAATTCCTTTGATTCCTTCTCATTTGTGTTTAATTTTGTGTCTCTTATGTGTTTTTTTGAAAGCCCAACTATTTCGAATCTTCTTCTCTTTTTGGGAATGAAATATTTACAGAATCTCCATGAATAGGATAAAACCTTATTTTGTGGTATTTACATAAGATTATCTTACTTTTGTCTTCAGTTACCTTATCTTTTTGTTGAATTCAAAGTTGTTTTGAATATGGGTTGTTCTTTGTGTTCTTCATAAACTCATACTGGAAAATTTCTGAGTTTGATATTTAAAATTCTGTCTAGAGAGTATTAAGGCATTTGTGTAAATATCAAAGTTTTTGGTCTTAAAAGAGAAAATACGAAGGACCAAAGGGAAAATATTCAAAAATATTTTGGGATCAAATTGAAAATATCAAAAAATAGAAGAACCCAAGTGTGAAAAAAAATGAAAAAAAAGTTACAATAAAAATTTAACATCCCTCTATCTCTTAGTGTGTGCTTATTGTTGCTTTCTAGTACTTTATTTTTGCATAATTGCAGTGATTTATACTTAGCCAAAAAAAAATATTTTTCTATTTGTCTTGTTTGACATTCCTTTTGAGTTATACTTTCTTTTTTTTTTTTAGCTTTTATTGTTTGTCTTCTAAATTTCCAAGGTTTTGTCATAGAGATTTCTTTCTTCTTTGACCTCTTCAGTTGAGTTTGGATTTGTTTCATCTTTCACTTTGGTTACTCCTTGAATTGAGATCTTTGATTGATTTCAAGGGCTGAAGAGGGCTGAAGAGTTAGTGAGTGGAAAAAGACAAGAGTGAATCTTACAAAAAAAAGTCTTACAAGTATGAAACTCGAGTGTTGAAGAGTGTAAACACTTAGTAAGTGGTAAGGTCAAATCATTTATTTGTTTTACTAACATTTTCTTGTAGCAACGGTGTCTGAAAGTGATAGTGATCCACCTTCCCCTAGAATCGTTAAGCTAATGGCTTCATTGGCTAAGCAAATGGATAAGTTGCAAAGAAATGTTGAAAAGAGGATGGGAGACAGATTCGATGAGATTCAAAGAAGCACTTAAGAGTTGAGTGGGAGAATGGAAGACATGGAGAGAAGGAGACATCATTGGTCACCTCATTCTTCTCAAGGGAGTGATGATGGCTATGAAGATGGTAAAAGACATAGGCATCGGAGGAATAGGGATGGCATGGATGATGTGAAGGTCAAAATTCCTAAATTCATAGGTACTTATGACCCGAAGGCTTACCTTGATTGGGAGATCAAAGTCGAACAAGTTTTTGATTGTCATAATTTTAGTCAACAAAAGAAAATGAAGTTGGCTAGCTTAGAATTTGAGGGATATGCCATGGTGTGGTGGAATCAAGTGCAAATGGAGAGAGAAAGATTGAGAAGACATAGACCAGACACGTGAAAGGTAATGAAGATAATCATGAGGGAGAGATTTGTCCCACCTCAATATGTACGAGAAATGCATAACAAGTTACAAAGGCTCTACCAAGGAAGTAAAAGTGTTGATGATTATTACAAGGAGATGGAGATTTCTTTGATGAGAGTAAACATTGAAGAGACTAATGAGGTTACAATGGCTAGATTTTTTAATGGTCTGAATAGGGACATCCAAGATGTTGCAAAGCTTTAAAGCTACAACACCTTAGATGAACTTATACATAGGGCTGTGAAAGTGGAGCAACAATTGAAGAGAAAACAAGCCTACAAGAAGTCTTCATATGATTATTCATCTTGGAAGGATAAGGACACTTCCAAGAAGGATGGTTCTTCTTCACAACATATTGAAAGGAATTCTTCAAGAGGTAATCCTACTTCTCCTACTCAACCCCCTTCCAATAAATCTAGTTCAATTAAATGTTTTAAGTGTTTGGGAAAGGGTCATATTGCATCCCAATGTCCAAACAAGAGGACCATGATTGTGTTGGAGAATGGAGAGGTGGATGGTGAGTCATCTAAAAGCTCTCATAGTTTCTCTAGTGAAGGGGAGGATGATAGTTTTCTTCAATCAGAATTGGGAGATCTTTTGATGGTAAGACAACTTATGGGAAGCTTGTGCAAAGATCAAGATGATACACAAAGAGAAAACATTTTTCATTCTAGATGCTTGGTGAATGGAAAGGTTTGTTCTCTTATCATTGATGGAGGAAGTAGTACCAATGTTGCAAGCACTAGATTAGTGTAGATGCTTGGTTTAAAAACCACCCCTCATCCTAAGCCTTATAAATTGCAATGGTTGGGTGACAATGGTGAGTTGGTTGTGGATAAGAAAGTATTGCTTACATTCTCCATTGGAAAATACGTTGATGAAGTGCTTTGTGATATGATTCTCATGGAAGTTGGTCATGTTTTGCTTGGTAGACCATGGCAATATGATCGAGATGTTATCCACAATGGGGTAGCCAATTGATATTCTTTCTTACATAAAGGTAAAATTGTAGTTCTCTCACCTTTGTCTCCAAGATAGTGTGTGAGGATCAAATAAAAATGAGATTGAAAAGAGAAAAAAATAAAATAAAAGAAGAAAAGAGTCATTTGAGAGAGAAAAGTCGAAAAGAAAAAGATGGCAAAAAGAGTGAAAAGAAAGAACAAACGAAAATAGAAAAAAAGAGTGAAAAACAATTAGTGATAAAAGAGAGTTTGTTCATCAAATCTAAGGAGGTAAAAAGAGTGATGCTAGTTAGACAACAAATGTATTTACTCATTCCAAATTATATGTGCTTGCCTTCTAGTGCCCTTGAGTTGCATTAAGGTTTTGATACACTTTTAAAGGAGTTTGATGATGCATTTCCACAAGACATACCCTATGGCTTGTCTCCTTTAAGAGGAATTGAGTATCAAATTGATCTTGTTCCGGGAGCTTTACTTCCTAATAGGGTTGCCTATTAGAGTAATCCAGAAGAGACCAATGAGATTCAAAAGCAGGTTGAAGAGTTGATGCAAAAAGGATGGGTGAAGAAAAGCTTGAGCCCATATACAATGCCGATCATCCTAGTCCCCCAGAAAGATGGCAAATGGAGGATTTGCACGGATTGTAGACCATCAACAATATCACTGTAAGGTATCAACATCCTAATCTTAGACTTGATGATAGGGTAACCAACTCTACCACTTTTTTTTCTCCTTTTGAGGTCGTTTATGGTTTTAACCCATTATTCCCTGTTGATTTAATCTCCTTACCTAATGATTCTTCTATTTTGAGTAAGAATAGACTTTCTAGAGACATTTGTTAGGAATCTCCATGGAAGGGTGCAAAATCATATTGAGAGGAATGTGGAGCAATATGCACGACATGCCAACAAGGACACAAAGACCATGGTATTTGATCCCAAAGATTGGGTTTGGGTACATCTAAGGAAGGATAGGTTTCCTTTCCAATGGAAATCTAAACTCCAACCTAGGAGTGATGGTCCTTTCAAGATCCCTGAGAGGATTAATGACAATACCTATAGGATTGACTTTTCAAGTGAGTATGGGGTGAGTTCTAGTTTTAATGTAACTAATCTTTCTTCTTATGATATAGGTGTTTTGAATGCAAATCCGATGATAAATTATTTTCAAGAATGAGGGGATGATAAAGGACTATCCAAAGAGCATGAAGTTCTAGAAGCACTCCATGAATTGAAGAGTCCAATAACAAGGTCCAAAGCCAAGCTTCTACAAGAAGAGATGATCAAGAGAATCATGGCTGGACTATTTAACAAGGGCAAGGATGGAGGAAGACACAAGGAGCTGTATTGGAGAACCTTGAAGATTGTAGGAGAGCTCGCTTGGTGCGAATGTCGCGCTTAGCGCAATTCCTTTCGTAATTTTCAGAATTTTTGTAATTTTCGTATTATCGTAATTTAATAATTTTTTATTTGTGTAATGTGCCTCAATGTGAACTAAAATAGGCCCAAACTATACGGTTTTAGGTTTTATTAGAGGCTTAACTCTATATGTACTCAGACATTGCTATTTCTTAATAACTTTTGATTAATGAAATTAAGCATTTGCTTGAATTGAGAGCTTAGCCTCTTCTTGGTTCTTGATTGAACCCAAATTGATTCTTATCAAGGAAGCTTTCTTTTATGGTGAATCCTCCTCAACTTATCGTTCCAATATGGATCGTGACGTTATTCATTACCATCTTCTTTATCTTCCCCACCTTTTATCTTTATGTTCTAATAACTATATCATTGTGATCTTGAAATTGGTAGCTGTAAATGATTTAATCCAAGCATTCATGCCTTGGTCGTCATCACATGCATAATTACTCTTACTTTTTATGACACTCTTTTTGATTCATTTTCTATTAGCGAAATGAGATTTTTCTTACCAAACAATCCCAATTAAAAATTTTATGTACCAGACTATCCCCAATATCAAATTATTAACAAAACTATCTCTCATTAATGTTTATGGTGTGAATTCGGGATCGCAAACCTGAATTCTAATTTTTTTTTTTTTTATTTTCTTAATTTTTTAATTATACAAATAATACAATAATTAGTAATATATTAAATGATTATATTTAAATATCATAAATAATTATTATAATTTTTAAATACAAACATATAATGTAACTAATTGTAAGAATAATTATTGGTGGTCGTTGGACAGTGTGAAATTGACATAACATTGCTTCGAAAGTTTTGACGACATGAGAGTTACGCTCAAGGTAATCAAGTTTAATTTGGTCTCTAACGATTACATTGCTATTTTTTGGGATATTCATTCATCATAGTTTTAATTTTAGTATCCTATAGACACTATTGATGCTTTTACGACGAACAATCATACAAGATAAATATTTTGGCCAATATATGACTATTGGTTTTGTCTTAGTTCTAGGAGAGGTAAGTTTGTTACTCTTGTTGTTAGTTTCTTATTTTCTATGTCACATAATTTTTTTTATTTAACTGAATTGTATACTCTACATGTGATTTTGTTTTGTCCATTTCCTTCTCACTCCAAATGTTATTTGAATATTATAATGCAAAAGTCACCCCACGAATAATTATTATTACAATTAGTTACATTATATGTTATATCTAAAAATTATAATAATTATTTAAATATAATAATTATATATTACTAATTATTATGTTATTTGTATTATTAAAAATTTAGAAAAATAAAAAAAATGAAAACAAAATAAAAAATTTAGAATTCAAGTTTGGGGATCCCAAATTCTGAAGAGGTTTGCAAAAAGTGATTTAAAAAATCACACCATGAATAGTAAAGATGGATAATTTTGTTAATAATTTGGAATGATGGATAGTCCGGTACATAAAAAAATTAATTGAAACATTGGGGTAAAACAATCAGGAAATGATATACAGCAGATATGAACAAATGATGGACACATTTCACTCCCCTTTTGGGTGCTGCCAAACATCTCTTAGGCACAAACAATAACATATTCATATGTGTATGACCATGTGCTTAAATTCGTGTCAACAACTAATAACATGATCCTGTCATGCACAAGTTAGGATTACCCACTAGTTCACTATTACTTGTCTTGCATCTACATTATTAAGTTGAGTGAATCAAACTTGGTTGTAAGGGGTGAGGCCTAGCATGCCTCCTTGACACCAAAAGGACCTCAAATTTGATCAATGAAATGTGATTTGAGTTTCACTATCTATAATTAATACCAGTATATGTAAGCACTACTAATTTTAACCAATCTTTCATTACATTCACAATCACATGAGCCAGGTTATGGTGGCCTAGGTTTAGCTAGGAACTGACTCATGCCAGGTTCAAGTGTTAAACCAAAATCATGTTGTTTGGACTGTATACTATTGGAGTTCAACCTACATAAATGCCAAGTAAAACCAAATAATATCAATAAAAAGAAACCATCAAACCCATTGTGTGTACAACTTATTGCATATCAAATGTTCAAGATTATCCACATGAAATGGAAGATAAAGAAAGTGCAAAAACATATAATGCAAGGACAGAAAAAAGTGAGCGAAAATAAGAAATCAACAAAGTGTTCTACACAAATAAAAAGTAAAATTCTCACATTTCAAATATTATTATGAGAAATCAATGGCATTAAATCCTCACTACTACACGAAATATATTTGACGTCATCAATTCTACGTACATCGATTGTTGAAAAATCGATATAGAAAGAAGCACAATGACATTTTGGAAATTAAATGTAACTTTACAATATCACTTCCCTTAGAACCAATGTTGAAAACTTATTTCAACATCGATTCAAAATAGAACATATGTTGAAAATATATTTCAATATCGATTCAAATTATAATCAAATTTGAAGAAAACTTTCAACATCGATTCAAATTAGAATTGATGTTGAATCATTTTCTATCATTACTAAATTAAGAACTCCTTTCTCACTCTTGCCTCAATCCCCTTGCTCCTAAAACCCTTGAAATCCCTTTTCTCTCTGGTGCCACCACAACCTTAAACGACAAACTAGCTCTACTCCACGAACCCAAATCCCAAACACATCCTCATTACCACACTAGGAACCAAATCCTAACCACCGTATGCATTTTTTGCTCCTTCAAAATCCACATTTTCAACATCGATTATGACAACAACCAATGTAGGAAATGGCTTGAGTCATGTAGAATGACCCACATCCTACATTGGATAATAGAAGAATCGATGTTGAATGTGTGAATTTCTACATCTATTTTGAATCGATATTGAATATGCCTACATTTTTTTTTAACAGCCAAACAATTATTAAAAAAATAAGGAGACACAAGAGGTGAATCCAAATTGCAGAAAACATGTCATGTGCAAAGCACACTTAAACCGAGAATGTTCCAAAAATTAATAAACAGAACACGTCCACTTGCAGACTCCCCACGAGTTTTATCATGCTACACTAAGTCTGCAACATTGAAACCTTCCATTTATACACATCATGTGCAGCATATAATACCTTGGTGCTATTTATTTTGCCTCTTTGCATGTCCGCTAACTTATCCAAGTCCACAATTCCTTTCCCCCTTGCCGAGACTCCTTTACAGAATATGCATCAAGTAGTCCATTGGGTCTAGCCTCCACGTATATAAAGAACATTTGAAACCATTTATCCTCGCTCTGCACCAGTACCATGACTTATAGATAATGTCATTCATCACTGCCTCTGAATATGCCTACATTTAGTAACATGCTGAACAACATTGATTTTGGAATCGATGTAGTATGCATTCCAAAACCAATATAAAATAGCTTCACTAAATTGACTTTTACGTTACTTTCATCCATTTTCTTCTTTAGCTTTTGTGTAAAGGACCAATTGATATCTAATTACAATAATCCACTTATCGTTTAATTGAGTGACAAAGGGTTTCATCAATTCCAATTCATTTTAAACAAAAAGTTTTCAATTGATCAATTCACCCCTCTTGATTCCAACCCATTGTACTAACAGGTCAAGAAGATTTTGAGCATTTTAAATTACACCATGGAAAGAGAAAAATAAGAGTACAAAGAGTTCAATACTATATCTCTTACATGAGACAAAGAGAGAGAGAGAGAGGGGGAGAGGGAGAGAGACTCTAAAAAGAGAGAGCGCTATATGAAAAAAGGGAAAGCAATTAACGAAGAAGTGCATTTTCAAGATGCAAATTGGCGCTGAGAGTCAGTGACTCTTTTGGCGTAGTATTTAGCAATGAAATCAGAGGCTTTTCTGTCAATACCAGGCTCTGCAACCCAATGTTCTCTGTCTTCATCACTTGCAGACATCCTTCGCCCACTACTGCCACTACCACCTTCCAAATAATCATAATCGCACCTGCTTCCACCTGAGAAACACGCCTTCAATACCCCGCAAAAGGGGTGATCAGAAAAGGACCTCTTGTTTCCCATTGTCTCTTCTCTCACACTCATAATTTTGAATATATATATATATATATATATATATATCCAAGTGTCACTCTCTGTCACTCCCAACCCCTTCTAGTTTTTACAAGGATGTTTGAGCTTTAAGCTAAAGTGCTTTAGTGTTGAGTTTTCTGCTTATTTTGGTTGTATGTAACATACACTTTCGTATTTATAGAGTTGCAAGCTGTTCACATGGTTATGACAGATCACCTACTATTTTGCGATCAAAAAGAAGGGTACGGGTTCCCTGAACTCACTGATAAGAATGGTTTATCGTGAATATTATAAAATTCCAAAGAAGCATAAGCATTCTCTTCCTCTCCTTTCGAATTGTTACGCAATAGTGATCTCTCGGCCCACAGCTAGGTGATATAGTGCCCAACTATGCCTTTTGTTTTTATCATCATTCATCACTTTGCTTCCTTCCGAAAATAATGTATGTTTATACATATAATTAATGCTTTCAGAACCAGTATTGGACATCCTTTAATAATTTAATGGTAACGGTTAGGGGGTCAGAATGAATGATAAAGAGGCTAATAAAGACTTAGAAATAGAAAAGGAAAAATGAATTTAAATCCACATGTTGCGTGGTTATCCATGAAAATGAATATAAATAATTGGAGGGTTCCTTATAGCTCAATGTAGAATTTAAAACAAACAATGATTTGTTACGTTAGTGTTTAGATTCCTTCATTGATTGATTAAGCATAATATATAAGTGATAATTAAGTAATTGAGCTTTGTGTATATCAAAATGTGTAACTCTTGAAGACTGCACCACTACCATTAATAAAGGATGGTGAAAGATAGTGAATGTATTTGGGTGGTAGACAACTAATACTGATAACTTTCTAAGAGTTATATATATTCATTAATGGGGTCATATCCCTTGTATATAAAGGGAGAACTTGAGAAGAATCCACCGTACGTGTTCAAAAATCCTCGAGAGAAAGAGAGTAATATTTCTATCATTATTGGTAAGAGTTGAGAGTGGAGAGATCTTGTGTATATCATTTGAGATCGAGTGTAAGATTCTTTCAATGGTCTTCTTGTAAAAGAGAGACAGATTTTTAATCTTATTTTACTGTGGAGATCTTTATTGAACTAAGTTACATAATTTATCTCTACTCACATTAAGAAGGTTTTACACATAATTTTAGAGTTATTTCTTTATTCTATACGCTAAATGTCTACTTTTTAAATTTTAAACTAACTAGAAATCGCTTTCTAGTTTTAAAGGAGCACTATCATCAATTATTTTTAACTACCACAAGCAATTTAAATATCATAAAATCATGAAAAATATTATCTTGTATTTATTAAATTAAATATGAATTAATTTAACTAATTTTTTGATTTTCCTTTGTCAGTCGATTCTTGATTTCTGTCATTTGAGTAGATATTGTAAGCAACTGATTCTGTCAAATTGACAGACCATTTAAGCAGTAGATTACCAATTTTTGTCTATCACAACCCACTCTTGGACCATGCTTGACATAGATTATAATATCCTTAGTCTAACTAGCCTTATAGTACCTCACACTAAAACACAAATAAAAGACCAATCCAAAGGGATTAACGAAAATTCGACAAAGTTTTTCCTAAAAATAGACAAACTACATATTGAATCAAACGTGAAAACATATCATATATATATATATATATATATATATATATATATATATATATATATATTCAAATCCAACAATTAGATATCGGGGCCACATATCATGACATAGTATCCAAAACATCAACTAGTAGTAATATAGGTTATACATAGTAATCATCAATGTGTCTCAAAACATTATAATTACATCATTAACATATCTATAAGGTAGAATCACCTACATCTCAAAATAAGGGATTTCCTATATATCTATAAGGGATTTTTAGAAAAATTAATGTTGTCAAGTGTATGACAACATCAATTTTCCTAAAACCGATCTGGATTTATGCACGACAATATCAATTTTTAGAAAAATCTATGTTGTTTTTTGCAATCTTTTTTAAATATCCTGTATGTTTTTTTAATATCACCCAAACCTAAAAATTAAAATACAGACCAATCCAACAGTTTCATAGTACAAATTTTTATATTATTATTGAATAGTTATTATCAATTATAAGAAATAGTTAAAGAAAACAATAATGTCAATACATAAAATCATCTACTATAACTGGTTCTAATTAAACTATCTATACAATTATAAAATTCCTTAAACACCCAGTCTTTCATTTTTAACTCTGAGATAACATCTTGACCATTGAATGCGGATTGCCTTTAATTTCTCCAGTTCCAATGGTCTTGAATCAGTAAAATACTGCTTGATATAATAAAACTTAACTTAATCAGTATAAATAATAACAAGTATAACAAATAAAATTAGTTTTGAAGTAAACAATTATCATTTTCCAATTATCTTTGAAACCTCCTAGTACTATCATTGACATCCAATGCATCACATAATAACCACAATCAGTGCTTCCGCTTTGCTTATTACACTAAATTCAATAAGATATTGAGATATTCAAAGTTAACCGAAAATTAGTGTACAAAGTAATAAATGTAAGTTTTAAGACATCAACCATTATTTAAATGACTTACTTGAACTCCAATCCATTTAGCAATAGCCTTGAATTTACTTCCTTGAATATTGTTGAATCCCTTCAAAGCACTGGTTAAGAGAAACATGCATACATATTGCACAATTAAAATATTGATGTCTTATAAATGATAAAGTAAATGTCTTACCAATTACAATTGACCTATTAATAATTCCTTTCACGTAGTTGTCAAACTTATTGTTCAAAGAACAGAACCAGACGACAACATTGTCCTTAGGACATATAACGACCAATTGCAAATGTGCACTACATTGGAGAACATTACGTTATTATAGTGCATGCATTATTTAAATTGATTTGTTTAGTTTTACTTACTCATTCAAGTAGGCTCCTAAATAGATATCTCTCTGTGAATTCTGCATCCATTTTTTAATATAATCCTCATATTCCAATTGTGATTGCCCAGATCTCTGTATGGACTGTGGCTCAAGGAATCCATACACAGAGGCATTGCCCGGTCGCAAACTTAATTCATTCATATGCCTATTGTTGCTAAAATAAAGTAAATTAGGCATCAATTTCAAACAATTAGTTATGTAATGGAGTGTAATGTAAAGTGACTTTCAAAATCCACATTTATATAATAGAGATGTTGAGACATTGATCACCCTGTGCTATTTCAGAAATATCTTCATGCTTTATGTACAAGGGGACATCATCATTATACACCCCAAACACAGTTGAATCCCATGAAATAGCCTTGAGGAAAAGCTGCGAGATTGTCAATGTCATTGGTATAGGGGATCGTCATTAGGTTCTTACCTATCTACAGGTTTCGCCAGTTCGTTATGTCCCTATTTATCCTACACAGTTAATAAACATAAGTCAATGACTGTCAACACTTTATTTGCAAGAAATCCCTTTTTAATAATAACAAACATAACAAAAGGAAATACTTGTTTTGAAAAAGGTTGTACAAGATGTGTCAGTCAAGCAAGGAGGTGCTAGCTGAAGCATGGTCAAGGGAGGGTGACAAGGATGACCAATGACGTGTTTGCTTGGAGAAAATTTAGCTTAATTTCAAGATGAAGGTGTGGAGTGTGGAAGAGATTTGATATGACAATTACATGTCAGAAACTACTAGTCCCACTACCAATAGTGCTATTGGCACTACCAATAGTGCTATTGGCACTACCAACCCTTGTGAAATTCCATTTTTGTACACTCACCAAATCCCTACATCTCCTCCCCTTCCCCTCAGACTTATCAGTCTCCCAACCGCATTGTCTTATTATTTAACTCTACACCCTTTCACCACCACTACGGCATGACCCCACCCCCGTCCACAACTATGGTGTGCGACCCACCCCCATCCACTATCGCAACTTAAAGGTCACAGATCTAGATCTGTTCGCGATCCCTTCAGCCAGATTTGTGCCTCATCACCCTTTACACGTTGACAAGATCTTCGCCTTGTGGCCATTGTTTTTGTTTCTTTGAATTGCCACAGAGGTTTATGTATGTTGTTCTATGTTGGTTTATTATTGTGTGTGTGTGTGTGTGTGTGTATGAGAGAGAGAGAATATAGGACGAGGGAGAGGGAGCATATGGGGCAAGGGGAGGAGGAGCAAGGAGAGGGGGAATGTGTTTCCTCAAGAAGGGTAATTTCATAATAACGTGAAAAGACATCCATGTGGGTAGTGCTATTATCAATTCTGGAAGTGCTAATAGTAACTCCGTTGCATGTAGGAGGAATAATGATGTAGGATCCAAAATTTCAAGTTTTCTCCCAATATATCAATTTCATTACCTCTCTCACTTTCTATTTTTTTCTCCTTTTGTTATGTTTTCGGTGGTTTTGGGAACTTTTAGGTAGGCCTTTTTGTAAAACAAGTCTGTCTTAAGATCAATAGGCCGAAAGCAGTTCAAAGTCCAACCTGCAGTTACCACTCTCACCCATGTTTTACTTTTTGAACCTTTATTTGCAATAGACCATTTCACTGACCACATACCCTTTACAGCTGTATGCACCCCTCATAAATTTTTGTTTTCTAATTTCCTAGGTACAATTTCTATTCTATTTCTCTAGGCCCATAGTTTTTTATTGAGGCTCTCTAAGCCTATAATTATATATGTCAAATTCATTCCATTTAATCATTACACTAACTCAAATAATTAGATTCATAATTTTAATTAAATTACAACAACATGCTAATTTAATTAATTTTGAACATCACACTAAAAAAATACCAAGTCAAGTAATTTACTCAAATAAAAATTCAACCAAGAATTGAAATATTTATTTACACATCAAGAAATATTTTTCATGAAAAAGGAATTATTGAAACCCTGATACTAATTTACTTAAGGAATTAACCGCAATTTACTACACATCAAATTCTTTTAAATCAATTAATTATATTTTAAGAAATAAAATATATCAAACAATTTAACTAAATGGAAAAATTGGATCGTTACACTTTACATTTTCTTCTAGAGTGTTTTGTTGGACTTCAAAGAAGCAAGATTTTGTGGCACAACCAATTGCAGAAGTGGAAATCATTACTACTACAATAGTTGTTAATCAAGCTTTGTGCGTTTAAAAAATTCTTGTTGGTTTACAAATGGCTCAAACAAATTGAACTAAGGTGTATGTAGATAATCAAGCTGCAAGTTGTGATTGCAATCTCATATAATTCAGTCTTTCATGGAAGACTAAGCACTTTAATATTGAACTCTATTTCCTTGGAGAAGTCTCAAAGGAAGTGGAAGTTATGTTACAATACTGTAAGATAGAAGACCAATTGAAAGACATCTTTACAAAGTAACATTTGAAAGGAAGATTTAAGAACTTAAGAGAGAGACTTAAGAGAGAGACTTGGAGTTAATTGCTATTGCTGTAAAGAGGAGTGTTGAGAATATGAAACAATATCTATTTTATTTGAGTTTATAGTAGAATTCCTACCATGAAAACTGCTACAAGTTTTTGTTTTTATTATGGGAGTTTATTGGCTATTACAAATTTATGGGTAGCTTTATATGTTATTATTTTTGGTTATGCTTTTTTGTATTTAAAGAATTTTAATATGAAATAAAGTATAATAGTTTCAACTTTCATTTTAATTTGTCTTCTCTTTTTTCATAAGTGTCTTACAATTTATTGAATAAGGAGATCAATCTCGCTCGTGGTCATAGTTGTCATTGGTCCAAGAAAATTTTGCGCACAAAGAAAAATTAAACACAAATTCTCCTACTAAATAGATCATTTCTTACATATAAACATAATGAGATTTTACACCACTATGCTAATCCTATAGATTAATAATTTATTTTTAATATATAATTTTTGAGCTGCATACCCATACACAGCCACATCGTTCTATTACTTTTTGTCATATCAACATAATTGGTTATGTATCACTTTGTTCCTCAATCTTACACTCAAAACCCTTCTCAAAAACTTCACTCCATATGCAATTCATGCACACCCAAACATACCAACCTTCGCTACATATGCAATTCCAATTGACGTTTATCTATAATTTTTGAGCTACACAGCCACATCATTCTATTACTTTATTACTTGGAACGATCAGTGCACTTGCTGAATCTGCAACAAGTTTTTGGCGCCGTTGCCGGGGATTGAACACGCCAATTTATTAGTAACTTTTAATCTTTAAGATTAGATTTACTTGTGTTACTAATCTGTTTTTCTGAGTCCTATGCAAATTTATAAGGAGAAGACAAAGAGATGGCACGATAAAAAGATTCAACCAAAGGAATTTGAACCGGGACACCAGGTATTATTGTATAATTCTCGACTGAGGCTATTTCCAGGTAAACTCAAATCTCGTTGGTCTGGTCCTTTTATTGTGAAAAGGTATTTCCATATGTAACAGTTGAAATTTCTCCTATAGATACCTATGGATCTTTTAAGGTTAATGGGTGTTTGTTGAAATTATATTATGGAGGACAAGTGGATAGGAACATAGTTTCTATTCCATTAAATTCCCCTGAAATATGAAGAGCATGCGTCAGGCTCGTGACGTTAAACAAGCGCTAATTGGAAGGCAATCCAAGTATTTTAAGTTTTAATTTTCTTTTATTTTAATTCAATTAATTTACTTTTATTTTTATCTTTCGGTTGTTTTATGCTGAACAATTTATTGCTTTGTTTAATCTATGGTACATTTAGTTTGGTTTGTGGTTAATTTGGTTTGGTTTAAAGTTTATTTGTTTTGGTTCTGTTTAGATTTATGTTCACTGTTTGTGACTATGATTCCTCAAATAATGCACACATATGTGTTATTTTAGTTTATTGATGGGGACAGCAATATTTAAATCTGGGAATTATGGGGCACATAAGCGTTATTTGAAGAATCACATTTAGAGAAACAAATGATATCTAACAGAAAATTTAAATTAAACTAGTATTTAAGTGTTAGGTTTATTATTATTTTTTTAATGCTTATTTATTTATTTTTAGCAATTAGGTCAATAAATTTCTAGAGCATACAATGTTTCAAATTTAGATTTGCCAAATCAGTAGTAAATTGATTGATTTTTTTTAGGAAGCATGTATGAAATAAGTATGGCATGGATTTGCATAGGACATGATTGGAAATTATGATTGTTTTTGTGATTGGAGTACATATTGAAAAGAAAATGATACTTAATATGAAATCAAAGGAATCTAGATTGATACCATAACCTGTGAGGGTTGAGCCTATACAGAAATATCTTGTTTAGAGAGACCTCACTGTGGTAGTACTCTAGAACTTGCTTTGTTTCTCTACAATACATGCATAAGTTGATATGATAAAGACATTTTATTCTTTTAGCCATAGCCAAATTAGCTTACCTGAATAAGTTTCCGTTGTTAACCCCATTGAGCTAAGACTTTTCTGTTCAATAACCTGATGAATTGTTTAACCTATATCCATTGACTTACCTTATTTGAGATTGGAAGAGAAAGAGATTATGGTAAGCTCCACTAGAAGTTAAATGAAAAAAAAATGTCTACAACAAAGTTCAAAAGAAGAAAAGAAAAGAAAGGAAGTACAAAAAAAAAAAAACAAAGAAGCAAAGAAAAAGAAATAATATATAGATGTAGGCATGATAATAATAATAAGGAGTGGAGTATCCAAGTGGATTTGAATGAATCTAAAGATATCAATCTCAATAATTATTCAACCACTTTCCAAAATATTCCTACCCCTAAGCCAGACCAAGTTACAACCTTATAAAGACATTTTGATCAAGTTGTGCATGTATTTATGTTTCTCTTTTTCAGGAACTTGAGAATAGAATCAAGCTTATGGTAGTACTATAGCTGTGGTGGAATTGAGAGATTATGATGATACCCAAACACTTGAGTGATGAGTGAATTATATATCTTGGTGAGGGGTAGTCAAGTTAGATTTTATAATTGATGGAATTGAAGGTATTGTTGAAATTTCGATGTGGAATTCATTCATATTAACATAGTAATTTTGAGATTGTTTATATGATGATATGCTTGATTGTTGAAACTTGCTTCCCAATATAAAATTTTGGTTTATTGCTGAGGATAACAATATCTAAATCTGAGAATTATTTGATATGCTTCTAGCATATAGTGTTTTTCAAGCTAAAAGAATCAAGAAATTAATAATAATTGAGCAATACATGCTAATATAAGTGAAAGTTTTCATTATTTTATCTTTACCACTTATTCTTTGAATTTTTATAGCAGGAAACCAAGAAAAGAAGAAAAGAAAGTAAAATCAAGAAGCCTCTGAATTTTAAGATTTTGATTAAAGATTTCACAAAGATAAAAGATAAGAGAAGATTTTCACACCCTAATTATAAATAGGGACTTAGGAGGCCAAAAGAAACACACAGAGGCACATACCTCTAAACTGCTACACACACATTGAGGAAGAGAGAACGCGAGCAAGAAAAGATATCTTGGAGGGATTAATGTTAGGGCAAGAAGATTGATAGTCAAGATTGAAGGGGTTGATTCTTCTTCTTATTCTTTAAGATTTTTGATCCAGTTCCTTCTATTTTTATTAAGGTTAGACATAACTATGTCTAGCTAATTCTCTTTATTGTAGTTAGGGCCATGAACCTTGTGTGAACTCCTTTGTAATTGATTGATTCTATGATTTTTTTATGCTATAGTTATTTTATTTTATCTTGTGTTGAAAGAATATATCTTTGTTGGACTTGATCACTCTAATAAAGAACTGAGAATTAGGGTTTACAATAAGAATATTGGGGCTTTAATTTCTGACTAAGGTAAAATAACAATTGGTACATTACCTAGGGATAGAGATGTATGATTGCAGATAATTCAATATATCCATCGTAATGCTTAATCTAAGAAGATTACTAAGGAATTAGGGTTTTTGCTTGGGTTAAATGGTTAAATGCACTAAGGAATTAAGGTTTACTATTTATATGAAAAGATACATTATCTGAATAATTAGGTTAAAAGAATTTAGGAATCAATTAAAGTAAAGAAGATTGGGATCATAAGTTAGATGTGCCCTGACTACAATTATTCCTCATAATTTCATAAAATCTTATATTCTTTAATTCTCATTAATTCTTAGTTTTTATTCTTTAATTTTCCTTGCATCAAATTACAAACATTCATTCCTATTAAACTTTTATTCATCCAATTTTAAGATAATAAGTTGTAATAATTTTGGTGCCTCAATCCTAGTGGAGACGATACTCTATTTATTACTTTATTACTTGGAACGATCGGTGCACTTGTCGAATCCGCAATATTGACATAGACCCATGGGAAAATTCAAACTTCAGATGCAATTCGCGTCTCTAAAACACACCAATAGCGCGCAACATTCATTGTCAAATCTCGTTTCTAAAACATACCCATGGATTCACGTTCTTTCTTCTTTCAATTGGGTGTTCGGTTAATGCCTCACCATGGGACAATTTATGCTTTAATGTCAGCAGATGCAATTCACGCTCTTTCTGGGGAATCATGAAATTCAGAACAGAGTTTTAATTCGCAAATGGGGTTTGTCAATGCTGTTTTCGATCTCTTTCTATAATCACGTATTCGAAAGATTGATGTCCGCAGAATCAAGAAAATTGATATTTGCAAATGTGGGTTTTCAACGGCACTCTGATCCCTCCACTTTCAACGGGGTATCACAGAAACACAGACACACGGAATGAAGATAGTTGCTCTGATCTCTTCCTATACGCAGATGGAGTTGCCACGTAGCTCTTGCTGAAATAAAATAATTTTATGTTTCAACTACTGAGAATACCACATGCACCTGAAAATGTTGATAGAAGACGTAATGCAGTTTTGGCTTTGCAGGAATTGCTCAGGCAAGGTCTTCATGTTGAAGCTTTATGCCAAGTACAGGACTTGCCTTCCTTTTTAAGGCAAGCATTTGACGGTTTGCTGGCTAAAGAGATAGTTGATCTTCTTCCTTGGGATAACTTGGCTGTTGAATCACAGAATCTATGGGCAGTAATTGATTCTAATTGTTTCTATTGGGTTTTCCAGCAAGCAAAAAGGGTTGGTAATACTCTTTTGTGAATCTTATAGGCATATTTTAATACTCTTGTTATAGTCCATATTTCATACATACTGTTTTCTTGGCATACATTCTGAAACAGTAGCTTTCTGAAATTCATCTTGAACAAATTATACTTTTTAATATCAATTATATATATATATATATATATATATATATATATATATATATATTTTTTTTTAATGTATTACGTGGAAACTTATCATTTCAAATTCAAATCACATGACAATGATGACATTTACATGGAGTAGTTATAACATATTTATGACTATACAACTTGATCTGTAGCCATCATCCTCTTCTAAAGAGGTACTTATCTATGACTTTATATACCTTTTATTTCCTTGTATCATTTGAATATCATAAATCACAACACTTTTACTCCCTCTACTTCCTATGTTCATAGAAACTACTTTGTTTACAATGATAGAAATCACAAATGGACCAACAAAATATGTATATTAAAAAGACTTATGAAGATGCTTTCTAACAAAAGAGAGATTGTATATATGCAACACGTGTTGGTCTCTTGGTTAGATTCTCCTTCTACTTCTGACATCTTTTTGAATCTTGTAATCTTAATTTCATTAGGTTTGAATTTGAACTTCCTTGTGCTTTTAAAGACAAGATAAAATAAAATGCAGCATAATGTCATAAGAACAGTTTTTTTACTTTTAAAATTAGGTTACTGTATTTGCAAAGAATGTTCTATGATTCACAGCAATAGGGCTTGAACCTTGTATAATATTGGTTGCATGGGGGACAAACAAATCAATCACTACCTTACAGTTTAAGCTATAAATCACACAGCCACTGTCGTGAATCACCCAATGAGAAACTGTACCTTTCAACACTTTTGGGTGTCTTGTGTGCTATTAGTCAATTAGGAATTTCACAATTAGAGGTCTTTGCCTTTTGCCCTTGCATTGGATAGGTTGCTTTGTGGCCTTTTGACAATCTGATCATGGTTATGTTCAGTATTTGTTACATGTTTGAGTCTGACGCAGTTGTATAAGCTTACTGTTATAGTAAGACGCGTCTAGAACTAATTTGAAATATCGTATATACTAAACCCCTTCCCCGTAAGCTTAAGTTGGGTCAGACTTGTTAAAGAGGAGTGAAAAACAGAATATTATTTTATTTTAGCAGGGGCGTCATTTCAGAAATGAGTTTGACCCTGAGCTGAAGAAACTGAGTAGACAAATTTGGAGGTTTACTGAGTGAATCTTAACTTGTACTTGGTCATGTTTTTTAAGTGTTTAATTTGATAGAGAATTTGAAAATACATTTAAATTAGATTTTCTTAGTTAAATTTTACTAATGTACACAGTAACAAATTAAAAAAAATGGCATAAGTTTATGTAAATTACCATGAAGTTAGTTGAAAATAATTCTGTTCTCTGTATATGTTTATAGCACAAGCTTCTCATCTCTAGAATGATACTAAACAAGCAAGGGCAACAAATCGGGGAGCTTCATATCAGCAATCATATTAAATATTTTTGCAAATTCCACCTTAGTGGGTGGCTTTAAGTCCCTGTTTCTAAATATTGCAAGAGAAATTGCAAGTTTCTCTGTTTCCATTTAGCATTGGTCATGTGAGAATTAGTCTTAGTTTATAGAAATTTCTAAAACCTTGCAATTGCATAAAAAAGACAAAGGGCTCTTGGAGAGAGTCCTTAAAGTATGAAACTTTTTTCATATTTTAGAAGTGTTTGATTTGATAGAGAATTTAAAAATACATGTAATGTTTTTTTTTTTAACAAGAATAAAAAATGAGTTTAACATTTGTTTTGAAAAGGAAAACAAATTTATTCATCACAAGCTTTAGCGTAGTCACAAGTAACCAAACCAAGCCAAGAAATACAAAACAAGTGCTGTCATATGTTAACAGCAGCAGAATCTGCATTCTGTCATGAAATTACAACATTCATGAATAGACAGTAAATACTGAACCTGATAACACTTTCAGCCTTAACTTGCTCTTAAGCTTCCTGCAATACATAAGGCAATGTGTCCCTGCATATCCCAGTACCCTACCACTAAGCATACCTCCAGGCTCCAGCATACCTTTCAATCCACCCTCCTACGCTTTACACCGTAGCAGCTAGCCCTTAACATGCTAAAGGCTCTAAAAACCAGACGACAATCAAGGTTAGAAGGAAGCAATTGCTTTATTTGAAAAGGAATTCATTACTGGCTTTTTGTTAACTAAATTGTTAGTAAATTAAGATAGTCACAGAATTTTACGTTTTTTTTATAGCTTTTTCTTATAGTAATTAGTTTTTTTTAATGTAAATTATAATTTCCTTAAATTAAGTTGATTGATTGATATTTGTTTTCCCATTACCGCAACATATGGACAAATTAGTAAAAATATCTTATATTCATTTTTTAATAATATTTATATTCATTGTTAGCATACATTAATTTGATCTAATAATAATGTCAGTTTAAGAAAATTTATATTCATGAATATATAAACAACTAATTAAGGAGTATGGCACACCTAAAACTCTCGAGCAGAGCATAAAAATTACTGTTTTTTATAAACCATTACCAGTTGATATATCTGAGAAAAACAGCAAAAATTGCTATCTTTACATATAACAAATGGTTAGCAAATAGTGTTAGTTGTTGGATCGCAAAGAATTGGAAAATAATTAATAGAAATTCATTCAAAATATGTAATTTTAACTTTATATAACATTATTATTATTATTAATTTTAATTTTAGATTACTAAAAGATTATTTAAATTTCAACATTTCTTTGTATTACTTTCAGATTTAAATTTCTTTGCGTCAATATTACATAACCTTTGAAATCGGGGTTTCATTTGAAATCAAGCTCACAGCTCACAACCTTAAAGAGGGATTCCAAACCTTCATTGTCACGAGGACTTTTATTCCAAAAAGCATCCTTCAAGATCAACCACTCCACAAAGAAATTAGCGTGTAATCATATTCAGAATTTATTTACATTGTTCAGGTCTCTTACAAAATATCAGCCATTTAATCTATTAATTAAGAATTTTCACTCAAACAAGGAAACCTATTTCACCACAACAGATATCATTAGTTTAAGAACTAAAAAATACACAAAGGGCAAACAGGCAGAAATCCAAGAAATCAAAACATGCATCTTCAATGAAGAAGCATATCCAGTCGTAAAGAGGATCTTTAATTAGAAAGACGTCTATACAAACTATTGAGAACTTTAACGAAGAGGTAATCTTGCTTTAATGTTTACTTGCAAACACAATGTAAAAATCCATTTGAATAATTTAGTAAATCAAAATGATTTACTTTTTCCCTTTCATTTGAATAATGGCTCTAATTATTTTAATAATTAGATTTTAAGAAATTGAACAGTGGGAGTGAGGATAAGAATTAAGTCTACTTGGAATAAAATTATGTCTTTAACTTAAACCAATTGTACAACTTGACATTATTTTATTTATCTTAACTTTTTTGGGAATTATTAAGATATAATATCATTGTAAACTTAATTTATGAATCCTATTTAATCAAATTAATAGTTTCTGTAAGAAAAAATTGAACGTTCTGCTAGAATTTTTTTTTTTTTGGCCAAAATTTATCTTGGACAAAGTTTCCTATTAAAATTTTACGTTATAGTTGCATTAGATAAATTTGACACAATGTACCAGTAATTCAAAGAAGTTGTCAACAAATATTCCAAAATATTTATTTCATTTTATAATTTATTGCAATATTTCTGGGTTTAATTCATTTTAATTTGGTCAACATCTAGTTGAATTTAATTTGTCTTCTCTAAAATGTCTTAAGTTTTAATTTGTCTTCTTTGAATTTGCTTTCTTATTTCCAACATATACTAATTCAAGCTTCATATCACGAACTTATAAGCTACTAAACAATAAGGGCCCTAGTACACGGTACACCATTCAAGATAAAAAGATGAGATTCTAGGAAGAAACAAAAATCCCTGCTTAGATTCAAGGGACTACATTATTAATCAAGAACCACATTATTCAGCTAACAAGTATTGGATTCGCACCCTCAAGCACATCCCTACTACTAAATGGGTAGGTGGGAAACAACAAGTACAAGTGATCATCTTAGTAAAAGAGAAAAAAACAAAAATGATTTTTTAACACTACAAATTTATTTGACACCTAAAAGATAAAGATATAAAAGAGAAAGAAATGTAAGTATACATATTAGAAAAATTAAGATAGAGAAATATTACGAGTATTAATAAGTTGTTTAGAATTATAGGGTGTTCACATATTGGCGCTGAGAGTCAGTGACTCTTGTGGCGTAGTATTTAGCAATGAAATCAGAGGCTTTTCTGTCAATGCCAGGCTCAGCAACCCAATGTGCTCTGTCTTCATCGCTTGCAAATATCCTTTTCCCATTGCCACTACCTTCCCAATAGTCATCATATCTATTCCCACTTGAGAAACAGGCTCCCATTGTCTCTTTTCTTCTAATGATATGCAAGTTTCACTCTCAACACTCAAACAAACAACCCCTCTAGTTTCTAATGTTAGTTTTGAGTGCTTTGCTTACTCATGCAGTTGTTTGTATTTATAGAGTGGCAAGTCACATGGTTATATTATACCACAACACCCTACTTTTTAATCTACGTGCAAAAAGGAGGATAAGGATTCTCTATAATCACTGATAACTGATTAAAATGGTTATATCTTATATGATTGTAAAACACGAAGGAAGCATAAACGTTCTCGTCCTCTACTTTTGAATTGTCATGCAATAGTTCTCACCTAGCTACCTACGTGACACACTGTTCAACTTTGCTTTTGTTAGTTACCATTACTGTTTTTTTTTTCCCTGGATGCCTTATTTTTCTTATGGAAATAATGCTTATATAAATAGAATAATGCAGAATAAACCAATAATCCAAATTAACTCAAACTAATTGTATTGGTTTAATTTGGATTATCACATTCATCAATAGTCAATTTTTTGAACACCCTTGATCGATGAATGGTTGTTGTAAAGTTTACAATTATGTATTTGAGAATTTATAGATGGCGCACATACAATTTTCAAAGAACGCATGTTAATTACAAGCAATATCCCTATATCAATTGCACTTCCAAATGATGAAATTTTAAGGAACGTTGAGAGCTTGGGATTGATCTCCATACCACGAAGAAAACTTTACACTAGTCGATGTTACTAAGGGCTCTGGGACAAAGTTGATCTCTTTCTTTCCCAAATAATCTTACCAGAGTTGCATACCAGGTGCACAATCTGAGACTCGCCATGTCAACTTCATGTGCATGAGCAATTGTTGATTTACACCACGAATCAATTCCTCACACTGTACAGTACACACGTTCCATGTAAAAAATTTGGCCAAGATTAATTTGTGCAAACATTCCAAAATCACAATTAACAAATCAAAATCAATTCTATCAAATTAATTTGATATAAACACCCTGCACTGCTCTCTTCGTTCTGTTGGTAGCAGGAAGCAAGTCACCCCAAACAATCATGAAAACTTTCCGTACGTTTCCTAGATTTTTTTCCTATCTTTCTATAGTCTAGAGCAGTTAGACTGTAGCCATTAGCCTTTAATTCATAGCCTTTAGTGATAAGTAGTTTATAACTTCATTAGAAACATAAAAGTGTGTTTGAAGCCCTCTTTAAGAAAAAAATTTCAGGTTTTGTTTCAACACTTTATACTTATGGTTTTAATTTCATGTGATTGCATGCATTGGCTAATTATAATTTATAGGGAAACTAATTTCATTTTTTCTTCTTATTTTCTTTTCTTATAGGTGCTTATACGTTCATCCAAACAGGCTCTTGATTGCCACCAATTTAATCCTTAACATGCATTCAATAGTTGGGAAAGGGTTAGGTTCTTTGTCTATTTTAAATAAAGAGATTAAAATTTGGTGTTTTGTTGGGGAGTTTTCTATAGTTGCTCTTAATTTCGAAGTCATACAATTTAATTTTTACCAGAAACACATTAAAATTGCAAACACTAATTGAGTAACTTACTAGGTTTTTGCCCAATTTCATGTGTTTTTTAATCATATTCTAGATATAGAGGTATAAGAGGGAAAATACAAAAGCATCTTGGCTTCTTCTTTCGAATATGAATACGTATAATATAATGTACAGCATATGTGTACACATCAAGGACCACAGAAGCTAAACTACATTTGGTATGGTCTATAAATTCATTTAGTAAACTAGATGTTTGTGCCAAGCAATTTATTCCAACTAAAGTAACAATGAAACAAATCAAAGATGCTCTCTATCTGAAATTACTGCATTTCAAAATAATATGAACAAACATATACAAGACCTTTACCATCCAAATATCTATCATTGTTGTCTATCCATCCACAACAGATAACTCCAAATCAGATTCCACTAGTCTACAGAAGAGCACGTATTTTCTGGTTCAAGACCAATTAAACAGGCAAAGTTGGAATATGAAGTTCTGCAAAGAGAACAATATTCCCGAAGTATCCAAAAAGGTTCTCAAATAGTCAAATGTCACGTTGTATAGGGAAAAAGTGAAACATGAGTTAGTTGAGTTGACGTTCATCTGTGCTCCAGCTTACATAGCATAGTATATATTTTGGACTGAAAATTTGTAGAAACTAGAAACTAAGTTGTTTATAATTTAATAATATTCCCGGCACTGAAAGAAGCGTTGTACTAAAAAAGGAAGAACTGAGAACCTTATGATTCCAAGGATAGACATTGATTGATGAGAATGATGCTGGAATGATGTTACAACGTATGCATGCTGAGATATCTAGTCATTGTGATGTACACTTTGGCTGTGATTCCATGCCACCTTTGCCAATGGTTTTCCCTGAAAAAAGCACAAGAGGACAAACTTCCTTTATGCAAGTAACTTTTATATATTTTTGCACTTACATTGTACCATCCTTACACGTCCCATCCATTAATAAGATTCTAAATTTCTAATTGTCAATGTCAGTATCATCCAAATGCTGGCTGGCTTTTCTTTTTAGTCTAATGGGAAGTGCCTTACAACTAGACGGGGAAGGAGATAAAAGAATCGAAAAATAATAGAGCCGAAGTTTCAATAAATGGTATGTGGAGACCAAACGAGTATGGATCAAGCAATTCGAACAAGTATTTGCACCTTTCAGGCTTACGCTTTAGAGCAACCACTTGTGTCTTTAGACGTAACACTTGAAAGGCAGTGAACGATCTGATCGAGGTCTCTTCTTAACGAGTATACCTCTCATCAATAACACTCAACAAATAGGCATAGCCCCCTTGGTCATGTCATGTGTTAAGCATAAAATAGCTATTGATGTTTCTTGTACTCTTAATATGGCTTTAAAACAACTATAATTCCAGTAATACAAGTCATGTTCATCCTTAATTTTCCATAATAACAAAGATCTTAATGAAACTGCAACCACATGAACCTCCATAGAGTGGATAGGAGAACAAATCTGCATACTTATTTAACTTTGGCTAAACTTACTTTTGGTCCCTATAGTTTCATGATTATGCAATTTTGGTCCTTCAAAATTTGTAATGCACATTTAGTCCCATGTGTTACTAGTTGAAATATTTTCAGTTTCCCAAAGGATTTAGGATGGAAACTTAGCCATAAGGAGCTTGTTGTGATTTCGGATAAAGTGGTGAGACACTACGACCTTTATAAAGATAATTTGGCCAATATTTTGAAAATCCAGATAAAGTTCAAAAGATAAGCAATCAAATTTTGAGTTATGGCTAAAATCACAGTATTCTAGATAAAATCAGTTGAAAACGTGAAGATCCCATGATCTAGGAAGTGGTTCCTAAAAAACCAGAACGAGGGGAACACACCTTGTTGCTATCTAGCCAAAAAAGAAATAAACTAGCCAAAATCAATTGAAAATGAATGAATCATGTACGAAGGTGGTTAAACACAATAGAGGTTCAGTTAAGTTATATTTTACAGTATAAATAGTTGTTTCTGAAATGTTTATAAAGGACCTTCAATAAAAAAAACAATCAATCAATGCAATTATTTCCAATTATCTTTCAGTTTCCTTTGTCAATTTTATTTCTTTCTTTCAAACTCATTCTTTACATTATTTTGTTCGTATTTCTATTAATAATCACCCCGAGTCAAGTACTTTTTGTAGTAACTTGAGATCCCACAAAATGTCAAATGGTAGATTTATCCTCTTAACAACTAAATCGCTTGAGTCACTATTCAATTTTTGGAATCGTGTTGAAGCAGTTATAGCCAAATCCATTTCGATTAATCGTTAAGATTTCTCGTGTCAACAAAATTGGCGCGATTTGTGTGGATGATTTGATCCAATGATTTTTATCACAAATGGAGTCTTACTAGTCTATGCATTCGTGCTCTAGTAAGACTATTGCACATGAGATGGATCAACAAACTAAGAAGAACGGTTCAAAACAAGGAGTTAATCTGGAATGCATGTTTCCCTAATGATGAGCCCTGTGACAACTACATTGCCCACTCCTTCGGTTGACACTACGCCAACTACAGTGCCTAGTGTTGCTAGTACACTTGAGGAAACACCCACAGTGATTACTACGTCATTGATTCGGCAATAGATATATGTGGGAATACATGATATCATGTATTAACTGTCTGGGCAACTATCCAAAATAGTCAAACCCATGGTGCAAAATGAGATGCAGCAATGCAAGGAATTGGAGGCAAGAAAGACGCATGTAGGTGAGATCTCTACTTCTTTAGTGCCAAGAAACCTAGAAGTGACGAATTAGGTAATTAATCTTCATTCTCCACACTTGACTGGGCCAATTCAAGGAGGATCAATCCCATTGGTCCAGCCAAATATGGCTTTCATGTCTACATGGCAGGCAACTCCCTGAATATAGCTCCAACAGGAATGTTCAATACATTTTAGTCGATTAGTGGCCAATTGGGATTTTTCCCTAGACCCTTGGTAGCCAATACGAGTTATATCTCACTATCCTTAGGGGGGCAAGCAGGTGTAAATAATTATACTAACCTCATTTTTCTTGCACAAGTGGGATTAGCCAAAAGGTCTCCTAATGTTGTTGGCTTAATTGGTTTGTTGAAAGTAACTTCATTTGAAGCTCCTCTTGGGGGAATTAATCATGTCATGAATGAAGGAGTCATTAGCAAAGAACCCTCATATGTCAACAATGATGTTGGTCTAGGACCAAATACCATGGTTCAAATTAATTACCACCATTGAGAACTACTACAACACCTTTGATTGACCCAAAATTGTTTGTCGAAATCATGAGAAAGTATTTTGATATTCAATTAAGGCCAATGGAGACGCCTATGTACAACAAGCCCTATCCAAAATGGGTTTACCATATGATGCCTTTGTGGAAAGGGTATAAAACACTAGACTTCTCCATGTTTTTTGTTGAGGATGAGAAATCAACTATGGAGCATATAGGTCGATTTATAACCCTGAGTGGTGAAGATAGTCAGAACGAGTTTCACAAGCTACAACTTTTTCCTCTCTCTCTAGCATGAGTAGCTTTCACTTGGTACTCAAACTTACCACCTAATCCGGTGTAGAATTCGGCAGACTTGGAGAGGTGTTTTTATGATCAATTTTATAGACCTCAACCTGAAGTAACTCTAGCTTATTTGATGAATATAAGGCAAATGGTTGATGAATTGACAATACACTTCATAGAAAGGTTCAAAAAAGTTGGAAGTCACTGCTCACTATAGCTGCCAAAATGCAGCTATGGTAGCCTAGGAATATGCACCCTCAGCTGAAGGAGAAACTGGTGGCTCAAGAATATGGTGACCTTAGCCAATTAGCTTCCAAAGCAAATTGGATAGAACAATTCATACATGAGGAAGAACTGACGAGATCCAACAAAGGGAGAGGATTCCATTTGATCTCATTGGTTAATTTTGATGAGGACGATAGGGAGATTTTGGAAGAGGAAGTTAAGATCATGGTTGCTGAGATATTACAAGGGAAACCTTATTCATGTCCAACCTTGAAGCTAAGAAATAATAAAGGCATTGCTGGAGATGGAAAGTTTGAGTATGATTTTGATATATCAAAAGCAAATCATATTTTTTTCATTTGATAAATGACCAACAAATTCAGCTCAAAGAGGGACACAAGATACCCTTTCCTGAAGAGTTAAAAGGAAAGAAGTATTGCAAGTGGCATAATTCATATAGCCATTTTATGACTAATTGCGTCGTATTTTAGCAAGTTGTACAAAGGGCTTTAAAAGAAGGTCGTTTTAAGCTAGCCAATAAAGGTGCCATCGAAATAGAAGTTGATACATATCCCTTTTAAAAATTGGATATCAACATGGTGTCCTATGAGAATCCTACTACCAAAAGAAAGATAAAGCAAGTGTGGCAGTCAAAAATAGAAGGAAAGTAGGAAACTAAAGGGTCCATCAGAAGAACATCAGTGTTTGAAAGGTTACAACCACAACCCACTAGATTCGCCAAGTGTGTTTGATAGTATGGAAACCCTAATAGAGGGCACCTCTAATGGGTCTACATACTGAATTACTGACCCTAAGCTAGACAATATGAAACAACCTATGAGGAGAAATAAAGAGACCATCAAGTTTGCAAAGTTGAGACAACATATTCATGGCAACATGGAAGTGGCACATGTACCAAAAATTGATGATAGCCCAATTCCTTGAAACAAAAGAAGGGTGGATGAATGCAACATTGAGAAAAGGATGAAAACTTTATGAATCAGTGTTGACAACAAGGAAAGAAGTCCATGGAAGATGATTAAGCCATCTGATAAGGTAGAGATTAGGCAATAGTGCTTAAATAGAAGGTAGTACAAAACAAAGTAAACCCACAACCTGGAGGATTAACTCACACTCAGAAGACAAGATTGCAAAGGGCCAAGGCCATGATCAAAATGAAGTAGACACTAGCTATGATTGCAGACCTGAAAGCTAGGGGGCAAGGAGACTCAGGGAGTCAAGTAGCCTTTGCATTGGGCCAAGCTTTCAACAAGCATCCACCAACCACAAGAGAAAAATCAATCATTTTGGCTAATTCGACCAATCATATTCCAACCGAAATGATAGATGCAAGCCAAGGTGAGGAAGGATTTCAAAAAATAGACCAGGCTCCAAAAGATAAAAGAGAAGAAAATGTGTCTTTAGAAGAGCCAACTGAATTGGAGTTAAAGCAAATAGAAGACTCCTTACTAGAGGCATGGCTTAATGATGATGATTTGTTAGGTGTTGAGATTGATGCTATAAGCTTGATAGCTAAGGAGTTCTAGGCTAGTTCGAGTTAAAACGAGAGCTTAGATTGATATTTTTGTTCATAAGAAACCAAATAGGATACTATGGAATAAGCAGAGGTTGATAAGAAAATCACCATTACTTTTGATCATCCTACACTTGAAATGGCCAAACATTTGAAGCTTTTATATGTTAAAGCCCAAAACCTTATCGAGAGTATTTGTGGATAGAGGATCCATTTTGAATATCATGCCTTTGACCACACTAAAGAAGTTAGGTAGGAGGAACTAATACCTACAAATATGAAGATGACTAATTTTACTAGAGAAGCCATTCCGATATTAGGAGTTTTGGTAGCCAAAATCACAATTGGACCCAAAACCACGTATCATGCCTTCATTATGGATGCCAAGCCAGCTTATTTTGTGTTGTTTGCGAGAAAATGGATTCATTGAAGCCAATGTGTACCTTCTACTTTACATTAGCAACTAATGTTCATTGAAGGAGACCAAGTATTATTTCGGCTAATGAATGTCCATTTTCGCTTGATGTAAGAATGGCATAATCCCTAAATTTACAGTTAAGAGGAAAGAACATAGGTATCCTACAACCTTACCAAGAAGGGGTTAATCATAAATTGGCAAGCCAAAGCACGACCATCAATTGAGTTTGTAGATGGATAGACAAAATAAAGTCTTAAAGGATTTGTTGGATCGGCTAACATCATTTATGAATAAGGATAGGGTAGCCGAATTGGACATGCTAAATGCTCAAAGGGAACTAGATCACAAGGAAGGAATATTGCCTATCGAAAGGAAGTCTCCTAGTTGTGAAGCATAAGATCCCTTGGAAGTGGTCAATTTAGGGATAAATGACAAGCAAAGAAGGACTAAAGTAAGTGGTTTGTTAGCCAAAAATGATTAGAATTGACTTACTGTGTTTATCACCATAACAAAGATTGTTTTGCATAGGAATATCATGAGATGCCAGGGCTGTCAAGAGATTTAGTGGAGTATAGGCTACCAGTCAAAGAAGGAGATAAACCATACCGACACCCTCTAAGGAGGTGTAATCCATGGCTTTTGTCGCAAATCATGGGAGAGATTGAGAGAATGATAGGAGTTGATTTCATCATAACAACTAAATACACAAAGTGGCTATCAAATATCGTCCTGTTAATGGAGAAGAATGGGCAAGTACGAGTATGCACTGATTTTAGGGATCTCAATATGGCAACCCTTAAAGAGGAGTATGTTATGCCCATAGTTGACTTGTTAGTTGATGTTGTTGCTTAACATTTTTTCTCGGGTTGTGGCAGAAAACAAGGATGAACACACACACACACACTAAACCAAGAAGGGGGTGAATTGGTTTAAACCTCAAACTTTTAAAACTTTTTCAATACACAACAGAATTTAGATCGTATCACAAAAATCTGCTTGGTAAAAACTACAGTTTTAATCAATCAAGACTTTACCCTTCACCATACACAATTTCAGAACCTTTTTCTCTTCTTTTATGTTAACCTTGAAAGATATAAACCACAAGACAAGTTAGATACAAATTACAAGATATAGAAACAAGTTTAACACAAGTTTTATGCTGGTTCACCCCTCAAAAGAGAAGCTACATCCAGTGTCTTCTAATCAAAACTAGATTAGAGTTCTACTAAATCAAATCAGTTCTTTTACAAACAATTACAAGTGATCTTCTTTGTCAACCCTAGATAAAGAATTAGAATTCTAACACCCTATTAGAAATCAAATCACAAAGATACTGAGAACCCTACTCAGTTCTTTACCCCTAAAGAACACTACTCTAGAAAGCTTGAAAGAAAACTATTTGACTTTAGTCTTACAACAATTCAAAACAGACAAAACAATTATCTAGAAAGGTTTAAGAGAGACACAACTTGTGATCCTCAGTGAATGAATGAATGAATATTACCAATCACTTCTAGTTTGCATGAATGATTAAGCACAGAATCAACTCTCTTGATGTTCTTTTGAAAATCTTGTCGTAACACATCATCACTAATGAAGCATGTAACCTTCTTAATCTCAAACAAGAAATGTGTCACTTAGAAAAAATGTTTCTTGGACATATGAAAGCTCAGAGCGTATTGGGTTGTTCGAAATCTCAGAATGTAGGTTCGTTTTCAAAATCACAAATCCAATGGCTTTAAATAGAAAACAGTTTTAACATAACGTAATCGATTAATACGTAAATGTAATCGATTATTTTACATTATGTAATCGATTAATGTACCAAGTAATCGATTGAAATGTTCTTGAGACAATCTGGAAAATTTTCATGAACAAAGTAATCGATTAAACCATGATGTAATCGATTAAAGCAGACTGTCTCAGTTATGTAATAAGCCTATGTAATCGATTACAGTTTGTGGTAATCGATTAAGGCAGTTAGACATGTTTTCAGAATTTGCACTATGTAATCGATTACGATTTGCTTGTAATTGATTAAAGTGTTCTTCATGGCTTTTCCAGAAATAACACAAGCTGGTAATTGATTACTTATTGACTGTAATCGATTAAGACAGTGTATTTTCTAATTTTTCCAAAACATAAGCCATGAAAAATCCTTTTCAAATGTAATCATGTAATCTTGTATGCTTTTCTTAAGACATGAATACATGTATATGATTATGATTATGCAATGCAAGGATCATAAGGCATGCTTCTTGAACCATTTAGAAAAATTACAAATGCCTTCAAATTGATTGGTATGTGAGAAGTTAAAACTCTAAAGCAACATCCTCATCATTGCCTTGATCTTCTTCCAGCTCCTCCTATATCCAATAGTGGCATCAATTTTCCTGTGGCAGAGGCCCAGGTGGCTCAAGTCACAATCAACTTGTGACACTTGGGCTGTTATGCTCTTAACTAGAAAAAGTTGTGCCCTAATTATCAGCTATAGCTTTTGGCCTAGTGCTAAGTGCTCGATCCAACAATTGGTATCAGAGTCAAGGTCATGAGTTCGATTCCCAGTGGAGAAATTGTTGAGGGGGAGATTGTTTGTTGGGTTGTGGCATCAATTGTCCCATGGTAGAGGCTCAAGTGGGTCAAGTCATAGTCAACTCGTGACGCTTGGGTTATTATGCTCTTAAGTAGAAAAAGTTGTGCCCTAACTATTACACTTGGTATCCTCACTATTATGGATGGTCGTTCTGATTATAATCATATTTTTATGGTTGTTGAAGATGTACACAAAATGGCATTTAAATGTCTTGGAGCTTTGGGATAAATGAATGGCTAGTTATTCCATTTGGATTGAAGAATACGGGTGGTCCGTACCAAAGGGCAATGAACCTCACCTTTCATGACTCCACTACAAGAGCATGGAAGTACACATTGATGATGTGGTGGTCAAGTCAGTCGATGTGGATCAACATTTGACCAATTTAGAACAAGGCTTGCAAAAAATGAGGTTTCATGGGTTGAAAATGAATCTAGCAAAATGTGCATTTGGAGTATCAACTAGGAACTTCTTGGGATCCTTAGTAGACCAGAAAAGGATTGAAGTTGATTAGAATAAGGAAAAAGCAATATTTTTGGTTGGCCTACCTCGGAACAAGAAAGAGCTATAGAACCTCATTGGTAAGATTAATTTCTTACATTGATTCATAGCCAATTTGGCTGGTAAATTAAAGTCTTTCTCACCCTTGTTAAAAGTGAAGAATCGAGAAGAATTCATTTGGGGTGAGGAACAATGACAAACATTTGAATAAATTAAGCAAGTGTTAGCTGAACCACTAGTGCTAGTGCCACCCATACCAGGGAAGCCTTTGAAGTTGTACATATCAACTATAAATGAGTCTATCAGATTCCTTCTAGCACAAAATGAAGAAGATGGAACCAAAAGAGCAATTTATTATCTTAGCTGATTTAAACAATGTCGAATGTAATAACATTCATGTTGAGAAATTATGTTTATCGTTATTTATACTTGTACAAAACTAGAATACTATTTGCTGTCAAATTAAATATTGGTTTTGTGTAAATTTGACATTGTTAAACATTTGTTAAATTGGCCAATTATACAAGGACGCTTTATGAAATGGGCAATAAAGTTAAATGATTACGCCTTGACATTTATACCATTATGGGCTATGAAAGGGCAAGTATTGATTGACTTTGTCACCCAACATCCATGTATACCAATATATGAGGTGTCTAAATTGACTAACAATTATGCTAACCTTCAACCTTGGATTTTGATTTTTGATGGTTAACGAACACAGGAATGGGTAGGAATTAGAGTAGTCATAACTAGCCCAATACGAAAAGTATGGAGATATTCTAGGCCAATTGATCCTGAATATTCTAACAATCAAGCAAATTCTGCACATGAAGATAGAGTATAAATACAACACAATCACCTTAGCAGAGTTCTATAGTTTGACTAAACATATTTGTTTTACTAGTATAACCATAGAACATTTTTTAGAGGGGAAAATGATAAGGCTAATCAACTAGCCCAACACGCCTCTGAATACAATAAGCTAAAAGATGAGATGTTGGAATTGACCATTAATGAATGCTGCATAATGGAAATTGGATCAGTAGACCCATGGTAGCAGGAAATGATGGACTATTTGCAAAACCCATCTAAAAAAATGAGTTCAAATTGAAGCAGAAAGCTCTAAACTACACCATGATAGGAGATGAGTTGTACATGAGAAGTTTCAATGGGTTCTTGCTGAAATGGGTAAACCAAGTGGAATCAATGTGGATGATGGGAAAAATACAAAATACATGAAGGATTTTGTGGTGCTCATAGATCAGTACTTACAATGAAATGGTTGATAATTGGGCATGGATATTATTGGCCAATGATTATTGCTGATTGTTATCAATATGCCAAGGGGTGTGAGGAGTGCCAAAGATTTGGGCCTTCAGAGAATATTCCATCTCCTTGAGCTTGTTGGACAGGTGTTGACTTTGCTTTCATCTCCTTGAGCTTGTTCCAGAGGCCCAATATCTATAGTTAGGGCAAAAACATAAGCATTTTGAGCAATAGTGATAGCATGGGCACTAGACACATCGGTAGCAAGTTCTACTATGTGATACATAAAGCGTACTAGAGGAATGGGTACAAATGACGCAATCGAAGTAGATGGAAATGAAGGTGGTGCAAATAAAATATGTTTGGCTTGCTCAAATTTCTATCGTAAGTCATCCTATATCCTACGATCTTTAGCAATATTTGTTTCTCCTACGCTCATATCTTTCTCCAAGCCTTCTTGTTGGTGCAGCAAATGAAGAATGTTGGGGTCACGTGAATCGGCCAAGGTGTAGAGATGAACATTCTGGTCATAATTTCCCTTAAGTTTGACATTTAGAAGAGTGATCTTGGGGTTTAGTTTAGCCAATTCTCTCTTGATTTTTCCAAGTTCAGTAGTCAGGTTGACAATCCACCTATTGAGATGCTTTTATTCTACCAAATCAGCTTGTCATTCTATTTCGGCAACTTAAAAATTGGTAGTATAAGTAGATTTCTAAGCTTCTAGTTGCCTTAGTTGTTCCAAGTCAGCTACAGCAGAGTGATAATGGCATTGATGCATATTGTGATTAAAGATACATTGCTAATTGTCATGCTCATATGGTTAAAGAGTTGGTGGCTAGCATTAGAAACTATGGGAGCCTTGGCCAGTTTTGCAAAAGCAAGGGAGCCGAATTGACTTCAACATAGTTAGATTGGAAGGGATGTCTCCTGAAGCAAACTATTCCACATGAGAAAAGTGATCATCAATGGGGAACGCATCTGACACCACTAGAATAAAAGACGTTAGGGATTGGAAGTATTCAGCTAAAACTTCCTCAGTGGCATTCGACAAAATAGGACGCTTGAAAGCTAATGATTGAACAACTATTGGAGCAGTGGACATAGCAAATGATTCAAAAGGCACATTGGAAGGACTTCAATAGAAGTTGGTTCTTAAGGTTTAAAAAGAAAATGTAGGTTAGAGAGGCTATAGTGAAATAAAAGGAGAATCTATGGCATCTTAAAACTTACATGGATAGGAGTGGAAACAAATCCAATCTTCAACCTTTTAAAGCTTTGGCTAGGACCAACAGCCAAATTCTGTAAGTAACTTAGAGTGAGAAACAAAGACTACTAGTAATGAAGAAGTGGGATAAGATAAGGGTCAGGTATAGTCAATTTCTTAGCAGCAGCAAACCTAGTACTCTTTTTGAAAGTCAAAGGGGTGGAGTATGGAGAAGTGTCCTCCTCCACATTTTTCAGATCAATGGTTACAATTTGATGCTTGGTGGTAACAAGAAAATGTTAGCCGAATAAACAAAAAAGAGAAACTAAAGGACAAAGATGCAAAACAATACTTGTTTTCGAAGCTGGTGAAGAATTAATGGTGATTCTGCTGAGGAACATTTCTTCTTCTTAGCCAAAATACAAACTAGATGAGGAGAAGGCTGGGGTTGGCTTGGAGTTTTAGCAATGGGATATGATTGAAAATGATCATTTTCTTGCAAAAGGTAAAAAAGGAAAACATTTTGAAAAAAAAGCATCTTTCATAGCAAGCCACCAGTTGATAAAACTAGTTTTTTGTTGGGTTCAAGCAAAAATTAAATGGAATTTAAAGAGGCTAAGCATCCATTGGGTCACTTCAATGATGTTCTTTACCTCATCAGCAAACAATGAAGGATGAGAAGTAGGTGAAGTTATGGTCAAAAAGGCCATGGAAAGGTATTGAGTGATGCCAAACTAACAACTTACAAACTACAGGTTGTAAGGTTCCACAAAAATTCTGTTATATCGAAAAGCAGGCTTGACTCCACAAAGCAAGTCTCTAGTTAACAAGATGCTACCCCAGTTTGCCGATTGTACTACTTTATCTTCCAAATCGGCAAGTGGATCCATCATTAGCCAATCAGAACAACATGGTCAATAGTTGAGGGATTCCATAAGACTTTATCCAAAAGGAATCTCCTAAAGTAGGATCTATCGCATCGCAATCCAGTGCTTTAGTCGATTTTGGCTGTTTGGCCTCAAACATTGGGAAATACATAGTTATACAAAGTTGCAAGAACCAAAGAAGACCAGAAGCACTAGATATGCTCTGTTTTGTTTTCGTCCTGTCCAAAAGTAGAAAGATAGATTTGTAAAGAGAGGACAAGAACAAAACTCCTACTTCCTTAGGCTTATCCAACTTAAGCAAAGAAACATGGGGGCATATTCAGAGACAATAGCTCTTGAAGAAGAGCAAATAAAATAGTGGTCATGAAGCCAAAAAGGAACACAAAAGTGTTCATTACAGTGGATCAAAAGCTCAATAAGCTAAAGATCAAGGGGTAATTTGATTCCACATCGTGGTGGGTCAAATTAATGGCGTCAAAGATGCCCTATTATTTCCAATCAACTTCTTTTGCAGCAATTACTCATTTGAGCCACCTTTAGTAAAGGTCCAAACCCCTACACCAAGTTCCCAAATTATAGGGAATAGAGCTTATTTGAAACCAAGAAGTGATGGGAATCAAATAACTATCATAATGATGGTAATGCTCGAGGAAGGAAACAACATCGATTACATCATCAACATAAGGATGAAGGTAGAAGTGTCCTTCATGGGCCTCGAGAGGGTTGACGAAGCCACCAGGGGCTATGGGTTATTGTTGATCATCTTCATTGTTAGAAAAGCTTTGAGGAAGACGATGGCTCATATTAGAGCCATCACCATATTCGTTAGACCTGAATTGAGAGTTGTTGGTGGTAGACATGGTGAAATCGAAAGAGAGATTACCAGAGGTGAAGGAAAAGGAATATAAAGATTAGGGTAAATCAGATGATTTAGCAACCGTGAGGCAAGGTTATTTAAAGGTAATAAGACTTGCATAGACATCACAGCTAGATATATTAAATGCAAAGTCAGTTGCAGAGATTAAAGAATAGAGAAATATTAAAGTAGATATATCTTAGTCGTTCATGTGATCAATCACTATCAAGATATAGGGGGACATTTGTTACCATTCAAAATATTTTCAATTAAACAACTGAATTGGGATGGAAAATTAATAGAAAGGAGTCTGTTGTGATTCCGGATAAAGAAGTGAGATTTGATTATTATAGAAGATAATTTGGCCAATATTTTGAAAATTCAGATAAAGTTCAGAAGATAAGCACATGATATTCTGAGTTATGGCTAAAATCATGGGATTCTTGATAAAACTAGTTGAAAACGTGAAGATCTAATGATCTAGGAAGTGGTTCTTGAAAAATAGGAATTCGAGGAACACACATCATTGTTGTCTAGCTAAAATACAAATAAACTAACTAAAATCAATTGAAAATGAAGGAATCATGTACAAACATGAGTATACATGATTTAGGTTCAGTTAAGTTAGATTTTATAGTATAAATAGTTGTTTCTGAAATATTTGTAAGGATTTTCAATAATAAAAAAACAACCAATCAATGCAATTATTCCAGTTATCTTTCAATTGTCTTTGCCGATTTTATTGCTTTTCTTTCAAATTCAGTCTTTACATTATTTTGTTCATATTTCTGTTAAGAATCACTCCAACTCAAGTACTTTTATAGTAACTTGAGAGCTCACAAAAGATTTCAAGGCAGATTTCCCCTCTGGACAACCAAATAACTAAAGTCATTATTAAAATTTTGGAATCGTATTGAAGCACTTATAGCCCAATCTATTTTGGTTAGTCGTTAAGATATCTCACGACAACACCATGTTTTTAAATTCGAGTAACATTTGTCCATTATTGAACTTCTATCCAATTTTAACATAAATTGCTAGCACAATGTGTTGGTGATGATGTCCCACCAACATGGTGAATGACGTGGTAGTCTAATACAAAGCTAATCTGACATTGACACATGTGCTAATATGGCATTAGGGACTAAAACTACATATGTCAATGCCACATTAACGTGTATGTCAAATTTTCCCGAACAAGTTCGTCTAACGTACATCAACATGTTAGTGTTACATCATCACTAACATGTCATGTCAATAATTTCTATTAAAAATTGGATAGAAGTTTAACAATAGGCCAATATTGATCATATTAAAAATGGGGACCTATTTGACACCTAAAAAGTTAGTCATTGGAAATAAGACAGCCAATTGGATATGACTAAGGTGGACTAGCCGACCATGACAGATGATTTGGGGATCTTTGGTAAAACTCATGAATGGAGTTATTAGGAACAAAACGTGGGCTCCATTGGAAGATGTGGAGAGTAGTTTGGAGGCCAAGGAAACAGTTAATAAAATGTTATTCATGATCTCCTGGATTTTAGGGAATTCTTAGTGATATGACTAATGTAATTGTTGGAAGAACAACTATAAATAGGGCCTATCAGATTGTAGAGACGATAGATCCAAGAATTCAGAAATATAATTATTTTTTTACTAGTTTCTTATCTTTTATGTATTTTGTTCTTTATTACTTTTTAACCATTTTTATTCCTTTACAACAAATCCTTTACGGCAAATTTTTAACCATTTTTATGTTTTTTGTTCTTTAGTATTCTCTACTCCTTGAAAGCTTTTTAGAGTGGATCAGGAACCCAACAAAGGAATAGAGTCCCTTCCTTGGATCAATCACCTAACAGGGAATCATCGCACAATACTTAGTCATCACCACGACTAAGGATACTTTACACCCACATATAATTGGCATGTCTAGTAAGACTCTAATAACACCACAGAGCTTTCCAACTCTCCCTGCAAATCCTCCTTAATTACGTCAGGGAAAAAGACAATGGAACAACTTACTAAGAAATCCTCAAGCCATCACACCTCTACTATAATAGGCCTTACACAAGCATCGGCTGATCCCACCAATACTAGTCACCCAAGATTCATCCTGGAAGACTTCATAGATAGTGAGGGAGAACCTCCAAACACAATGGCACCTGGGGTCGCCTATTCTTTCTGCAATCCATCAGTAGATGAACATGGGTGTGCAAGATATCGTGAATCCAATGGTCTTGAATTAATTTTAGAAGACTCGAGAGGAGGAACACTACCTCAACCAGTCAAAGGCGACAAATAATTCTGTACCAAGAATTCATCCTTGTCAACCTTTGACTATGGGGCTTGTGGCTGATATCACAAATTCACTCATTGTGATATTTCAGGCCCACTCTCACACACTCACTGGTGCACTCACACAAACACATACACACAAATTTACTGGGGGCGGAAACTCTCTAATATTATTGATAATAGTCTGCCAAAGCCACACAGAGCTCTTTACATAATGTGCTATTTATAAGCAACAAAACCCTAAACCTAAAACAATTCAAATTCAAATCTAAACAATATCTTTCCTAATATCTTTCTATAACATCTCTCTCTCCATATCTTATCTATCCTCATATCTTATCTACCCATATTACTCTTTTTAAAATTCAAACTACATAAAACAATATTTATTTAAACGTTTATCCTAATAGTGGCAAGCATTGATGCATTCAGACCTCCTCCAATGCAATTTGGTGTTGTCTAGACATCTCAGATGTTATTGGATTGCTGCCATTACCCTTGACGCTACCATAGCAACATATTTCTAGTACATGGGTACATAGTGGTAAGCCAGAGCTAAAGTGATCATAATCATCAGATGGGATATCATTAATTTGAACTTGGGCAAACGACTCAAATGTCGTTCTATAAGCTTTCCCAGACATCGGGATGCCCCAAACAACTAGCAGACAACAATCCACCATGGTAGGTGGTCCTACATCCACTTGACTGAGGCAAGGACTACTATTCCTCAAACCATAGATCCTAACATGATAGTCGATGCCATTCGCAAGCATTTTAGGGTGCAGTTGAAGCTTGTCGACTGGCCGATGTACAGGAAACCTACCCAGAACGGATTGACAAAGTCGCTCCTTTTCCAAGAGGTTACAAAATCCTAGATTTTGCAAAAGGCAAAGACAAGAAGACCACCATGGAACACGTTGACCGTTTTACGGCTCAATGTAGGGAAGCCATCCAAAATGACTTCTACTGGTTGTAGTTGTTTCCTGGTCATTGATGAGCACAACTTTCACTCTATACAAAGTGATGTTTCATGATAGGTTCTATACTCCTCAACAAGATATTTTGGTAACTAATTTGATGAAAACCAAGCAATTGGCTAACGAGTCAGTCACTAAATTCTTGGAGATTCAGGCAAATGAGAAGTAACCACAATGTGTAGTTACTAAAGTTAAAGTAGGCTAGTATTGTAGTGAGGAATATGAATGCTCAATTGAGGGAATGACTGCTTATCTAGGATTGTGTGGACTTGGCACAGTTTGTCGTTAAGGCAGTTGGGGTCAAGCATTTCATGAATGAAAAAGATCATGAGAATTCATATAGGGAAGGTAGGAATCCTCATACTATCTCTATGATTTTTGAAGAGGAGGAGGAGGATCTTGATGATGATTTGACCAGATGTCGATCAGATGGCAACTGAGTTGATCAAAGGGAAACATTACTCTTTCTTGGCCTTGCAACCTTTCAAAGAAAAGGAGGCTAACGGAAAAAAGTCATACTTGTTTGCTATCTCCAAGGCCGAACAAGTTTTCAATTATTTTGGGCCAACAGATTTGGCTATCGTAAAGGCAGAAAATACCTCCTCTTGAGGAATTGAGGAACGAAAGGTACTGCAAGTGGGACAACACCTACAGCCACTCCTGATGAGGACTTTTGAATTGAATAAAAACTTTGTACTTTTAAAAGTGTGTGAGAGGAAGTTCCTCTTGGGTTCTTAACTAGACCAAAAATTGGTTCTTATCAAAGGTTTCTATAATCTTTGTGGTGAATCCCAATGGGACTTATCACTCTTCATAAGGTGTGGCATCTTCTTCCATTTCTTGTCTTTCCCGCCTTTTTTACTTTATTTCCTTTAACATTTTGTTCATGTTAAATTCATTATTTTTGCTCTGTAATTTTCTTCATATTGTCTTTATCTTTATTTCTCTTCGTCAAACACTTGGCGTGCACCTTTTTCTTATATTATAACAAGAAGTCTTTTCAAGGATGATCCATAAAAACAATGAACCATGTATTTGTTCATATCGTGTGGTATTAGAGCCTGGTTCCACAAATAACATTATAGCACCACCAATAAAATTTCACAGTTGTCAAATAAATTAGTGCAACGGGGTTCTTTTATGAAGCATTTTTTTTACAACAAGCAACTTAAAAGAAACATATCTAGATTTCTCTTCTTGTTGTTTTTTTTTTTTGCAATTGAATTTTTTTCTCTTCCTATTTTGTATTGTCTTTTTTTGGCCTTCTTATTTTGAGTGTGCCTTTCTTTTGTTACCTTTTCTAGTTTGTCTTTTAAAATTCATTTTGATTGTTGCCTTTGTGGTTTTCCTTTCGTTCAGCGAATCCAGTGGGAAACTCTTGTGAGGATCACAACAAATTTTTATATAAAAAAAATTGATTTGGAAACATGATTAATCTTGTTAAGAACCTAAAGAGAACTTTGAGTGATAAAAGGCAAGAGCGTTTACATTAAAATCAAAAGCCATTTTTTGAGTGAAAACACGTGTTGTTATTTCTTGAGCAAAACACGTGAGTAGAGTAATGAGTTCCTATTCATATTTTCCTCATACTACTATATGATGGTTAGTGGTTCTAGTATCCCACGGACCCCTAGAGCTGATGCAATGCAATCTCGCTTGGACGAGTTGGCCAATCAATTTGCTCAAATCTTAGAGCACAATTAGAGGATGGAGCAGATGATGCATAAAAGAGAAAGGCATAGGTCTAGAACCTCCACTCAAAGGAGTGATAGTGGAGATAAAGAGAGAGAGAGAGAGAGCCCTAGGAGGCATGAGGATAGGCGAAGGAATGAAAGGAAGCATGGGGAAAATAATAGAGAAAAAAATCATAGGAGGAGAAATGAGAGCATGAAGGACTTGATGAGGTTAAAATTAAAATACCTAAATTTCAAGGGAGGAATGACCCCAAGACTTATTAGGAGTGGGAGATGAAAATAGAGCAATTTTTTTACTACAATAACTATAGAGAAGACAAAAAGGTGAAATCGGCAGCCATAGAATTTACAGACTATGCTCTAATTTGGTGGGACCAACTACAAAAGGAGAGAAGGAGAATAGGAGATGAACCGGTGAATACTTGGAGGGAGATGAAAGCAATGATGAGAAAAAGATATGTTCCTCCCCATTATCATAGGGAGCTTCACAATAAGCTCCAAAGGCTCACTCAAGGGAGTCTAAGTGTGGATGAATATCATAAAGAGATGGAGGTTGCTATGGTACAAGCAAATGTTGTTGAAGAACCAGAAGCCATCATGACACGCTTCTTACATGGGCTCAATAGAGACATACAAGATGTTGTTGAGCTACAACATTATGTCGAGCTTGGGGAATTAGTCCATCAATCAATCAAAGTTTAGAAACAACTCAAAAGGAGGTATTTTAACCAAAAACCTTCTTCAAGCTTCAAGCATTCCTCTTGGAAAGATAGACAACCCCAAGAAGATCCACCCACATGGGCCAATGAAGGTAAAATTTCTAAAACTTTTAGTCCTTTGGTTTCTACTAATAATGCTTCTTCTTCTTCTGTCACTTAAAAAGCTAGGAACATCAAGTGCTTTTAGTGCTTGGGAAATGGGCACAGCGCCTCACAATGCCCTAATAAGCATGTCATGGTGTTAAGGGACAATGGGCACATTTCTAGTGACTCATGCCCCGAAAAAACACTTATAAGTGAGGAGGAAGATTTTTATGAAACTTATGCTCCAGAAGGTGACTTGTTAATGGTAAGAAGATAACCGAATTATGGTTGATGACCAAAGCCATAGAGAAAAAATCTTCCACACAAGATGTGTCATTCAAAGACAAGTGTGCTCCTTGATCATAGATGAGGGAAGTTGCACCAACGTGGCAAGCACTCGGTTGGTGAGCAAACTCAATCTTAGTACCAAACATCATCCGCACCCATACAAGCTCCAATGGCTAAGTGAGAATGGTGAGTTGGTAGTTAATCAACAAGTGATGGTAATTTTTTGTATTGGTAAGTACAAGGATGATGTTTTGTGTGATGTTGTGCCTGTGGAGGCCGCATATATTTTTCTTGGAAGGCCTTGGCAATTTGATAAGCATGTTATTCATGATGGTTTTACTAACAAGTTTTCTTTTTCTCATGATTCTTCAAAAATAACACTTGTACCACGTTCTCCTCAAGAGGTGTGCCAAGATCAACTTGCTTTGAAAATAAAAAGATAACAAGAAAAAAAGATTTCTAAAGATAAACATGAAGAACATGATAAAAACCAAACTCTTGTGCTTGAGAGAAGGATAGAAAACTTATTTGCTAGGGAGAGTGATATCAAGAGGGCATGTTTGGCAAAACAAGAAATGTACATTTGCGTGTATAAGGACTTGTATTTGAATTCTAACTTTAACCCTCTTCCTAGTGTTGTTAATCCTCTCTTGCAGTAATTTGGAGATGTGTTTTCAAAGAGTGTCCCACTTGGTTTACCTCCCTTAAGGAGGATTGAGCACCAAATAGATTTTGTGTCAGGGGCCTCTTTGCCTAATAGCCCTGCCTATCGGTCCAACCCTCAAGAGACACAAGAGTTACAAAAACAAGTTGAGGAGTTGTTGTAAAAAGGGTTTGTGGTAAGTTCCAAAGAAGTCCAAGTGGATGAAGAAAAGATAAAAACTATTAGAGAGTGGTCTACCCCAAAATCTGTGACTAAGCTCCATGAAAAAGTGCAAGCACAAATTGAGAAAAAAATGGAGCAATATGCTAAACAAGCAAACAAAGGGAGAAGAAGAGTTGTTTATGAACCCAAAGATTGGGTTTGGCTCCATATGAGAAAAGAAAGGTTTCCTAACCAAAGGAAATCAAAAATTTTGCCTAGAAAAGATGGACCCTTCCAAATCTTGCAAAGGATCAATGACAAGGCATACAAAGTATGCCTTTCACGGTGAGTATAGGGTAAGCGCCACATTTAATGTTGCTGACCTAAGTCCTTTTGATGTAGGTGATGAAGATCCAAATTCGAGGATGAATTCTTTTAAAGAAGGGGAGCATGATGAGGACCTTTGAATTGAATAAAAACTTTGCACCTTTAAAAGTGTGTGAGAGGAAGTTCCTCTTGGGTTCTTAACTGGACCAAACATTGGGTCTTATCAAAGGTTTCTATAATCTTTGTGGCGAATCCCCATAGGACTTATCACTCTTTATAAGGTGTGGTGTCTTCTTCCATTTCTTATCTTTCCCACCTTTTTTAATTTTGTTTAACATTTTGTTCATGTTAAATTCGTTATTTTTGCTCTGCACTTTTCTTCATATTATCTTTATCTTTGTTTCTCTTCATCAAACACTTGGCGTGCACCATTTTCTTATGTTATAACAAGAAGCCTTTTCAAGGATGATCCGTAAAAATAATGAACCCGATATTGGTTCATATTACCTCCACAATTAATTGCTTGGTGTTCATAAATGCCATCCAGCAAGCCCTAAAGAAAGGACGACTAAGGTTGGCCGAAAAGGTGAATGAACTGCAAGTAGATACAAACCCCTTTCTACCCACCTCTAGGTTGGCAGACATGCCAGGGCATAATGTTGAGGGGGCGACATTGCCAGCAATTGAGGCCTAAGTTGGACTTGGGAGGTAAATAAAAGAAGGAACAACAGTTGACATGAGGGTCAATCTTCCAACACTTTGACCATCATCACTAATAGGATAGGGGATTGTTTAGGCATGATAACCAGCCCAGACAACAAGCGAGCAACGGCCAGAAGATACGTAGGTGAAAGAGAGGTAGTTGAAGTTAATATAAGGGAAGGTGTTACAACCCTAGGTTAGGGACATCAATAATGCCAGAACTAGGAGTCCCAGGTTGGCTATCAGATAGAAGCAATGGTTTTTTAATGATACGACTAACAATCAATCGATAGATTTTAGGGATCTGACTAGGAGCTAAAAGCAACATCAACAGAGAGAAAGGTTCATCCAGAAGATGAAATGAGTGCTCAAGATGTTGGGAAAGAGCCAGAAAATAGACAGAACTAATGTGGCCTCCTCTCCTCAAATATACTATTTCCCTAAAGGAAACAAGGAGGGAAATGACCCAATATTGTCTGACGGCTTAATCAATCCTTCTTTGGAGGTGGAAGATTTTGAGCTAGATGGCTTGTTGCTAGATGATGCTCCAATTCTTTTGGATGTTGTTGGCATTCTCCTTGTGGAGTTTTCTAGCAAGGATCGACTGACAAACACATTATACGGAGATGTCTTAGCCGACGAAGGAGAATGTGCAAGTTTGGCCGAGGATCTTGATGTTGAGAAAGGGATCGCTAAATTGTACGAGCCTCTAGCAAAGCAAGCGCGTCATTTGAAACCATTGTGTGTGAAGGCAGTGATTAATGGAAATTAATTAGTCAAGCCTTTATGGACATTGGAGCTTTCTTGAATGTGATGTCATTCTCCAGTGTCAAGAAGTTGGGGAAGTACAAGAAATATTTAATCAAAACCAACATGCAAATGACAACATTCATAGCCGATCCTACGATGGTTGGGGAAGTTTTAATAGCCAAAATCACAGTTGGACCCACAACTAATACAACTATACTTTTTGTGGTGAACGCCAAATCATCTTATTCAGTACTTCTAGGGAGAGATTGGTTGCATTCAAACTTTTTTATGTGCCATCTACCTCAATCAAGTTCTTGTTTTTTGTGCTGATGACAAAGTGGAAGTGATGTCTGCTGACTACCAGTCATTTTCTAAAGACGAAGTGTCTGTAGAGGCCATCTTCTACTAACCATGCATGCAACCAATTATGGACATAGTTGTTGTGGAAGAATTCTATGAAGTTGAGGCCTGTGAGTTCACCAGGTAAGGTGTCAGGCTCAAGAAGTCAACTGACATGTGGCTGATGGAATAAGAACAAGAAAGTAAAAGTCAATAGAAGTCTACAAAGATTTGATGAAATGAATAGACGAACAATTCTTTGAAAGTATGGTTAGGGGAGTGCAAGAGGAAGTACTTGAGAGGCAACCTCCCTAAAATATTGAACAACCTGCCACTGAAAAACTTGTACCTCCATTAGAAGCGCAAGATCCATTGGTGGATGTCAAACTAGGATCTGCTGATGACACACGGTTGACCAAGATCAGTGGCTTACTGTCCAAGGAAGAAAGATCAACATTACCATCACTTGTTACTCAAAATATGGATTGTTTTGCCTGGGATTATCCTGAAAGAAGGATTCAAACCATACAAATAGCCAACTTGGTGTTTTAATCTAGAGGTCCTACCAATGGTTAAGAAAGAGGTTGAGTGCTTATGGTCTTTAGGTTTCATTAGGATGGCTACGTAAGCTTATTAGCTGCCTAATATAGTTCATGTCATGAAGAAGAACGACAAGGGACGTGTGTGTGTGGACTTTAGAAACTTGAATTTGGCTACCCCTAAGGATGAGTATGCCATGCCAGTTACAAACATGTTAATAGACTCTGTAGCGAGCAATGTAATACTCACCTTTATGGATGGCTATTTAGGTTATAACCAAATTTTCATAGCCAAAGATGATGTTCATAAAACATCCTTTAGGAGCCCAGAGGCCATTGGTATTTTTAAGTGGGTAGTACTGCCTTTTGGACTTAAGAATGTCGGGGCCAGTTACCAAATGACTATGAATCCAATATTTCATGATTTGATTAGTAGGACCATGGAGGTATACATAGATGGCATAGTTGCCAAGTCGACTGCATTTGATCAACACCTTCTAGACTTAGAACAAACGTTCAAAAGGATGAGGTTACATGGCTTGAAGATAAATTCTGAAAAATGTGTTTTTGGGGTAACAACAGGCCATTTCCTTGGTTTTCTTGTACATAGCAAGGGAATTGAAGTCGACAAAAATAAAGCCAAGGCAATTCTAGAAGCAACTCCTCCCATAAATAAATTAGAGTTGCAAAGTTTGATAGGGAAATTAATTTCTTGAGCTGATTCATTGCTAATTCGATTGGCAAGCTGAAAGCATTTTCCCCTTTGTTAAGGCTGAAGCAGTAAGAAGACTTTGTCTGGGGAAAGGTGTAATAAGAGACGCTTGACCAAATCAAGCAAGCATTGGAATCACATCTTGTTTTGGTGCCACCAATATGGGAAGGTCGACTGAAGCTATATATATATCGGTAGTGGAGGAATTTATCGGTTACTTGTTGGCACAAGATGTCAACGACGGGACAAAGGGGGCTGTATACTACATAAGTAAATTGCTAATAGATGTTGAATGTAGATATAGGGCTATTGAAAAGCTTTGTTTATCCTTATACTTTGCATGTACTAAATTAGAATATTATTTGCTGCTAAAAGAGGTATTTATGGTGTGCATAAATGATATAATTAAGTATCTGCTAAATAAGTTTGCCTTATAGGGACAACTAATGAAAATGGGCTACGAAATTGAGCGCATACTCACTTAATTACTTACCTCTGAAAGCTATTAAAAGGCCTTAGCCGATTTTCTAGTTCAATATTCGTGTGTAGATCCCCTAGAGCCTTTCGATAAGCAAATCACGTATATGGCGGTTAAGCCATTGATAATGTCATTTGACAGGTCAAAAGCAAGGTCGATTGAAAATTAGGATTAGTGGTGACTAGTCCAAATGAGAGGACAAGGAATTTCACTTGTGAATTACCAACTGATTGCTTAAACAATTAGGTTGAATATGAATCCATAATCCTGGGCCTAAAGATATTGTTGGCTAAGGACGCTAAGTTTGTTAAGATTTTAAGTGATTCATAGTTGGTGACTAAATAGTTGATAGGCCAATACAAGTGTTGTCACCCAAATTTGATCCCTTTACATGAATTGGTTGTCCAATTGCTAAGGCAATTCATGGAGGCTAAAGTTGTATATGTACAGTGAGAAGAGAATCAGGAAGCTAATGATTTAGCCCAACATGCCTACAAGTACCAATAGCTACAAGTAGAAGAGCTTAAGTATGAATGGCCTAATATAGTTATTGAAGATACGACCACATCCGATAAGGATTGGCAACACGAGTTGATAGGATACCTAGAGTAGTCATCAGCTAAAGTAGGTATCATACTCAAAAGGAAGGCTCTCGAATACACATTGTTGGATGATGAATTGTACAGGAAATGATTGACAGGTTATTTCCCATGTGCGTAGGTACAAATGAGTCTCTAAGGATTATGGGCTATGGATTTGATAAGGAAAATCCATCCCAGTTCATCTAAGCGCCATAGCTTCATCATCGTGGTAAAATATTACTTCATGAAATTGGTGGAAGAAAAGCCGATGGATGTGATAACCCAAAATGAAGTTATTAAATTCATTCAAAATTATATAATATATAGGTTTGGGAAACTGGGGACCATCATGGCTCATGAAGGCATTGTCTTTACAGTCGACAAGGTAAAGGTGGTTGCTCAATAGTTTGATATTAAAATGGTCCATTCTACGCCATAGTATGTCCAAGCTAATGAGCAAGCAGAGGCCACTAACAATATCATCATTGATTTAATTAAGAGTCTGTTGAAGACAAGCCTAGGCGTTGTCACGAGACATTGGCCGAAGTATTGTGGGCTTATCAAAATACTAAGAATAACGATATAGGTACAACACCTTTTAGGAAAATGTATGGACAAGATGTCGTTTTGCCTCTGGAAGTGAATGTCAAGTCCCTAAGGGTGGCTAAACAGCATCTTCTGTCAGCTGATAATTATCAAAGGTTGTTGGTGTTAGAATTAGAACCAGTGGACGAAGATCGCTTAATGGCTTATGAGAATATTAAGCAGAACAAGGAAAGTGGTGTGACATTATAATAAACATGTATGAAACAAGGGATTTGAAGAGGGTGACCTAGTTTGGAAAACAGTATTGTCTTTGGTTTTCAAGGATCCTAAGTTAAGAAAATGGTCGCCTACCTAGGAAAGGTCCTTCGTTATAAGTCAAAAGCTTGTAGGAGAGGCCTATTGCGTAATGAATATACAAGGTAACATGCATAGTAGGAGTATAAATGGAAGATATATGAAAAAAAAAAATACTTCCGTAGCATTTATGAAGCAAAATAAAAACCAAGTTAAATAGTCATGTTGGCTACAAGCCAACTGTCATAGAAAATCAGGGCATGCAGGCCCAAAATATTGTTCTTCAAAGGGAAGAAGAAAATCAAAAATAAAAGTCAATCTTTCAAGGATTGGCAATCGATGAGCTACCTTCAACGGTTTTAGAAATGGTTGCAACAGATGACACAGGGATAACTGCTACAAGCAATTGGGCTTGAATCAGCATGTGTTGAAAGCAACTCCACTGCATGTCAGCTTAGGCCAATTCCATGGACGTTTTCTCTATGGTCTGAAGCAGCAAGTGCTTTTGCTCAAGGAGGGAGCCAATATCCTTGTTCGACTGATTCCCTTACTCATACAATTCCACCCTCTTATCATTATAGCAATTCACCCTGGTTATAGCCTCTCTAAGAATAGGTTGGAGAATATAATCGCCTTCTGAATAGTCGTCAACTGATCTTAAAGCTTAACAAGTTATGCATTGCATCTGGCTTGCAATTCCAAGTTAGCACGCCTTTTTTCTTCTATAAAGGCCAATTGAGTAGTAATGTTCACCTTATTAGCCTCTATCTTGTTTAGTCATTCAAGCTCCTGGCTGGTTTGATTCTTGCGCTTGGAGTTGAACTCATTTTATTTCCAAATCCCCTAGAATCAAGGAGATTTATTTATATACCTTCATCTCGGCCTCAAGAATGATAATGAAGTTGGTAGCCACTACTAGCTTCAAGAAAGAGCCCTTCAAAGAGAAAATTTTGGCAAGTTCCTCCAAAAGTGGATGAACTAAAATGTCTTGCACATGTTTATTATGCTTCAAGAAGGATGAGCTGATATGACAGATGCAGTTGGTTGCTAGTGCCAATTCTTTTAGCCGATTGGGCTCCATGAGCGCTTAGCGATGGCTTGGGCTCCTTGAAGAGTTCCTTGGCCTTTTCTTTGCCCTTCTTGGTTTTCTTATCTGACTGGAAGAGGAAAAGTTAAGCAAAATTGGCAAAGAATAGAGTTAAGGGAAAACCATATCTGAAGAGATTCAAGGACCTGCTCAGAGACATCATGTGCTTCACGTTGCCACTTATGAACTGATTTGGAGGTTGTGGTTTGCAGCACAATCGAATGAAGAGTTTGATGCCTAGGACCAGTCGATCTTGAAGGTGACTGAGGTACAGGAGATTATGCAAGGCATCTACATTGATTGGATCAGACCGAGGCGTTTGCAAGAGAAACCAGGTAAGCAAGAATGCCATGATTTGAAGTATGAAGCACAAAAAAATTACCCTCTTAAACAACTAAGGTAGATGCAGTCAGTTTCTTTTGGCGACGCATGGCAAAAGTCAAAGCAGGTGGTTCATCATCAGACAAGTCATCAATCAATCTAGTTAGAAAATCGGCTTAGGATCCAGTAAATAAGTTAGCCAAAATAACTCCCCACCATTCTTTGAAAAAGTCCACATTACTAGGGCCAAAGGAGAAACACCATTATACAAAGGAGTGGAGCTTATCTGAGATGTCTTCCAAAATGGTTGATATTTCATTTGATTGGCAAGAAATGTGCAATCTAACAAGCAAGCGAAGGGACAGTGGAGAAACTTGGGAAAAACTTGGGAATGGATTGAACCAACCAAGTTGCCTGGTAAAACAGTGGGGATAATAGGCTTTAATGGCTAGCTTGTTGTTCCTTGAAGTGGGTTTTATGCCAAACAAGAGACAACGAGTTGTCAACGCCGAAGCCTAGTTATTCCTAGTAGTAACATATGTCTCGTCTATAGAGGTACACTATTAGATAAAGTGTTTTTAACATCGGTTATTTTGGACATTCAACATTGGTTTTGAACTAATATTGAAACGATTGTCGTTAAAAGGAGTTCATTTTTAACATCAGTTAAAAAATCCGATGTGGAAATCCACTATACAAAATTAGTTCTCCTCAAAATCGATGTGCTATAGTAGCAAATAGCCAAAAAAAAAGCCCAAACAACATCGATTCTGGAAAAACCAATGTTGTAATGCACCATACAACATCGATTCTGCCATAACCGATGTAGTATTTACAACAATGGTTTTGGACAAAACCGGTGTTGTATTGTGCTATACAACACCAGTTTTAGGAAGACTCGATGTTGTTGTTGCTTTTTTTAATATTTTTTATTTATTAAATGAACCCCAAACCTGCAAATTAAAAATAGAACCAATCTAAGCCAAAATCAAATCAATTCAGGCAATATATATTATATTCAAATTATTATTGAATAAATACTAATAAATACAATAATGTCAATACATAAATATCATCTATAACCTAAGATTTACATAAGTCTAACAATTGTAAAATTTCTTAAACACTAGCTTGGTGCTTCATTTTTAACTTTTTAGTAAAAATCTTACCCACTAAATGTGAATTGCCTTTATTCTTTCTGGTTCCAATGGTATTGGATCAGTAAAATATTGCATGATATAATAAAACATAACTTAATCAGTGTAAATAATAATAACTATAACAAATGAAATTAGTTATGAATTAAACAACTACCATTTTTCAATTATCCTTGAAACCTCCTAGGACTATGGCTGACATCCAATGCATGAGGTAATAGTCAGACTTAAGGTTTCCTCTTTCTTTATTACACTAAATTCAATAAGATGTTCAAAGTTATCCCAAAATTAGTGTACAAAGTAATCAAATGTCATTTTGAAGATATCAAGCATTGTTTAAATGACTTACTTTAACTAGAATCCATTTAGCAGTCGTCTTGTATTTACTTGAATGATTATCGTTAAATCCCTTCAAAACACTGATTAATAGAAACATGCATGTATATTGTACAATTAAAATATTGATGTCAAATACTAATGATAAAGTAAATGTGTTACAAATTAAAACTAACATGTTTATCATTCCTTTCAAGTAGTTGTCAGACTTATTGTGCAAATAATAGAACCGGGTGACAACATTATCCTTAGGACATATAACCACTAGCTGCCAATGTTCACTGCATTGGAGAACATTAAGCTATTATAATACATACATTATTTAAATTGATTTGTTCATTTTTACTTACCTATTCAAGTAGGCTCCTAGGTATACATCTCTCTGTGAATTTTGCATCCATTTCTTAATATAACCTTTTTCAAACTGTGATTGCCCAGATCTTTGTATGGACTGTGGCTCAAGGAATTCATATATAGAGACATTCCTCGATCGCACACTTAACTTGTTCATATGCCTATTGTTTGCAAACTATAAATGCAACATATTAGAATGAAAAGAATAAAAAAAATTAAAAAGTATTACCTAGCTATCATCAAAGGCATTAGTATTGTACAAGTTTTATTAAAAAGAAAAAGAAAATATAATAATGTACAATGCCAAAGATTGCAACATTAGGATGGCAATTCTCAAACTTTGGGAAAAGATTGAAGAGAGGTGGTGGTTCAAAAGTTGACGCTAATTTTTATTTGAATTGGGAAAAGATTAAAAAAAAAACATTTTAGTGAAGACTTGTCTAGTCTATAAAACAATATTAGAGGGAAAGATAGAAAGTTATGGGCTAAAATGGTTACAATAGAGTTAATGGTGCAAACATTTTATTTAATTATTTTTATCATTATCGAATTCATTCCATATAAAGGAAATAAATAAATGAGCATGAACCTGAACTCACATTCAACACAAGCACAGATTAACAATCATTTACAATCTCTGGTTGAAACATGCATCACCATGTGACTCGTGTCCACTAAAAATTCATATCAAATCTCTTAATCAATATAAATTCAAATGTTAAACAAATCTTTAAAATAAATAGTTTGTGATAGATAAATAGGTACAAATTTAATTCACCCTAAAACATGTTCTAAGTTCTGATGCAAACAAAGCTTAGCGAGCCTACAAAATTGTTTTACATCAACCAGTAATTATGCAGGGGGGGAGTGGAGGAGAGAGTGATAGAGGGAAATATGCTTATTCATCATAATTCAAGTCAGATTCAACTTATCCTGGTAGTATTCTATAAGGCTCACTTAAGTGTAGTGATTGTCTAAATGTCTTGCTGAATAGTGAATGTTATCCAATGTCATTGATTTTGTATGAACTATGGAGCAAAGCTAGCTGACATTGACTATACACTTTCTGAATTTTGGCAATGATCATGAAATTGTGATATATGAAAGTTATCTCTAAGGAAAAAGAGCCATGCCCGTTTCTGGTGAGTGATTTTGATGAAGAAGGGAGTTATGGGGTGGAGTATGGTGATGAATCAAAAGAAAAGCAACTCATTCAGGTAGTCAAATGTTTTGTTTCATGAATCTAAGTACTATACCTAAGGATAGTAAGAACGTTATGATTTTTCTCTTTTCTTTTTGAGATCATCCTAGTATGAAAGTTATGTTAGTTGTTGTGTTGTGCTTATTACCTTTCCTTTTCATATATAGTTGATAGAGTTATTATCTTAGGGAAATTCTAGTAGTACTTTTCTTTTGAGGCATGGAAGAAATTAGAGAAAATTTGTGAAAAGTGAGTGATGTATGGAAAGTGATAAAATAAAATAAAATTTATACAAAATCAATTTAAAAAATATTTTTTATATTTTTGTTGTTCATCAAAATTGAACTCATGTATAAGAAATTTTTAATGATTCACACATATTATTTAACCAATTAAATTAGACACCTGATTATCACTATATGTTTTAGTAGGTATTTATAGAAATCAATTTAAAAAAATATGTTTTGTTATAGCATTTTTCTTTATTTTTATACACTAAACTAATTGGAAAAGTATAAACTATTTATAAAAAAATTCTTTTTGACTATCGGTCGATGTGTGAACTTACTAGCTTAACTTGTTTGATTCAAATGTTTTGTGGTCTTACCCACATCGATCCAGAATTTTAAACAGAACAAATATCTAAAAAGGAAATATTCTAACATAGGTGCATACCAACCCATTTATCCATTAAGAGCCATGTAAAGTTATTAATTATATGTCCATTTATATTGTATTTGGTTTGGATGGATTTAGGGATTGAGGGTGTCTTTTCTTGAACCTCGGATTTTATGGTGGTATTTAAAGAGTGGTTGTTAATCAGTCTTCCTAGGACAAGTTCAAGTTACTCACCATATCATGAACAAGCTCAAATTTTGTCAACAACCCAGAAAAGGAATCAATCAAGTGAAAAGAAATAAACTTGAGAAAAAGATCGAAAGAAACAAACCGGAAGCGTGGACACGTTCTCGGTGTAAAACTCAGTAACGGTGTCGTTTTGAAACTTGGATTGAACCTCAGTGCAGACTTTCCTAGACTACAAGCAACTCCTGGTCATGTTCCACGTCTTAGTGTTATTAACCTTCTTCTGCAGCCAATTAGAGTAACCCCCAAGCTTAAACTTTATATATACGAGAAAATACAATTAATCAATTAAGTTATCATTTATTGACAAGTATGCACATTCCCACGTGGTCTATATGGCTTGTAACAAGTATTGTCAACACTTAACCATGTTGACCATGACCAAGCATCTTAATTCTTAACCAAGAATCACAACAACTAACATTAAGAATAAAAACAAATAAATATGTTATAACAAATGGTTTTACTTCAAAGAGGCCACAATACCCACACATCAAACAGCTCATGTACCATGATCAAGGCTCCCCATTTCTAGTTAGCTCAATCATTGGAATGAAATTAAGAAATCATTGGTATATTTTCTTTAGCCTACTCTTATTACATTTTGTTTTCTCCCAATACGTTTACTAAGTTCATGAAAGGAAACTTATTCATTCAAGAATCAACTTTCTGCTTTGGCACGAGTAAACAACTTGTGCAAAGAAATTAAAAAGGATGTCCAAAGTTTGCAAGGCTCGTACCTAGTGAGGTTTGGGGAGGGTATATGTACAGTCTTACTTCTCCAACTTATGCAAATAAATTATTGTTAAAAATCAAGAGCCCAAAGTTTGCAAGTTTAATTTGTCAGGCCAAAGAAAAAAGAACAAGATGTAAGTAACAAACTGGAAAAAAAAATATAAACAACAGCTTCTACATAACTCAACCTGTAGCTTCACCCGTCATATAAAAATCATATATATATATATATATATATATATATATATATATATATATATATA
>CM023955.1:20848433-20881738 GCA_013407115.1 Glycine latifolia
GTGAGACAGAAAGTGGGCCTGTGAGATATCAGTTTATCAAATCCCTGATATCAAAGCATGTCTCGCAGCCAATGCATGTCAACAGCTGACAGCATGATCATGTCATAGATTCCCCAATCCTTCCACTCATCCTTGTAGGCAGTTGATACTCTAGAAGGGACCAATTGGTATTATAGAAGGGGCCTAGGCCAAGTGTGGAATTTATGAACCCCATACTAGTCACAAGTGATGGAACAAGGGTTTTTCTCATAATTAAATAGCTTGTTAGCCATTTTGTTAGTATCCTCACCTTCGATGAGACTACGAGGACCCAGGAAAGACTCTTGGTAGCATTCATCACAGACGTGAGGGTTTTGGTGGTGCAATAGGGCTCTGGTTCAGGTAAATGGACGAAGGCACTAGAAGCAGGTTGTTCAAAGGTGGACATGATGATCAAAGGTTAGGTTTTTCTGGGACTGACTGTTGAGGGAAAGGATTCGAGCTTTCTTATAGTGAGAAGTGAATAAAATCAGTTGCATAAGATAAGAGAATAGGGGATAATGCAAGAATGAGATTTGAAATTTCAATTATGGTTGTCGGATCATAAAGCACCTAAGGAACAGAATGTGGGTTCTATTGGCAGACATGGAGAGCAACTTGGAGGCCAAGGAAGCGGTTAACAAAATGTTAGTCATGATCTCCTAGATTTTAGGAATTCTTAGTGCGGCGACTAATGTAACCGTTGGAAGAACAACTATAAAATAGGGCCTATTAGATTGTGGAAAGGATAGATCAAAGAATCTAGAAATATAATTATTCTTCTATTAGTTTCTTATCTTTTATTTATTTCGTTCTTTATTGCTTTTTAGCCACTTTCATTCCTTTACCACAAATTAATTCTTTAATAGTAGTGTAAACCGTAGCACTCTCAACTACTTAAAAACTCTTTGGAGTGGACCAGGAACTCAACCAAGGAACAAAGTCTTTTCTTTGGATCAATTGTCTAACAGGGAATCATCGCTTAGTACTTAGTCGTCATCACGGCTAAGGATATTTTACAACAACAGGACTAAATGTGCAATAATTTTTTTGAGGGACCAAAATTGCACAATAGCAAAACTATATATAGGAATCAAAACTGTAATTAAGCCATTAACATTTTTTGTTATCATCTTTCACGAAACAACATGATTTTGTTACCAAACAACATTGTTTTGTTTTTTATTTTTTACTTTTTTGAAGACACGTAAGCATGCCATTACACATTTGATGGATTGATAAAATACGTAAATATTGAAAAATGGTAAAATACACACAAAAAATGGGATGGTAAAATTCTCAAAATAATTGTAGTTGAGTGATAAAATATGTAATTAAGCCTACAATGCATGTATCTTATCCAATTCAGCTGGCTTGAAGGGACAGGGACACTATATTGTTTTCAATTCTTGTATTTCTTACCCTTGTTGATGGAAGAGAAAAATTGAAAAAGATGCAAGCTTATCCTAGGGAATTTGAAGACATCCGATTTTTGTAGGTTGTTATTCCTGCTCGATGCTGCATACATATCTGTTTTTATTTGTTACATGTATCTACTCATAATTGTGCCACTAATCCAAAATTGATGTTACTTTCCACAGAATTGTACTGTCTTCAGTTTCTTTTCATTTTAAATACAACATTGCATGATCATGCTTTTTGAACTACAAATGTAGACTTCAACTTAAGTAAATGAAAACTACATATTGTGAAAGTTCAACAAAATGCGATATTTTTTTATGCAGAACAACAAAATGCAGTATATCCAAGAAGAAGAGGGAAAGAAATTAACAGGGTGCCTTACAGTAAAAATGGTAATCAGAATTCAAGTCCTCATCATGATTGAAAGAAATTAAGGATGTCAAATATATTTAACTTACAGATAACGTTGAGCTGTATGTAAAGTTTGTTGTTCTACATTTCTATACTATCAACCCACCACCCCCCCCCCCTTCTCCCCAAAACAAAAAATGTGTTCGGTGATATGTCAGAATTATTCCTTTACACCTCACAAATCCCTTTCGTACGATTTAGCATTATCCAATATAATATTATTTATTTTTTTACTGTATCAAGGTATAATATTCTTCTGTTGTCTTGACTAGGGCAAAGGAATATTGTGTAAAAAAGTAAGCCAAATGACGGGACATGATACATCAAGTCAAGAACTTAGATTAGGTAAAAAGGACAAGGGAAAAGTTACAAACAATGGACTCTCACATGTAGTTATATATTAATTAAGTCCAGATATTCCCGTATTCCAGATTCCTCCTTAACAAGAAACCGTGTCCCTTCAACATGATTTTGCCAGATTGATGCAATGATGCTTGTATAAACATCATATAGTTATAATTAATAAGTCCTTTTGTGCTATGCTTATAAAAAATATAAAAAGGTCCCTATATGCTATTGTATGTGTAACTTGAAGAAAAGTAAAAAGTAACTACTATGGCAACTGGCAAATACTGATCGAAGAAATCACCGTAAATTTGTGCTAGCTAGTAAAGGTCCTTGTTTGCTAATGTATATATATGTAACTTCAGGAAAAGTAAAAAGAAACTACTATGGCAAATGCTGATCCAAGAAATCACCGCAAATTTGTACTAGTAAATTATATACATAACTTAGAAAACTGTATCAGATTTTTTACGTGCTTGGCTTTTTAACATCCAGACTTTTTTTTATTATTTAATGTTAAATTTTAATTGAGCCAGTTTGAGATAATAGTTTCTGTCAAGAGGTCAAAAACTGAAACTATATATGCTGCCGCAAGGAGCTAAAGCAACATATTTTCTCAACAAAATACAGCATGTATCAAATATGTTCATGAACACATCAATGTCACAAAACACTCTCTCTTCACCAGATGGAAAGGCAAAAGCAATTTTAGAGACAAACAAGAATCCATATATATAGATTTACGGGGGGACAACATAGTAAAAGTGTAAAACTAATCAAAATTCTAATAACAGCGAATTGATTCTTATATTATTAATGTCCACATTATTTTAGCTAATTAACAAGTGTGGATTTCCCCCAAAACACATATCACTACTACCAAATGAGTACAACCCGGAAGGAATCAACCAAGAACCAAACTGGTCTGAGGAAGAGAAAAAAAAAAAAAAAAAACCTTAGCTACTTGCAAGAATGGGAAGCAATGAAAGAAATTAAGGCAATTTCAAGATGCAAATTGGCGTTCGGAGTCAGTGACTCGCGAGGCGTAGTATCTAGCAATGAAAACAGAGGCTTTTCTGTCAATGCCAGGCTCAGCAACCCAACGCCCTCTATCTTCATCACTTGCAAATATCCTTCTCCCACTACCACTGCCTTCCCAGTACTCATCATAGCTACCCCCACTTGAGAAACATGCCTTGAACACACTCCCAAAGGAGCAAGTAGAAGACCTCTTTGCTCCCATTGTCTCTTAATAATTCTCTTCTTCTAATGATGTTTTAGTGTCACTCTCAACTTCTCAAGTATCAACACTCACAAACAAACAACCCCTTCTACTCTTTCCAATGATATTTCACCTCTAATTAAGCTGCTATGTGACTATGTAAGTGTTGAGTGATTTCCTTATCTTTGTTGTAACTTGCAAGTAGCATACAAACAGCTCTTAGTATTTATAGAGTGACACAAGTTACATGGTGTTACTGTATTACCTATTGTTCTAAGAAAAACTAAAAATAAAGGGTACATATTCCCTGATATCTCTAACAAGAATGGTGGTTATCATGGATGTAAATCTGAAAAAGAGGCATAAGAGTTGTTGTCCCCTACTTTTGAATTGGCACGCAATAGTTCTCCTCCCCTAGCTAGGTGATACAGTGTACCCTACTTTGCTATGTTACTATTATCATCTCTTTGTTTCCCTAGATGCCTTCTTTTCCTTGTATAAATAATACCTACAGAATTAGAATAATGCTTATATGCTTCAGATTTTGCCCTAAATGTATTTGTGACTTTAACTATGGTAAGATGTAAGGTACGCGGCTAGGTGGGGAAGGTATGCTAAAATATAAAGGTTATGGAGTTTGAATGAAATTTAATTCAACCAGCTAGTTATAACTTATAACTCCTAGGCTTTTGTGATTTATGCATGTCTCATGTTCATCACTTTCCCCGTTCACACTGGTACCTTTAATCAGCTGGTTTATTTTTTTTTGTCAGTACAAAATATTCATCAAATTAATTGATTGATGATTAATTTCTGTTGAAAAATTTAATTAATTATATTTAATGAATCTCTCATGTTTGTTTTCATAAGATTCAAATTAGATATCTTATTTAAAAAGATGAAGTTCAATACCACTTGAATCGACTTGATAATCAACCAATATATAACATTATGAAAAGAGTTTTATCATAATTAATTGCTAAAATAAAACTTTGATCTCTTATCTATATTTTATGTTTCAAATTGATCATTCAAGTCTAAAAAATTTATTTTGGTCCCTTATAATATATCTTTTATAGCACATTAGTCTTTCTGTCATTTTTTGTTAGTTAATTTTTGTTGATGTGACATCTTGTAATTTGTCATGTTTCACTAAATTGATTAAGTTAGTGTGAAAAATTTACTGAAAAACTAATATGATCTAACAAAGAAACTTTAAGGGACCAAAATATAAAAAAATTAAGAACTAAAATAAAATCTAAAATGCAGAGAAATGAATAAAATGTTATTTTAACCTTGAAAAATATTTGTGATGTTGAATTTTTTCAACAATACAAAAACAAGAGTGATTGAATGATAATATATAAAGTTTGTCATATGGGTAAAAAGTAAATGTCCATATTCTCATTCTCAAGAGTTCTAGAACTAAGTACTTCAATTAAAAAGTAGTACGAGTCATATTCCATCTAAACAAGTTCATGTATAAAATGGAATATGTATATAAATGATACAAAGCTTGTGTAAAATCTAGGAAGAAGCATAACAGAAAATTGTGTCGTTGGAGGATGATGATGGTTTAAAGGTTGACAATCAGGTTGGTTTTTGTGGCATTGCTGAAAAGTATTTTGACAAGCTTTGTCGCGCACTAATACTGAGCTGGATGGGGGTGTTAAGGTATGTGGACTCCAAAATTAACATGGTAGATAATGAAGCTCTAACCAAGCCTTTTGTATTAGAAGAATTTAAATATGTCCTTTTTCAAATGCACTTGGATAAGGCGTCGGGACCTGACGGGTTGAACCCGACCCTTTATATTATGTTATTTTACAGGTAGCTAATATTATTTACTCCAGTATGCCACAGGAGAACATATCTATATGGTATAATCTGATTTCCCTAAAGCCTTCTTTCTCTTTTTATTTACTATAATGGTTTGCTTCAATATGATTTGAATGTTTTTTTTTAATATATTCCATGTTGTGGTCAACATCAATTCCTTAAAATATTTCTTGAAGCTATGCTATTTATTGAAGGGAGAAAAGAAAAATTGTAAATGGAACTTTTTTAACCTTTTCCTCCCCCCTCCAATTTAGTCCTTTAAATATTATCTTTTGTTTTTTGTCCATCATAGATTTTGAGGGATTGAGGGTGGCCAGCAATTTGTTCCAATTTATCCCAAATTCATTTAATTTAATTATATAGTTATAGTTATTCCAGTGTTGATAATATTATGATCATTATTTTATAGATTTGCAACCTTGAAGATGACGCTGACTACATGGATGCTTTGAACCAGATAGCAAATGAAGGTCCTTTGGTGATTATAATTTCATTTAAAACACTCTTTATTGCAAAAAAAAATATAAATATTTTAAATTTTAATTTCTTAATTACCATATTTCTCTTGGGGATCTAGACTCAAATTGTGCACTTAGTGTTGGATCCTCTCATGTTCAACAAACTTCTATAAGTAAATTATCAGTAAAGAAGACACTTGCAGAAATGAAATTTAATGAAGTTATTAGTACTGTTGATATTGAAGTATCTATTTTATGTGTGAGACATCTTCTGATTTATGAACTTCCTTAATTGTGTTCCGACAGTGTCACGCAATCACTATTCAGTATTTTCCTTCAACCAATCCAAAGGCTTTAGTGTTTATTATCATATGATCTTCCTATATATAATGAGCAAAGCAAACACTGAGTTTTTTTTTTCTTTTAAACTTTGTTGTTACTAAAATCTTATATGGATCTTACTAAATAATTAATCTGAGCTCACCCCTCTCTATTGATGTACTTACATGAGATTTCACCTAACTATAATATAGTTTATGTGCTCACTGCTCAAGACATAATGTCCATAATTTATATTATTTACTAGTCTTGTCAAAGGTGGACTTGATGCCACCAGCCAATAATACATGAGCATTTGAATACAAGATAAGCTTTGTGATTGGCTGGAGTGGTGTGTGTTAGAGAAGGACATTAGAAAGATAAATTTCTCTTTTTATTGGGGTGTGTGGAACATATATAACCTGATGTTGGCTTCATTCTATTCATTTATAGGTATTTTGGCTACAACAAATGCATGAGCATAGAGGATTCAACAAATTTGAACAGTTCACTAATCAATACTGATGGAGTGGTGCCTTTTCTTTATTTGTGTAGGAATAAAATTGGTTATGTTATTTACCATTTATAATTATCTTTAAATTGAATTAATTTTTGTTGTTATTTATTTCTCTAATTTGTTATTAATTCAGGTCATTTTAAAATTCAAAAAACTATCTATAATTAAAAACATAATTGAAAAAATTGTAATTTAATTGTTATTTAAAAAAAATATTCTAAGACGGATTTCCAAAAAATCATGTTAGAATTCTCAATTTTTGTTTTTTTCTAAAAGACTTTCTAAGATGGTTCTTTGAAAAACCGTCTTAGAAGTCTACATCCTAAAATGGTTTTTTTGAAGAAAACCGTCTTAAAATTCTAAATTTTAATTGTTTTTTTAAAAATACATTCTAAGACGGTTCTCTAGAAAATCATCTTAGAAAGTCTACATTCTAATATGATTTTCGCAAAAAATCGTCTTAAAATCTTTTTCTTAAAAAAAAGACATTCTAAGACGGTTATTTACAAAACCGTCTTAGAAATCTACATTCTAAGATGGTCTCCATAGAAAATCGTTTTAGAATGTACATTTTCTAAGATAGTTTTACCAATAACCGTCTTAGAATCTTCAATTTTTAAGAAATAAAATACATTCTAAGACGGTTATCTGAAAAATCGTCTTAGAAATCTAACCTTCTAAGACGGTCTGAGAATCTTCATGGAAAATGTTGACTTTCCACGACATCAGCTACAAAGACGGTTTTTGAACGGATGTAAAATAGGCTAAATAACCAACGTAGAAAACGTTTTTTGTAATGGTGAAAGGAAAAAATATAATTTCAAATTACATACAATGCTTATATAAGAATAGACATTTCATTTTCCTAGAATCACACAAATAAACAGTTTCTCTTGGCATTAGTAGGTTGTTTAAGGAATGAGAAGAAGGAAATAAGCGGAAAATTTTTGTTGAGGCAAAGATAATGAAAAACTCGAATTACTTGTTTCAAGAGGGAACAGTGGCCAATATGCCACAAATTTCAAAACAATTGCCCTGAATGCCACGGTCTCCAATCAATTTCTCACAATGCCACGCGGGCTAATTTGCTGGCTGCTTGGGCGAATTAGGCAGATGACGTGGCAAGCTCTGAGTGGACACCTTGTTCGCTGGAGGCTTGGGCGAATTTGGTTGTCTGCCCAGCTTTTTTTCTTGGGCAGGACACGTGGCAAGACTGCATTAGACACCTAATTCACTTAGAAGGCCAGCAAAATAGGTAAGGTACTGACACATGGCAACTTCCTGTTAATTTGGTGAAGGACAAAGCGAAATAGGTGACCTATTTTGCTACATTGCACAGCGAATTTAGTCCTATTTATACACCCCCGGTTCCAAATCACCACACATGTTCTGGTATTTTGCTTTCTCAATTTTCATTCCGAAACACGTTTTTGTCTTAGTTTTTTTATCATACGCAAAATGAGTGCTAGTAGAAATGGTTTAGTAACCATTGTTTATTATAATGGAAGTAGATATGTTAGACCTAATGGTCAAGTTTTTGAAGGAGAAAGTAAAATGTTTCGTATGCCCCCAGGATGCAGCCATCGTGATCTGATGAAAATGATTTACAAGAAGTTGAGATTACAACGCGGACAATCTGTTTCTCGATTGACGGCTAGATGTGCATCGGGTAACCTTGTGCAGTGGGTTGTTGTGGATATTGTAGATGATGACGATGTAGTGTTAGTTACAAACGCATGCATATTGGACGGAGCAAACCCAAGATTTATCGAATTGTATGCAGAAATAAATTGTGGTGGACAATCAAGCAGTCAACATTGTGTCCAGCCCATTAGTTTCATTGACATGAACAGAGAGCCACTGGTGAATCCCGAAGACAGAGATGTATCCCAATCACCACCAATACCAACCATACCAACCCAACAAATGGATTATGAAGATAGGGATATATCGCCCCCCCTCCCCCACCACCACCAGCAAGTCAAGCAATGGAGAATGAAATGGTGTCAGGCCACGACCCAGCTTGGCCTATGGACAGTTTTGAGGACGAGGTGGATGAAGGTGTTGTTCCAGGCAGTGACTCATCGGATATAGATGTAGACGGTGATTTCGATCTTGCTTTTCCAATTCCTTCTCCAGGCATTATCGGAATGCAAGACCCACTGCAGGTTCAAGGTATGGATGCTCATTGTTTTGTCAATCAGTGCTATTTTAATTATTGCAAGTTTAATAGAACAATGTGTAATATGTCTCATGATATAGGAGAGGGCACCGTTCCATTTTGGTCTGACATAAGGCATTACACGAATATTAATTGAGCATACCCAGATCAGAAGTCTGTTGATATGCAAGGAGTGCAAATACCTAACTGGCAGATGGGTCAACACTATATAAGGACCAGGTGTTTGAGACCAAGCGGGATGTGCAATTGGCAATAAAACAATATTGTATGGCTGACCATCACACTACTGTAGTAGAAAAAAGTGATACAAAAAGACTTATAATGGTTTGTGAAAATCATTTTGACGGTTGTCCGTGGAGGATGAGGACATATCAAATAAAGGGAGGCACTAACTGGGTTATGGGCATATGAAACAACGAACACACATGTGTCAATCAGAATCTTTCTCAAGATCACAAGCAGCTTGACTCAAAATTGATATGTTCGATGATCTTAGGTACGTAACATACATTAAATTGAAGTCCGGTTATTGCTTAAAATTTATTAATGTATTATTGTTTGATGAAATGCAGAAATGATTAGGGAGGATCCCAATGTTAAAATTGTGTTAATTCAAGAAAGGATAGCAACAATGTTGGGATTTCATATATCATACAAGAAGACATGGAAGGCAAAGCAAAAGACAATTGTGAAGGTTTTCAGAGATTGGGATGAGTCCTATGCGTTTCTGCCAAGGTGGTTGGGTTACATGTTAAATTTTTCTCCTGGGTCTGCATACAAGCTGGATTTGAACGACCATTTTATTGATGGACAAGTTGATGGAAGTGCTAAGGTGTTCAACAGAGTGTTCTGGACATTCAAACAGTGTTGTGATGCTTTCAATTATTGCAAACTAGTTATAAGCATCGACGGAACCCATTTGTATGGGAAATATCGGGGAACACTACTCATTGCAACATCAGTTGACGGAAATAATTATGTCCTTCCAATTGCATTTGCGATTGTTTCTGGGGAGAATATCGACAACTGGTCGTGGTTTTTGGCACTCATTCGGATACACGTTACGTAAAAAGAGGGAATTTGTCTTATTTCAGATCGTCATGCGGGCATAATTGCCGCGGTAAACAATGTCGAACTGGGATGGCATCCACCAAGGGTGTACCATGTTTATTGCATTCGCCATTTGGTGAGTAATTTTAATCACAAGTTCAGCAATGTCATGTTGAAGAAACAATTGAAGAAATTAGGTATGTCTGGTCTTTACAAGACAATGTTTTCACATGCAGTTACTTTCTTGATTGTATGTGTTGATTTTCACATTGTGTTTTTATATGTAGCTTATACAACCTCATGCTTAGATTTCGATGCCGGATTAGAAACATTTAAAGAATCAAGCCCTCAAATAGCAGCATGGGTTGATAATATCCCAAAGGAGAAATGGAGTATAGCTTATGATGAACAGGGAAGACGGTTTGGTCACATGACAACCAATCTTTCAGAGTGCTTTAACAAGGTACTTAAAGGAGCCAGAAGCCTTCCTATTACGTCCCTTGTTCGGTTCACATACGCTCGATTAGTAGCATACTTTGTCGCGCATGGTCAAGAGGCCCGTAAGGAGATGGCAATAGGCAATCATTTGTCAAAATTAGCATGGCAAAAATATATGAGGATGGTTGATAAATCGGCAACACACTACGTCACTTGTTTTGACTCAGTTAAGACAAGATTTGAGGTTCAAGAGACGTACAACATATGGACTCATACGGGCAGTAAAAAATGGTCAGTCTCGTTAGCTGAACAACGAAATTGTCAATGTGGTGAGTTCTTTGCCTATAGGTTCCCGTGTAGTCATGTTATTGCAGCATGTCGATCCACACACCACAATCCCAGACAATATATGGACCCTGTATATAGTGCGGCATATCAATGTCAAGTGTATTCACCGCAGTGATTTCTAATTGGAAATGAGGACGTCATACCACCAGCTGGACCACCCATTGTCATACTAGATGTGTCGCTGAGACGTAAAAAAGGAAGGCCAAAGAGTACGTGCATACGCAATGAGATGGATTCGCGTGAAGAGTCGACAACTCGTGCAAGATGTGGTTATTGTAAACTTGTGGGTCACATTAGGCGTAACTACCCTTCACGCAAGCAGCACCATTGATGTACTATGTGGTTATCATTATATACTACGCTTGCATTAAATAATAAACAAATAAAATAAAAAATAAGTAGTGTCCATTGTCCTGCGTAATACATTAAACTAAAATAGTCTTCGATATAATCCACCTTAATCATGTGTAAAACAGAAAATTAAAATACAATTCAAGTCCATGGTACTTATATAAAAAAAAGTTTGTCATCCTGTCTGTTGTCTTCATGGTATCCTCCACAGCAGCTCATGTTATGCTCGCATGGTGACAGATTACATCGAAACCGTGCTCCCCTTGTTGGATTTCTCCTAATGATGCAGTTAAGGTCATCGTCACCATGGTCATCGTTGTCTTCATGTCGTAAGCCAGCTGGATATGTCGTAGGAGTGGCCATACCCCTATCCTCATCTAACGTTGGATCACTGGGCCTATAACAGTCCGCAAATGTCTCTGATCCACATGCGAACTGAAACCCAGCTGAACTGAGGCCAGCTGGACTGGAACCAGATGAACTGGGGCCAGCTGAACTGGGCCTAGTTCATCTGGGCCCAGCTGCATACATAGGACATGGATATGGGAATCCGGACTGCGGCATCGACGGTGCAGAAAACCAAGGGGGTACTGTGACCCAGGAACTTGATGTGGTGGCCACCAATACTGCTGAGATAGGCCCGTCGGGTACCCTGGTGCGTAGAACATGCCAATAGGACGTGGAGGAAGAGGCGGTACAAGCACAGGTGTGTCTGCAACTGTCGGAGTAGAGTGGTGTAGGGGTAACCCCGCCTGACGCGCACGACGATTTCTCTGAACAACTGCAGGAGGGGCCTCGGTCTGACGAACCACGGGTGGGGGTGCAGCATCTCCAGGATCTGTTAGTCTGTCTAAATCATCGCATGTGAATCACCTCCTGGTAAATCTGGCTCATGTCAAATGCCCCCTGTGCCTCAGGTGAAACCATGTGCACAACTGTCTCGCATCGATCCATCTGCTCATAAGGTTTTATTAGTGAATAAAAAATCTATATTAACTTGCAAAATAGACCATAATATGTAAATTGCGTACCACATGTGCATTTAACGCGGCTCTGCAGGTCATCCACCGACGTGTAACAGAGTAATACCACTGCATGTATTCACTGTTCACAGAAAGGTAACTGTCTCTTCGCATAGGGTGAACATTCTGCAGCACACTGGAATCTCTTTCTATCCATTGGACAATGAAGAATGCATGTCGCTCAGTCCAATCAACTTCTGTCTTGCCCGTTATACTGATCGTCAACAGCTCACTACAATTAATTGGGTCCTTTGGAATAGACTGATCAAACCCAAACTGACATAGTACTCTATCCGGCTGCTGGTACACAACAATCTCATAACAAATAAGCTGACAAACCGTCAACCATCTCCGAGCCATGTCAACCTCTGGTGGATGGACAATGTCTATAAGGTCGTACGGCCTCCAACGAATGTGTCTCCGATGCATGACATCAATATGATGCCTATATCTGCAAATGTTTGTGTACACGGTTTGTCGCGTCTTGTATACATTAAACCTGTAACAACAAAATTACAGCACTACGAACATATAGTCCCAATACAAACAAACGGTATAATACTAACATACAAAAAACAATACCTATGGCCATAGATCTCGCGGTCTAAGTCATCCTGATCTTCCACCCTGGGAAGGTTAGGAGAGATGGTGGGGAATCGCGTCCAAACCCACAACTGCAACAACAAAGCACATCCACCCATCTCACGACATGATGCACGGGTAGCTTTGCACAACTCTCTATATAAGGATGCAAGAACCGCAGAGCCCCAACTGAATGTACCCGTGCGGTGGAAATCATCCAGTTATAACAAGTAGCGAGCCGCCACAAAGCTCGAAGCGGTGTCAACAAACAACATACCGCCTAAGATGCGTAATATCAATGCACGAGTGTATCTCCGGTGTCTTACTTCTGTGCCGGTGTGGACCGCATAATCACCAAACTGGTCCTGTAAAAAGTGAAGGCCCAAACCGCCATGCAAATCCCAACCAGCAGCCACCTCAACCCCTAACAAATCACCAATAATAGCCTGGAAGTTATGTCTTCCATGACGGCCAGAAACAACATGACCATCGGTCGGCAACCCCAGTAGATGATGTACATCCTCCAGGGTGATTGTCACCTCACCCATCGTCATATGAAACGTACGTGTCTCCGGCCACCATCGCTCGACAAGCGCTGACACAAGGTGGTGGTCGATCTGAACAAAAAAATTTACACAACAGTAAGTATACATTACAATACAATGAAAACAACAAATTCGAACTTAACACAACACTGAATATCCTTACCTCATGATTGCACAGACGCGCAATGTGATAAAAACCTGCCTGTCTAAGCCACTGTTGGATCTCCTTAGATATAGCCTGATGATCATGTGTCGCGGCATGCCTAACATTAATAACACGATCCCGCATGGTTAGATCACCATGGGAATTCCACACATAAGTGGAAATATGTTTCTCCTGTAATGTAAGGAGAGTCCATACGGATGGACTGGGGTCAATGACACTCAACGCAGACTTAAGCGATGGGATCGATGGAACATGTTCATTGTGATCCATTACTCTATATCGAAATTTTTCAAAAAAATTCAATACATTAATACACTAAAAAATTATAATATACACCTATTTTATAAATTATAAAATTACTATATTGACAACACATAGGTTACTAAGCTACTTAAATATAAATATTAAGATAACCACAACATGAAATAATTCAATTAAGATAAACACAACTACTAACGTAATATAAAATTTTATATTCTAAACATTGTTCATTTTAAATGATTATGTTCACAATGGATCAAATAATAAAATTAATACACACACACATATATAAAATTAAACACAATTAATATTATATTCTTTTAATATAAATTTTTATAAATATTTAAATCAATTTATATCTTTCACATTATATTTATTAAGTATAATATATAATTAATTTTATTGGTGTTACTATTTTTTTTTTATTAAATCAAATCTTTACATCGAATTAAATATAGATAATTTGGAGCACACATATATAATAACCGTACAACTTCCTAAATAAATCTAGAATTACAATTTTTTGATAAATATTCTATAACAATATTCATTTAAATAAATGAAATTCAGAAACTTAAAAATTATAAACTAACACTAAAAATACGTATGTCTATAATATATCCTACAAAATTAATAATTATAAACTAACACTAAATATCATCTAACCTAATGTTTTAAATAATCTTCTAACCTAATGTTTTAAACCGCCAACCTAAATATCATTTAATAACCAAAACTATATAAATAATAAAGATATTCAATAATTAAAATACAAAAAAAAATATTAAATTACTCAAAAATAAAAACTAACCAGTTTTTGTGAAGAAGTGGAGTAAGATTGAGGGAGAAAAGTGCGAGTGAATGTGAGATTGAGGGAGGAAAGTGATTGAAAGTGAGATTGAGAGTGAGGGAGAGGGATAAGGGAGGGGGGTTTAAATAGTGGGTCAGCTGGACCTAATTCATTGGGCCCACTAGTGAATTATGCACATGCATGCCATGTTAGCATCTAATTTCGCTGTTACGTCCAGTGAACTAGCCACTCTGCGCCACGTCAACTGCCCGTCCAGCCCGACCAACAATGCGACGCCACGTGGCCTTACGTATTTCACTGCCTTTAGTGACGAATTTTCCCGCGTGACATTGTGGGAAATTGATTGTAGATCGTGTCATTCAGGGCAATTGTTTTGAAATTTATGGCATATTGGCCAGTATTTCTGCCATATTAGGAAACTGTACAGTGCAATCTCAACTTGGTGCAATCCTCCAAATCTTGCAAACATAAGCTTAGTTTATTTCAACACTGAGTTAAGTTGTCTTAAGCGATTAGCCAATTTCATTGTTCACTCTTTACCACAGGCAGCGAAATCTTATGTTAGCTCTATAGACTTTGATTACATACCTACTTGTATCTATGATGCTGTTATTAATGAAATAAAGTGAGTTCTTTATGTCAAAAAAAATGGTACAGCAACGAGTTACCTTAGATCAAACCCCCTTTAATTTTTGAAGAGTGAAAAACCGACTAAGCTAAATAATATCAATTAACGTGAAGTGATTTTGTCCCTTTAATTTTTAGACACGGAGAAGGTTTAGTCCCTTTAATTTTTAGCTCATTTGAAGTAACCAAGCGGTCTAATTTAACTTCCGAATAAATTAAAAAAAAAATCATTTTAAAACTTTCCATTTATATAAATATATATATATATATATATATATATATATATATATATATATATATATATATGAAGAGTAACACTTTTGTAATAACTCTTGAATTAACTTGATCTTTCTTCTTATATATATATACTGAGGGACGGATCTACATTCAACATCGTAGAGACAATTATTGTCACTAACTTTTTAGTTTTTATTTATGTAATAGGTATGTATAATTATTAATTATCTTTATAATTTAAAATATAGTAAAATAAGCCTATTCATAAAATATTGCCCCTGCAAGTTTATTTCTATTCTTGCTCTTTTTTCTATCAATTAAATATTTATATTATTATTTATATTTATTTTTAGATGTGTATTTTACATATTATATTTATAATTAATAAAACATCCTCTCTCGTTCATTTTAAATCACCCTTCTTATCTTTACACACACTTATATAATATTTGAAATTTGTAATTGTCTATCATTTTCAATCTGCATTCTATCTTCATCTTTCAATTAAATTTCAATAGTTGTTTCCAAAATAAATTATCAATAGTTAAAAAGAATCTTAAATTATAATTTAAATTCTTCACTCTAAATTCAAAATATAAATTATATATTTAATTATATTACTCTTTTTTTAATATGTTATTGGTACAAAGTATTCATCAATTTTATAATGACTAATTTCCGTTAAGGAATCTGATTACCTTTGGTAGAATTCTCTCTCCCAACGACATTTTTTTATCTATAAGATTTAAACTTAAAATCTTGCTTAAGAGGATTGAGTCAAGTATCACTCAAACCAATAATTTATTGGTTAGTTATATTTATTTATTATGAATTATAATGTAATTTATATATTAAAAAACATTTCAAATTTAATTATATAAAAATAAACACTTATTATATATAATCCATAAACTAAAATACTATGATTTATATATATATATATATATATATATATATATATATATATATATTCACATCAAGAAAGTGAAACTCAGTTAATTGAGTAAAGATACGTTAAAGATACGTGAGTTATTATAAATTTTCTCATACAATTTTCAATTTCTATGAATCTATATATATATATATATATATATATATATATATATATATATTTATATATTTTGCCCCCACAATAAATTCTTAGTTCCATCACTGTATGTGTGCGTGTGCGTGCGCGTGTTTATTAGAGTCATCAAAAACAGTTAATTAATAGCTTTACTTAAACAACCACTTGTGTTATATATGTATGTAAAGTTGGACCCTGTACTTTTGTACCCGTATAGATTTCTCTTTAACAAAACAAGCTTTGTAGGCTTTCTTTCTTTGTGCCTTTTCAGCTTTACTTGACATATGGTTAGTATTATGTGCTTTAATTTCTTATTGATGTTTAATTAGGAAAAGGCCTAAGGATAGCTGTGTGTAGTGAAGGCTGAGATTTTCCCAGAAAATTCCTACCCCTTGATCTTCCAACAGAGTGCCCTCAAGCTGCCTTACCTTTCTGAGAACTTAGTTCTTAAGGAATCCTTAAGAAAGAACATAGTAGGTGCGCACATCTGGTACAATTGAATTTTGATAAAATACAAAGCACAAAATTATATATTGGTCATTTGCAAAAGGTCTTTATTGGTTGTAATCACTCATGATTAATTTTCGCGTCACTTTCTTTTGAACCTTTATTCATTGGCTCCTGCTAATTAGTACTTAGGAGACTAGTTAAGAAATTAAAAAAAATTATTAAAAATTATATAAAATTAATTAAAAATTATAAGAATTTTTTTTATGTATTTCAATAAATTAAAAAAAGTATTTTTTATTTTCTTAATTAATATGGATATGGCCTCATTACATATCATTAGCATTTGACTTGTTCATTTGGATTCAATTTGAGAATGACTAAGTAGCTAGATATATACTATGGCTACAACGCAACGTAAGTTAGGCAGATTTAGTGGTATATATAATTGGATCTTACTAATAATGTATTTAATATATTGGTTAAGAAATTAAAAGAAAAAATTATTTATTTTAAAGATAATAAGAGAGCATAGAAAGAATCATAAACGACACAAATTTATGCATATCAATAAAGAATTTCTGCATTTTTTAACTAATATCCTAAAGATACTAACTAATTAACATTTTCTTACGTAATATTTTATACATTTTCTAACATGTACTTTCCCCGACATATTATGTCGAACATAAGCTCAAGATTTGGTAATCTTCCAATAATTGCAAATTAATGCTCAACGCAGACACCTACCTTCAAGTAGGGCTTCAAGATGGAATTACAGGAATTTCATTTTAATTATAGGTTTTTTTCAAACTTGTTTAAGCTTCGATACTATTTTTGCTAATTCTCTAGTTATGTATCAAGAATTAATTATTAATTGATCTTAACAAGCAATATTATTATTTATAAAGTATAATTATTTTCTCTATGATATACTTTCCTTTGATCCTTATTATAAGGTACTTAATTTAGATATAATTATACATATCAAATATCAATAAGAAGAATTAATGAAGTTAATTTTATTAATTTAAAAAAATATTACTAATATCGGATGGTGAGTCAACCTTATTAAGAAGGGGATATGCAAAGCAAAGGAAATAATTTTGACGTTCAAGTAAGTACATCAATTATAAAAAAATAAATGTGTATTTTATAGATAGACTGTTACTTGTAGATAAATAACATCTTGTAGATAATCCCTTGAAGATAATTGAAGATATTCTAGAAGATAAAGTGGTTACACTTATTTGAATAAATAAGAGTAACATATATGTTGTTGGCAAGGGAGATCTGACTATTGAGGGTTGACGTACGCACTTCTGTAGCAAGGTCGACAATGAGGGAGGACAATTGCGTTGTCATTGTAACATGGTTGACACGGAGAGCAGAAATATGCACCATTATTATAGCATGGTCGATACGGTGGGTGAACACGTATACAGTGACCATACAATAATGGTCACGGATAAATTCACCATTTTGTAATGTACATGTACCAATTTTATTCTTATTAATAATCATTAACTTATTATGGATGATATAAAAATTTTAAAGTCTAAAAATAATATGCATCACTATCAATAAAAACATAAATACTTAAAGTATTTAATAAGAACAAGCAAAGAAAAAAATGTTGCATAAAAATTGTAAAATGCCTTACATATAAAAAGGATCATCAATTCCTACTAAATAATATCCGATGATAAGAACTACAGGAAATAATATCATTTTAATAAAACTTAAATATGTATTTTAAGTAAATTATTATTAACTCAAATAAATATTATTAATGTGGAATTTTTGTCTACATTAAAATATTTTCATTCACATACCAACTCATACTGCAGCAGTAATTGACAACTTTAATTCTTGAGATTTCTAGCTAGCATCCTAGTGAATCAAAGTAGTGGATTATTACTTTTTCATTTACCCATTTTTTAGTCCTTAGGGTTGTTTGGCACATACTAAGGTGTATCAACATAAATATTTAAGTGACCTAACAACTTCATATCTTGTATGGGACAATGGACAACACAAATAAAATAATAATGTAAAATTTATTACAATACTTATTTAATAATATTATCAGTCTTAATACAATAATTATAATAATGTTGGTGGTGACAATGATAACAACAACAATGATAACAATTGTGGTTATGATGATGGTGGTAAAAGCAATCATGATTGCAATGATAATGGCAACAACAATGATTATTGTAGTAATTACGAAGATAATGATGGTAACAACAATGGTAATAACAATGGTGCTAGTTGACAACTTTGATTCTTAGTAATAGTTAACAACTTTGATTCTTGATGATTTATATAGCTAGCAACCTAGTGAGTCAAAATAGTCAATTATTATTTTTTTCATTTAATCTATTACTTTCCATCCTAAGGGTTTGTTTGTCACATACTAAGGTGCATCATCACAAATATTTTATTTAGATGATAATTTTATATCTTATATTGAGCAATAGAAAACACAAGCAAAATAATGTGAATTAGAAACATAATTTAACCAATTAAGAAATTAATCAATCACACAAAACTTAATCCAAAGATATATAGACAATCTATATCAAACATCCTAAAAATGACTCATGACTTTACATCATCCAAAAATACTACCTTCATTTATTTTTAACTTTCTTATAATAACTTTCTTATAATGTTGTTACGTAGAAATCAAGAAATACAATAAATTTTCTTTATTCTAATAAGTGTGGGATTTCTTATTTTATTCACTTTTATTTCCATTCTACATAAATGCATGTGTAAATTAATTAAAAAATAAAAAATAAAAGTATAGTTGATAAAATAACAATTAATGTAATCTTAAATTTTACAAATGACAGATAAATAGAAATAAAAATTCTTCAAAATTTGACAATTAATAAAAAAGGAACTGAGAGAGTAGTAATAATTAATGTGAGCGCGTAGTTGGAAAGCATTGTAAATTATTCACATATTAAATTTGCAAATATGTAGAAACATCTACAACATAGTTGAGATGAATAAAATTTTGAGTAATTTAGTGCACTGATTATTAAAACGCGAATTATGTTATTTTCATGCTCAAGGGGGAATCAGAAAAATGGTAGAGAAGAGCCAAAGGAAGGATGACGACGATGGCACTCATTCGAAGTTGAAAAATGTTAGAACCACTTTCATGGATAAATACCTTCCTTAAAGTGCTAAATGTCAACAAGGGTTATGGGGGATAACTTTCTATAGCTTTAGTAGGGACTATGTTGGCGGGACAATGTGGGCAAATATCAATTCTCCTTATTTCCAACCTCATCATAACGAGGAACGGAAGGAAATAAAACTCTAGTTAAAGGCTAACATCCAAAATATTATTGTGCCACTAAGATTAAAGATTAAACTCTAGTCCATAAGGGTCTCGTAATAAAACGAAATGTTGTCAAGGTTGAAGCTGATAAACAAAGAAAATATTGGAAGAGAATGAGGAAGGAAGTAAAGCATATATAATAGAAATGTAAGGGAAGGGGAAAATACGAAAAGGGAAGAAAATGCAAGCTATTATCTAGGACCTAAGGTTATGTTTGGGAAAGACTTGAGGAGTTTGTAAATTGTTTTGATTAGCTTATAAGTTATTTTAATCAAAATAAATTTGTTTGATACATGAATTTATTTTAGTAATTTATTTTTTATAAGCTATTTTAAATAATTTATTTTGATAAGTTATTTGAAGTAATTTATGAAAAATAAGGTAGTTTAAAAGTTACTAGCTTTTATGCTTTCAATTTTATCCTTATTATTTCATTTGAAATTCTATTTTATCTTTTTATCAAATTTAAAAATCATCTTATCTTTTTTTTTTACTATTTGAAAAACTATTCTTGTCTAATTTATTGTTCTTACAAGCGCACGACAATCAGCACGCCAATTGTCATTATCATATTATTTCTTAAGGTTATAAATTATTTGAATCATATCAACTTTACAATTATTTGATGAAATATTTGTTGGATTCAAGGGGAGCCACTTAAAGAATGCAAAGGAACTTTGATTCAAGCATTGGTTTTGAGCTTTTAACATGCAATGGATGCCTTGAAGATAATTTAGTGTGAAATGTGTCAAAGAAAAGCAATTCTGGTGATCTAAGTGCATTGCATTCATTTAATCCATAATTAACTTAATTGGTTTCATAAAAATCACAAGGCTTTAATAATTTGACTGAGTTTTTAAACTGATTCAATTGTTTTTGGAAAAATGCAAAGTGCACTATAATAATCGATTACATAAAGAATTAATCGATTATTTGCTTCATTTTCAAACCTGAAAAAGCTTTCATGAACACTTTAATCGATTACCATTATTTGTAATCGATTATATAAGCTTTTTGAAAAGATGGTTCTACTAGAATAATCGATTACCAGTATTCGTAATCGATTACACAATGTTTTAAGAAAAACATGTTGCACTGGAATAATCAATTACCATGTTTCGTAATCGATTACACAAGCTTTTTATAAAAAACAGTGCTACTGGAATAATCGATTACAGCTCAAAATAATCGATTAGTTTGCTCGTTATTCAAACCCAGAAAACTCATGAACATTTTAATCGATTAAAATGAAGATTTAATCAATTACATAAGTGTTTTAATCGATTATATGGAGCGTTTAATCGATTACAGACAGTTACAAAAAGTTGTTATAAATAAGATTGATGCTCAGCTGCTTTGACAACTTTGTGGAACATTACCCATACGTATTTTTTGAGGTTAAACAGTCTTGTAAGCATTCTAAAGTGTTTTCTGAGGGTTTAATTGTGTCTTGCTCCATTGTGCATTGACCATGTGTGTTTAAGTCACTCTTGGAGCTTGAAACCATTTCAAGATTAAGGAAAGTTGTGCTTATTGTCTTTTAATCATTCAACCTGATCTGGTAACTTCATTTTGCATTGCATACTTTGGATCATCAGGTTGTTTCTCTCCTTAATCTGATTGTAATTTTTGTTTTGAATTTTCTTTGTAATTTGGCTATTGTAATTGAGTTCTTGCTTGTAACTAGAGAAAGGGTTCTCTAGGTGGAAGAACTGAGTAGTGTTCTCAAGTTCTTGTCTCTTAGAATCTAATAGGGTTTTAGATTTATGTACTTTATCTAGGGTTGATAAAGGGAGACATTGTAATTGATTGTAAGAACTGAAAATTATAATATTGGAACTCTAACCTAGTGTTGGTTGGAAGAAACTGGATGTAGCTTCATGGTTTTGAAGTGAACCAGTATAAATTGTTTGTGTATTGATTCTCAATCTCTATCCTCTTCATTTTAATTGTTTCTTGATTCATTTGCTTGACCAACAAAGTCAGTTTTGATTCATTGAATCCCTTGGGGCTGAGCTACTTGATTGAATAAGATTTCTTGGTTTTGAAAAGTGATAAAGATCTTAGAAACTCTTATTTTGATTAAAGAAATTTTTAATATACCAAGGTTTAACCAATTCACCCCCCCTCTTGGTTAAGTGTGAAGTATTCATATTCTTTTCAATATTTTAATTTTTTAATTATATGACCTAATTTAAAATAAATTTTAAATATATATGATTAGTTTTAAATAGAATATTTGATTTATATCATGTTTCGTAATTATGTAAGTGAGAGACTATACATCCATGTTATTCTTGTATAAATAGAAAAATAAAAGTTTAAGAAAAATATAAACAAAATTACTTTTTGTTTCTTTTTAAATAATACTATTAATAAAGTACTTAAATGTCAAAAAATGATTTTAAACTATATAATTCTAATAAAATTTACTTCATTTAATTTTCCTTTTCTAAAAAAAATTGAAAATTTTGAGTTTAAACAATATAAGTAAAATCACCACATCTTTACTATTTTCTTATGATACAAACTTTAAAAATTATTATCCTACTTTTTAAGAATGTAAGTTATTATAAATAAATTTAAATATAATTATAAACTTTTAGCTAACTTATCAGTTACTTTTATGAAGAAAATCTAAATCAAATGGATGTTGGCTGTGTGAGAAATCCAGTCAAGGTATTTGTATCATGGGTTAAGGAGTTTGCTACCAATGACATGAATTGGGATATTAATTTTACCCGTGATTGCCTCTCTTTAAAGAAAATGGAGCCAACCAAATCTAAGTCCTAGACTAGGGAGAGTCTATACCTTTTGATTTGGGAGTGTATTAGGTGAGAATACTTAATTTCCATCAATATATTAAAATTAACCCTTCAAATTGTGTATTGAATACAAATCCTTTGAGTAAAAATCAATACATTATTATTTTTGGTGGTGGTATTGTTAGGTTAGTTTATTAGATCTAAAAGAATTTTTAAATAACTTAAATCTTGACCTTTTTTTATAAAATAAGCTTTTAAACAAGTCTTAACATTTTTAATAAATAGGTTTATTATAATTTAGTTCTAATGTGGACTAAATCATATATATCTTTAATAAGAAGCTATTAATCCTAACTAAAATTCACATATATAATTATTTAAAATTATAGACATTAGAATATATCAAAATCCCTAAAACGTATTAAAATATTGATTACTTAATAAGTTTTAACTAACTTTATGTTAATTCCAAAGTTTTTTTTTCTATTTTTTCAATATAAATCAAATTCGTTCATTAAAAAAATTATATATTGAAATCGTAATTTACTCTCGTTCTTTTAGAATCAATATAATCAAAATTTTGAATAGTTATTTTCTTACCTAAGATTAATAATATAGTAATAAAGATTAAACACATTAACGTCATTATTAATTAAAAATATTAAAAGGAATTAATAACAATAATTTAGCACTAAATAATTTTATATCTCAAAAGGATTAAAAACTAACTTTTAAAAAATTTACAATAATTTTGACCAAATATTTTAATTAACTTTGAAAAGTTTTAATTCAATACATTTACTTTAAGCCAGCCTACCTTGTTTTTCGGGTCGTCCTTTAAGACAGCCTACCTTGACAAGAAATTTTCCTCTTTAAATTAATTATTAAATTGGGCAATTGTTATATTCATTCTCCTGGCCAAAAAAAATAAAATATAGTAATTTTAATAAATAATTACAAAAATATTACGATTTTAAAAGTATTTATGCATCTATAGCAACCAGTCGCGTCCCTCTGCGTGACTAATTCCGTCTCTAATTCAGTTGCTAACACTTTTTGCGACCAAATATTGGGCGTGACCACAATATTCAGTCACAAAAAGTATTAACGACTGAAATAGAGACCGAAATTAGAAAATAAATTTAGATATTGCCAATATTCAGTCTAATTAATTACGAATTTATTGTAGTTTGTAATAATATTATTAATTGTTATTTTTATCTAATTTTAAAGTGTTTTTAGACCGATCTTCATCATTGATTTTTAGACCGACTTTGAAGTCATATATTACTAATAATAAAAACTTAAAGTTATATAAAAAATTGATTTAAAAATCGTACGTTTAAAAAAAATTATACTGCAAATTTTTTAACAATTTCGGTTTAAAAAAATAAAAAAATCACAATATTGTGGTCGTAACACTAATTTCAAAATTTGAAAAAATTTATATTGTAAATAAAAAAATTGATTTTAAAGGCGTACACTAATTTCGGTCTCTATTTCAGTCGCTAATACTTTTTGTGATTGAATATTGTGGTCACGTTCAATATTCCGTAAAAATGTTAGCGACAGAATTAGAGACGGAATTAACGACGGAATGAGTCACACCCAGAGAACACACGACTGGTTGCTATAGATGCGTAAATACCTTTAAAACTGCAATATTTTTATAATTTTTTATTAAAATTTCTATATTTTAATTTTTTTCCCCATTCTCCCTTATTGCTTAGTGCACTTTTCTTTTCATATTTTTTCTCATGATATTTGAAGTAGTTTTTTTTTCACTAATTTATTATTTAGATTTGATTTCATCATTTAATTTTTAAAATTAATTTAATTTGATCTTCTCATCAAATTGAATCGTGCAAGAACTCCCAACCTCCAATTCCTCATGAAATACTCGGTGATTGAAAGAGAGGGTGGTGTTTGTGGTGTTGTAATTGCCAATTGTATACTGTTACTACCACAGGGTCCTTTCTTTCCTTCACCCTAGCACCCCCGATCGCCTCTCTGTGAACTCGGTGTGGTGGGGGGTTGTCGTCCGGTTGGGTTGAGGCGAAAGAGAGGCACATATCTCATCCGAAAAAAAAAAAAAAATAAAAAAAATTAAAAAAAAAAAAAAACTAAACCCAGATGGAAGGTTGTCAGAGAGTGGCGGTGAGTGAAGCATCTGATCTGAAAAAGAAAAAAAAAAATAAAGAGGAAACGAAAGAGAGTAAGAGCGCATAAAAAATAATTTTATATTTTTTTTCATTTTTTTTTTCTTCCGCTAATAAACCTATTATTATAGGTAATTTTACTCCCTCAGTAATGTATTTTCATTACATATATAGTAAATTCGCGCCCATTTTTGTTTATAACACAATGAAAATAAATGTTTGCTATGTATTAATCACATTGAAAACGTGTTTCTTTCAAGTGTACTTTTATCCAGAAAAAGTAAAAGTAAAAGTGTGATCTTGACACAAAAAAAAAGGGGTGTAAAAATAACGATTTCCTTTTCTCGGACTCGGAAGAGTCCATTAAACTAGAATTAAATTGCCTAACTCTAGTTCCATCACATATTTGCAAAACTGACCCTACTTTTGTTTTTATATTTTATTTTTTCTCACAACAAATCTCACGCAAAGGGTCAAGAATGAGGACGGCTCCATCTCGAATTGTGATATCCTCTCAAAACATTATTCTTCTTAAATCTTAATGCAGATAAGTAAATACCTTCCAGACTAATATATAAATAAATAAAGACCAACTTGGTTCAAGTGGTCATAAATTCTATTTTAAGTAAATTTTAAATTTAAATATTGTGAATGAAAACAACTTAATTGAAAGAGGAGTGTTTACTAAAAAATAATCGATAATATATATTCCGTATTAATATAATGATATAAAAAATATATAAATAAATAAATTATTTAATATGTTAAACTTAAATATAAATAAATCTAATTAATTTTATTTTATTTAATATTATCATTCTTAAAATAATTTTTATTTAATTCTGATTATATTTTTAATGACTTTATTTTAAAAATAATTCTATTTTTATTTGAAAATAAGAAAATTAAATGATTTTAACTAACTTTTTTACTCAATATGAAAGTAATTCTTTTTTTTCAAATGGAATAATAATTTTCAGTTGAGGTTTGATACTTGAATATTCCCAATAAAACCCTTCATAAGTGTTATTTTTTTTTCATATCAAATATTATTGTATTTATCATTTTTTCGAATTAAGATTCTCTCCAATTACCGAAAGCTTAATAGAGAGAAAGACCAATAAGGACCTTGCTTGCCAACGTCATAAAGACCTTTTTTATTTATACATTCATTCATGTTGTACAAAATTGATCCCCATGGCCAAATCACCCACCAAGCACCATCCAATATCTCCATCATCTTGTCTCAATTCAATCCATTTTAAACAACTTTCCCCATTTAAAAAGCCTCGACTTGCAAAAAAAAAAAAAAACACCATCAATAATCTGTGAACAAGGAAAAGCACACACATAGCTTTAATTTGATCTAATTTCTTCATGGAGGACCAACCATCATCATCAAAATCAAAGACTGCTGTTTTGGATCAAACCCTTCATTTAATTGGGTTTGAAATTGAAGACTTGTCACCACAAAAAATCTCTGGCCGTCTCCCTGTCACCCAGAAATGCTGCCAGGTCAACCCAATTTCAATTTTTCCTCTCAATAGAAAGTATTTTATCTTTGTTAGTGCATGTTTGCCAATCCGTTTGGTGGAGCACCAACGGACTTTAGCCAACGCATCTCCCTCTTACTTCTTATACATCCTTTGGGTTTGCATTAGAATACAGGCGACAGCAAAACAAACATGAGTTAGTTTCTGAATGTTATGGAAAGTTTCATTTAATTGTTTTTTTTTCTTTTTTAAATTATGCTTATGACTAGAATTGAAATTATGGGTAATTTGATTTTTGCATGGGGCAGCCATTCAAGGTGCTTCATGGAGGGGTATCAGCATTGATAGCAGAGTCTTTGGCAAGCATGGGAGCACACATGGCTTCTGGTTACAAAAGAGTGGCTGGCATTCAACTAAGCATCAACCATTTGAAAAGAGCAGAGATTGGTGACTTGGTCTACGCGGAAGCTTCACCTTTACATGTCGGCAAAACCATTCAGGTTATGTTTATTGCAATTTATCTCTAATTCATATAAGATAAAACTGAACCATAATAAGCATACTATAGTATGGATACAATTTATCTGCAATTATCATAACTATATGTTTCTTAAAAAAAAATCATAACTATATGAGATATGAAGGAGAAGCGTGTCTTACTTGGCCATTGATGTAGAATTGAGATGATGATGATGATGATAACAATGGAACAAGACCGAATTTGATTTCGCACTTTGCGGTGACAAGTGTATGGATCGAATGAATTGTTAATTACAGTATATGGATAAAAATCTTTAGTCCATTTAGTATTTTCTAAAATGTTATGCAAACATCATCCATTTATTAATCTATTTTAAGGATATAAATGGTGGACTTTTAAATTCACCAACTTGTCCTTCCTCTTTAATTCAGACATTTAGTGTTTTCTAAAAAGTTAATGTCCACATTTAATGTGTGATAATTTCTCATTTAAGGTTGTTATTGAAGGAAAATAAATAATAACCCAAAAAGTATTAAAACATAATACATTTATTATTACTATATTTTAATGTATAACATGGTCTGGTTCACTTGTTTGCCCATTATCTCTATCTTGCCCTATTTTTTTTTTAAAACATATTCTCTTATCCAATCTTAATTAAACTCTTTATTATTATTATTTATACACTTGTATTGCATCTCTCTCAACATTACCTTTTACATCCATAGTTTTTTCTCTCATTCCCTTGTTATTTCTTTATTTTGTCAAGTATAAATATCATTTGTATTTTTCATAAAAAAAACCAAAAAAAAAAAATTTGTATATTCCTTTGCTCCCCTTTATTCTCTTACAAAAAGACACTCCGAGTGGCAAAATGGATTTGATCTCACACCGACTCCTTGATGTACCTAATGCATTGGTTGGTGGACTGGTATCGTCTACGAATTTTTAAAAACTTTATACAATCTCAATCATTCAAATACATTAAGTACATTTTTAAATTTAAAAACATTAAATATTATTTTTAATTAAAATATAAACATTTTTTATGACCAAAAAGTATATACATTTATCATTTTACACATAATTGTTTTTTTAAGAAAAAAAATTCACTCATTTCTGGCCGCGCTTGGATCATATTGCTCTGTTATTGAGTGTGCCATTAGGAAAATTGATGCTGCAATTTGAGTTGAAAAGCTCTCTTTATCTTAGAATGATGAAACTTGCACCGTTTGTTTCTTCCTTGTCCTTGTCCATATAATTTATGGCTATAGTTTATGACTTGACTATGATGAAAAAGAGTAGTGCTTTGATTAGATATTTATTGGTTGGAATTTAAGACTTTCATCTATCACCACAATTCACTCGTTCTATAAAATTTATGGCTATAGTTTATGACTTGACTATAATTAAATGGAGTGATTTGGTTGGAATTTAAATGAGTGAATCCAATTATTACCAGCTTGCGCAGATAGATATTAGCCTATCTAGAGTAACACCCAACATTTTATTTTTCATACATTCATCCAATGAGTAAATCAGAACTGTTGGATAAAGATTAGATAATTACTCATTTTATTTCAATAAATCAAAATTTAAAACACGTATTCAAAATCTGAGTTGTCTAGTATTCATCCAATGGTTATAATCCTCTAATTGCGTAAATGCGTGGAAATTCCAAGCGCACCAAATCGGGTTCCCTGAAAAGTTTCCTATGATGAGCAATTTGTATATCCTAAGTCATGAACTTAATGATTGATAGCCTTTAAAAGTTAAAAAAAAATTATATACTCTTTTTTATTAGTCTCTGTTTCTCCCTCACAGTCCCTTCCTTAAAACCAAGATCATAGTTACTTTAACCGATGATGGAAAGACTTCTAAAGCGCATTTACTAAACTAACGCAACGTAAAGTATGAACAACTTATAGTATAATTCTTATCATAATAGTCAGAAACCCATATCTCATGCATGAAATATGAATTGCTAATCACATAATCATCCATCTTAACATAAAACAAAACTTCACAATTGATGGCAAACGGCATTAAGCAAAATTCCTATAATCACCACAAATGTTTGATTGGAATGAAATGAGAGGACAATAATATTTGTAGAATAAGTTTTTCCATGGGTTTGTAGATATTACTAGCTTCATTCTGCTTGACAAGGGCATTCACCAATTTACTATCGTAGTAACGAGTAAATATTTGTTGGTTAGATAACCAACAATAAAAGTCATTTTAAAAAATACTGTTCAATAAATATGAACTTTGTTATTGCTGAAGCTTACAAATATGAGAAAAGCATGTCATAACAGTTTTTTTCTGTAGCAGGTGTGGGAGGTGATACTCTGGAAGATTGATGCTTCAAATTCACAAAACAGATCCTTGGTTTCATCTTCTAGGGTAACTCTACTATCCAATATGCCCGTCCCAGATCATGCAAAAGATGCTGCCAAACCGTTAAAGAAGTTTGCAAAACTGTAAAATATTCATGTCATTTGTTCTTAAGTGAAATTCAAAGGATATTCATGTCAAACCAAGGATCCAAATTCATGTCATTTGTTCAAATTTGGATCAAGTTCTTAAGTGAAGTTTGCAAAACTGTAAAATATTCATGTCATTTGGCTCTTACAAAATTGTTCAACGCTTCAAAATGTAGACCATGATAGACATTGTAGCTCTTATAAAATTGTTCACATCATCCACCATAGACAAACTCAAATACCCGCCAACCCCAAATGAGCCAACATTGATTGAGTCAATGTCGGTAATTTACTAGTCTCAGGATCAACATAGAAACCTTCATTGAGCTGTTGTTCTCATTATTTTGAGACATCAGCTTCAAACTTAGAAGCCCAACAGTTCGTTGTGATCATATTTCAATAAGCAACTTATAATTTCAATTTTCAACAGAAACCATATGACAGAAATCGTGTTACATCTATTCAGTGATTCCCATTCAAGTGATTCAACCAACCAACCAAGCTCATTTCCAGAACCATACAAGCTTGCTCACCGAAGCAATGTTGGCAATGTTAGGATGCGTTCTTCTTGCGAAAGGATCTTGATCTGACAGTGCTCCTGTCCTTCATTTCCTTAGGAATGCCCGCAATTTTAATGCCTAACACACATTGACAAACATAACATGATTACAGATAGACTACGAACAAGAGCAAATTCCAGCAGCCACCAAATAGAAGAGTAAAAACTAAGCTAGTACCTGAGATTATAAAGTTCCAGAGAATATAAACAGGATATAAAATTCCACGCTAGAAAGTTTCAGAGAATATAAAGTTCCAGGCGCCTCTTCCGAAACAACCTTTGACAATTTCTTCACTGAAGCTCCTAAGCTTCCAAAAGCCTGTGCAAGAAACAAACAGCAACTGCTAGAACAGTAGCCATTCAACAAATCACTACAGACAAACAGGATTAAAGGAAATAACAAGTTAAGTTTGTCAAAACATTCTTAAAGTATGGCATGCAAAGGTTTTAAAAATTCATCTGCAACCACAATTGTGGCCTCGACATTAAGAATTTTAAGTCAACACAACCACAGTTGCAGCTGTACCAGTCGAATTTATCCTCAATTTTCTACAATATAGAAAATTTTGATAAAATCACAACCGCCACAGCAATTTAAAACCTCGAAACGAACATCAACTGTTATAATACTAGCCAATCAACACATCACTACATACATCCGGGATTGAAAGAAATAATTTAACAAGTTAAATTTGTTAAACGCTCTTAAAATATTGCTTGCGAAGGTTTTAAATACCTCCTGCAACTGCAATTTGGCCACAACATCAAGGATTTTGGGTCTCTGCTACAACAAGTAAGCATCTACAACCGCAACTGCAATTGTGGTTGTAACGTCAATGATTTTGGGTCTCTGCTACAACAATGCGACCACAATTCTGATCAAATCAGTTGCATTAATCCCCAATTTTTGGGGTATCAAGACCGCAACTGCAATTTAAAACCTTAAACTATAACCGCAATCACAATTTAAAACCTTAAACTAGCATGAGATAAACCTTAACCTACAATTAACGTTGGAATAGAAAACACGGCTACTGAGAAAAACGCACCAAAAGCCTGCAAACCCGAAAAACACAGGTTCAGTCTACTTAATTGTGAAAAGAATACCAACCTAAATTACCCAGAAGCCAAATATGCTTAAAGATGAAAATTTTCATCCTCATTTGGTGAGCAAATAGGTAATTATTTATTATTTATAGCAGTACCATAGAGAGAACGAACAAGTGAGAGAGAAGCCCCAATTCAAGAGAGGGGTGGAACCCTAGATTTCTGGCCACCGCAGCGGGCGGAGCTGCCGCGACTAGCGACTGCAAATTGGGTGTCTGCTGTTCTGAATTACTGGTGCCGGAATTGTGTCGCCGGCGAGCGGCGTCGAAGTGGTTGGGATACTGACACGAACGGAGAACGGAGCACGTGAAGTGGCGGCCATTTTTGTGGGCATTGGAAATCTGTTGAAGCTGAAAGGGCGCGAAAGCAGAAAATGCGTTTTGAGATAACATTGACAATTTAATACGACCATGGAAATTTTGGCAGCTATATATAAATATATGAATAAATTACACTTATTTCGTATGTGTTTTTCAAATTATACTTAATATTTTTTATTTTTATATATTACTTTTATCTTTTTTTATTTATGTCATTAACTAATATTAATTGATTGAAGTATTTGAATAGATGAAATTATTCTTTTATCCGACGGTGTTAGTGTCCAAGAAAACAAACACAGTGGTAATGGTGGTCAAAGCTATGACGATAATGGAGGTGGATATGACGATGACAGTGGCTATAATGGTGACGGTTGCTCCGATGAGAGTGACTTGGATGTCGTGTTGACGGGCGAGGACGATAATGAGGAGGAAGAGATGATGCTACCATTGGAGAGGGAGAAGGAGGAGAAGGAAGTGGTGGTGGTAAGTGAAGAAGAGTTGTTGAAGATGATGGTTTCTAAAATCCAAGATGTGATTTTGAGGAAGAAGATGAGTGTATTTTAAATATTAATTTTCATTAAAAATCATGTGACTAGCATGTATTTACTTTCTATTAAAGTATTAAATGATGTTTAAGAGAGAGATGGTATACGTGTAATATAAGCTAAATAATTAAGAGGTTTTTTATAAAGTGTAAGAAAGGACATATATCATGTGCAATTTAAAAAAAACAAAAGGAGTACAAATCTAATTTATTCATGAATTGAGTGATCCCCTATTCCAATCGGACAAATTACACATCATTTACGTCATAATCATCCTAAATTATTTTACACATCATATGAATAAAAAATACTTCCTTTGTTCCAAAACAATGGTATTTTTAAGATTATGGCATAGTTATTCCGGTCTCAAATATAAAAAAATTATATTAACAAATAAAGATAGTTAATCATAGGCAAAAAATTAAAAATAATACAAATTAATTATTTATTTAGAAAAAAGGGGCAAGTGAGGCAATATTTAGGGATTTGGGGCACCCTAACACGCCCAAGCTAGGCGTGTTTAAACACGCCCTGGCTAGGCGTGTTAGGGTCCCCAACTCCCTATATATTGCCTCTTAAATTGACATTTAAGGATTGCGCCTTCTCTCTAGAAATAGCTCTGCCTTCTCTCTAGAAAGTGGGTGTTGATTTCTCTGAAGTGAAGCCCTGCCGAATTCGAAGCGCGGCCGACAAGTAATTAGGGTTCTGTGTAGAAGTTGTTGTGGTTCAGGATCTACAGCTTGGGATAGGATATTTTGTGAAGATTAGCGCTGGAAAGAAGTAAGTTCTAAACCCTAAACAATGTTGCATATTATTTAAAGTTGTTAGTGACATAGTTGTTAGGTTCATAGTGTATATGTTTACATCTTAGGGTTTAGGTTTAGTGTTGAAATTGTCATTAGGGTTTATGGGGTGATCAGGGTTTAAGTGTTCCGGCTTAGGGTTTAGGGTTTATGGGGTGAATAGGGGTTATGTCTTGATGGACACACCTAGGGTTTATGGCGCATGTGTGGAGTAGGGGTTAGGTATGGGGGTACACACCTAGGGTTTAAGTGTTACAGCGTAAGGGTTTAGGGGCATGGGTGGATTAGGGTTTAGTGCCTGGTGTACACACCTAGGGTTTAGGGTATCCGGCTTAAGTGTTTAGGGTTTATGGGGTGATCAGGGTTTAAGTGGTCCGGCTTAGGGTTTAGGGTTTACGGGGTGAATAGGGGTTATGTCTTGATGGACACACCTAGGGTTTATGGCGCATGTGTGGATTAGGGGTTAGGTATGGGGGTACACACCTAGGGTTTAAGTGTTACAGCGTAAGGGTTTAGGGGCATGGGTGGATTAGGGTTTAG
>CM023955.1:20881748-20902594 GCA_013407115.1 Glycine latifolia
GGCCTGGTGTACACACCTAGGATTTAAGGTATCCGGCTTAAGTGTTTAGGGTTTATGGGGTGATTAGGGGTTAGGTCAGGGGGGAACACACCTAGGGTTTAGGGTATTCGTGGTAGGGTTTAAGGCGTATGTGGTGGTTAGGGTGTATGGCTTGGCGTGACTGGACCTAGGGTTTAGGTTGTTGTGTAAACAAGACCACTTCTTTATGCCTTTGTGTCTTTGACAATATTGACTTTCTTTCACCATTTGGTGATTTACTGGGGACTAACTACATCTGTAGAAGCGTTTATGTGGGTTAGGGTTTGTTTTGTATGTAGGGTTTGTGTTTAGGGTTTAGGGTTTAGGGTGTTTGTGTGCTTCTGACGTTTATTTATGTTGATTGCAGGAAATGAGTTCGAGTGATGCGGAGGTTGTTCGTGTTGTGTTTTTTTTCAATGGAAGGAAAATTGAAGGGGAAAAAGGTGTTGTCTTCGAAGGGGATAAAAGGATGACACGAATCAACCGAAATGCAACATTGAGTGATTTGCATCAGAAGATACTTCCAAAATTGGGTGTGGATGGAAACACTTGTATCACATTACTGACGGCAAGAATATGGCAGCAAGATGAATACATGGGGTTTCCAGTACAGGATGATGAAGAATTGGAAATGGTCATTTAATCAGGCACGGAAGAAATTTTTAGAGTTGTATGTGGATTACACCGTAGTTCAGTAAGCTGTTTTACCCAAGAGGTCAGTTGGTTGTAATTCTGCACATATTGCACCATCATATGATGCTGCACCATCATATGATGTTGTAGGTGCAAACATGTCTCAGGAAGATTCACATGACCCAACTTGGGTTATGGATGACGATGAAGATGATGATGATGATGAAGATATAGCGATGGAAGATCGTCTTCTTCAGGAGAATGCCAGTGCGTCCGATAATGATGAACACACTGATGTGGGGTCGTCTGAAATGCGGTACCGTGCGGGTGTTGGATCGACACAATCAGAACAACCAGTTGAAGGTAAGTTACATGACTTAAACCCTAAGTGATTTCGTATAATTGTTGTTCATGTATATATTTTGCAAACCGATGCTTATTAATGTGTGTTGTATTTAAAGGCGGTGCGGTTATTCCTTTTTGGGACGGGATTCCACATTACACATATATCGATTGGAATCACCCAAGCGAAGAAGAATCTTTTGGCGGTTCAGCTTCAGGATCGGGTTCAGTCCAAGGTCCCTGGCAAATAGGGGACGATTTGTTTGTTGAACAGGAATTCCCTTCCAAAAAAGGAGGCACAAATTGCAGTTAAGCGAAACCTAATGAGGGAGCATCAAGAAGCAGTTGTGGTTGAGAGCAAGCCTGAGAAGTTTGCCATGAAGTGTGTTGCTCACAAGGATGGTTGCCCTTGGAGGGTTAGGGTGTATAAACCAGTATACGGTGAGAAGTGGGTGGTTTCAAGATAGGGTGGAAAACACAATTGCCTCAACGACCGTATATCACATGATCATAGACAACTTGATGTGAATATCATTGCTTCACTTGTAGCAGGTATGAACTCAGAATTTTTGCTTTTTTGAAAAATATTTAATTGTGTTAAGGTTTGTTGTAAATGTGTATGTTACAATGTCATTTTCAGGAATGGTTAGGGAGGAACCAGGCGTGTCAATTGCATTGGTTCAGGAGAGGATCACCAACAGCTTCGGATTTAAAGTTTCCTATTGTAAGGCATGGTATGCGAAGCAGAGAGTGATGGCAATGATTTATGGAGATTGGGAAGAATCTTATGCATTTTTGCCAAGGTGGTGCAGCTACATGCTTCGATTTTCACCAGGTTCTTTTTTTTGATATTCAAACCAATGATTATTTTGTGGCACATCGACTGGTCAGAGGGAAGCGTGTGTTTAAGCGAATGTTTTGGACTTTTAGACAGTGTTGCGAGGCTTTTAAATTTTGCAAACCAGTCATTCAAATTGATGGGACTCACTTATATGGCAAGTATAAAGGAAAATTACTGATCGCCACGAGTCAGGATGGGAATAATGAATGTCTGCCATTGGCATTTGCCATTGTTGAGGGGGAGACGTTGGAAGCTTGGGAATATTTCCTTGCTAACATTCGTTTCCACGTAACCCAAATGCAAAATATATGCCTCATTTCAGATCGGCACCGTAGCATTATATCTGCAGTGCAGAACCATGCTGGTTGGCAACCACCTTTTGCGCATCACGTTTTCTGCCTTCGTCATATTGCCAGTAATTTCAATCAAAGATTCAAGAGTGCAAGATTGAAGAAGAGCCTCGTGACTTTGGGTATGTTCACAATTATTTGTAATTTAGTTAGATTAAAAAATGTCTTACCCACCTAATGTTAATGGTATTATAATTGTGCAGGTTATACTCCCTGTATGGCCGATTTTGACATAGCGTATGAATGATTCCGCGATACCAGTCCTGAGGTTGCAGAATGGATTGACAACATTCCTAAGGAAAAGTGGACTCGTGCATATGATGTCAAGGGGAGAAGGTATGGCCATATGACAACAAATTTGTCTGAATCAGTCAACAAGGTGTTCAAGGGAGCAAGGAACATGCCTATTACTGCTTTGGTGAAGCACACATACAGTCGATTGGTTGAATACTTTGTGAGAAGGGGTCACACGGCCACTGCACAGCTGCATCAATCACACCGACATTGTAAAAATGTCGTTGATGCTATGAGGCATAATCAGAACATTGCTACAGGCCACAATGTAAGCACCTATAACCTTGAGCAAACGTCGTTTGAGGTGGCCGATGGCTGGGACAGGTTATATTCAGTTAACCTAACTGACCGTTTTTGTCAGTATGGGAAGTTTAAGGCCTTCAAATACCCTTGTAGCCATGCCGCAGCTGCTGCTTTATATATCCGTCAGAATCCTTTGCAATGTGTGGATGATATCTTCCTCGTAACCAACTTGGTTGAGGCTTATTCATTACCTTGGCAACCTATTGGTGATGAACTTGCCATTCCCCCCAGTGAAGATCCAGTTATCATCCTTGACAGGGAAAGGTTGCGTGCGAAGGGTCGTCCAAGGTCCACCAGAATCCGTAATGAGATGGACGAAGTCGAAACAACTCATAGAGCTCGTAGATGCGGTCTGTGCAAGCAAGTTGGACATACTCGTACAACTTGTCCTACTCGGGGTGGTGTTTCATGATTTTGTTATTATGTTTGGTTGATAAGTGCGTGGTTAAATGTAATTGATTTTAACAAAATGTTGCGTAACATGTATGACGATAATGTTTTCGTTGTGGTGCACATCAATGACGATAAAAAATGTTGCGTGAAATTGTTGGTAATGCTCTACTGACACATGATTTAATTTGTTACAATATTATTAGTTAATTATGTACATTATGATCTAAATTTTCGTCAGTTAGTTACGTAATGTATGACCTAGGTTTAGGTGACATATTTGGTGACCTAGGTTTTATGACCCTAAAGATGTTGTTAAGTGGTTCAATCCATAAACCCTAAACGGCTATACAAGCAGAGCGTGTGTTTACAAATGAACATTTTTTGTGTCACTAGACAATACACATGCATTTATTTATATACGATGAAATCTAACCAACAAATTCAAATATAACCAATTTGTGATTTGGTTTCACATTAGCCCTTAGTTATGATGATTTATGTTACACGTACGACGTTAATTCAATACACCTAACTGAAGACGCCTACGAAGGGCGTGATTGAACACGCCCAACGAGGACGTCTTTGAACATACGTAAATACGGCGTAACTAAACACGCCTACGAAATATTTAGGCGTGACTAGACACGCCCAACTTGGGCGCGATTACCCTTATATAAGGTACACGGTCGGACACAACAAGCGTCGCCTCGTAAATTTCATTTTGCATACCATGGCATTCTTAGGAGAAACAAGCAGCCAAAGCATTGGTAACTCCAAATTAGCATTCATTTATCCAAATGGATCTACGAAGCACAACGACACGGGTGTTTGTTTTCAGGGTGCCACTCCAATAGCGATGCGAGTTCCTAATGAGTGTTCGTTTCAGACGCTTAAGAGTAGGATTCACCACACCCTTCTACTAACCGATGACCATTTCGTGGATAACATCTACTACCGACAACCATCCCTAGACGCAGGTCAGCACTATTTTTTTCATTCTCTCGCACTAACAAACGATGATGATGTTTGCAGAATGTTAAGGTGTCACGACCAAACGTCCACTGCTGGTCCTATAGAAATATTATGCACCGTAAACAGAACAGCCGATGGGATAATCAACCTACTTCAGTCGACCATCGTCCCCACACATGATGCAATGTTATATTACAACGGAAGTTGGAACATACCACGAAGAGGCAATTTTGTGGGTTATTCCTTTACTGGAACAAACCCAATCCGATTTGAAATTCCTTCTGCATGCACTATTGTCACAGGTGGTAAGAAAAATGTTTTTCCGTCATCCAGCACATTCACAATACTCAGACACCACAATCCAGTATGACATAAAGGAGTTGGTAAGTGATGAAGACGTGTTGAGGATGCTAGCGGAATCCAACTACTGGAAACGTCTTGGTCCAATTGAAATTTTAGCCATTTTTAGCAAACCACAAATCGATATGGAATAACACATGTATGCTGAAAATGTTGTTTTCAAATTGTCCTTATCATTACAAATGCATTTTCCCCCTTCTGTAATCGTTTGTAATCGTGTCTGTTATGCATTTATGCTTTTGACGGCTCCTGTTATTGTTAGGGTTTGCGGGGTTAACGTGATCAAATAATAGTTAGACCGAGCATGGTAAACATAAATGTCACAAATAACCGTAGTTTACAAAATACAATCGATTACAATACAACAAAAAAATATAAAACAGTAACTGCGAATAAATTAGAGTGAGGGCGGTGGCCACTGCACATGACGTGCCTGTCGATCAGGTTGTACTCGTCTTCGTGGTCGCCGAGAACTGCCTGGCTCGGATGGGGCTGGCTGTGAAGGGCCTGCCTGAGAAGGGCCTGCCTGAGAAGGGTCTGCCTGAGAAGGGCCTGCCTCATACGGATGCACATGAGGAGATCGACATGCCGTGCCCTGCTCTGCATACACCGGCATAGGGCACTCATAATCTTTGGTGACAAATGGTGAATGTGGTTGCCAAGCGGCACAGGCTTCTGAAACCCAATCCATCTGGAAGAGAATGTCGTCGCCCTGTGCCTCACTCCACTCGGCCTCCATGTTCATTCCAACACGGATCCCGCCATCTACATCTGAACATGTCATTGCAGTTGGAACATATGCGGCATGGGTCTGCGATGGGCCTGGTGTAGGCATTTGGGCGTCGGTACTGAAATCGGCGTAGTCCATGCCCCCATGCCCCCCCTGCGCAGTAGCCTCGTAATATACGGGCTGTGTCCCATATGTCTCGGCAATAACAGGAGGCCTAAAGTAACCCTCCGTGCGTGGCCTCGGTTGAACAATGGGCTCAGGAACCTGCTACACCGGTCTCCGCCGACGCTCTAGCCCACGACCCTCTTTTCTTCGTCGGCCAACTGTAACTGAAATCTCTGGTTCGGGCTGAAGCTGGGAGTCGGGAGCATGTGGGCCTGCTTCCTCCACGCGACAGCTCTCGGCAAAGACAGACATTAACCGACCGACCTCCTCACTTGCTAAATCGAAGTCGAAGGCCTCCCTATTGGGGCTACTTACCGCGAAGTACAAAGCCTCCAGCCCATCGACCTACAATTTTAAATATATACACATAAGTGTCAAGTATGTCATGTAGCATAATGAATTTAAATAGACAAATGAGGATGTAAAGAAAACTTACACCACGACCGGTCTTCGCGCCCTTCTTTGTGATGAACCGCTTCCCTTGTTCTCTGAACCAAACCATGTACTCATGGTGTGGTGACAACAACCCCTGAATCAAGGGGGGAAGCTCAATGTGCTGGTCCCTAGCATCCCATCGCGAAATACATGGTCTGAGTTTACGAACCCAGTTGTCTTCTCGTTTCCCCCGAAGCGAAAGATCATGCACACCCTTCAGCTTCCTGGGAGCGCGTGGGATTGGCTGATCCCTCCCGAATTGCCGCATGCATCTATCCGACTGGGAATATTCTACTGTGTGAAAGAATATGATAGGCGTAGTTGCCATCCACAGTAGTCGCTCACGCTCAGAAGCACCAAGAAAGTCGTAGTCCCCGTATGGTTGCCAAACGACCTGCACACAACAAAATAACACTTTATTAGTTCACAGCATGTTCCACAGATGCAAACGTACAGTAATTGAAAAACTACTATATGTACCTCGTTTCGAGTAAGGGAGTCGAATGCCATCCTATACACGACCAGTTCATGCGGTTTAAGTCGACCTAAAACGTTAAACCTAATTTCAAAATAAGTAATGTTAGTATAGTATAACACTTCATTGTTACAATTGTAAACAAGAACAACATATAACCACACATACTAATGTCCGAAATGCCAGTCCGGCTGTGTAGGCAGCGGAATAGCTGGAGCAATTGGTGGGAATCTCAGCCACGCTCACACCTGAAGAAGCATATGACACCCACCGATGTCACTCCTGCCTGGATCTGTACACTCACACATTTGTCTAAACAAATGTGAAAGGACAGCTGAGCCCCAGCTATATCGGCCGATGTCCACAAAATCCCCTGCAAGCAACGACATGTATCGTGCTGCAATCATGCTACCTCCAGATCGGTCGCACAGCAGCCATGATCCGATAAGTCGTGCAATGTGGGCCTTCGTGAACCGCGTAATGTGAACAATGTCCGGAACCACCTCACCCCAATGCGTAAAATGTCTATCAAAGAACGACAGGCGCAAATATCCACCTTTCAGCTCGGTGTCTTCCTCAGGTTCGTGACCAAACACCTCCTCAATGACGGTCGCCCACTCGTCAACCGTCACTCCAGTAACCACATTGCCCTCGGTGGGCAATCCCAAAATACCAGCCACGTCTTGCAACGTGATGGTCATCTCACCCTGCGGCATGTGGAAGGTGTGAGTCTCTGGCCTCCATCGTTCAACCAGAGCACTAATAAGCGCAGCATCCATCTGAAATACATAAAAATTATTAAACAACTTAATTTATCAAATTAACCAGTCTTAACTCATTTCATAGTTGCATGGTTGCATACCTGAATATGTCGCATACGTGCCACATGAAGAAACCCAGCTTCGCGCAACATGTCAGAAACAACATCGGGTATATCGTCCGCATCTGGTCCACCGCTCAGTTTACCACGTCGAGTCTTCAATACCCGAGGTGGCACGCCCCCGTTCCACACAACTTGTGAAACGTGCGTGCGCTGAATACGCCTACGCAGAGTGCCCCACTTGTATGGGGTAGGGACAACATAGGCAGTGGGATCCATGGGCTCAGCCTCATAGTCGGATGCAGATCGTGATGATGATGTGGAGGATGAATCAGCCATCTATTCAGTATCTTCATGTAAAAAAATTTAAAACCACAGTATACAAAATATTAACGATTAACAAATCATTCGAACAAAATTTTCTTACGTATCAAATACATTAAACCAAATACACTAACACAACATAAGCCCGAAAGCTTAGCCGATATCCATAAACCCTAAGTAAATAAACATAAGCCCTAAACCCTAATCACAACATAAGCCCTCAGACTAAACCGTAATCCAACACAAAGCTTGAAACACTAAAACCCTAATCACAACATAAGCCCTCTTATGTAATGGAACATTTGTTTATTACTTTTTTAAAGGCTGCCTTCAGCAGAGATAATCAACAAACTCAACTTTCAACTTGTAAATCTAAGATGTCTTTGAGGAGGAGAAAATGAGATTTGCTCAACTCCAACATGACTATGTCAACATCGAAGCTTTGCTTGAAGCATCATATCGGCATAGACAAATTTGTCTGAACAGGTCTCTAATCACTACCCCAAGCTCAATGAAATAGAAAAGCAATTAAAACATCGTCAGTTGGACACCTAGAAGATAGAGACTCATCTTCTTCATTTCAAAAGGAAGTGTTTGTCAAGGCAAAACTTGAATTGGAAAACTAATTACTCAATATGCCACCACCGCATTGCTCACTAGTCACTACGTTGAGTTCAAGGGTGGGTTTTGGGTTTACGATTTAGGGGGTACGGTTTATTGTTTAGGATTTAGGGTTTATGCTTTAGGGTTTACTAAGCTACCCTAAATTCTAAATCCTAAACCCTAAATCCTAAACAATAAACCCTACGTCTGTTCCCAGGGCCATAAATCCTAATCACAATGTAAACCCCTAACCTACCCCGAAATCCATAAACCCCAATCACAGCATACGACCTACACCTTAAACCAGCACCCACAAACCCTAACTCTATACCCCAAGTCATAAACCCTAATCCCTATGTACACACTAAACCCTAAACCCGATTTACATACACCCTACTGACCACCCCAGGGCCTAAACCCAAATCACAACATAAGCCCTTAACACAATCGGCACCCATAAACCCTAAGTCTATACCCACAATCCATAAATCCTAATCACACTGTCAACCCTAAACGTACACCGCATTACGTACACACTAATCACTACCACAGGCCCTCAACCCTAATCACAATCCATAAGCCCTAAACCCAGAACCTACGTATGTACTGATGGAGTGCCTTTAGTTAAATATTTTTATATCATTCTTAGCCTATTTGACTTCTCTTGGACCTTTATTTTCCTATTCTAATTCAGTTTTTGTCTTAGGCTAGTAAGTGGGCTTAATTGCTATTTGTTGCGCATTTTCGGATTTTTGCTCACTTTATGTATCTGGCTTGTTCAGGACCTGCAGAGCTCTACAAAACTCCAAATGGAGCATTCTAGGAGTCCTTGGAAAGATAACAAAAAGATCTACAAGTTTTCCAGAAATAGCCTGAGGCCAATTCTGTCATTTGGAGGGTCATTTTAAGCTTCGAAATCAGAACCTCTGCACTTGTAATTTTAGGCTGCGAATTTGATTTTATGGTTGTAAATAGCAAATAATTAGAATTGATGGGTTTTGTTCATGGCCCATTCTTTTCTTCAGACTTAGTCACTATATATTAGTGACTTTAGTGAAACTTGGACAACACTTTACATTTTGCACAAACAAGTTTATTATTTCTTTTCTTTAGTTTTTAGAATCAAAAGCTTGTTCTTCATTTTCTCTCATTTGTTCTTCATTGTTCTTCATCTTCTTCATTTCCACTTTGCTATTCTTCCATTTTTCTGCACTTATTTCATGGGGCTTTCCTTGGTGATCATCATGGAAGGCTAAATAATCACTCAATCCAAGGATCCAATCCAAGCAAGAGGAGAATTAGAGTTCTGGTTTAGTATTTCGAATTCTGTGTGAATGTTCACTTTCTTCTTCAATTGCTATTTTGTTTTCATGATTATGAATGCGTTTAGAATTGAAAGCGGATTAGGTTATGGATTCATTGCCTAATTTCGAATATAAATCACAGATTAATTGGATGATATTTCAATTAGGGTTTGTGGTTTCAATTAATTTAGGGGTTAATTCGATTGAACTACTTCTATTGAGATTGAATGAATGTTCATGATAGAATCAACTTATGAGAATGATGATGATTCGAATAGCTTGGGTTGGTGAATTGGATTGATGCTTTCTAATCTGTTTTACTTTACTCCTTGATAATCTTGTTAATTTCTGCATTGTTCTTTAATTTTAGTTTGTGTTCTTGCATGTTTTACTTTGCGCATACCAACTGTTTGACGTAATTCCCCCTTATTATTACCAATGATTTGAAGCTAGAACCATATTGATCGTGTCCCTGAGTCGACCTAGGTTAACCCTGTGCTGCAGAATTAGCTTAGTTAAATTGTTTTGAAGCCACACGACAAACGCATATCATGTACCCCAAGCCATAAACCCTAATAACAATGTAAACCCTAATGCTACACCGAATTACGTAACCCTAATCACTAGCCTAATCACTAACATAATATCTAGGTCGCTAACAAGTTCATATGATCCTAACAATTTTCTAATTTAAAAATATAACAAACTAAATACTATGCACAATCAGTAAAATCGACTTACTTGTCGGTCGCGCTTCGAATTCGGCAGGGCTTCGCTTCAGAGAAATCAACAGCCACTTTCTAGAGAGAAGGCAGAGCTATTTCTAGAGAGAAGGCGCAATCCTTAAATGTCATTTTCAGAGGCAATATATAGAGAGTTGGGGACCCTAACACGCCTAGCCAGGGCGTGTTAGGGTGCCCCAAATCCCTAAATATTGCCTCACTTGCACTTTTTTGCTAAATAAATAATTAATTTGTATTATTTTTAATTTTTTGCCCTTAATCATATTTAATTACATTAATCTTAATTAAAAATTAATTTTTTTCAACTTCTTTTCATCTCAAACTTGGTATTAAAAATAAAAATGAGTCATTAGAAGTAAATCTTCAATTAAATGAATGATATTTTAGAGATAATAACATTAAATGAACTAAAATTAATTTAAAAAAATTATACTTGAAACCAAGAAAAATATTTTTTTCTTCTTATATTTGAGACCGAATGAAATAGTGATTAGAAAACATTCATTTGATACAAATTTAGATTAAAACATCCTTAACTTTTCAACTACTTTTATCATAAATTATCTCACTAACCACCATAACAATACATTTTACTATTCACCATAATAATACATTTTACTATTCACCAGCTTATATGTATGACAAATGATTATTTTTAATGCAAATATTAACTGATCTTATTAATTAAAAAGCTAAAAGGAGTAGTATTAGTTTCAAACAAAAAATAATAAGCCAAAAACCTAGAATAATCATTGTTTTGGAACAAAGAAAGTAATAAATAGATGAAAAAATAGATTAATTTTACAAAACCATCATTTTAAATAGATGAAAGAAAATAATATTAACATTATACTGAAAAACTAAAGTAAAATTTATCAGGGATATTAGGTAGAAAAAATATTATATTGAAAAGTTATCACAACCTTTATTTAGGTACAATTTGTTTTTTTCAAAATGCAATACTTGTTTTAGGACTAAGAAAATATATTTCAAGTTTTATTGTTAGATTTATTTTTTATGTAATTATTATTATTATTTTTATGTCCATTTTTTATGAACATCAGTTGCATAGTTTTCATATAAATTAATCTAATGTGACAAAATTTTAAATCATGAATCAATATAATAGGGTTCAAGGTCGTATCCTAAAGTCAAAAACAAAATAATCATTTGACTCATTTTAAAAACATAAAATATTAAATTAAATTTTATAAAAGATAAAAATACCAAAATAAAAATCAAAGCACACAAAACTTAAAGTGTATTTTAATCTATATTTTTTTTTACTTAAATAAGTTTTAGCTACTTAAAATTTCACACTTTTTTATATTTAATCTCCATATATTGTTTTAAAACTTATTGGTTCCTTTTTTTTTCCATTCACAATATTAATTCTTGTTGTTAAGACTACTAAATAATCACCTGACCCTTTGTTGGCCACATCAACTAATTCAACCTCTTACAACTTTTCTATGTCACATAAATAAGCTTTGACATTTAATGAGTATAGCTAAATTCATAATACATGGGGTCTATCTCAATTGGTTGAATAGAGTACGTGAGTTACTGAAGACTCCTTATCATTTTCTTTGATTCCTACTGATAAAACAAAAATGGGAAGGACCCGGATTTGATTCCTACAAAATACACCCTTGGAAAGGGGTGATGAACTTTAAATGTGATTAAGTTTCGGGCCGAAAATTAGTCTCACAACCAACCCAAAAAATTGAAGCTTGTGGAGATATTGAAAACAGTATGAATACACACAATAACCAAGAGGGGGTGAATTTGTTTAAACTTTTTCTTTTAAAATATTTAAAACAATCAAAGTATTAAGAATCGTATTACAAAAACACCCTTTGAAATATTTCAGTCAATAAAGTGTCAATCTTCATAGAAAGCAATAGCTGAAAATATATTTTTGTTGATCTTGAAAAGATTATCCAAATGAATGACAATCAATGACAGTAAAAAGAGATAAAGAGAAAGTATTCAACACCAAGAAGTATACCGGTTCACTCATCAACTTGAGAAGCTACATCCAGTTTCTTCCAACCAACTTGTTTAGAGTTTCACTATTCACAAAATTCTTTTCTTACAAGCTTACAATAATCATCCTTCATCAACCCTAGATTAAGATAAAAAATCTAACACCTTTAGACTCCTAGTGATCAAGACATAGAGAATCTCCTCTCTACTCTTCCCTTCTAGAGAAACCTACTCTAGACAAGTCTTAAGAAATCTTTTGTAATAGTAACAAACAAACTGAAATTCTAAAACGAATTACAAACAAAGTTTAATGGAGAGAGACAACCTGATGATCCAATGTACATGAATGCATGTAATTTACCAATCTTGATCTAGGTTGAATGAAAACAAATTTCAGAGCAAACTCTCCAAGAACTTCTTTAGAATCTTGCCCAAGAAGAAATCTTTCAATGAAACATGAAGGTTAAAATTTTTGGGGCAAGAGCTCAGTGACTCAAAGTATCTCTTCTTACTTCAGAAGGCTTTTGAAAATTTATGAAAATTTCGTTGTGTAATTATCTCTTCATTTCAAAAGACCCAACAACTTTTTATACAAAATTGTTGTAACCAAATGTAATCGATTAAATCGTCCATGTAATCAATTATTTCCACTTATGTAATCGATTAAAGTGTTTTTGAGCTTTCTGGAAAAGATACATGAACAAAGTAATCGATTAATCCGTCATGTAATCGATTACCACAGGAAGTATTGTTTCAAAAAACGTGCTAAGTAATCGATTACTACTAAATGGTAATCGATTAACACAAGAAGACTTATTCTATGTTTGTACTATGTAATCGATTGCGTAATAGCTGTAATATATTAATTTGTTCTTCATGGCTCAAATAATAGATTACCATATTCTAGTAATCAATTAAGGCAGTGTGAAATAGTTTGTTCGAAACTTAAACCATGAGCACTTGGCTTTTTATTCAATTATGAAAACTTAAAGCTTTTTCACAGAACATGTACTTTTATGAAAAACATGAATGCAAGCCAATGAATGATATTTATGCAATGCAATGGATCATATAATGAAACTCATATACATATAAATATTACATATGTCTTCAATTAAATGACATGTAAAAGCTAAACTTATCCAAGACTAAGAGACTCAGCATCTTGATCCTCTTCAAGCTCCCCCTGTATCTAACAGATACCTTGGGATTCCATCAGGGAGCTAAATGCCCTAATTAATGTGGTTATCAAAAGATAAATAACCTTTTACTTAATTTGGCTTAAATAACCTTTTAGTCCTTATAAAATAAGATGTTTTTATTTTATTTTTTAGTCCTTTATAGTTTTTTTTTGTAATCCTTTAAAGATTTAAAATTTTTGGTTTTAGTCATTGATGTCAAGTAACAACGTTAACTAATGGCATAATAACGATGCTGGTAGTCTATTGACTTGCCATGTCATAAAGGAGTCTAACAAAGCAGTCATGTCTACTTTTTTAGTAAACTTTATTTTTAAATCTCTCATCAACTCGTCTAATATTATCAACTATTTTGAATAAATAAGAATTTAAAAATACAATTTACCAAAAAGAAAGTTACATGTGACAAATCAATGGCTACCAACGTTGTTATTACATCATTACTTAACGTTATTGCTTGACAATATAGACTAAATCCAAATTAATAAAAATCTTTAAAGGACTAAAAAAATATCTCCTATTTTATAAGGTCAAAAAGTTATTTAACCCATATATTTTATTTGAGTTCACCATGTTTTTCTTTAATGAGAATTGAAAATCAATACATGAAAATGGTTCTATTGTGTGAGAGGATAGAAAACCAAAACATCATCTCTTTAATCCCGATGAAAATTAAATCATTTCAAAAGGATTATACATGTTGAGAACATCAACTAGGTTATCACAATATGACATATTCCTTCCTCTGTTTCCAAAGCCAAGATGATCCATCTAAGTAGAAACTGAAATGTTGGATATGACAACACAATACTCTGTAAGGGTTCGTTTGTGAGATATGGTTTGAGGAACCCACAAATAGTGATGGAAATGAGATAGGGAGGGTGCAGGTAGTAGTCACCCGCTACCCACCCCGCTAGACAAATACCCACCTCGTGCCCGCTGTAAAGATAAATATCACAAAGACATTGAATTGTGGTTTTAGAAATTTTTAAAGTCTTTTTCGTGAAAAGTAAATTTGTTGTCTGAAGAGAAAATTTGTAAGACATATAACAAATTTTCACAAATATACTTTCAAATGATGAAAACAAATTTTGCTAAGTAGACAAAATTTTCATAACAAAATAAAATTCAAACCCTAGATTGGTTTAAAGCAAAAAAGAAATGAAAGCATATAAGACACAAAGATTTATACCGGTTCATCTCAACCACTAAGACTACGTTCAATTCTTGACTAACCACCAAGTTCCACTAACTTCATTATTCCTTTACTATCTTGCTTGAGTTGAAGCCCTAGAAATAACTTAAGTTCTCCAATCATGCTCATTTCAAATTCACCCTTCATCAAATTAGAGAAATCTTTGCATAAAGGTTCATTTGTAGTTCCAAAAATAATATCATCTACATATATTTGAACTATAGTGAAATCTTTGCCAACTTATCTTCTAAAAAAAGTTGTATCTACTTTGCCTCTCATAAAACTATTTTCTAAAACAAAAGAACTCAGTTTGTCATACCAAGCACGTGGTGCTTGTTTCAGAGCATACATAGCCTTTTTATATTTAAAAACATGCTTTGGAAGGGTATGATCTTCAAAACCAGGAAGTTGTTTGGCATACACTTCCTCTTCAATAAAGCCATTTAAGAAAGCACTCTTAACATCCATTTGAAAAAGCTTTATGTTTTTATGAGTAGAAAAAACAAGCATGATTCCTATAACTTCAAATCTAGCAACAAGACCAAAGGTGTCTATGAAATCTATACCTACTTGTTGGTTATAGCCTTGAGCTACTAACCTAGCTTTGTTCCTTACGACCTTAGCTTGTTCATCCAGTTTATTTTTTAACACTCATCTTGTTCTAATGATGCTATTGTTTTCATCTACTTTAGGTACAACAAATGGACCTATCCGTATATCTACAAAATCATCTTCAAGATCTAATAGCTTCGTATAAGTTATTAGACCATCATTGAACTTAACATGGATGAATTATTCTACAACTAAAGTTCTTGAGTTAAACATGCTATATGTTTTAGAAGTATCAAAATACCCTAGGAAGATTTCTTTGTCTACTTTTGAATTAAATTTTGAAAGTTAATCTCTAGAGTTAAGGATAAAACACTCGCAATCAAAATGATGAAAGTATCAAATATTGGATCTTCTTCCTCTTTAGAGTTCAAAATGATTTTTTTTATCAATGGTCTTATCAATGTTCTATTTTTAACATTGTAAGTTGTGTTTATTGTTTCTCCCTATAAGTGTTTTGGAAGTGAGTTTTCAACTATCTCATTTTGTAGAGTTCTATTCTTCCTTTCAACTATCCCATTTCGTTGAGGTGTTCTCGATAAAGAAAAGTTATGGAAAATACCATTCCTCTCACAAAATAGTTTGAACTCAACATTCTCAAACTCAGTTCCATGGTCACTTCTGATAGAAAGGATACAAAAAGCTTTTTCATGTTGAACCCTTTTAAAGAATATCTCAAAGACCTTGAAAAACTCATGTTTATGGGCAAGGAAGTGTACCTATGAATATCTTGAATAGTCATTAACTATGACAAAGTCATATTTCTTTCCCCTTAGACTCAACGCTCTAGTTGGTCCAAACAGATCCAAGTGCAACCATTGTAACAATCTAGAAGTGGAAACAACATCTTTAAATTTAAAAGAGTTTTTGATTTGTTTCCCTTGTTGACATGCTTCACAGAGAAGAATGGGTTTTCCAACAAATCTTAGGAAGTGCTTTTACTAAATCCTTTTTGGATAATTTGGAAATATGTTTCAAATTGACATGCCTAAGTTTTTATGCCAAATCCATCTCTCATCTTCTCTGTATAAGAAACATGTTGCATTCTATTTGCTAAGACCTATTAGATCAATCTCATATATATTGTTGTGTTGTCTAACAGTAAAAACGGATTTTCTATCTTCTGTCTTGACTATACACTAGTCTTTGTTGAAAGATACAATATAACCATTATCACAAAATTGACTTATGCTTAACAGAATATACTTTAGTCCTTCAACATATAAGACATTGTCTTTGAAGGCTAGAGAAGGAATACCAATTTTACCAATATCAGTGATCATTCATTTGCCTATGCCTCCAAAGGTAATAGTTTCTCCTTCAATTGGTTTTAGGTCAAGGAACATAGACTTTTCCCCCATCATGTGTCGTGACTAGTCACTGTCAAGGTATCATCTTAAACTCTGGTATTTTTCTATCAAGGATATTTGCAATAAAAACAATATGAGATTTTGGTACCTAAATATTTTTGGGTCTAACCATAATAGTACCTTTAAAAAATTGCTTCTTCTTATGGATGCATCTGAAGTTAAAGTGTCTAGACTTACCACAGAAGTCACATTTGTTTGAATTAGACTGTGACTTGGAGGATGATGCCTCTTTCTCTAGACCTAAGCCAAACTTATCATATGTCCAAGTTTCCAACATTCGAATTAGATGATCTTATTACTTTCTTCATTGTATTTCTTCTTGAATCTTGTGTCCTTTCTTGTGAAGGAGAGTTGGAACTTTCCTTTTTTTTATTATTTGTTTGAACTTTTTGGACATGAGAGTCACTTCGTCATCTGTGAAATCTCTAGAACTATTGTTTGAACCATCAAACTCAGTCATCTATACTTTAAGAGCTTTAGAGGAGTTATTATTTTCTTTTCTTCTGGAACTAGTCTCTCCAAATTTGAGGGTATCAAAATATTTATTTGGAAAATGATCTCGATTCTGAAGATGGACTTCATGAACTCGTAGGATGCCCATAGTTCATCCCATGCTAGATTTTTCAGATTTCTAGCTTCTTGGATTTTTTTTTTGTTCCCACACCTTGGGAAAGCTATCTAGGATCTTTAGATTTATTTGAGCTTTGGTGAAGGTATGTCCTAGAGTTTCAATACTATTTAGAAGCACTTGAATTCTTCCAAACATATTATCCCAAGATTCTCCATCTTTCATGGAGAAGCTCTCATAATACCTTATCAGAGTGACAACTTCTCTTAGTTGAAAATCTTTTGTTCCTTCATAGTTGATGCTCAATGTCCTTGATCTCTTTGGATGTCTATAGTCTACAGATCTTGTTATACTCATTCCTGGACAGATCACATGTCAGAGTATAACAAGCTTTTGTTTTAGCTCCATTATAGCAAAGTTTGCATCTGTCCATTCTGCTTCTGGTCTAGGAATGAGTATGTCTCCATTTGTAATGATCAACCAAAGTCTAAATTGAGTGGACTTTATGTATATCTATATTTTGTCCTTCCAGTAAGGATAGTCCTCTCTCGTGAAGCTTTGTGACCTTGTGAGGGATGTTGTCTCAGTAATAAACTGACAATTGTTGTTGTTATCTGCCATCAAGATCTTTTCCTCTAGACATTGTCAGCTGCTTAACCCTTAGAGGTTAAACTATGATACCAAACTGTAAAGGCAAATATCAAAATAAGGAGGGTTGAATTATGACTATAGAATTTTTGTAAAGCCTTTTTCGTGAAAAACAAAATTATCATCTAAAGATAAACTTTGTAAGAAATAGAACATATGTTTACAAATACATTTTCAGATGATGAAAATAAATTTTGAAAAGCTGAAAAGGTTTTAAAACAAAATCAAATTCAAACCTTAGGTCGGTTTAAAGTAGAAGAGAATTGAAAACATATAAAACACAAAGATTTATATTGGTTCATCTCAACCACTGAGTCCAGTTCTTGGCTAAACACCAAGTTCCACTAACTTCAAAGAATTACAAGCATTAACCACTATCATTTTTGGCTCTACAACTCAAGCTCTACACTATTCTTGTTACAACTGAGTATTCTTTGTCCTACTAAGCCACTTCTGGCTCTAAACAAATCAAATATATTTTTTGTTTGTTTATACAATGACTAACTATTAATCATCTTAAAAACCGATATACATGCTAAACATTAGTCTTTTCTCTCAAGGTGTTTTAAGAGCTTTTTCAAACTATACAAGAATTTAGAGAAAGTTTTATACATAAAGAATTTGAATGAAAACACGTAGGTTCATTTTTCCATGTCTTCAAAGCTTTTGATATTTAGATGTCTTTTTTAACAAGCATCTGTTGTCTCCAAATAGATAAATTTCTTTACTTTAGTTTATGTTTAAAGAACAGTTGTTGGAGCAGTTAATGTTTGCATTAAATGCACAAAGTCCTTCATGTTAAGCATTAAATGCACATAGTCCTCCATGTTGGAAAACTACTATTGTAGGCTTTCGTGTTGATCACTATAGTAGAAAACCACTTGCTTTAAGTCAGAGTAAATTTGTCACTGACTATGCGCATCTTTTGAATGTGTTTGACAACTTCCAGATATTTAGTTTCATTTATTCTTCATAGGATTCAACAGATCTTAGGAGCATGTCTCTGCAAAATGAATCTAGATCAACATCAACATCACCTTTAATCCAAGTTAATTAGGGTCAGCCAATGATAGATACGAAAAAGTTGAAAAAAAAAAGGAGAAATAAGATAAAAGAAAAGAAAAATAAGATAAAAGAAAAGAAGAGTGAAAGAAGGAGGGGAAAATGAAGAAGAAATGAATTAAAAAATGGACCAATATGGAACATAAAGATAATAACGGGTCTAACCCTCCACCAACCTTATAGCTTTTCTCCATTCCGTTTTAAGACACACTCGCATAATATGCAACTTTTGACTTTGGTTTTATTTGCATCTTATCAAAATTATTAAGGATTCTGATTCGTCTTAAGACACAAATATCGTATGAAATGACACTCGTCCATTAATTGAGTGAGCACTTCCAATTTTTTTTATACCTAAAGATATATGTGGATATTTATAAAAAAAATAAAAGTTAATTTTTAAATAATTTAAAAACACTTTTATTATAATTGTATTTATTCTAATATTCTTTTTTTTAAAAAAAATTAATATTTTTTAAAAATTATTCAAATATTCTACAAAATTAAAAATATCTATGATAATTTTTTTTAAAAGTAACAATGAATAAAAAACAAATTTATTTTGTGAACTCTACACAAAATTACTCTAAAGTATAAACTCAAATAAAATTATACTAAAATATATATCTAAATAAAATTATATTTCAAAACATAAACAAAAATAATAATTAATTCTTTTAATATTAACATGTAAAGACTACCCATGAAAATAATGATCATGATATTCGTCCTCATCCTGAACAATAAAAATACATTTACCTATTATCTGCATGTACCCGATACCCATTTATTATTTGTTGCATATTTTATCACGAATATCCATAAATACATTTTTTTTTCATCCCTACCCACAAAGGAAGAGACTGATATCCCCATAGGAGCAAAAAGAAAAATAAAAGGAATACTGATGGCGATGATATTGATGGGTCGCTCTCTAGTAAGACAGTCATGAAGGAAGGGGTCCCACTCGGTGTTAATAGCTCATATACGGACAAACTTTTGGAACCTAATGATTGCTTTGTGGAGTGAATGGCATTGGGGACAATGAGATATGGTTGAATACTGTAGTAGCAGAATTTTCACATGTTTGATGAAGAAAAGACAAAAACCACCCCCTTGAAATTACAGTGTCCGACGAAGAATTTGTAGGCTGGTGCAAACCATGGAAAGTTACACTCATGGCCAAAGTTCTAAGGAAAAGGCTGGGGTTTCATGTCATGAACAACAAGCTCAAGCATAAGTGTGGTTTAAAGGGTCACATAAAAATTATCGACCTTTAAAATGAGTTTTTTCTTATTCAATTTGACGATGTTGAAGACAATAAACAAGAATTATTGGAAGGGCCTTGGAAAATTGCAAATGACTATTTTCTTGTTTAGAGATGGAGGGCAAGATTTGTGGCAAATGCAGACATGGAGAGAAAGGTGGCGGTATGGGTGTGGATCCCTGATATCACGTTGTCAATACGCATCAAAAACAATTTAACTAAGCTAATTCTGCAACACAGGGTTAACCTAGGTCGACTCAGAGACACGATCAATATGGTTCTAGCTTCAAATTATTGGTAATAATAAGGGGGGAATTTTGTTGAATAGTTGGTATGTACAAAGTAAAACATGCAAGAACACAAACTAAAATTAAAGAACAATGCAGAAATTAACAAGATTATCAAGGAGTAAAGTAAAACAGATTAGAAAGCATCAATCCAATTCACCAACCCAAGCTATTCGAATCATCATCATTCTCATAAGTTGATTCTATCATGAACATTCATTCAATCTCAATAGAAGCAGTTCAATCGATTCTACTCCTAAATTAATTGAAACCACAACCCTAACTGAACTATCATCCAATTAATCTTGTGATTATCAGTTGAAATTAGGACATGAATCCATAATCCTAACTCACTCTCAATCCTAAATGCATTCATAATCATGAAAACATAATAGAAATTGAAGAAGAAGGTGAATATTCAAGTAGAATTCGAAATACCGAACCAGAACTAAAATTCTTCTCTTGCTTGAGTTAGATCCTTGGATTGATTAATGATTTATCCTTCCATGATGATCACCAAGGAAAGCCCCATGAAATAAGTGCAGAA
>CM023955.1:20922838-21069792 GCA_013407115.1 Glycine latifolia
AGGTGTTAGCACCCCACACGTTCGTCATGAAGACGACAGCCTTTAATCGAGAGTGCTAAGAGTAAAGTGACTTTTTAATTATTTGTCTTCCTTTAAAAACATGACTTATGTTTCTTTTATTTTTGTTTATCTAGAAAAGAAAATCAATTTTTTTTTTTAGAAAAGAAAAGATTTTATATTTTTTTTTGTTTTTTAGGTCGACAAGGGGTTTGCCTTCGCTCCTACGTATCCCCAAGTGCAATAAGGAATCAGACTTACGTAGTTCTTTTTTGAAAGATTTATTCTAATTGCATGAAAAAGGGTCGTCAAGGCGTTGGACCTTGAAATGACGTTGAATTTGAAAAAAAGAAGAGAGAATCGCTTAAGGCATTGGACATTGAAGCGATCTTAAACTTGAAGAAAAAGCGAAGAGAATCGCTAAGGCATTGGACCTTGAAGCGATCTTGAGTAATATGAAATATTTTTTTTTGAGAAAAAGGAGAATCGAGTGATATTTTATTTCAGTATTTTGAGCCTTTTTAGAAAAAGATTTTGAATTTGCCATAAAATCTATGAAATCAAGCAAGTCGGAGACCCAACATGATATTCACAAATCTATCCGCGAGTTATTGAAACACTACCAAGCGAATCGGAGACCCAGCATGGAGTGCACGAAACATAAGCACGTACTAAAAAAAACTAATGAATAAATGACATAACATTACGTAATCAAATAAATCAAAATGAAAATAGAAAGGGATAGGATAGAAGTGGGGAGTACACTAAGTAATTAGGGGTGCATACAGTGAAGACAGGTGTAAAATCAGCAGAAATTATTTAATTACAACATGGGCCAGGCCCAGCAGATAAGTGGTGCATTTATGCATATGGGAGTGCAACTAGCATTCTGTGCATTGCTCCAAAGTGGGCTAGGCCCAACTGCTGAGGGATGTGCAATTATGGAAAAGGGGTGCAAATAGTAATATAGAGGGGTGCAATTATGAAAAGGAAGGTGTAAACAGTAATATAGAGGGGTGTGCAGTTATGAAAAGAAAGGTGTAAAAGCATTACGAAATTTGTGTCTGTATGGGCCAGGCCCAGGTGGTAAAGGGTGAGCTTATTAAAAAGTGGAGGTGCAAAAAGTAAAGTAAAGTTTTTTTTTTTTTTTAGGGTTGGACCTGGTCAGGATGACCCGGCCCAACCCGCACTTAGCAGATGGGCACAGCAGCCAGCAGCTGCATGAAAATTAGGGCTATTGGAAGGGGTTTGATGGCTTCCTAAGGCCACCACCATGAGGGCTGGTGGTGTGGTGGCCACCGTGGTGTGGCCTGAGCACGGCGGCGACGAGGTGGTGTGGTGGTGGTGTGGCGGTTGCCACGGTGGTGGCCGGAGCTGCCTTAAAACGAAACACAAAAAGAAAATAAAACAAGCATGGTAGTGATGGTGGTGCTCGTATGGTGTGGTGGTTCGTGGGGGTGTGTGGCGGTTGGAGGTTGTGTCACACGGTGGTTGTGGTGGTGGTGGTGGTTGTACGCGGTGGTTGTGGTGGTGGCCGAAACTGGCGCGGTGGTGGTGAAAAATGAAAAGGAGGAGAAGAGATGGAAGGGAAGAAAGAAGGAGAAAAGAAAAGAGAGGAAGTTGAGAGAATGGAGGTTACCCGAGGGACCCCTCTCCTCCTCCTCTGGCCCCACTGCCAAATGGCGTCGCCGGATTGGCCAATCCTTCTGCTTCGGGATTCGTGCCTCACTCTGCAATTAATTCCCTTCTATTGTTGCCTCATTTGTGCCTCTTATAATGTTGTTTTTGACCTAATGAGCCTTGTGACCCTTTTTTTCCTTCCTTTTTACTATCTGCTACACTATTTTTGCTTTTTGTTATCTTCTCTTTCTTTCCTTTTTTTTTACTATCATTTTTTATTTTTATTTTTATTTTTTTTAAACTGTTATATACTTTTATTATTTTTTCTTTTATCCCTTTTTTTTCTGGCTTCCTTTTTTTACTATTTTTTTATTTAAAATAATAATAATAATTTCCTTCTCTTTTTTCTTTTTGAGAGGGGTACCCGGACAAAATTAGGGTATGACAGGAGGTGATTGATTTTGTAAATAATTGTAAAGACTTTGATAATTATGCTGATTGGGATCCATTTTAGAGAAAATAAAAAAGATTGAGGAATGATAGGAACAAAAAGATTGAGGATTGATAGGAATAAAAAAATTAGAAGTGTGGATTTTGTGTGCAAAAGTTTAACCAAATCACCCAAATTTATACAACATCCTTCGACGATTATTTTTCAACAACGACTATTTTTTAACTTCATCCTTTGATGGTTATTTTTTAACCCACAACGACTATTTTTTTAATTCATATTTACTTCTATTTCCTCTCTCGTGCAATTATTTTTTTTTTTATGTAAAGAATAACTGTTGAAACCCAACCTATGCGTGCTTCTTTCTCCCTTCTACATTTATCTAGAAAGTTCTATGTGTAACGACCCGCTACGTCGCTATTGTATCATTGACTCTTAATTATGCCATTATCATGTTTTAAATGAAAACTCCTTTAATTTGATTATGAAAACAATAGTAAATTTTTTGCGAGCCCATAATGACCATCATCATAAAATAAACACGTAAATAAGATACGTATAAGATACCTCGATCATATACACACATACATACATACATACATACATACATATATATATATATATATATATATATATATATATATATATACACACACACACATACACACACACACATACCAAACGTAGCTTAGTCATAGGTACAATCAATTATATCTAAAATGTATAAGTTTTTCAAAATAACAAGAAGTTATACAACGAAAGGTACACTACTACAAAAACAGTCTTCCACGACAGCGGATCGATGACCGTTATACCAAAACCGTCTTAAAAAAATGGGCGATGGCAAAGTTGTAAATAAAAGGAAAAAACGACGACGATTTAAAAAATAATCGTCTTCTTTTTCTCTCTCATCAGATTTTTTTCAAAATTTGAATAAAAAAATGGAAACCGCTATTTATGCATTCTCTTTCTCTCTCACCGTTTCAGTTCCTCTTCTCTTTCTCTCTCACATTTGGCTTCATCTTCTCTTTCTCTCACCGTTCAGTTCCTCTTTTCTCTTTCTCTCTTGCAGCTCACTTCCTCAATGGTGGCATGGGATGTACTGACTGGTTAGTGCTTTAAATGGGATGTGTGTGGGCAGCTTAGGGGTCGATGCGTCCATCAGGACGGTGAACCACACCTCCAAATCGACCTTCTCCACGTCGGATTCCCCCATCGTCATCGATTCCGTGAAAGCCACCGTCGTCATCGCGGATCTCGAGAAGGAGGAGGAGCCACGCGATTCCAAGGCCTTCGTCGGCGCGAACGGCCTTTTATTTTCTGTTTTATTCAGGTATATTAAAAACACAAAGGTGGCACAGTGCCACCACTTGGTTATGCTTAATACGAGGTAAGCTTTTGGATTTGTCTTCAACATGGCCAATTTTTCTTTTTTCTTTTAATGGGATTCATGGAAATATGCATTGTCTTTTGTTTTTCTTATGTCTTTATTTGGTATGAAAGCTCTTTTGTATTTTTTTTTTTGTTTTGAAGTCTATATGTGTTTTTGTTTGCTGGGTTGAGTTTAGGTTGGCAAGGGCTTGAGAATGGCAGACAAAAATTCAGTTGAAGTGATTTTGGATTTTCTGAAGAGGAATCGGTTCCCAGAAAATGGAGTATATGAACCAGAAAAGTCACTGCCATTTTTAAATTAATGTATTTGAATCCTAATTTTTTTTGTTCTTTGAATTTGTTATTATGTGCCAGTTTTGTTGATGAAGTTGCCAGGGACACCCTTGCACCATATGCATCCTTATATGGTGATGAGAGTTATCGAAGTCGTGATCTTGAAAAGGTAGCTACTCTTATCGTGTTTGAATTGTGTTTTATTGACTAAAATTGAAATTAAACTTTCAATTGGTTTGTGCCTTTGTGGTCATTGTGATTATATAGGCAAACCAGCAAGCTGCAAAACATCTATATGATGCAAAGGTGTAGCCCAGCACACTAATCCCAAAGCAAGTTGGTAACATGTACACTGCATCTCTTTATGTAGTATTTGCTTCTCTTCTTCACAATAAGAATAGTTAGGTTTTCCTCACTTATATTCTTTGTTTATTTTCCCTTTATGCATGATTGCATCTTTCATTTGGACCATGGCTGATTCTAAATTTGCCAAAGATACTAAAATTTGCCAAAGACAAACCAACCTTATACTATCCTTTTTTAACAATTGGATTAAGTTATCTATTGTGCTCTGTATTTTGATGCAGTTAAGTCCAATTTGAATGCTCATAACTTGAGCCAGGAATGTGAGCAGTTTTCAGGTGATGGCAGTTTTCAACATATAGTTAATTGTATAAAGTTTATGAAGCTGTTTTGGTTTTTGAAGTAAATGCTCCTTAATTTATCACTATATGATTAATTTTTTTACTGCTATAATTGGATTCAAATTTATTTGACCACTTTTGATTAGCGCACTTGTTTATTTAACAAACATTCTATAAACAAATTATGGGTGAAGGAGAGGAACATGGAATTGTTAAAATTGCTGACTTTGAACTTGCAAGGATATATCAAGCACCTTTGAAGCCATTAATTCTTAATATTTAACAAGCCAAAATATGGGTAAGCATATAATACTGGCAGTAGGAGTGCATTAAAGGCTTGTACTAGCTTAGCTTTCTAATGTAAGCTGGGTGATGGATATTGTTGTCTACTTCAAGTTTAGTGTATTGAATTGTCAAGTCTGATGGCAACCTCATTGTCTTGATCATGCAATTTCGTTTTTGCTTTATGTTTTAGGTGACTGTTTTGTGTTTTTGGATGGACAGTAAGTACTAAGTAGGTTCCATTTGAATAAATTTCTCTAAAATATTTATAGAAGAAAATAAGAAACAAAATGAATCAAACTTCTTTCACAAGTTAAATATCAAGTTATGTTGGCCCTATTTGAATAAACTTCTCTATAAGTGCTTATAGAAGAAAATAAAATTATGTAGTAGTAAGTACTATCATGGCCTTCTTTAGCTTTGGAATTGATGGATAAGCTACCCACAACTGACAATGATGTTGCTACATGCGGGTGTGGTTCTTGCTCCATTAAATATATCTATGATGAAAGTTAGTCAATTTTGTCTTTTGGTTCCATTTTCTAATAACAGCAATGGTGGTGCCGTCAAAAGACCAAAAATTGACTAATACTATTCTTTGATGCATAAATATCCAAGCATCTCATCACGCAACTAACACACACGGGCATCCAAAACATTCCATAAGTCAACTTATAATGTCTAGCATGATGCATGCTCTTGACTCAACTCTCAACATGCAATGTGGTACCATCCCGGAAATAGTCCATCCCTGTGGTCTCAATGATGCAGTAGCTCGTCAGGGTCACTCTGTCGTGCACAGGTCGCTCCCCCCGGTAGTGATCAGCATCCGGGTGTCAGAAGGAGTACCCAACAGACGTAGCCCCCCAATAGCCCGATACCCTATAGCCAATCATCCTATTTCTGTCATGCAAATGTCGTATGTCCCATGGGCACCATCAATGCATGACCCAGCCAGGAACAAATCCGTCCTGGATAGGTTCATACGTCATGCACCCCCCATGTACATATTGCCACAATCATGGGCTGCTCCAACATGGGCTCATCGATGCACTGACCGTGGTCCTTGCAAGGTTAACCATCCGGTCCCGGCATCTCACGTGTCTATACATAGCATATCACCACGACACCATAATGTATGACCCAGTCAGGAACAACACGCCCTGGATAGGATACTCGTCATACACCCCCGTGGGTATCTATGAATATCCACCCGCATTCGATAACCATGGGCACCATCAATGTATGAACCAGTCAGGAACAACCCGTCCTGGATAGGATACGTTATACACCCCCCATGGTATCAATGCATACGTCATCCGCGTTCGATAACCATGGGCACCATCAATGTATGACCCAGCCAGGAACAACCCGTCCTGGATAGGATACTCGTCATACACCCCCCATGGTATCAATGCATACATCATCATCTCAAGCCATCTCATAGGTAGACCTCAACTGTTATCAACATAATCACATACGTTCTTTACACGTTATTTACAACACCACATGAACTAGTGAGCCGGTGTGGAGTATTAGGTGTCCGAGTTGGCACCTATGTATAAAGGTTTTTGATGTAAGAACCCGAACAAGGTCGGATGAGGGCAGATAAGGTAGGACGAGGGCGGACAAGGTTGGACGAGGTCGATACTTGGGTTTTACAAGATACCAAGGATGGACTCAATGCTATGCAATCGATTACATAAGCGTTGTAATCGATTATAACAGATAGCACTTGCAAGACTCGGGATTGTATTAATATCACCAACCTACATAAGGTTGTCCAGGTAAGGAAACCCGATAGCTCACAAAGAAAAGGTACGAGCTCTACCGAGTAAGAAACCCAATGGCTCACAAAGAAAAGGCTTGAACTTACCGATTCTAAAGAGAATAGTCCATCCCGGGTGAGGAACCCGGTAGCTCTAAGGAAAGGAGATGAGCTTAACTGAGTAGAAGACTCAGTGGCTATTTTACCGAGATGGCATGAGCTCATCCGAGTTAGGGAACTCGATGGCTCTTTTGAAGTAACTTGAGCTCAACAGCTCTAAAGTACCACCCCGGGTAAGGAACCCGATATATAGACGTCCACCAACAAGGACTAAGAGTGATGTCCTGCATGCACACATGCATGCTACTTAAACAACTCAGTTCGACATACGCATCCCGGTACCCGACACCTCCACGAACACTACTACAAAGTGTCTTAGGAGTTTTTAGCATCAAAATGCCAACTTCACACACATGCACGGGGAGTTCTTACAGCATCAACTCCCCCATAAGAACACCATCAAGCATCAACACAAAATACCAACCAACAAACCTAAAGCATATCACGTCCCATTCATTAAAAAGACATAGCTTTTCTGGAAAACAACACACATCAGGGACATGCCATTATCGCCATGGTTGGACTCCCTAGCCCCCAGCCATGGTATCTAAAGTTGTTATCAAACATAATAAACTCCTCTTACCTAACCAGGAGTTCATTCTCGAGCTTCACGACGGATTGTCCAAAACTTTTGCTTCGACCACGAGGTTCTTCTCGACGTTGGGATTCTGTGGTAGTTACGGTGGTCCTTGTGGGTTGAAGGTAACATAGGGGGTTTGAGAAAAAGTGGTTTCTGGGTGAGTTTAGAGAGAGAACGGAGAGAAAACACAAAGATGAAGAAAGGAAGAGCACACTTCCGCTGTGCCAATCTGCTGCTTATAAACATAGTTGACAAGACATGTCTCCTTTACGTGCATGCACAACAACCTCAGCCAACAAAGTTGACTTCAACATCCACCAAACACACATCCCAAAACAAAAGCACTCAAAACAACAAATTATAAAATAAAACATATAATCAATCAACATAACACACACATAAAACGTCTAGCTTAACAACTTGAAATTCCAGGGTGTTACACTATGGGTGGCTTTCTCTCTTCTCTCTTCTCCACAAGTGGCTTTCTGGTTGCTCACGTCTCCACTCCTCTTCCTTCTCTCTTCTCCACTCATCTTTTCCTCTTCCACAACCCACTCCTTTCCCTCTATTTTCTCTCTTCTTTCTTCTTTCCATAACACGACCCTTTCACTCGCGTTGGCCTCTTCCTCGGCCGGCCTCGACCTCCTGCACGGCCTCTTCCTCACGCTTGGCCTCAACCTTACGCAGTGGCCTCTTCCTCGCACGTGGCCTCTTCCTCGAGCGCGTCTTCTTCCATGCGCATGGCCTCTTCTGAGTGCCACCACCGTCGCGGTCTCTTGATGAGCATAGTATTATTTTATTGTTAAGAGTCAATTCCTTATATAAGAAGCGATTCTCTTTCTTCAAAAAATGGTTTTGCCATGGAAGCACTGTCCAATGCACAAGTTCTTCATGAAACAGATTCTTCAACTGAAGGAACCTTGGAAGCACTCCTCGTTGGAGATGCTCTAAGAACCTTTCTACTTTATCCAAGAAAGAAAGGAATAGTTCCCAAGCTACTCGAAAAGGGAGCTTGTTACATCCTAAGAGAGGATACACAAAATAAAAAAACACAAACTTCATTGATGGAGAACCACATGACCTTTCCCATCCATCCCGGTTTAAATCGGGTAGGATATATCTAAAGTTTGATAGGCTTCTTGGTATGTTGAAGAAGATATTCAATTTTGGCGAACTACCAGAATGCTATGTTAAAAATCCAATAGAGAAGATAGTGGCTCAACCTCCTCATAAGGTGGAAACGTCTAAGTCTAAACCAAAGGTAGTGAGTCCTATAGAGTCTCTTAAATCAAGAAAGACTTTGGAGGTCCAACTCTAACAAATGATGGACGTAGTTCTGGTTGTGGTCTCTTATTCTTAGATGGAATGTCATGTGGAAGAACCTAGACTAGCTGCGGTTGCGCAATAAATATTTCTCAATGAATATTGTGTGTTGGAATTGCAGAGGGACTGCTAATAGAGGGTTAGTGGTCTTATAGAGGATTAAAAAGGAATACATAGTTGCGATGATTTGTCTTCTTGAAACTCATGCTTCTGGAAATGCTACGAAGAGAGTTGCTAACCATTATGGCACTACTACAAATGACGCTTTCTACATCGGTTCTTTACCCCATACTACGTCGGTTCCACAACCTTCGTTGACTTGGGCGTTGTAGAATACTAAGACATTCTACGTTGGTTTGACAACCGTCTTAGAAAGTCACTTTCTAGGACGGTTTTTAACAAGGAACCGTCTTAGAATTCATGTTTTAGAAAAAAAAATTACAAAAAAAAAACTTTTCTAAGACGGTTCTTGTCTAAGAACCGTCTTAGAAAGTCACTTTCTAAGACGATTATAGTCTGCAATCGTCTTAGAATGCATCCTTTGAATTTTTTTTTTTGCATAAGACACATTCTAAGACGGTTCTTAAGTAAGAACTGTCTTAGAATGTCACTTTCTAAGACGGTTCTGTGCGTAGAACCGTCTTAGAATGTGCCTTTCTAAGACGGTCTCTACTTAGAACCGTCTTAGAATGTGACTTTCTAAGATAGTTTTTGACATAAAACCGTCTTAGAAAGGCACATTCTAAGACGGTTTTAGGCAGAAACCATCTTAGAATGCGTATGTATAACTTTTTTTTTGCATTTAGAAAATGGTGTTTTTTTTATTACACATACGATTTTTTACGTATCAAATATACCTTATAATAAGTACAATTCTTTATATATCTATATCAAATAACTACAAATTAAATCACACACGAATAGACCTTATAACATACCACCTTAAATCTTGCTTTATTCAAGTAGTTTGTATGAAGCATTCAAACATAGTTAAAACAGTGGAACTTTACAAAAATGAATTATATAACTACAATTAATCCTCTTAACTCCACATTAGAGCAATACAAAATTGATGTTCCAAACAATTTTTTACATGCAACATTTGAAGCAAACTTATGCTGGCTTAATTGAACAATATGTCCTGACAACTTGTTGATAATTTGACTCCTTTGCTGAGGCTTTCCTCTCTCCAAGACATGCTGCGATGACATAAGGAAGCACTATAGCTTAAGAAACAAACAAAATTGACATATGGATGGACAACAAAGCATAAACACAAATATTGAGTCCAAAGTAGCTAACATTAACCATTTGAACCCCATAAGGCGAAAATCAATGTAGTAAAACAGGAATGTTAAAATGAATATTAAGAAAACATAATGTCATTGCTTTGTATGAATGATTCCTGAATTGGTTTTTAATCAAATCAAATAGTTTTGTGTGATCCATGTAATTGACCTCACCAGTGTTGATTAAAAGTTTTCTGTCAGTATTATTTGCCTATAGTTCCACCCATTTTAATGCCCCAAAATCAGCTGGCCCTTTCCCATCAATTGGTATCTTTGCTACACATTCTATCCACTCTTGGATAGCATCTGTTATGTGTGGAACAACCTACAAATAAAGCAATTAACCCAAAAATTTAGAACCAAAGCACCAACCACAATTACAAATAGCTTCAAATATCAAATGACAATCATAAAGGTTCACAATTGACAATCATAAACTTCAAAGAAAAACAATTGCAGCTATCCTCTTTTACCATAACTGAAATCATAAACGTACAAAACACAAATTTATATTTAGTTTCAAAGTATCAGAATCAATTCATGGGTTTTAACAGAAGTCAACTTTCTTAAAGTTACATCACTAGAATAATGTTAAGAAAGAACACATAAAATTTAATGATATCATTAGCAAGATTAGCCCTCTAATGAGTTGTGTGCTCACAAAAACTTAATGATATCATCAGCACCAACATTTAACTTCATGCAAAGATTTTTCAGATGTAAAAGATCATCAGTAATACCCGCTTCAGCAATTTTTAAGGTAGAAAGCAAAACATGTTAATCTTTCCATGCTAGGACGCCAGCCAAGAAACTATATGATCAAAGCAACAATGCATAAATTTTCTAAACCCATAAATCAGTGAGGGTATCAAGAAATATCAACCCAATTAAATTTCCACATACTTTGATATATTTGTCACACTCAACAAAGACTAGATCATCTCTACTATGCTGAAATACATCAATTTTCCAATGACAGAAAGGAATTTGTGCCGAACAGGACCATTGACACTAGAACCATATATCTATATCAAAAGCAAGCCAATACCATCAATTAACCAAACAAGACAAACAAGGAAGCAAAGGAGCAATTTATCATTTTTTTTTTCAATCTAACCATCTTTGAGGGACTAAAGTGATGGAAAGAAAACACAAGGCTGAACATGCTGCAAAAACATAACACAAGTTATTGATGTGAATTAGATTTATTTACCTAAGCACAGGGTATGGAAATTCATAATTAATTTACAAGTGAAAAAATACCACAGAAATCATAATTTACAACTGAAAAAAAAGCTTAATCCTAATTAATTTGGGATGGAAATTCACATAAACAAACAACACCGATATACAATTCAAAATATATTAGCCCCCTAGTATATAAACAAACCAGATTCCATCAAATTAGACCCCTAGACTGGAAGACAAATCAGAATTCTCTGCAACAAAGTGTCAAGACAGATCAAAATTTGACCCCACTATACGGCTAAACTAGTTACACTTGGAATTATGGAAGACAAGTTTAACTTCATCTAGTTCGCCGAACATGGTTTACATAATCCTAAGGCATTTCACTCATCCATGACTCCAACAAACATCTCAGTCGTCCAGCAGCAATTCATCAATCATCAATTCTCTCTGCCTCTTCATGGTCAATCTTTAAGATCAACTAATCTGTCATCAAACAAATATATATATATATATATATTATATTTAACAAAAACATATTTTGATATACCAATTTCTAAATATAGCAGCCAGGGACATCAGTTAGAAGAGGCAAAGAATATAAATAATTCGAAAGTAGAATAACTAGGATAGTTTGATATACTAATTTCTAAATATAGCAGCAACATATTTTGATCATTACCTTTGAAACTTAAGTTCCCTGTGGATGAGCATTACGCTGAGTAAAATTGGGATCAGTGCTAAGCCCAAGTGTTCCAAAGAATGTCCACTGTAAAGTGTACACAACTCTCGTATATTCAAATCTCAACCATAAATAACTATTGAAAATAAAATATAAGCACCATAGTTTACAAATTAAATTGGGAGAGTAACAGAAATAACATGCTTTGGTCACTACACATGAGGCATAAATATGTATTGGGAGCTGTATATATTCTGAAAAAAATTGCAGTGTTTTCTGTTTGGTCCTCAGATGCTAAAGCTAACAAACCACATGGCCCTATTATGCCACTTCTTGATGCATACTCTTCACTACACAGCAAGTGAGGATAAACTTCACTTTCATCAAGCCACTCCACATTCTCTAGTTTACTTACTTGTGATGCAATAATACCAGAGACTTCAATAGTTGATCCACCAACTGGTTTCTCTCCCATTATGGATCAGAATAAGGTTTTAGAAACTATGGTCGTTTCATGTAGAATATATAACACTATGGATCAAAATTATAGAAAAAAAGATTTATATTAATAAAAAATAGTACAAATGATTCCCAGGACTTTCAAGAGTCCTAGACTCTCCCACGTAGAATAAGGTTTGTTTGGTTGAAGTGAAAGAGTGTGAAAAGGATAAAAAAATATTTGAATTAAAATAATTGATAGATAAGAAAAGGAAAAAAATGTGGATTTACAATTGTTTTAATTCATGAGGGGGTTAATTTTCTCTTAGTTCATCCTTGTATGAAAAATAGGAGTGAAAGCGTAAGTCTGTGACATGCTGAACCACTGTTCAGCTTCTTTCAATTGTTGACCAACAACCATCCTGATATCAGAGTTAAGTGGCACTAAAGCTTGCTGTATTCTGCTCAAGTCCAAGAAGCACTTTTATTAGTATTCATTTGATAAGGTTATCATATTTTTATATAAATTAAAAAATGATTTTCATATCTTACCGAAACAAATTAAAAAGAATATATAAAAAATCATAAAGCACTTTTATAAGGTTTTTTATGCCAATTTCTCCAGAACTAAAAAATTAGATTATGCAAGTACAGGAAAAAAATAGCCAAAGTTGTCCCAGTGCAGTGCAGTGAGCAAAAAAAAAAAAAAACAAAGACACTATTAAACGCTTGTTATGAAAGTTGCAGCAACCAATTAACTACAAGACTTTTGAAAAATCAATATACAAGTGTCCACACGAAAAGGCTAATGTTGCCTCACATACTGCAGAAAATATCTTACCCTGCATTTTGGAATACTAGCAATTAGCAAATACATCAAAGCCAGAGCAGCCAAATCCAAACAAAAAGCTCCATTACTGTATTTAATCTAAACAAAAAATTCATGTATTTAATCTTTCCTATTAGTAAAAAAACTAACAATTAAAATTTGCTGGATAAAAAATATATAATAATTTGCAAAAAATTGAGTTTAGAGGAAGAGAAGTTGAATATATATATATATATATATATATATATATATATATATATATATATTTCCTATAGTTATATAATGGAGGATGTGGGTAAGGTTTTACTTCATATTAGATTATTAGATTTTAAATCCAGAGATGCACGGTTTTTTTTAGTTATATACTTTCAATTCATACATTTTAATTTTACTCTTTTATTTATTAATGGAAACATTAAAATATAAATCAAGTGTCATATTAGTAAGGATTTGTATACGAGTAAATAGATTATTTTGAAAGGCCTAATCCGTCACAATTCAGCAAATAAAAATCATAACACAAAATAGAATTTTAAATATTATCTCTTGATCTAATGTATAACCTTGCTTTCGTAATAAAAATAGCCATATTCTTTTCTATTAATACATTTTTTGATGGAATTCTTTTCTATTAATACATAATAACTTATTTGTTGGATTTCTTAATTAGCATTCTTTCAGTTACCTTTTTTTTTTTCATATCCACTAATTTTATTATCTTTCTTTTTATTTTAGAAAAAAAATATGGAAAAGTAGTTAGATACAATGCCTCTTTTCCCTAGTTGTAAATAAAATTAATGATTTTGATAAAAATAAAATAATTAATCATAAGAGTATTGATTTATAAAATAATTAAGAATCTTATTTTTTGGATACGTATATTATGGTCATAATTTTTGCACTAATGCTTTATAAAAAATTACACCCACAATGTTATGTACAATTAGTGAATTTACTCTACAATATTTACATCTGCATCACCAAAGCATATATGATTGTTTGAATTTTGAAATTTAAGTTTGAACCAAATAAAGGAAAGAGAGAAACAAAAAAAAAAAACACAAAGATAAGAAAAGTAAAATTCTTCACCTGAATCTTTTGATTTTTGAGGTCAGGGTGATCAAAAGCTGGCTGGTGTGAAACGTGGATGCAATCAATAACATCTCCATCAGGACGCTGCTCTCACAACAACACAAATGCACATTAGAAACTTGCAAAACAATAACTATGCTCATGTATGCCCCCAATCCCACGTGGAGCAAGCAAAGCCCAATTTAGTCAAAACCAAAGGCACATGAATCCTACTCACCATTCAATCCCAAATGGTTAGTATCTCTATCTTGGAACCAATAAAACTCTGTTGCGAAAATAACAATCAAGCAAAAAGAAGAAAAGATTCATGGCAAGTTTATATCTATCTATCAAGGCATAACAATCTCAACATATGCAGTGAGCTTAAACACGTTTAGAATGTTTACACATTTATAAAATTATAAGTGGAACTTGTTAAATCAGAAGTGAGTCTCACAAAAATTTAAATTTTAAGAACATGATTTCAAGAACATAAGCAATGAGAGCTGACAGCCTAAACCAAAGTTGCTCAAAAGGATCAAGTGAAAAGGGAATATAAGCTAAGTATATTTTCGTATTCAATTCCCAACATGATATCAAGAACATAAGCAATGAGAGCTGACAGGCTATACATTTTATGACAAGACCTTAATATTGATTCAATTGCAGCTTTCACTTTCGGAATATAGTTTTAATTATTTAAGTTGACAACATGGTACCTGTGAACAACTTCCCCAATGAACTTTTTGAATCTATATTTTGTTTTTAAGAAAATCCATTGAAAACACGAACCAAGAAAATTTGCTTCAACATCAACCAATCCAAGAAGTATGTAATAATACCATTTTGCCTGCACCAAATACCATATGGATTTAGCGTCTGAGTGAAATATCTTTAAATGTTTAATGCTGAAAGGAAAACAGAGTAAAAACAGCATATCAGTACATCTTTTAAAGGCAGCAGCCTCACGCACTCTTTTTAGGGGTTTGTTTTTTTTTTACTGTGGAAGAATTTAATGAATATCAATCTCATGCTATGAAGTAAAAATGCCATTATCTCTTTTTCCTCTAAGATATCTAAGATACCATTCTTCTTCAATATTCTTTTTCCTCTAATTCTATATGAACAACAACTACATATAATCATCTATTTCAGTAACATTATAGTCACCTCTGGATCTATAAAGTGCTACATCAACACTTCTCTTTACAAATTCCAAAGCAATCAAATGGGTCTGCAAATTAATTGTTTCTTTCTGTCCCCTTCAAGTGCTGTTCATAAACCATTATCTCTTTTTCATTATCAAAGTAGCACAAAAAGGGATAATTATAAACACACCACAAATATCAAAAAGCTTGTTTCACCTGATGTTCATCATTTAAAATGAAAGCACTGATAATTATAAACATACCACCAATAGCTTCCTGTCATCTAATTAAAAATGTTTCCGATATTCTTCCTTCAATTTCATTCAACATAAATAAAAATTAAAAATATGAATTGTCTAAGGCACTGCTTCATATAATGTACTGCAAATAAATCAAAGCTTCAGTCTATCACCTTGAGTGCTCCCCTTCTTTATAGAACGATACTCCCGTAGACAATTGCCAAGAACACATAGTTTAGAAAAGATTGGGAAGTTGGTGCATTAATTCCTGTAACAACATAATAAAAGGACTTTTTTTTAAAAAACATCTGCATAAAACACGAGAGTGGGGTAAAAGAACGATACTCCCTGTAGTTTATTTGAAGCGTAGGAGAAGATCGTCCGACGGCGGTGCCGCCATTAGAGCTGGACGAAACGATGGGTCCATTGAGCCTCTTAACCATTGCCTCCAACACATCTCCGCCGCCAACCTTCACCACCCTGCCCTCTCCCTCCTCCTCCACCTCTCCCTCGACGACGATGCCAAGGTCGGCCTCATTGCCGAGGGCCTCCTCTCCTCCTCCGACCCCTCCGACTGTCGCACCCTCGCCACCACCCTCCTCACCAGCCTCGCCGTCCTCCACGTCAACAAGGCTACCATCGAAGCTTTCCGGGCTCCATCCACACCCTCGTGACACTCCTCCATGACTGAAAGGGAAGAGAAAGAAAAGAAACTGCCACGGCGCTCTACGCCCTCGACTCCTTCCCTGATAACCGCTTAGAGCAGTAGAGTGCGACACCGTTCTTGTTCTGCTTCGGAGTGTCAATTCTGGACTTGAGAGGAGCGTTGGGGTTATTAGGGTTTAGGAAAAATCCAAATAGGGGAGGAGCAGATGGAACCCTAAAGGGCGTGAGAGAAAAGGGAAGTCAGAGGGTCAAAATACTAAAGAGAGAGAAGAGAGATACATTTAAAATAAAATATTTTAAGACGGTTTTGCAAAACCCGTCTTAGAATCACAGTATTTTAATACGGTTCTTAGAAAACCGTCTTGGAATGGTAGTTTCTAAGAGGATTTTTGCAGAACCGTCTTAGAATTATTGTATTTATTTACAAAAATGTCACCGCGTGTTTTTCTAAGACGGTTTTGGATCAACCGACTTTAAATCAGCGTCTTAAAAGACTTATTTTGTAGTAGTGTGGGTTTGATGAAGTGTTTACTTAGGATGTACAAGGCCAAGTTGGTGGCATTTGGATACTTTGGGATTCAACCGTTTGGGAAGTATAGATCATTTGCCATGATATTCAATCTATCCGTATGAAAGTTAAAAATGGGATTACTAGTTATTAGCTTCTAACATTTATCAAAGCTCTTATTACTAATCTAGATGTCTGTTGTGCGATGCATTAATTACTTGATCTTGGTGAGGGAATAGATGGGCCTTGGGTTGTCCTAGGAAATTTCAACTCATTTTTTAATCTGCATGAAAGAAAAGGAACATGAATTGGTTTAAACAAACTGTGGATGCCTATCATTTGATTGATGATGGTTTTTAAGGAGATCCCCATATTTGGCATCAGCATGACTTATCCGAGAGACTGGAAACATTATTGATCAATATGCAGTGGAGACTAAAGAATCAAAATGCAACTATCTTCCACCTACCCTTTCTATAAATTTGACCATTCACCCATGTTGGTTGAGCTTTGTAGAAATGGAATGCCAAACATATATAAAAGGTCATTTTGTTTCCTTGTTGCATGGATCACTAATGAAGACTTTGATAGATTCATAAAGAGCATGGAAGAAACAACCATCTTCGAATCAACAGGTTTTTTTTGTTACCGTTTGCTTTTTCTTTGTAAGAGAATTGAGAACAAACCCACAACATATTATTCAAACAGGTTATTTTGTTACCGTTTGCTTTTTCTTGTACGAGAATTGAGAACAAACCTACAACGTATTATTCAGATAGCTGATCGTCACATTGCAAGGGCATTAGTCAAATGGAGGTTTGTAAAAGTTTTTTTTATCTATATTTTTATCGGGATTTTTCTTACTGTGTGAAATCAATTAACTTGGAAGAGTTGAAGGGAAAAGGAATTGACATGAGTAAGTATGAAAAGATGTTATCCTTCTATTTAAATTGTAACTTCTCCAATAGAAATCTTATTTGTTTTCTAGCTGTAGGCTCACGGTTCCAATGAACATCTCTTTCAAAATCTTTTATTCATTTAACCTTTTGTAAAAACTTATATTTCTATCGACCTTTTTCTCCTTTTTGTTTTTAGATACTCCTCGATTCGTTTTATTTGGTGCATCGTGATCAGTTTGGAGGCATTCTGTCACTCTCACATGACCTAAAGGTTGTGCACATTGTATGTTAAAGTGTTTGGTATTTTAATTTCTACTGGTACAAAAATTGTTAAAGAACACTCGTTACGCAACACAATCGTTAAGTGAGGTTTATATATGTGATATTGGTCATCATTGCTCCATGTCCAAATTCGAATGTAACAATTGTTGTATGTGGGTTTATATATGTATGTCGATTGAAATCACATTGCATGTAACTCAACGATAAGAACATATTTTAAATTTTGTATAAAATGTTAATAGGCCTCCTCAAGTGGGCCTATTACTTTAAAAAGAAAAAAAAAAAGAAGCATTATACCTGAATGAAGAAAAAAGGAAGCGCCCACCTTTTCATTATTCTGAAGTTTTTCTTCTCCACTGTCAATGAGAGAAATACAATTTTGCTCATTTTGCGGTATTGATTGGATACTCATTTGTGTTCTGTTTTGAATGAAATTTCATCCAATTGTTCCTAAAATTGTGGGCTTTCATTTGGTATACTCAAAACTTTATTTCTCTCATATTTTTGCAAACCCTGTTGTGGATCTCTATTTGAATATTGTTACATTGTTGATTTCCACTATTTTAAGAGTGAGTAGGCTTTTAATTGTGAGGTTCTTTTGAGAAACTCTTTGTTGTACTCCTTGATATTTTACATAGTAGATACTTTTCTAGACTTGGTCCCGTGATTTTTGTTCCCCACACGGGGGGTTTTCCATGTTAATTGATGGTGTTCTTCTTACTGTTATCTCTTTATTTTTCTGCACCCTTGAATTTTTGGATTGCTATTACGCTTCTTACAGGTTCACTCAAGTGAAAATTATTTTATTTACCACTACTTATTTGTGTAATTTTTTTGCTGTGCATACGTGTCTTTCCTAACATAAAAGACAACTATTTTTTTTTAATACTATGGAAAAATGAGGTTTTTCTCAACAATTTCGTTTTGTTTCATAATTTGATCTTATCCCAATGCATTTGTATCTATATTTTTTTTAATACTTTCTAAAATATAAGGCTTCTCTCAAGACCATTAAAACTAACTATTTTTCTAATACTTAATCCATAAAACAAAAAGCTTATTGCGATGCATTTTCTTTTTTTTTTTTTAAGAAAAATGGGTAGTAGTGAAACTATTTTTACATAATCTTTATCTTTTATGAGTTAGAATAATTGATGCAAACATTTTTTTTCCACCCAATAATAGGGAAAATTGGTAATCACATGAAAAAATATTTGTTAATTGTTGTTGTTTTATTATGGAGCACCCTATCCTTAATCATGTGGCAGAATATTTGTTAATTGCTGCTGTTTTAAATGTTGTCATATACTAGCATGTAAAATTAATTATGCTTCCTTTATATTCATATATGGAAATTCGAGTAGACGCATTTTGGATAGTTGCTAGCATTAATGTTGGTTTAATTTTAGAGTGTTATATTCTTTTATTTAAACAAATGTAACCCTTCAATTATACATTTAATTATAATTTCGCTAATTTCTTAAATATATTATGATGACTTTAAACTTTCTAAAATATAATTATCAATATGCATGAAACACTTCTGAATTTTCTGAAATATAGTTAACAATAGTAGTCTTTTAAAATAAATTTTAAATTCCTTAAAATAAAAATGTTGTTTGTAAAACTAATGTCAAAGACATTATTAGTCGATAGTTGATTTATTAATGAATTCATTAAAAAAAACATACAGTATTAGAAATTTTAAGTAACAACTCCGTACTACATAAAAAGCTTTGAAATGTAAACAATATTTTTAAGTAGCATCTAATCCGTAATACTAATAATCTTAATTCATATTGATTGCATAATAAGTAATTTAAATTTTAAGACTAATACAAGTAGAGCATTTAATTGGCACATATGAAACTTTGCTGTTTTAAATGAAATATTTTTTTTCCACCGAATATTAGGGAAAAGTAATAAATGAACAATTTTTAATATCCCCTGAAATAGTAGGGGATTTTTTTTTGGTGAGGAAATATTAATGGAAATGATTAACATATTATGTAATACTACAAAATATGTATTTGATTTCCATAATTTTACCCAAATCATGTGACAATAAAATGCTAAATTTAGCATTTTTTAATATTATCTTAAATAAATAGTAAAAAATTAATGAAATTTATTTAATTAATAATTAGCATATTATCTAATACATCTGTCACTTAATTTAACTTTTTAACAATAAATTTACAATTTATGAAATATAATTACCATGGATAAAAAATTTAGCAAATTAAATAATGTCAATGACACACTAATAGAAAAACGATTTTCCACATCGCTAAGTTAACATGGTTATTAAAAAAATCGATGTTAACAAAAATGTGGTGACATATTCGTAACTAACATGAGTTTGTTAACATCAATTTTTGAAAAATTGATTTTAACATAAGTTAGTTAACATTGATTTTCAAAAAATCGATGTTGAGTTTCTCGTGAATAATATCGATTTTATTAAAAAATCGATCGATGTTGTTGGGTTTTTTATAAAATGATTTCTCGCTCTCTCACTCGCACTCTCGTAGTGGTTGTGAAACTTTGGTCTCGCTCTCTCACTTTCGCGACGATGGTGAAACTTCGATGTCACTCTCTCACTCTAGCGGCGGTGGTGAAACTCCGTTGTCACTCTCACTCTCTCACCCTTTCGTCCCTCTCACTTGCACTCTTCACTCTCACTCTCTCAGTCTCACTCGCGACTTCAAATCCTCGTCCCCAGGTTAGCAGTGTTCTCGCATTGGTATATATGTTTGTTTCTAAGCAACTAAAGCTTTGTCTGTTATTGGCAACTTAAACATTGAATGTGTTGCTTTGTGATTTCTCTATTCTTGCCAACTATTTGTTTGATAAAATGCCTAATCCGTGTATTATGATATTATGTTGTGGAGGGATGTGGATGCTGTGAGGGGCTGACTAGGATTGGTTGTTCATTCTTGACTAATTAGTTATCTGCTTCTATGGGTTATGACATTGTTCACATGTTTATGAAGAACTTATCTTTGTTACTTTGTCTTCTCAATAGACTACTAGTATATTGGAAAGAGTATATTGAACAACCTTTGTCAAGTCAATTTTTGGAATCTGCATCTTATTTAATAATAAGATTACTGAAAAAATTATATATATTTATCCAGCACATATGAAACACATACAATCACATTTTATTCCAACTGATTCCAAGTGTTTCATCAATACTGAGGGCTTTTTTATCATTGTTATTGTAGTGAAATGATTAGGCTTTTTTTTATCACTATTTATGTAGAGACACACAGGTTTATTTCTTCAGATTGACACAATAAAATAGCATATTAACGTTCAATATCATTTTATGTTTAACTGTCAAATAGTGACAAATAGAGCTTCATTTTTGTATCTCTTTATTTTAGCTTCACCATTTTAAAATAATCAGTTATTATGTAGTATGTGTAATTTATAAATAATGGATGAGAATCACCAAACTTTGAAGGACATGGCAAAGACCATGATGATGATTAATAGAAAATCAAGTGACATCCTGAACACTTTTCACATTAAGGATCAAGTTAGAAATATTAATTATATTATGTATTATACATGACATTATTTAACATACAATATTGCTAATGTTAGTTTACTTTGAGTGTAGTGTTATGCTGAAATAAGCATGAGTTTTGCAATTAGATGACAAAATGAATTGGAAGACACATAGCATTCGATAGATGCTGATGGAAAAAGACACTCAGTAAAATATAACCAATGCCTTGAAAACCCAACCATTTTGGCTGGGTGGACAGAAATTAGAGATTACTACGGCTTCCAAAGTAATCACCAAATTACCATGACACATTTTGGACAGTCAGTGTTCCTTCTGATTGTATATAGAAGCACTTCTCAACCCCAAGCTTTTCCCAAGTGGCATAGCTTATACAAACAAAATCCCAACTCAATAATCTTCCAAATCCTGCTCAACCAATACAAAGTTACCTGTAGTAGCATGATAAGTTATTCATTTTTGTATATAATAACTATCTATGCATGTCAAATTTTAATCAACCTATACATATCTAACATAAACTTAATGTTTATTTCAGGATATCTCAAGTACTATGTACTATTTTTTGATAAATGCAGGATTCATCCATGTGGATTTTGAAGGTACTGAACAATGCAAAATTTTGTACAATAATTGGAGGAAAAGTGCTAAAATAGGTGTTGGATGGAGGTCGTTTGCATGTGAATTTGCAAGTTGGGTATGAACTTGTTATGGACTTCCCAGATCCAACTTCCAACATTGTTTTATGGTTCATGGTTTAATTGTAACTTATTTGCATTATAGTCTACTAAACTCTAAACACTTGGTTTATAACTTTTTTTGGTTACCTATATTTATACGATGATGCTTTTCTTTTGTAAATAAACTTATGAACTAAACTAACAACATTATATATATATATATATATATATATATATTACATCATGCAATCTTATTAGTTTTGGTTTTCATTTACTAAGTTTTACACAATTTCATCTTAATGTATACAATTATATGATACATTTAACACTCACTACAAGAAAATTCATCTATGCCTACAAAAACCTAGGAAAAACTTTTACCTACCAATATTTATTGTAGGTAAAATCAAAGACTTATACCTATAGTTGTTTGGGGGTAGGAAAAACTAAAAAAAAAAAATCTACTTACAAATAGTGAGTGTATCTGAAATCTTAGAGGCCTATAAATTATTAAAACTTCTACATACAAATTATGAGTGTAGGTAAAATCTGAAAGAACTTATACCTACAACCACTTGGTGTAGATAAAACTACTCTTATTATATAAATAAAATTATTTTTATAACAAAGTACTTCTAAATGATTTTTAATATTTTTTATTTGTAATTATTTTTATAATAACAAATTTTTTGTAGTAATTATTTTCTAATATTCAATACTAAATAATTTAATTACTTTTTACTTTTTTTATGTCAATTACTTTTTACTTTGAAACCTATCCCCATTTTTTTGTCACAAATTATATGTCTAAATGATATGCGTTTGTCGTGTGGCTTCAAAATAATTTAACTAAGCTAATTCTGCAGCACAGGGTTAACCTAGGTCGACTCAGAGACACGATCAATATGGTTCTAGCTTCAAATCATTGGTAATAATAAGGGGGGAATTTTGTCAAACAGTTGGTATGTGCAAAGTAAAACATGCAAGAACACAAACTAAATTTAAGGAACAATGCAGAAATTAACAAGATTATCAAGGAGTAAAGTAAAACAGATTAGAAAGCATCAATCTAATTCACCAACCCAAGCTATTCGAATCATCATCATTCTCATAAGTTGATTCTATCATGAACATTCATTCAATCTCAATAGAAGCAATTCAATCGAATTAACCCCTAAATTAATTGAAACCACAAACCCTAATTGAAATATCATCAAATAAATCTGTGATTTATATTCGAAATTAGGCAATGAATTCATAACCTAATCCGCTTTCAATTCTAAACGCATTCATAATCATGAAAACAGAATAACAATTGAAGAAGAAAGTGAACATTCACATAGAATTCGAAATACTAAACCAGAACTCCAATTCTCCTCTTGCTTGGATTGGATCCTTGGATTGAGTGATTATTTAGCCTTCCATGATGATCACCAAGGAAAGCCCCATGAAATAAGTGCAGAAAAATGGAAGAATAGCAAAGTGGAAATGAAGAAGATGAAGAACAATGAAGAACAAATGAGAGAAAATGAAGAACAAGCTTTTGATTCTAAAACTAAAGAAAAGAAATAATAAACTTGTTTGTGCAAAATGTAAAGTGTTGTCCAAGTTTCACTAAAGTCACTAATATATAGTGACTAAGTCTGAAGAAAAGAATGGGCCATGAACAAAACCCATCAATTCTAATTATTTGCTATTTACAACCATAAAATCAAATTTGCAGCCTAAATTACAAGTGCAGAGGCTCTGATTTCGAAGCTTAAAATGACCCTCCAAATGACAGAATTGGCCTTAGGCTATTTCTGGTAAACTTGTAGATCTTTTTGTTATCTTTCCAGGGACTCCTAGAATGCTCCATTAGGAGTTTTGTAGAGCTCTGCAAGTCCTGAACAAGCCAGATACATAAAGTGAGCAAAAATCCAAAAATGCGCAACAAATAGCAATTAAGCCCACTTACTAGCCTAAGACAAAAACTGAATTAGAATAGGAAAATAAAGGTCCAAGAGAAGTCAAATAAACTAAGAATGATAGAAAAATATTTAACTAAAGGCACTCCATCACTAAACCATTTTAATTAATATACAGTAACAAATTATATGTCCGTAGGCATATTGTTAGAATTTAGGCCCAATTTTCTTTCTTCGCGAAGGGTCGCTCTCTCTTCTCTTCTTCGTAGCCGCATCACATCACATCGCTTCTCTTATTCGATTGTATTGCCTCTCTCGTTCTCTTCCTTTTTATCCAAATTCATCTTTCATCGATAAGCCCTATCAATCATTCTCTTATTCTTCCCCTGTTCCTAATTTATTTATTTTTTTGCGATAAAACGGAGAAAAGAAAAAGAGAAATGTAAGTGGAAGAAGAGAAAGTGGCATCGCTTAGGTACAAATATAGACACAACCCGGTAAAAATCCTGACCCCAGTGCTGCACAAATTTCCTTTACTCACAACGGAGGTTAAGGTTTCTTTCTTTTTTTCATTTTCCTAATCTTCGCTTCGCATGTGCTGTTTATCGCTAATTTTTAGCATCTGTTCTCGGTTTCTTTCTCTTCAATAATTGCTCACTCCATTGCAATTGCTCACTCCATTGCAATTGCTCACTCCTTCAGGATTATTTTTTAAATGTTTTTAGTATTTCAGCTTTTAGTTTGGGTGCGAAAGTTTCACTGTCTCGGAATCTGTTATTGGTTGAAAATTCGGATCCTCCGTGAGTGGTGGATTCATTGTTTTGGAGATCCAGGCATTGTGGCTTTGTTTTTTGGTTTTGTTTTTGTATGGAATTGCATTTCATTTTTGTTACAAGTTTTTTTTGTAAATATACTATGGAATTTTTGGAATATATTATTTATCATTTGTAGGGAAGTTTGGAATTTTGATGCTTTGTTCATGTTCTATGAAATTAAATGAAATTCTATTTATTATATGAAATTACTTATGAAATTCCATTTAATTTAATGTAGTTGGGCTTATTTGACAATTTTCTTGTAGTGTTCCTGAAATGAGGGAAACAAGATCAGCACCTGTGCCTCAAATATTTGTGGCTCCAAAATTTGAAAAAAAAAAGGTTCTGCAGTGGGTAGAAAGGGGCTTACCTACCTATAGTCATTCCTTCGTCGCATGGGATGTGTTGATCCGCTGGGGTTGGGGTAAAGTTCATTTTGATGGTTATCTTACATGGCTTTTGAAAATAATAGGAATACACACAATAACCAAGAGGGGGGGTGAATTGGTTTAAACATGGCCTTTTAAAATTCTTTAGAAAATCAGAGTTAAAGGATCTTAATCACAACTAAAACAAGAATCCCTCAAATCAATCAAACCACTTAGCCCAAGAAAAACAATTACTTAAAACAGAACTTGTTGAGTAATGTAGTTATCACCAAGAACCATAGATCAAGATAACAAGAAGAGATTAAGGAATAGAGAACAACACAAGAATTTATACTGGTTCACTTCTCAAGAGAAACGACATCCAGTTCTTCTAATCAACACTAGATTAGAGTTCAACTATTATCAAATTTCAGTTCTTGCAAGCTTTACAACAATCACCCTTCATCAAACCTAGATAAAGAATAGAAATCTAAAACCCTATGAGACTCCTACTGATGAAGACATAGAGAACCCTTCTCTACTCTTTCCCTCTAGAGAAACCTACTCTAGAAAAAGCTTCAAGAACCCTTTGCAATAGTTACAAACAACCAAAAATTCAAAAATGAATTTACAACAAGAGTTAATGGAGAGAGACAACCTGATGATCCAATGAATATGAATGAATATGATTTACCAATCAGAGTTGAAATGAAGAAATCAATTTCAGAATTTTCTCTCCCAAAACTTCTTTGAAAATCTTGCCCAAGAAATCTTTCAATACACCATGAAGATTTAAAAGGTGGGACAAGAACTAACTAACTCAGAAAATCCTTTCTAATTTTGAGAAGGTTTATGAATGCTTTGAAATTTCAAAGTCAAGAAGTGGTAGTTTCAGAAGAATTCATAATCTATTTATAACAAAATGTAATCGATTAAATCGTCATAATGATCAATTAAATTATCATATGTAATCGATTAATCTTCCAGATGATCGATTAAAATGTTCTTAGCTCAATCTGGAAAAATGTAATGAACAAAGTAATCGATTAATATGAGTTGTGATCGATTAAACCAGTCATGTTTAGTTTTGGTACAAGCCTATGTAATCGATTACAGAATGTGGTAATCGATTAAGATAGACATATGCAATTTCCAAATAAGCCTATGTAATCGATTACAAAATGTGGTAATCGATTAAAGTAGTCATGCATGTTTTAGAGATACAGCTATGTACCTTGTAATCGATTAAAGTGTTCTTCATGGATTTTCCAAAAACTAACAGAAGATGGTAATCGATTATATCCTTGTGTAATCGATTAAATCAATAATATTTTGTTTTTCCAAAAACTTAACCATGAGGAATTACTTTCTTTTTTAAAAAAAATAAACAACTTTAATGCTTTAGTAAATTTATGTATGCATGTTAATTATCATGTTCATGCAATAAAGGATCATGAGATTAGCTTCTCATATACTAAACAAATTACAAATGCTTTGACTTGTGAAAAGCTAAAATCCTTCTTCTTCAAGCTTCATCCTTGGCTTGATCTTCTTCCTGCTCCCCCTATATCTAACAGCTTTTGCATTGTTTCCCTCTTTGTTATGTTAGTCTTTGGCTCTATTTCTGGTGTTATTTCCATGTTTCTTCAGTTCTCTAAGGGATTAATCTTTGACATTTACTGGTATTGGCATTTGGCAGGATCATAGAAAATAGAACGCTAAGGTTGATCACTAAGTCTTCACATAGTTCTCCTAAGACTGACAAGGATATTCAGGATGGCAACCTACGTGGTAATTATTTATTTGTTAGATGTTATGTAGCAAATTTACTTTATTAAAGTCTATCTTTATAGTTCTCTTTTTTTTGTGACAAGACTTGATTATGAGAAAAGAAATACCCAGGAAGCGCTCTTACTGTCAAGTTAATGATGTTACAAGATGTTGTATGTGTGATTGTGTTGCTCTCTCTCTCTTTCTCCTGTTTCTGGTTTAATAATGTGTAATCATTTGGCTTGTCTGAAGGAATGGAATGAGGATTGATCCTACGTGGCAGGCTTTCTTCTTCTAGAAATTTTGTGAAGATGAAGTTCTTGAAAGGTAGTTCCACTATTACTATGCCCGTCATATATGTTGCTACTTTTCCTTCAATGATATAAAAATTGAGTCTTTCTTCCCCTTTGGATTATCTTTAATTAAAATCATGACCAAAAACAGAGAGGCATGTTAAATTTTTGGCTAGAATGGGGAAGAATCCCTCCCTCCATAAGAAGCCTGATGGTTATGGTGTCCAGTAGGAGGTTCATCAATGAATTATGCAAAGAAGTAAAGACTAAAACTCCATAAGCTTATTATTAGTGGACTTATTCTCTTTGTTTATCTTTGCTTCTTTCTTCTTCTTTTTTTATCTAAGGTTTGATCTTCCCTGAAACAAATATTGAGAAGCTGCTCAAGGATATCGATATAAATTGTCCTGGTTAGTTTAGTATTGTTTTTCTAAAATATCATGAAACTGTTCAATTTAAGGTTCTGTTTTTTGTTTCAAATCAAAAGTTGAATTCAACCTTTTTGAAGGTGGGTGCCTGCCTTCCCCATGAAAGCCTGTCTTTAACTGTTTGGGTTTGCTGTAATTTTATACCAAAGTCTCTATCCTGAATATTTATATAGAAAAAGTGCCAACAAATAACCCTAGCTCTCAGCTTTGAGATTAATTTTTTATTTATTTACTTTTTGTAGGAGTGAAGTATGTTGTAGAATTATGTGTTGCCCCAGGTAGCTGGAGTCAGGTACAAGTGATGAAATTATCACTGTCATGACATATTAACTATTAAACAGCCAGACTTTTAGCATAGTGTTTCAATTTTACTCTACTGTTCTTATGCTTTAGCTTCTCAAACTTAAAAGACAATTCATGATTTGTTGTTTTGCTTAAAAGAATTAGCACTGTCAACAATGGGCACCAGGGTCCATCGGGCACATGGATGTAAGTTATTGATGCTAGAATAATGAAAAAAATAATAGTCTAAGTTATTACCATGCATTCATAGGAGGGATAAAAATCAAGACCATGCATACCCTGGTCTTGTTTGATAGCCATCAATGCTAAGTTCATAATACTTTATTCTTATTTGCATGTTTTGAGTCGACATTGTATCTCCCAGCCAAGCTTGCACCTGATGCAAAGTAAGTTGGCTTTCTTTGAAAATTCTATAGTCATAGATTTCCTTGATGTTGATGTTCCCATCCTGTACATTTGTGCCATGACTTAGGATTAAGATTAAACTCTATCAAACTTTTTTTTTTGTTAGTCAATGTGTACAATTGAAGGTGTCATCCAGGTGCAGGGTGACATAACTCATGCTCGGACAGCTGAAGTGGTATATATTATATATAGCAGAATTACCTTAGTTTTTCCATAGATTATTTTATTTGGAAGATGTGTTGAATAAGTTGCATGTCTTTGTAGAGATAGAAAATATATTTGGCTCTTTTTCTCATCTAAACTTGGCTCCTCAAATTTCATCAAGAAAGCATTTTTTTTATTATTTAATAAATTATAAGAAATAATTTTATTGCTTTGACCATAAAAATCTTCCACATTAACTAAGATATGCACGGATCAGGTGCAAGAGCATTTTCAAATTTCAATACAAATAGGAAATTAGAGAGGTGGAATTGGTTTACAACTATATTCAATCCAGGGATCAAAGTCACTTTTCAAAATGTTTGTCAAGTTCTAATTCTATAGTTTTTGCTTTATAGTTGAAATGCCACCTATGAGAGTCTAATGGGACCAGCAAGGACTTATAAAAAGGTTAATTCACCATTGAGTGGTCTGTAAGTGTTTTTTAGATGAAGAATTTTGTTTTGACATGAAATACATTTCCCATGAGATACCAGTAACTTGTATAATGGTTATAGAACGTTCTATATATATATATATATACCAAATAAATCATTTGCAGCTGATTAAAAATATAGCATTTTGTATATATTCGACTAAGGTAATTATCACTATTATTTAAAAATATTTTGTTTTATTTTAAAGTTTTGTCATAAAATACATTTTTAAGTAGATGAATCAAGTCTTGAATACTCATATCAAATGTAGAACTTGGAGTATCATGGGAACCTTGCTAGCATATTAATTTCATTAATAAATTAAATCAAGTCTTTTTTAAAGTAATGTTCTTAAAAATATAGGATTTTGTATACATTTGGCAGACGTAATCATTACTATTATTTAAAAATATACTTATTGTTTTATTTTAAAGTTTTATCATATAATACATTTTTAAAAAGATGAATCAAGTCTTGAATACTCATGTCAAATATAGAACTGAACTCAAATTTTATAGTTCAAATAATCATGAGATACCCAGTATTTGAGTATAAGCTAATTATAGGAAGTACAAGTTTCAGGTCTTTGTATCCTTTATCTGAATGCTAATTAAATTGGTTCTTGAAATATTATCCACTCTTTTCATTTTACTGTTTGATTATTTTCTACCAAGACATGTTTGTACTTTGTAATATTGTAGAATATCTTGAATGAGTTTGGAGAAGGTTTGGATCATACAGTCCTTTCATTTAGTTTAGCTATAACCATTTATATGATGTGTGCTACCTGTTGCTATCCTTATTTCATCATTGATATTTTCTCTTATTATAAGTTAGGACTTATGCTTTTTAACTGTTATTAAGAAATTTATGAATTTGCAGCTTTAGGTTTAGATTAAGAAATTTATGAATTTGTAGCTTTAGGTTTAGATTTCGTAAAGCTAGCTCTCAGTTGTAGCTTCAAATATTTTTTTCTTCTATTTTTGCATTTCTCTAAATATGAATGAATAGAAACTATCCATAAATATCCTTATTATACTTATATAATCACTAATTAAAAAAAAGTGTATGCTTAATTGTTGACATTGCATCTTTTTTTCTTTTTCATAAATATCCATAATATATTTTTTTCTTCTATTTTTAACTGTTATTATACTTATATAATCCTGAATTATTCCTTTACAAGTTTAATTATACATTTCACCAGGTTTCATAAAGTTACTCTACATGGAAAAACTCTAGGAAACAGAACTATTGCTCAGAGGGTTGTGAAGGAGAGCTATGGTGCAGTTAAACAACAACATACCTTTACTGTGAGTTTAAAGTTAGCTGCAATAAGTTGGATTCATGAAAAAGAGTCATGTTTTTCTCCTTGATCTTTTATTTAGACACACATAATTGGATGATATTTACTCTTGTAAACCGAGTAGAGCAATGGCTATCTTGGTTAGTGAAGTAGAGTTCTAGTTTCTCTCTCAAGTTTGTCTTGAGAATTTCACTTTGGTATTATGTTTAATTTTTTATTGGTGTTGGTACAATTGTTTTCTAAGCCAAGAAATTGTACTTGAGAATGGAGAAACAATGAATCACAAAACAAAAATAACATGGTTTTGTAGTGCATTCCTAGATTACAAATTTACTTGGTTTGGTTCAAAATATCAAGATTGTTAAGTTTTGTATATTATTCAATATTCAATAATCATTCCTTCAATTATATTATTTTTTATAAAATTTAATAATAAGAAAATAAAATATATTTATTTTAATTTTCATTATTATATGACGTTTACCTACAGTTGGATGTTGTAGGTATATGTTTATAACTTATACCTAACGTTGGATGTTGTAGGTATACGTTAATGACTTATACCTTCACCTAGAATAAATTGTAAGTACTACCTATAGTGACAGACAAATATAATCATAGGTAAATATATGTCTGTAGGTAAAACTTGTATATACAGACTAATAACCGTCACAATACGACCCTTCAAAGTTGACGGGAAAGTGTTCGTAGGTAAATATCAATTATACTTTTACCTACAAATTATTAACTTATAGTAACGGGTTTTGTTTGTAGGTATAAGTCAATTTTATTGTAGTGGCTACAACTTATCCGTGCGTAACAATTGTATATAGTGTAATTACAATTGGTTAAAGGAAATGATTTTATGTATTGACATTAGTGTTTTTATTTATAACTCATAGATGATTTGTACTATATTGTGAAATTGTCTGGATTTGTCTATTTTTTCATTTGTAGGTTTAATTTGGGTAAAATTAAAAAAATACACAATATATTAAAAACATTAAAAAAAATCAACATTGGGTTTTAATAAAATCGATGTTGATTTCACATATTTTACAGTTTTTTCATTAATTTCTTATTCGGTGACATCAATTTTTTACTCGATGTCGTGGTGTTATGTTAACATTGGTTTTTAAAATCGATGTTAACGTTAATACTTTCAACGTCAGTAGTTTCTAACATAAGTTAAAAACCGATATTGAATGTCCAAAAAATTATCGATGTTAAATGCTATTTTTCTAGTAATGACATAACCAATCACCAATAATCTAGATCTATTAAAATAAAAGCTACACCAAGCCTATAAACTCAGCTTGAATAACATAAAACGCAAATCTAAGAGTCTCCATAGAGAACAATCCATCCTCTAGGGAGAGACCATGCTTTGCAAACTTGTTTGCAACAATATTACATTCCCTATAAACGTGTGAGAATTGAACTCTCATTCAAAACTATGCTAGCATTAATTGACTCCACAATAGCTTTGTCAAGATCATGCAAAAAATCCTTTAAGCCTTAATCCTTTGAATAGCATCTGTGTGCAGAATCTGAATGAATTTCCAAAGACATGTAACCATGCTCCCTAGCTATATTGATACCATGAAGAATGGCCCATAATTCTGTCTAAACAATAGAATAAACTATCAATCTGCACACAAGTGCTCCATGAAATTTCCCTTTGTAATCTCTTATAACTCATCCACACGAACCTTTGGGGCCTTGTGTAGACCAAGCTCCATCAACATTAATTCGAATATATCCAATGTTAGGCGGCATCAATCTCATGTTTTTTGATGTTGTTTGATGCTTGTTGCTACTAGCATTAACCAAGGTGTCTTTAAGCCGTAAGTGATGCTCCAAGTTTATCAATTTGCTGCTGACTTTGTACTTACTCCAAAGGAGGTTCTAAAAAATGAAAGAGTTCATTCTTCTCCAAATCAGGTCCATCATAATCATGAATCTTGTATGCCACTGAGAATTTAGCATAGAGTCACTATTACAAAAATGGCTTTCAAAAATGATTATTTTATGCTTTCCACGACGGTTTTGAATCATCTTTAAAACCGTTGTCGTAGAATGTGTGGACTTTCCACGATAATTTTTAAACCGTCTTAGAATGTCAATATTTACATCAGTTTGCTTCAAAACCGTCTTAAAATATGTTTTATTCGTTTTTAAAAAATTTTAAAAGTTGAGGATTTGAAGACGATTTTCTGAAAAACCATCTTACAAAGTCCACATTCTAAGACAATTTTTTGAAAACCATCTTAAAATGTCTACTTTCTAAGACAATTTCTAAAAACTGTCTTAGAATGTCCACTTTCTAAGACGGATTTTCACAAAATTGAAGCATGTCTTGCTTTCAAAGACTTATTTTCTTATTTAATTAAGATTTGTAGTCTTACTGTATTAGTGAGTTTGGGCTTGTACCAGTAATACTACACTATGGCTTGATCTAATTATGAGTAAAACTAGAAGCACTAGAGTAGTATTTTATATCATATCATAACAAACTATATATCAGTTCCCCATGTATCAAGTTGTTTATAAAACATAACTATATAAATATTACAATCATGTATCCAGTAAAAATTAGAATCAAGCATAGGCTTTTAACAGTTTCTTTCTGCCATAAGTTTCAGATTCTATGAAGTTTCATCTCACATATAAACACATACCATTGCACCCCCACCCAACAATAATTGAATACGTGGGCAGCGCTTAGGCCTTTCCCATGATCCTTTAGATTTGTGGGCACTCACAATAACAACTGATTATTTAAGTTTAGCCACATAATGTGTTAATAAATAATTTCCTTTTGTGAATTTGTATCCATCACCGTCATCCTCATATAGAACACCTCCAGCTTTCCCTATCATTGATTAAGGATTCATTTGGGTAAAGAACTTAATTAAACACTTGCTCAATCAGTTCTTATCATGCAAGGGCTTCTGCCATAAATTTAATCGTAAATTTTATTTTCGTATGTTAAAAAGAGCTTATTTTGATAAATTGCACCAAAAAGCTTATCAAAAGTAGTTAAGAACTATAAACTATTTACACAAGCTCAATTAAGCTCCCCATGATTTCTTCCAAACACCTTGCAAATCATATTCACAAAGCTTTTTAAGATCAAGATGCTAATCCGAAATGTACAGACCTTATCAAGATAGCAGTACAAGCATGCCAGGGGAAAATTGAAGGCATTGACTTAGTATATTCATCTAAAGCCACAAGAAGAGTCAAGTCATCTGATGGATTAGCTTCTCCAACATGTTGAAGAGGGAGGCCAATAGGAATAATTGAGCCACCTTTTAAGTATAAAGATAGAAAATCCTGATATGCCCAATCAATATCAACATCAATATCAACTACACCTTTAACCCAAGTTAATTGGGGTCGATGGTAGATGAACCCAGTGATAGATACAAGGAAGTTGAAAAACAAAGAGGGAAAAAAAAGGGGAAATAAGATAAAAGAAAAGAATAAGGGGAAAAAAGAGAGAAAAAAGAACTAAAAAGGGACCATCTTAAACATAGAGATAATAACGAGTTTAACCCTTTACCAAGTTTATAGTTTTTCTCCATTATGTCCTAAGACACGCCTTCGGCCAATCTATATCTCACTCCATTAAGTCTTCTTTAATTACCTTTCCCTAGGTAAGTTTTGATCTACCTCTACCTCTCTTTGTGTCAAGCTCTTGGTAACAAACTCTGGTTCTTACGGGAGCATCTAAGGGACGTCTCCTTACGTGTTCAAATCACCTCAATCTATGCTCCCTCATCTTTTCACTCACTGGTAATACTGCTGCCTTTCATCGAATATCTTCATTTCTTATCTTATCCATCTTCGTACAACCACACATCCACCGTAACATCCACATTTCCGCTACTATTTTATACTCATGTTGCCTATGTGCTGGCCAACATTCAACTTCATATAACATTGCAGGTCTAACAACTGTTCTATAGAATTTCTTTTTAGCTTAAGGAGAATTTTGCAGTCACACAAAAACCTAGATGCACTCTGCCATTTCATTCACCCTACTTTGATTCTATGATTTACATCTGATAATTGCTAAGCATACGCAAAGTTATATGTAAATTACTTAGCAATTATCTCATCTTTTTTCTCTTTTAATGCTTCTTTTTGTGATTAAAACGTAGGAATTAGCTTCTTATGAGCTTTCATACCCAGTGAATGCTAAAATTAGTTGATTTATGAGGTGTTGGTTGTATTTTTTTTAATAGAAATTCACTGCAAGGGCATGGAAGGTGGATTCAAGGTCTGGAGTTGCTCACTCAGCATGACAGACCCGCTCAGCGTGATACTTCATAAGACACCCACACATGGGTTCAGTGAGCCTATCGAACTCAATATGTTCATAGACGACTTGTGACCCACTCAAAACAGCTCTTGGATGCATCCACTGGTGGCAAGATTAACTCAAGACCTCTAAATATGTTTTTTGTGAATCAACATCAGTTTTTACTAAAAATCGATGTTGATGTTCATTAATAAACATCGGTTTTCAGTAAAAACTGATGTTGTTGTGCATTAAACAATATCGGTTTTTCAGTAAAAAAATCGATGTTGATTTTTGTAGTTCTTTTAATATCTTATCTATTTTTTTTAATATTACCCAAACCTGCAAATTTAAAAAACAGACCAATACAGACAGATAGCTTCACAATAAAATAAAAAGTTACTATGAATTGTAATGGTCAAAGAAAACAATAATGTCAATACACTATAAGCGATTGTGATTAACTATTTATACAATTTTTTAAAAATCCCTTAATCACCTAGTGTTTCTTTTCTAACTCTAAGATAAAATCTTGCCCACTGAATCCGAATTACCTTCAATCTCTCAAATTCCAATGGTCTTGGATTAATAAAATATTGCATAATATAATAAAACATAACTTAATAAGTATAACAAATAAAATTAGTTAGTTTTGAAGTAAACAATTACCATGACCCAGTTATCCTCGAAATCTCCTTGTACTGTTTGACATCCAATGCATGACATAATAACCACACTCAGTGCTTCCTTTTTCCTTATTACACTAAATTGAATAACATATTCAAAGTTAAATGAAAATTTGTGTAAATAGTAATAAAAGTAATTTTGAAGACATCAATCATTGTTTAAATGACTTACTTTAACTGCAATCCATTTAGGAGTAGCCTTGGATTTAGCTCCCTAAGTATCGTTGAATCCCTTCAAAACACTGGTTAAGATAAACTTACATGCATATTGTACAATTAACATATTTATGTCTTTCCAGTAATAAAGTAAATGTCTTAGAAATTACAAGTTACCTGTTAATAATTCATTTGAAGTAGTTATCTGGCTTATTGTGCAAGAACAGAACTACACAACAACATTGTCCTTAGGACATATAACGATCACTTGCCAATGTGCACTACATTGGAGAACATTAAGTTATTATATTGCATTAATTATTTAATTTGATTTGTACAATTTTACTTACCCATTCAAGTACGTACCCTGCAAGGTATACATGTTTCTGTGAAGTCTGCATCCATTTCTTAATATAGTCTTCATATTCAAATTTTGATTGGCCAGATCTCTGGATAGACTATGGCTCAAGGAATCCATATACAGAGACATTATCCGATTGCAGACTTAAGTCTTTCATATGCCTATTGTTTTTAAAATAAAGTAAGTTATGCATTAATTTGAAACAATCAGCAATGTAATGGATTGTAATACAAAGTGACTTACAGAATCCACATTTGTAAAATAGAGATGTTGAGACATTGACCACCGTATATTATTTCAGAAATATCTTCATACTTTATGTACAAGGAGACGTCATTATTATACACTCTAAACATAATAGTATCCCATGACACCTGCATAGGTCTAAGGAAAAGTTGGGGGATGGTCAATGACATCTAGTATAAGGGATCGTCATTAGGTTCTGGCTCATGTACAGGTTTAGCCTGTACCTCAAGTCCATATTTATCCTACACAGTTAATAAAATAAGTCAATGACAGACAACACTTTATATGTAACAAATCCATTTTGAATGATAATAAACACAACAAAAAGTAAATACATTTTTCGAAATAGCTTGTACAAGATGTGTTGGCCAAGCAAGGAAGGTGTTAAGGGCCCCATTAATTAAACCTCTTTAATGGGTACAGGGATGTGAGCATCAACATCTCGAACTTCCTCAACACTCACCTTCACCTAATCATTGGCCAAAAGGACATTGTGCACGGTTGTCGACCTCTCATAAACTCTTTCAAGGGCAACCAGGCGAGGAGGATTGTTATCAACATACAACCCATGCATGTCTGATGCACCCGAGTCAGGGCCCTACCCAGAGGGATCGACACAACTTTCCTTCGTACTGACATGGGCACCAAAAGGACCAACCTCAACCTTAGGAGGCGATATGAATCCCTGAGATTGCATCTGAGACTGCATATGGGATTGCATCTAGGACTGCATGTGGCTGAAAGACAACATGAGTTATTGAGTCACTTTTTTAGTGATCGACTGCTCCAACTCTTCCCTGATATTCTATTTCAATCGATCCAAGTCTTCAGGTTTCATGGACTTAGACGTGCGAGAGCTTGTTGAAGTCGGTTTGAAGCAGTGAACTAGTGAACTGAAGCTTTTGTCACTTCACCCATATCTGGTCTTGACATTAACCAAACTTAACACCGCTAACAACAGCGTCAAAGACTTCTTGCAACTCGGATACAATGGCTTCTTCGAATCACTTTCCAATGTATCATAGATAGGGACGTGTGCTTGTTGAAAAGACTCTTGTCCGAGATCATGAATCATATCCTCTAAGCGATCTCCCATGTCTACATCAAGCAGTTCAGTTTGGGACCCCATCTGCATGTCTATCAATTCACCATGCCATATCCATGTCGTATAATTATCCTTAATCTCATCATACAGAAGATGTTCCTGTATGTCGTCTAGTACTTGTTGTCTCCCATTCAAACAATATATACAAGGACAGAAATATCTCTCACCCTCATCCGGTCAACTTCTTCCGGAGGCAAATTCCAAAAACTGTTCAACGGCTTCCTTATTCTCAGTCGTTATGCGACTTGCATTCATCCAACTTTGATCCATCTAATTAATAACTCTGTCATACTCACAAAGTTATTCCATGCATGAAAACCTCACTTTTTTCATTAAAGGTGTGACTTTATCCCATTCGAGAAGACATTTTTTATAGTAGATTCATACGTAAAGGTTAAGTCTTTTTTCTTAAATTTGACAAAACTTTAGCAGCATTTCGCATTGATCTCCAAGTACACGACATGAAAGTGGTGACATCAATTCCACCACAATCAAGTATGCACCCAGAGAACAAACTGAAATGCATTGTACCAAGATTTCATCAAATTTAAGAAAATCAACTTAATCTATATATATGAATCTATTATAAAAAATGACTCTTCCCAAACTGTTCAAACAGACAATTCAAGATTCAATACAACGATTAATCCAAACTGTCTGAAAGAATCATTATTTTGAATCTCACACGAGAAACTAAGGTTCACTCATAATGAACATTAATTGTATATATAAGGCAACAGTCACGTAATACAAGTTATAACAACATTTGTAACAAAAAAAACATCAAAGGTTTATGAAAGACATTCATACCTGTGAAGATAGTCACTAACAATAAGAATCAATGTTGTGTGATGAAGCAAACAACAAAAGGAAAAGTGCCTACAAACAAAGACATCATTATTTATTTAAAGCCAGCCGTTAAAAAACCTAGCTTTGGCAATTAAAACACATTTATAAAAAAATTATTTATTGAAAAGAATATATTTCAGCCAAGCTAGAAATATAATTTCTCAAAAGAAATTTATTTAAACAAAAGCATAAAACTTTGCACAACCCATTATTTCATGCCTAAGGGGAAAATTGATGGATTTTCACCACAACAAGTCCACATAATCCAAGATCATACGTGCAAGAGACTTCCATCCCTTGCTTGGAAAGCCCATATCACAAAATTGTATGTGAAAACAAGAGCCAAATCTATCCCAAGCAATATGGGACTTGACTTTTTGTGATATCCTTCAAATTACAAGAACATTCTCTAGCATAAACACTCTTATAAATTAAAAATTCAACTACATATCGTATAAATATTAATGGGACAATTCTTAAAAAAAATATTAACAAATGATGAATATGTACTTACAGAGTAGTAACTTCGCATCATTCAATAATTACTTCAAACCCTTGACATCTAATTTTATTTTCTTTTATCTATTAAAAAATGTCTAACTCATTTAGTTGAACACAATGTTTGAGTCATTGTAAATTTTTAATTATTGTCTTTAATTTTTATGATTAGAAAAAAATCCATTGTAAATTTTCTTTTAATTTTAAATGTTTGAGAGATCACAGTTGTGTTAATTAGTGAAAACAAGTTGCTAAAAGTGAACCAAAAAAATAGAGAGAACAATTGACGCATATCATGGAAAATGTAGGGAGAGAAACAAGGTGAAAGTGAAGTATAAGAGAATATAATATAATATAATGTATATTTAGGTGTATCCAGCCATTAAAATAGTGTGAAAAATATGTAATAGTACAATCCATTTGGTGTCAAAAGGCCACGTGAAGAAATAAAAAGAAAAAGGAGAAAATAGAGTGAAAATATTAACCATGATAAAATAAGAGAAATAAAAAGAAAATAAAATGAAAGAATATCCATAAAAAATGAAATAATATCAATATATGTTTAAGAGTAAAATTATATTACTCAAATAAATATAGAACTAACCCCATATCATACATTTGTACGGTTACTCTCAATTTCGAAATATATATGCATGTTCTAAAGACAACTTATTTCACATCAACTTTATGCACGTTCGTTTAAACTCCTTACAAATAATAATTTAATTTTAATATTATTTACTATTTAGACTTAGACATAAAAATAATATGTACATAACACCTGGCTTTGACAATTTAGAGGAAACAAACAAATATCTATATATGTGCACATTAAATGTGGTCCTCAATAAGAAGCTGGCTGGCTATAGCTTTGATTTTTCAATTTGTTATTGTTTTTTCCTAACGTGGCTTTGGCAATTATTCCTTTTGTTTTCAATTTTGCAAATGGTCCCACTAAGACTTCTCCGTGGCGCAACATGCTCAAAGTAATTTTAAAAAGTAATGAAATTTATTATACTTTTCTTACCTATTTTCAATGATTTCTTTATCTCTTATCATCTATTAAACTAAAGTATAGGTTAAGTTGTCTTCTAGCGTGATAAATTTCCAATGACAAAAATTCAAATTATTAACAATGAAAAGAGATCCAATAGTCAAACATAAAATTAAACCCATGAGCTTACTAGCTTGGAGACTATTATCTCAGGTGAACATCAATTACCTTATCAGCACCCCTGCTACCTATCAACTTTTTTTATGATCAAGGTCCTCCTTTCTCAGCTATCTATCGGACACCATTAGTGTCACCAATCTTTTAGACAAGAAAAATTTCATCATTTCACAAAATGTTGTGGCAGAAGATATGATGGAGGTTCAATGTAAGCTAAAGGTTTAGAATGAGAGCTTGAAACACTTCCTTTGGTGAGTTTTAAAGGACAAATGACAAGAGCTAGAACTCAAGCACTTCAAGATCACATCCAAACCAATTTGGTCAAGCATGAAGAAGCACACCAACTCAAGAATAATAAGAGCTGGATTTTGTATTCTAAAGTTTAATTTAATTCCATAAATTTCAGCACTTGTTAGTGGAAAAATTAGTTGTAATAAAAAGGTTTTTAGTGCATTAGTGTATAGCTTTGTAAGTGCACTTGTGTGTGAATTGTGGGCTGCAACTAGAAGCTAAAAACTTCACCTTAAGGCTCAAAATACTGCACCTTGGCTGCAACATGGCACGAGGTTGGACCAGCCAAGAGTCCTTAGGGAAGCTTGCATTACAAACCTCATTTAGCTTGCATTTAGCTTATTAGATTGCACTTCATTTCATTTGTGTTTCATGTGCATTTAAGCTTTGTAATTTCATGCATATAAGATGTCCCAAAAACTGATGTAAACAACTTTGATGTCATTGAATACAATTTCAAAATTTTTTCTGAGAGTTTCTCTCAAGTTCTTGTGCAAGAACCTCTTGTTTCTTATCAATGGCTTCATGTTATTGTGGTGATTCTTCCTTGGCCTATTGGAAAGCTTTTCCATGGTGCCAACCACCTTCATCCCTTACCTTTCTTCCACCTTCCATTGCTGAATTTAAAACTCACAAACAGCCATACATTTTCGTGAAAACTAGACAGCTTTGTGTCCTTGAAAAAAGCTTGAAGTTTGAGTTTCAATGCAAGGTAGATTTGAAAAATTCATGGCTAATGGGTTCAGCTATACATCAAGAAACAAGCGCATACCAGGTGACACTGCAAACCACTTAAGTCCCAAACTCTGTGAAAGCTTCCAGAATCAAATCACCACCTACGTTAAAAATATTCACCAAAGTACCATTGTCATAACCTCTATTGCACACCATCCACATTTCTTAACATCAATGTCATAATAGTACTCATGATAGCACATTTCAAACTGCTCAACTATTACATTATAAAAAATAAAATGTAATGACAACAACAAATCTAATTCCATAAAACAGTAAATTTTTAAAAAAAATATTAATTAACGCTAAACACCTAGTTTCAAATTGTGGTTGAAGACCACAATTACAGCTGCAATATTACAATTTTGAAAGTCTCTACTACCTAATTGCAGTTGTATCGGACAACAATTTCTGTAATCACAAGTTCATAACACAACTGCAGCAACAATTCAAAACCTTGGGTTATACATCATAATAAAGAGACGTAAAGAAAACACACCATCAAGTCTTCCCTTGAGCAGAGAGAAAAAAAAGCGAGAGAGAACGGACCTATGCACATCGCAGCAGAGACGGTGGCCGAAGTGAGAGCGAGAGAAAGAGAAAATAGTGGTTTAGCTATGCGCGTCGTTCCTGTGTGTCGGACTTCAAAGGCTTTCGATTATGTAGAATAAAAAAATGAAGGGACTGATTTCAACTCTCATAATATACTTTTTCGATTTTAATCCATTTTTATTAAGAGGATGGATGATGATGGACTCAACCATGGCCAAGGACACAACCAACTCTCTTCTTTTTCGAAGTAATGTTAACATAAGATTTTTAAAAACTAATGTTAACTTAGTTATCTTAATTATGAATATGTCACCACGTTTTTGTTAACATCGGTTTTCGAAAAAACCAATGTTAACTATGCGATGTTATATCCCTGTTTTGTAGTGGTGGTAATGTCTCATGCACTTTATTCTCCTTTGCCTATTCCTAACTTTCCTTGGATTGACTTGTCTATGGACTTTGTTTTAGGGTTGCCTCGAACAAGGAATGACAAGGATTCCATCTTTGTGGTTGTGGACAGGTTCTCTAAGATGGCACATTCTGTACCACGTAAGAAAGTTGATGATGTTTGTCATGTTGTTGACTTGTTCTTTAAGGAAGTGGTGCATCTCCATGGACTACCAAGAAGCATTGTTTCTGATTGTGACACGAAATTCCTAAGTCCTTTTTGGAGAACCTTATGCAGTAAGCTGGGTAAAAAGCTTCTTTTCTCCACTGTATGTCATTTCCAAACTGATGGACAAACAAAGGCAGTGAATAGAACTTTTTCTTCTCTTCTTAGAGTAGTCATTAAAAAGAATATAAAGACTTGGAAGAAATGTTTACCTCATGTTGAGTTTGCATTGTTGGATATAGGGGGAGCAACTTGAAGTTTGAAGCTTAGGACTTGAAAGAATGTTTTGAGCTTTTCACATGCCTTGAAGAATGACATTCAAATTGAAGTGTATGAAAAGGCCAATCTGTTTATCCTTGCATTGCATGCACTTAATCATTTATATGCTTAAATGTTTTCATCAAAAGATTAAAGCAATTTTTTGAAAAAGAACTAAATAGGCAATGTTTTTGGAAAAATGCAAATTACACTGGTTTAATCGATTACACTACAGTTTAATAGATTATTTGTTTTGATTTCAAATCTGGAAAAGCATTGAAGAACATTTTAATCGATTACCATTGATTGTAATCGATTACATAGTGTCAAAAGAAAAATATGTTTCACTGCTTTAATCGATTACCATTTCTTGTAATCGATTACATAAGGTCTTTAGAAAAGCTTGTTTCACTTATTTAATCGATTACCATTTCCTTTAATCGATCACACAAGGCTTTTCAGAAATACATGGTTTACTGCTTTAATCGATTACAACTCGTTTTAATCGATTATTTTGTTCGTTGTTCAAACCCAGAAATTAGCATGAACACTTTAATCAATTAAGTGACAATTTAATTGATTACACAAGGCTTTTTAATCGATTATTTGGCGCGTTTAATCGATTACAGTTAGTTGCAAAAGTCTTTTATAAATAGAAGTGAGGCTTGACTTGAGATTTAACTTGAATACTTTGAATTTTCTGAATACACACAAGCCTTCACAAAGTTAGAAAGTGATTTTCTGGGTTTACTAACTCCTTGTCCCACTCTTTAATCTTCATGGGTATTGAATGATTTCTTGGGCAAGAGTCTCCAAAGAAGAATAGGAGAGCATGTCTGAAATTCATTTTGTTCATTCAACACTAATTGGTAAACAACATGCATTCATATTCATTGGATCATCAGGTTGTTTCTCTCAATTCTCTTTGGTTGTAAATTTGATTTTGCAATTTTTGTTATTTGGTGCTGTTGTAAATTGTTCTTTGAAGCTTGTACTAGGGTAGTGTTCTTTAGGGAAGAACAGAGTAGTATTCTCTGGTTCTTGTTCACTGGAAGTCTAATAGGGTTTTAGATTTCTTTTCTTTATCTAGAGTTGATGATAAAAAGTGTTTGTAATAAAGTTTGTAAGAACTGAAATTTATAATAGTGGAACTCTAATCTAGTGTTGATTAGAAGAAACTGAATGTAGCTTCTCTTAAGAAGTGAACCAGTATAAATTCTTGTGTTGATTTTCTATTCCTAAATCTCTATTAGTTATCTTGTTCATTTGTTCTTGGTATTCTTATCATTACTCAACAAGTTTTGTTTTGAGCTATTGGTTTCTTGAGCTGAATGGGTTGATTGATTAAAAGCATTCTTGGTTTTGAAAGTGATTAAGATCCTTACTCTGATTTTATAAAGAAATTTTAAAAGACCAAGTTTTAACTAATTCACGCCCCTCTTGGTTATTGTGGGTATTCCTATTGTTTTCATGCATATGATAGGGTTGTCAATAGCACTACACAACATTCTCTGTTTGAAATAGTGTATATGGATTCAATCCGTAAACTCCTCTTGACTTATTGTCATTGCCTAACACTTCTGTCTTAAAGTATAAAGATGACAAAACTAAGATTGAATATGTGGGAAGTTACATGAACAAGTGAAAGCTCAAATTGAAAAGAAAATGGAAAGTTATGCTAAACATGCTAACAAAGGCAGAAAAAAGGTTGTATTTGAACTTAGTGATTGGGTTTGGGTGCATATTGTAACACCCTAAAATTTCAAATTTCAGAAATAGATTTTTGATGTGTGTTATGTTGCTTGATTGTGTTATTGATTACATAATTTGTTGTTCGTTGTGTTTTTGTCTTGGTATGTGTGTTTAGTGGATGTTATGATCAAGTCAACTCTATTTAGTCCGTGGTTGTTGTTCCTACACGCAAGGTGGACATGTCCTGTCAGCGATGTATATAAGAATCAGAGTGGTGCCACAGAAGCGTGTTTCTTACTTTCTTCTTTGCGTTTTTCTCTCCCTTTCTCTCTAAACTTACCGACACCCTGAAACCACTCCTTCCGACCACTCTAAAATACCCTCAACCACCTAGGACCACCCTAGTTGCCACGGAACCCCCACGCCAAGAAGAACCTTGTGACCATAGTGGAAGTCTTAGACAACCCTTTGTGAAGTTCGAAGAGAAAGGATCCCAACTCTTTCTTTCTTGGCTTCCTTCAGAGCACTGTGTTCGGACAAGCTCAAGCTTCAGAGGATAGTGCTATAGCCTCGCTAGACTGTAAGAGAAGAACTCTTGGTTAGGTAAGGGGAGTTTATTATGTTGATAAAAGTTTTAGATACCATAGTTGGGGGGCAGGGAGTCCAACTATGAAGATAACTGCATGTCCCTATTGTGTGCTGTTTTTCTAGAAAAATTGTGTCTTTTGATGAATGGGATGTGAAATGTTTATGTTTGATGGTGTTCTTGTGTGAAGAATTTGATGTTGAAAGAACTCACTGTTTGTGAAGTTGGTGTTGTCGATGTAAACTCCCAGAACACCCTTTTAGCAGTGTTTGTGGAGGTGTCGGCTACCGAGTTGGGTATACCGGGTTGAGCTTATTATGTAGTATATATATATGCGGGATGTGACTCTTAGTAGTCCTTTGTTGGCAGACGCCAATATCCTGGGTTCGGGGACTCTTTTTGACAACCGAATGAGGGGTCTGCCGAGTTGTAGAATCTAGTGCGGCTCACCCCCTCCTTCAAGTTGCTGGATCACTTCTTTCCTTTCTGAGAGAGCTACCTGGTTCCTTACTCTAATGAGCTCGTTTCCTTTCTGAGAGAGAGCTACCGGGTTCCTTACTCAGATGAGATCGTTTCCTTTCTTTGAGAGAGCTACCGGGTTCCTTACTCCGATGAGATCGTTTCCTTTCTTTGATAGAGCTTCCGGGTTCCTTACTCGAATGAGCTCGTTTCCTTTCTTTGAGAGAGCTACTGGGTTCCTTACTCGGATGAGCTTGTTTCCTTTCTTTGAGAGAGAACTAATGGATTCCTTACTCAGCGTATTATAAAATCCAAGGTTCTATGCTCGCTCCTTCTCTTTAGAGGTGTCAAACTCGCTTCCTTTTCTTTAGAGCGATCGGGTCCCTTTCCGAGCTCGTTTCTTCTCTTTAGAGTCGTGAGCTCGTCTCCTCTTCTTTTGAGATACCAGGTCCCTTTCCCGGGTTTGTTTCTTCTCTGTGGAGCTGTTGAGCTCGTTTCTTTCTTTTGAGTTGACGGGCTAGTGATGTCTGGTTAGTGAACCATCTCGGCTCACTAGTTTACGTTGTGTTTACAATTGATGTATGTATGATATGATTGTATATGATGATGTTGGAATAGTAAAGGTTGGTTTATGAGATGACAATATTGATACCATGGTTATGGTATGTGTGTGGACATACATGGATACTCACGGGGATGTATGACGGGTCACCCTTGCGAGGAAGGATTTGCTCCTGACCGAGTCATACATTGTTGCGCCTATGGTTGTATGCTATGTATATACGCGGATGGTGTAATGATCGGTGAGCTCATGTTGGGGTGGTATGTATGTACATGGGGAGTGCATAGCGGATCACCCTTGCGAGGAAGGATTTGTTCCTGGTCGGGTCATGCACTGATGATGCCCATGTGACATACTTCATTTGCACGACGAAAATATGATGATTGGCTTCAGAGTACGAAAGTACTGGGGGCACGTCTGTTTGGAACTCCTTTATTGAGACCCATGGCTGATCACCAGTGGGGGGGGAGCGACCTGTGCACGACAGAGTGACCCTGACATCCTGCTGCATCATCTGCCTGTAATGGTCTATTTCTGGGATGGTACCACATTGCATGTTGAGAGATAAGTCAGGAGCATGCATCATTCTAAGCATTATAGGATGACTTGTGGAATGTATTTGGATGGTTTGTCCATGTTGGTTGCGTGAGGAAAATGCTTGGGTGTTGTGATGATGTCGTGATGTTTGGATTGCCTTCTCTGACTATTGTTATCTATTATTGTTGTTTTGTATGATAAACTCACCTTTGCTTTGTTTGTACCATGTGGATTGGTACCTTTGATGATCGTGAACTTTCATTCGTGTGAGAAAACGAACAACATTAGGTGACTTGGAGGAAGATCTCTTTTTGGTTGGAGCCGTCGAGCTGCCGAGATGATGATGGATCAGATCTTGGAAAAGAGTTATGTTTTGACAGTCAACTCTTTCGTAGAATAGTCTTGTTTTCTTTTGAAAAACTTGTACGTTTGGATATTTGTAAACACAACTAAATTACGTTTATACCTGTGAATGATTTGCAATGTTAATTGTACTTTTATCTACGTATGTGCTTCATGGTGATGATTATGTATTCGCGAAAAATTTACTACCATTATCATAATCAAACTGTAAGGGATTTTCATTAAAATATGTTCTTTGAGTAATTAAGAGTTAGTGATACATTAGCGACAAGGCGGGTCGTTACACATATGAGAAAAGAAAGGTTTCCTTCACAAAGGAAATCTAAGATTCAACCACGAGAAGATGGTTTTTTTCAAGTGCTGCCCAAAATCAATGATAATGCGTACAAGATAGATCTACCACGTGAGCATGGTGTTACCAATACCTTTAATGTGTTTGATTTATCTCCTTTTGAAGTAGGTGATGAGGATTTCAGTTTGAGGTTAAATTCAATCAAAGAATGAGGGGATGATGAAAATCAAACAATGAACAAGGATATTGAAGAAATACAAGGACTTGGTGGGCCAATGACAAGAGCGCGGGCTACATAAGCAAATGAAGCCTTAAACCAAATGGTGGCAACTCTTATCCAAACATATTCACATCTAGAAGGATCAAAGCTCAAATTGGTCAACTACATAAAGCAACATGAGGAATGAAGATGATGGACTGATTTGGATGATGGCCTATGAAGATATAATATCTAGTTTTATTTTATATTAAATAATGATGTAATTAGATGCTTTGGTTGTTGTTGTGTTAAGTCTCTTGAGTGGATCACATGTTAATTAATTGACATAACTACCACATTAGTAGTACATTATGACTAGAGACTTTTGGTATCTTATGGCCAACTATGTGTATTTCAAATTTTATGAATGAAAGGCTAAATCTTGGATATTAAAATTTGGATATTTTCCAGTTGAGATGACTATCTCTCTAGCGTTCTTCATTAAGCCACATTTGATCTTATCAAGGACCCTAATCCATGTGGCTATCTTGATCCTTGACTTATCAATTTCTTTGGGATTATGGTGCCTTTCCTAATTGTCTACTTGATTCTCATAATATTCACATATTTTGCTTTTGAAACATAAGCAAAAATGCAAAGGAGCAATGAGTTTATGAAAAAAGGAAGGAAAGAGGTACAGATTAGAGAGTAATTCCTATAAGAAGTCGACATTGCTCTTGATGTTTCTCCATGTGGTTTGAGTTTATGTTTACTCCACTTAAAGGATGCTTTCGGTGGGTGTGGACCCAGTTCTTTGGATGAGAATCTTTCAAATGTTGATGTTATTCAAGCAATGACCATGTTTTATTAATAGAATATAATTCCTGATAGTTCAAAATCCCACTTTATGATACGTTTACACTACTGAAAAAGTGCTTTTTATGACGTTGACTTAACGTTGATTGATCAAAAATCGTCTTAAAAAGAAACGTGGTGGCATTTTTGTAAAAAAAATACAACAATTTTATGACAGTTTTGAAAAACTCGTCTTAGAAACTACCATTCTTAGACGGTTTTCACAAAACTGTCTTAGAAGGTTGTGATTCTAAGACAGTTTTGTAATAACCGTCTTAAAAGGTTTTACATTGTTTTTAAATGTTTCCCTCTACTCTAACATGCTCATTCTCCTTCTCTCTCTCTCTGACGCTTTAGCTCCCCCTCTACGGTTCCCAAGAAGTCGCAAGAGTGCACTCCCCGCACTATGGGACTTTCTCCCCTCCATCGCCGTCGTCGAAGGCCAGGTCACACCTCTGATCTGTCTCTCTCTTACTCTATAGTTTTTATGAACAATTGCACCTATGCTGAAGGAGAGAAGTAGTAAGAGAAAATCACCAAAATAGAAAACAACATTGAAACTCGAAGGGGGGAGAGAGAGACAGAGGTTGCTTTTGTTTCCTTGCATCCATCTCGCTTCACTCAACTCACACGCACACTTCGTCTTTCCTAACTCTTCATTTTTGTAATTAACCTCACTCTCCTCTCTTTCTAATCGTTCCACATTCCATTTATCTATTTTTTTTCTAGTAAGCTACACATGCTACTTTGTGTTTTGTTCAAAACTACAAAACCCTAACCCTCGGCCTCCTCAAGTAGTGCCTTTCGTTTCCATCATGCAATCTATGTTCTATGTCTTCTATGATTCCTGAAGCCTATAATCATTGTAGTTTGTCTTTGTTTTTATCAATTCTTAGTTGTCGTGATTTTTTAAAATGCACTTCAATGTAAATTACTATTTACTATTTCAATTTGAAGAACTTAAGTGAATTAGCTTGATTTTCTTGACTAGGCTCTCTTTTCTAGAATGACTTTGATTTTTTATTGCCGATGAAAGTGAAAGTTCACCATTCAATTTCTTGCTTTTAGTAACCAAGCAGGATTACTGAATATTTTCAATATTTTTAAGTGTTGTCTATTGATGTGAATTTCATTCCTATATCAAATTTTGATGAATGCAAGCATTGTTATTTGATTTCTATGCGTACTTTTCCCACATGTTTGTTTTAAGATACATGTCTACATACTATATATGGATCATGTCTTAGTTTCAAAATTTTGCTCTACAACATGAATTCCTTTTCAACCTCAAGCTGTGCCTAGAGTTGTTTTGAATGTATACTAAATATTTTAGCAGTTTATGTGTTATAGGTTGAATCTGCATGCGCTTTTTAGTTACTTTAATTACATCATTGTTCTGTCGTGTTAACTCATTTTGTTTGATAATTTAATCTAGTTATAGGGATAATTATAGGCATACGGAAATTGTGGATTTATCTAGTGATAATGAAAGTGAAAAGGAGGAGGTTTCTTTCAAAGCTGTTAAGTTGGACCAAGATTTTGTTTTGGATGCAAAACAATATAATGAGACTAACAAAGGTAAACTAGCCAAGCATAAGAGATCTCGAAGTCGTACTACTCGACAAGATTCTGAGACTAACACAGGCATTTCTTATGCATCATCCATTGGTGTAGCACCCTGTAGGTACAAAGACTTTTTTCCATTTTGGACTTCTTATCTCTTTGTTATTCTTTTTGGCTTGCAGATGCTACAAATTATCTACATGTGCACCCCATGTTCCTTCACTCAAATGCAACTTCGCATAAGTGGGCATTTGGTGGTATGTTCATACCATCTTTATAAACATGCATCTTATTTATGACTACTTTAATTGATCACCTTTGTGATATTTTTTCATGAGCCGATATTTGTCTTTGTTTCTGACTCTCTGTTTGCAGCCATAGCAAAGCTTCTTTATAATGCAGTTGATGAGGTGATTATTCCTGATGTTTGAACTATTGAACTGCATGATATTTTAAACATAATATTAGCTGTCATTTTCTTTTGTCATCTGCAGCATACCAAGCTATTGCCAATGCTTGCTAACAGTACATTGCTATTGGACAATGTATGGATTGTGTCCTATTTTTCTGCTATCATTTTGGCTCAACATAGCTGTCATTTTTAGAAGTATTGCGTTCACAACATTTCTTCACCTCCAAATTTTTTGTAATTTTTCGTGATTCTCAACCAAAACGCTTCTTTTCCTTGACCAACGCCAACAATTGGATCGATTGAAATGTTGAGCCATGAACTAATGAGATGCGTATCTTCTTCAATTGCAAAAGCAACTTGAGGCTTCCTTTTTGTAGAAGATCCTCCTATTTTCTCAACGACGGTCTCTTCTAGCCCCAATTAGGTAAAAAAAATTGTGGAAATTGTGAATCAATTTCATCATTTGAAACCATGGTAGGATTGTTTGGTGGCATTGAAGGAAATGTTTGAGAATATTCGGTGGAAGGGATTTGAGTGTTTGACATAAAATAATTTGGTGGTAGTGGTGGTAAAAAAGGAGGGGGTAAAAAGAAGGCGATCTTTTGAATTTTTGGTTGAAGGAGGCATGTGGTAATTTTGTAAAAAATTTATATAAATTTTTCAATCAAATTGCATTGGATCCATTTCACACAAGTATAATTTAACTAAGAGATTGGAGAAAAAAGATTGACAAATGAAAAATGAGAATGAAAGTTGTATGTACAAATTATGCTTGTAACGAACCAATTTATAGAAAAAAAAAATTACAAGCAAAACAACGGCTACTTTTAAGTTACCGTTCCTATGTAATAGTACTTTTTTCCATTTTAATTTTTTTTTGTTTTTTTCACTTTTTTTCCTTCCTCCTTCTTCCATACGCTTCCTTCGCCCTTAATCTTTTTTTTCTTCTCTCAGTCTCCTCCATTATGCCCTCTCTCCTCCGAAACTCTTCCCTCTTCCTCCTTTAGACGCTCCTCCCTCTCTCCTCTTCCCCCTCTGCCCCCCCCACCCCTCCCCCCCCCCCCCCCCTCCACGCGACACCCCACCTCCTCTCCCCCCTCCATCGTGTGTTGGATTCAGGGGGAGCTACTTAAAGAATGCAAAGGAACTTTGATTCAAGCATTGGTTTTGAGCTTTCAACATGCAATAAATGCCTTGAAGATAATTTAGTGTGAAATGTGTAAAAGAAAAGCAATTCTGGTGATCCAAGTGCATTGCATTCATTTAATCCATAATTAACTTAATTGGTTTCATAAAAATCAAAAGGCTTTGATGATTTGACTAAGGTTTTAAACTGATTCAATTGTTTTTGGAAAAATGCAAAGTGCACTGTAATAATCGATTACTTAATGTAATAATCGATTATTTGCTTCGTTTACAAACCTGGAAAAGCTTTCATGAACACTTTAATCGATTACTATTATTTGTAATCGATTACATAAGCTTTTTGAAAAAGGTAGTTCCACTGGAATAATCGATTACCAGGATTCGTAATCGATTACACAATGTTTTGAGAAAAACATGTTGCACTGGAATAATCGATTACCATGTTTCGTAATCGATTACACAAGCTTGTTATAAAATACAGTGTTATTGGAAAAATCGATTACAGCTCGAAATAATCGATTATTTTACTCGTTATTCAAACCCAGAAAACTCATGAACATTTTAATCGATTAAAATGGTGATTTAATCGATTACATAAGTATTTTAATCGATTATATGGTGATTTAATCGATTACAGGCAATTATGAAAAGTTGTTATAAATAGGATTGATGCTCAGCTGCTTTGATAACTTTGTGGAACATTACCTATACGTATTTTCTGAGCTTAAACAGTCTTGTGAGCATTCTAAAGTGTTTTCTAAGGGTTTAGTTGTGTCCTGCTCCATTGTGCATTGATCATGTGTGTTTAAGTCATTCTTGGAGCTTGAATCCATTTCAAGATTAAGGAAAGTTGTGCTTATTGTCTCTTGATCACTCAACCTGATCTGGTAACTTCATTCTGCATTGCATACTTTGGATCATCAGGTTGTTTCTCTCCTTAATCTGGTTGTAATTTTCGTTTTGATTTTTCTTTGTAAATGGGCTATTGTAATTGGCTTCTTGCTTGTAACTAGAGAAGGGGTTCTCTAGGTGGAAGAACTGAGTAGTGTTCTCAGGTTCTTGTCTCTTAGAATCTAATAGGGTTTTAGATTTATGCACTTTATATAGGGTTGATAAAGGGAGACATTGTAATTGATTGTAAGAATTGAAAATTATAATAGCGGAACTCTAACCTAGTGTTGGTTAGAAGAAACTGAATGTAGCTTTATGGTTTTGAAGTGAACCAGTATAAATTGTTTGTGTATTGACTCTCAATCTCTATCCTCCTCATTTTAATTGTTTATTGATTCATTTGCTTGACCGACAAAGTCAGTTTTGATTCATTCCTTGGGGCTGAGCTACTTGATTGAATAAGGTATCTTGGTATTGAAAAATGATAAAGATCCTTGAAACTCTTATGTTGATTGAAGAAATTTTTAATATACCAAGACTTAACCAATTCACCCCCCCTCTTGGTTAAGTGTGAAGTATTCATATTATTTTCATCGTGTGCCCCCCTCCTCTTCCCCCCCCCTTCTGCACGCCCCTCCACTCTTCCCCCTCCCCTCCGTGTGCCCCCCCTCCTTTTCCCCCTCCTCTCCACGCGACCCCTACCTCCTCGTCCCCCTCTGCAGCGCGAACATAGATGTCCTCCCTCGTATGTTTTATTTTTCATCTTTTTTTTTTCATTTGGTCTGTTGGTTGGGGTTATTTATCCTCGCACTTTTTGGTTGAGCAAAGATGAATAAACTTGTCTTTTTTTTTAAAAGGAGTGTAGATCTTCGAAGTTCTTGGGGAAGAACTAGATCTTCACGTGGAGATCTTGAAGCCTTCTTTATTATTGGATATGGGGAAGGAGAGATCTTCAGCGGAAGATCCCCCTCCCTAAGACTCCGCACTAAAGGTACTCTAAGTAGTCAAACTCTCTTCTTTCCTTGAATGCAACGTGTTGGTTCCTAATTCTTATATTAAGTGAATGTCAGCAAACTTGGTGAAAGCTGAAGTGGAAGAGAAAAAGAAATGTTGAAGAAGAATAAAAAGGGTTGAGAAAAAAATAAAGGTTAAAGAATATTTTCATGCTTTTTCTTTAATAAAAATAGTGTGGTATTTTCATGAGACAATCGGAAGTGTATTATTTTACAACTATCCTATGGTTTAAAAAAATTAGGTTCTTTAAATAAATTATTCAAGATTTTCTTTAATCTAGACAAAATTTAATTTACATTTATATGTTTATTTATTAAAACAAAAATATATAAAATATAACAGAGATGAACATTTTTTTTATAAAAACAAACAGGAAAAAGTATACTTAATTTATGAGAATATATTTATATCACGAGGATGAACTTTTTATTAAAGATTTTATTTCTATCAAAAGTAAATTTTCTTTTATCTAACTAATATATATTTAATTTAATACCAAAAAAATTTTAAATCAATGTAATTATTATTATTAACTTCTCCATGATAACTTAGTGTTGAATACAATTAATTATTTACTATTTATTAATTTGACTTAAATAAATCATTTACTATTTTATTTTACCTGAATCAATTTTAATTTCTTGAATTTAATACATTGATATATATACACGTTTGTCAATTTATTAAAATAAAAATTATATACTAAATATAACACATGATGATTTTTTTTTATATATAAGCAAGTATGGAACATTTTCACTTAATTTAAAATCATAATGATTATTTTCTTTTTCTCTTTCAAGTTATTCTCTTCTTAATAATAACCGCTATGTATCATTAACACATTATCTATAATACTCATTTAAAAATTACACACAATGTTCAATTATCCCATTTCAGATCAAATTGCTTTTGACAATTATTTTAATTTTACTATTATTATTATTTAATGAAAAATTATATAATTAACACTTTACTTTTATACATCATACCAATAATTGATTTCTTATAAAAAGTTAATACATAATATTATTAATTAAAAAAAACTCGTACGTTGCACGAGTACTGTTGTACGGGTACCGATACTAGTATTAATATGTAATTGTCTCTTTGATTCTATTAAATAGCTAGAGGGCAAATAAAATGATTTGACAAACAGTGAGATAGTTTTTTGTCTACTGTTGCATACTCTCAAATTTTTTAGTTAATTATACTGAAACATTTTGAAGTTTCGCGAAATTATATATAATTTTATTTTTTTATATTAATTATTTTAATTGTTTAAAAAATATTACACGATGTCTGTCTTAATTATTTTCTTTTACTTTTTATATGCATTTATAAAAAAATTATCCAATAAAGCTATAGAATACAAGAATCAAACAAATAGCAAATAGCTAGTGAGACCACACGTCATCAACTATTCTATACTAGCTAAGAAAACTCAGTCCATTGTGAAATGACACACCGTGAGCCTAAAAGTTTTGCGATAGGATGAATTAATAAAATTTCTAATAAAGTTCAAATATTACTAAGAGGCCTAAATAGTAAATATGCACTTTCCAATTGCCTACGTCAAACATGTTATATGAGTCATCCCCTAATTACCCAAAATCTTAAATGAGCACACACATCATCATAAGTAGTGCTTCCATGTATTAGAAGATTATGTCACAACCAACAAATCAGAAAATGCTATAAAACTTCCAATATCCTGTTGCCCTCCAACATGGCAACACACCACTTAGTGGCGTTATAAAATTTGGGGACACTCTGCCACCTAATTAGTCTACACGAAATTAAAGATATCCTAATGGCATTAATAAAACAATAGATCAAATTAATTAATAAAATAGTTTGTGCTTCCTGAACAAATTTAAGATTAAAATTCTTGCTTTCAAACTAGACGAGTCAAAGATTTTTATGTCGAAAATACAAACGATTCTAAATATCTGTCAATTTTTTTTTCTTCTAAAATTATCTTATAATAAACAAAATTAATTTCCTAAATTTAATTTTAAAAGTAATCTAAAATTCTAATATTCAGAAATGCAACTTTTTTAGACGTTACATATAATTCATATAATCTATATATCACTAAAATATTATTTTTAGGACCAAAAGATTATTCGTTATATTTCTCTCTCTCTCTTCTTTTTTTTTTTTATCAAACACCGAATATGTGACGTCTAACAAAGGCTTGCATCACATTATACATAAATTTGAAACTTGAGAGACGAGTAAAAAAATAAAATACTTTTATTATGAACATTATATAATTTTCATTATTATCTTTCGAGTTAACTCGCTAACTCAATTTACAAATCCACTTACCCTATACAAGTTAACTCATGAGCAAACTGGGATTTTGGTATTCGGTGCAAACTTTGTAGATTTGTGAGTTTATCATCGTTTAGTTGGACAAACAAAATTAACTAACTATACCTGCATGGGTCATTTTTGGGTCGCAGAAACTAGAAACGATCATAAGTTTAATATCTAAGTTGGAGTTTAGAAAGAACTATTTCAAGTAATGAACTGAATAAAGAGAATTAAAGTGGGACATTCAAGTAAATTATTATAGTTAAAAATATTGATAGCTTTCACTTAAATTTGATCCACTTGCTCTAACCTCGATTGCTTGACACCTAATTCACATAAATAGAAACTCATAATTAGTGAAAATAGCAACATCTAATGCATCCTTCATAAAAAGGAAATTTCACAAAACAACCATCATGCCTTGATTTTTATGGAAATCACGACAGAATTTGGGTGAGACATTTTGTCAAACACCTCATAAGCAAAACAGGTTTCAACAATTTTAAGCGGAATTTGTACTTTGAATATAAAAAGCAAAAACAATAGTAAAAATTAAAACACCACCAAAAATTTTAAATGTATATCAAAGAATTGTAGACTATCACACTATAGTTTTTGAGTTGAATTGTAAACTTCATCTACTTCGTGAGAAATCTTAATCAAACAATAAATTGAAAAAAATAATAAACTAAAAATGGATAAATGAAATTCAACATGTTTGTGTATTGATCCCCTATTCAAAATATTAGTTTGAAAAATAATCACTTACCTAAAGTACAAGCTTCAAATTCCTTAAATCAGAAAATCAGAGTACATGAATAATATGAAAAACAAAAGATGAAAAAGCAAAGGAAAAGAAAACATTAGAATAGTAAAATGAAAAAAAAAGAATTAAAAAAAACCTCGAACACTGCTAGACTTATTTACCCACGACACACTGTTGGACATTAGAATTGTAAATGTGAATATAAAAACAGAAAAATTGAAGCTTTGATATTAGATTCACAAAAGTTAAAATGAAAAAAATAGAAGCTTTGAACTCAAAAATCACACAACTAAAAATAAAAAAATATAATAAAAAAAGAAATATGAGAATCAGCACTTACTCACAGACACACTAATGCACAAAACTTTTTAATTCGTCAAATGAAAAAGATCAAGAAGGTTACACATTTAACTCAAGCATTTTTATGAAATATCATTAGATGTATATATAGAAGATTAAAAAGCACATGTTATGCAAGAAAGATCTATTTCCAATTTAGTATCTAAGTTGGGGCATAGAAAGAACTATTTAAAAAAATGAACTGAAGAAAGAGAATACCTTTTATTCAAAGATTAAAGCTGAACATTCAAGCAAATTATTACCATTAGAAGTATTGATAGCTTTCACTTGAGTTTGATCCAATTGCTCTAACCTTGATTGCTTGATACTTAACCCACATAAATAGAAACTCATAATTAGTGGCAATAACAACATCTAGTGCATCCTTCATAAAAAGGAAATTTCGCAAAACAACCATCATGCCTTGGTTTTTATGGAAATCATAATAGAATTTGGGTGATGCATTTTGTCAAACACCTCATAAGCAAAACAAATTTCAACAATTTTAAGAAGAATTTGTACTTGATATAAGAAGCAAAAGCAAGCCAAAAAAAAGCACAAATATAAAACATATATCAAAGAATTGTAGACTATCACACTATAGTTTTTGAGAAAGATCAAGAAGGTTTAACAATAGAATCGAAAAGTGAAAATGAAAACTGAAAAAGAAAGATGAGAATCACAGGTTTCCCATAACATACAACACACTTATTTTTTAGAAGATAATGAAATGGAAAAGGAGGAGAAGATAACCCAAACATATTTTTTAGGATGAAATACATTGACATTCCTTTCTCTACCACCACTTTCATTTGGGATGAAATTTCATTTACAGCATGCAATATGGAGTATACAGCAGCCTGAGAGAATTATTAATGCAACTTATTTATTAGATTTTCATAAATTATTAGAAAATGTGGACACAATGAGTCCAACATGAAATATTATCAATTTATACAAAACCACATAATTAAAAAGAATTAAACTTATCATAAAGAAATACAAAGTTCATTCAGGCATTTGATTAGACACATCACTTGCAAACCACAAATAAGACCAACCCAAATAAAAAAAAAAAAAAACACAATATCATTTACAAAGGATCATTTAACTCATCAAAACAAAAAACACTTGTAAAGAATGATTCACAGAGCAAGAGTTGTCAATGTTTGTCAAATACTAAACCACAGAATTAAAAAAAATAAAGCTTGTCATATAGAAATACAAAATTCTTTCAAGCATTTGATCAACCACATCACTTGTAAATCATAAATGAGACCAACCCAACTAAAAAAAACACAATATCATTCACAGGATCATTTGCCTCATAAAAACAAAAAAAAAACACTTGTAAATAATGATTCAAAGAATAAGGACTATCCATGTTTCTCAAATACCAAATTATAAAATTTTTTTAAAAAATGAAACTTGTCATAAAGAAATACAAAGTTTGTTCACACAGTTTGATGTATGTCTAACCTCATTAGACATTTATTTCCTCAATCTACCTTGCAATGAAACTCACTCTTCAAGAACTCAAGTTCTCACTGAAAATGATATGAATACTTCACACTTAACCAAGAAGGGGGTGAATTGGTTAGACCTTGGTAAATTAAAAATTTCTTTAATCAAAATCAGAGTTTGTAGGATCTTTATCACTTTTCAAAACCAAGATACCTTATTCAATCAAGTAGCTCAGCCCCTTAAAATTCAATGGATCAAAACTGACTTCATAGGATAAGCAAATGAATCAAGAAACAACTTAAATGAAGAGAGTAGATATTCAGAATCAATACACAAACAATTTATACTGGTTCACTTCAAAACCATGAAGCTACATCCAGTTTCTTTCAACCAACACTAGGTTGAAGTTCCACTATTTAATTTTCTGTTCTTACAAGCAATTACAATGTCTCCCTTTATCAACCCTAGATAAAGTCTAAAATCTAAAACCCTATTAGATTCTAAGAGACAAGAATCTGAGAACATTACTCAGTTCTTCCACCTAGAGAACCCCATTCTCTAGTTACAAGCAAGAACCCAATTACAATAGCAAATTACAAGAAAATAATCAAAATGAAAATTACAACCAGATTAAGGAGAGAAACAACCTGATGATCCAATGTATGCAATGCAAAATGAAGTTACCAGATCAGGTTGAATGTTTAAAACACAAGAAGCACAGCTTTCCTTAATCTTGAAATGGTTTCAAGCTCCAAGAGTGACTCAAATACACATGATCAATATATCATGGAGCTAGACACAATCAAACTCTTAGAAAACAATTAAGAATGCTCACAAGACTGTTTAAGCTCAGAAAATTCGAATGGGTAATGTTCCTCAAAGTTAGAAAAACAGTTGAGCCAAGGTTCTATTTATAACATAAGTTTATAACCGCCAGTAATCGATTAAGACGTGCCATATAATCGATTAAATTACCAAGGTAATCGATTAAATTGCCATTTTAATCGATTAAACTGTTCATGCATTTTCTGGGTTTGAATAACGAGCAAAATAATCGATTATCTCGAGCTGTAATCGATTATTCCAGTAAGAACGTGTTTTCCAAAAAGCTTATTTAATCGATTACGAAACTTGGTAATCGATTAAGACAGTGCAGCATGATTTTTCAAAGGCTATGTAATCGATTACGATAAATGGTAATCGATTATGGCAGTGCAGTGTTAAAATCATATATAGACATTTAATCTAGTACAACTTGATAATAATCGATTAAAAAGTTCAACAAGGCAGTTTATATGAAAACGTAGGTCAAATAATCAATTAATCCGATAGGTAATTGATTAAACTGTTCTTGAAGGTTTTCCAGAATTGATGAAGAACAAAATAATCAATTAAGCCCTTAGTGTAATCGGTTATTACAGTGAAAAAAGCTTTTTCATTAAAACCTTTGAATTAATTTAAAACCTTAGTTAAATTGTCAATGCCTTGTGATTTTTGTTAAACTAATTAAGTTGAATATGGATTAAATGAATACAATGCACTTGGATCACCAGAATTATTTTTCTCTTACACATTTTATCCTAAATTGTCTTCAAGGCATCCTTTGCATGTTGAAAGCTCAAAACCAAAGCTTGAACCAAATTCCTTAAGTAGCTCCCCCTTAATCCAACACTCACTCAAGATGTGAAGCAAAAATGGTGTGAAGTAGCTCTAGAGAATTCAGCAATGGAAGATGGATTGAGACAAGGAATGAAGATGGATGACATCATGGAGAAGCTCTCCAATAAGTCTAGGAAGAATCGTCACAATAGCATTGAGAAGCCATTGATAAGATCCAAGAAGTTCTTGCACAAGAACAAGAGAGAAACTCTCACAAGAAATTTCAGCTTTCTATGAATTTTCCCTATTCAAGCCATGAAGGAACCTAGCCATGGTTGCCTCTTGGCTCTTCACAATTTCAGTCCTCCTCATCATCATCATCAATTTCATCTCCTTATAATAGTCATTAACACTCTTGTAGCCTTGGAATAGTCTTTGGAGCTTGTTGTAAACTTCTCTTGAGTAATAAGTGGGAACAAATCTTTCTCTTAAGTACCCCTTCAAGTCATTCCAGCAATTTATTCTTGGCCTCCTCAACCTCCCTATGTCAATTTGAATTTGGTTCCACCACACCAAAGCATAGCCACCAAATTCTAGAGTTGCTAGAATCACTTTATTTTCTTCATTAAAGTGTTGGCATGAGAAAATTTGCTCTACTTTCATCTCCCACAAATTTGCTCTACTTTCATCTCCCACACACATTATATTTCTGGATCATAAGTGCCAAGGAACTTTTGAATTTTAATTTTCACTCCACTCAATCCTCCATTCCTCCCTTCTCTCTCATCTCTCCTAAACCTCTAATCTTCCTCCTCTCTATTTTGTCTCCTATGATTTTGCCTTCTATTATTTTGTCTCCTATTATTATTTTCTCTCCACTCCTCCCTCTCATTCCTCTCATCTTCATAATTTCCTCCATGAGAGGATGCATATTCACTCTCCCTCCTATTCTCATAAGCCCCTCCATCCACACTCCCAATTGGATTACTCATTTTTTGTGTTTCCCTTTGTAACTCCTTAAATCTTGCCTCCATTTTGGTTTGTAATTCCTCCATTTTTTTTGTAATAGCCTTCATCAACCTAGAGGTCTTAGGTGACAAAGCTTCTTCTCCTTTTGAGCTCATCTTTCAAAAGAAATGGTTAGCAAAAACACAAGTATATAAGAAAATTTTCACCACTCTCTTAGTGTTTGCCACTCACTCTTGTTTGCACACTTTATCTAGGCTTTTTCTCTAAAGTTCTCTCTTGCATTTTCCCACTCTTGTTCCTCTATAGCTCTTAAGCAAAAACTATCAATCCAATCATGGTTCTTTACTAAGTGAAATAGGAAACAATTCTAGGCTAGACTCAAGAGTCCAAGAACAAGAAAACTCTAAGACAAAACCTTGGAATTTTTAAGAGACAAACAACAAAAGCTAAAAATTTAAGAATAGCACAAACTCAAATTGAATTTCAATGAGACAACTCAAGGATAGTTGCTGGACCAAACTGCACAAAGGAGATATACTAAACAAATTCAAGTGTTAGAAGCCAATTTTTACCAAATTGCATGTCATACAAGTTCACTCTATTTTATGGTTCAAAGGAAATTTGAACTGGTAACTTTCATAACATTTCCTTGCTTCTAAACTTCTAGTTTTATTCTATTTTTCCAGCCACCGATTCAATATTTTCTTTGGCTGCACCTAATTGCTTTTCTTTTTGTTTTTTCTTTTTTTACAACATTTTTTTTATAGACTTTTGATTTGCTTTTGTACAAGTTCAAAAATACTTAAAGAAATGTGATGAATCACGAAAAATAATGTATAACAATTATAATATTTGTTTCTAATAACTCAATTCAGATTTAGACATGAGATCAGAATCAAAACAAGAGGTTATACAACAAACAAATAACTACTGGCACAAGTTGACAAGAATCAAAACTAGAAAATTATCAAGAACAAGGAAGAACATAAGATGAACAAGAATTTTGAAAATTTTTTTTGAAACTAATCACTAGGAAAGGTGTAGGAACACAAGACAAGACTCAATCCACCAAGACTCTAAAGAAAATTTAAGAAAACTAGAAGTAGATGTAAGATTTAGTGATTTTCGTTTTTATCTTTGGAGTAGTTCTAAAAACTGAAATTGAAGAAGAATTTCACAAGGATTAGGCTCTGATACCACATGATGTATGTCTAACCTCATTAGACATTGATTTTCCTAATCTACCTTGCAATGAAACTTATTCTTCAAGAACTCAAGCTCTCACTCAAGATGTGAAGCAAAAATGGTGTGAAGTAGCTCCAAGGAATTCAACAATGGAAGATGGCCGGATTGAGACAAGGAATGAAGATGGATGACACCATGAAGATCTCCAATAAGTCTAGGAAGAATCGCCACAATAGCATTGATAAGATCTAAGAAGTTCTTGCACAAGAACAAGAGAGAAACTCTCATAGAAATTTCAGCTTTCTATTAATTTTTCAAAAGTGTCTACAATATGTTTGGACTAGCCTTATATAGCCACGAAATTGTAAGCTAAATATAAGTGGAATGGCAAATGAAATGAAGCTTGAGGTGAAAGCTTCTCATATGATGACTCATGGCTTGATCAACCACGTGCCAATGTGCATTTTACAAGCTTACATAGGTGCTAAAAAAATTGCATACAAGTGCACCTATACTTATTTACACAATTGTCACTAAAGGCCTATTTATTGTCACTACTATTACCATTAAAAGGTGTTGGAATTAAATTCAACTTGAGAGTACAAAATCCAGCCCATGTTCTTTTTGAGTTGGTGTGCTTCTAAAAGGTACAGGTTAGCTTTGATGTGCTCTTGAAGGGCTTGAGGTCTAACTCTTGTCATGGGTCCTCTAAAGCTAATCAAAGGAAGTTCTTCAATTTTTCCTTCTTAGCCTTGAGCTTGTAATGGACCTCCATCACATTTGATCAAACACATAACTTACATACCACAACTAAGACTAACCCAACTAAAAAAAATACAACATCATTCACAAAGGATCATTTACCCCATCCAAATAATAAAAAAACACTTGTAAAGAATGATTCGCATAAAACATTAAAAACAAAAAAATCAAAGGCAATAGGATAATTTATCTCATCAAACTAAAAAAAACACTTGTAAATAATGATTCACAGAGCAAGGACTGCCCATATTTGTCAAATACCAAACCACAAAATTAAAAAATAAAATGAAGCTTGTCATAAAGAAATACAAAGTTCATTCGGACATTTGATCAAACACATCATTTGCAAACAACAAATGAGACCAACCCAACTAAAAACAACAAAATATCATTAACAGAGGATCATTTACCTCATCAAAACAAAAAGAAAAAGAAAAACACATGTAAAGAATGATTCTCATAAATCATTAAAAACAAAAAAATAAAAATAAGATCATTTACCTTATGAGAAAGATGTTGAACTTTTGGCGAACGGTGGTTAAAAATATGCAAATCTCTTGATTTTAAACAACTTGCAAAATAAAACCCACATACAAATTTCAATTCATTAAACGAAAATGCATAGATCAAGTAGAGGGGATAAACAAAGAAAAAAATCCCTCAAAAAATAGGAAATAATTACAAAAAATGAAAATTTACTTGGAGCACCTCATGGTCTCTTTTTCAGCCATGGATCTCCTCATTTTCCAAGGTAGCACCTCGTGGTAGTGCTCTCCCTCACCACCACCCTCAATTCCATCTGAAGAAAAAAAAAACTCACATAACAAAAACACAAACAAAACATACCCATTTCATAAAATCAAAACTTTGTAAATAGGTAATGAAAAGTGAAATAAAAATGGGAAAAAATACCTTGAATATGTAAGGAATGGAAAGAAGGGGTTCTTGCAGCGGTGACAGAGAGAGAGAAGAAGAAAATAGAGAGAAGGAGGAGGAGAAGAGAAGGGTGTGCGGAAGTGAGCGAAAGTGCGTGGTTTCAAAATTATGCAGTGAAACGCAGAGAAAGAGGAGAGAGAGGCAGTGTTGTGTGAGATGCGAAGTTTTCGTTTGACAAAGATAAAGTATTTTCAAAATTCAAACAGAGGTGGTTTCAATCTTTCGAACATGTGCTTGTGGGAAAGTTTTTTGAAAGAAGCTGAAATGCCTCTGGGACTTACACATCAAAAAAATGGACTAAGGGAGAACATGGAGCTGACACGTGGCTAGCTTGTATTCTTTAATTATAGATAGGAGAAAATTTTTTTTATGACATTTGTATATGTAAAATAGATATGTTTCTCAACAATAAATTAATTAGATAAGTTTTAAGGATATGATTAATAAATTAAAGATGTTAGTTGAAAACACAATATTAAATATAAAAAAATATTACCTAACACTTAAATCAATTGGTTTGAATTAAAAATCTCGAGTTCGAGTTTTAAATATATAATTGTATTAAATATTTAGAAAAAAAATTTGGTCATTCATAACAATTCAACTCAATTCGAACATAATTGCTTTCAATAAAAAATACTTTTAATTTTAAAAAAGATTAATACATGTTTGACCCAATCTTATTTTAACTTAAACATTATTTTTAAGTTAAAGATATAAATAAGAGCTTCAAGATAAAAAATAGAATTTGTTTTAGAACTTTTAAGCTAAAAAAGTTGGTTGGTAAAAAAATTAAATATTTTTATTTTATTTAAAATTAATTATTTCATCAAGTGAAAAAAATATATTTATAAAATAAAAGTTATGAAAAATTAATTAAATTTAATAAAAATATTTTAATGATGATAAAAAATATTTTTAAAATGTCAAATAATACATTAGCTAATAATATTTTATTTTTTATGACTTGCAAAATAATATATAAATTTTAATTAAAGCAATTTAAATTAGATCGTTATTTTGGCATGACTTTAAGATAAGTTAAATCATTATGTATTATATATTATTCAATCGTATAATATAGTCACATGACTTATTTTATCACATTAAATTATTTTTTTTTTTTGTTTTTTTACAATTATAGCATAAGGACTTTTTTTTTTTATAAATTTAATACTTTTATTTTTTATTTAATGTATTTAAAAAGATACTTTAATCCTTAATTAATTCCTAACCTTCCTAATTCTAAACTTATTTTTGTAGATTTTTCAACTTCAATGGATCATGAAACCTTCCAACATAACTCTACGACAACCATTCAAGATTGGTGCTTTGTAGCATAAATTCCATCCCTTTCAGTGTTTACCAGCTAAATGCACTCTGGTTTTTCAGTACCCATTGCAACCATTTTTCGTTAATGAACCCTAGTGATTAAATCTTAGACATCAACCCTTTGTTTGACATGGTTCCCCTTATCCCCTCCCATTTGTTTACGCGAGTCATGTCTTAAGTTTTATTTTGCTGTCATAATTAATCTGATAACGGAGGTTGCACCATCGGGCAAAGTTACCAAAGGGGTAAATTTTATTTTTTTTATTTATCAAAATGGGACACATTTCAAATCAATATTCAAATAGGAGTAAGTGGGTTAACTTATGATGATAAAGTCATACGTACACGATTTTGATTTTATTTTTTTAATTTAATTTGTGAATTTGTAAAATCATTTATAACTTCAAAGTTATTTAATTTTTCTAAAGTATTTATTTGAAATCAGAATCACTTTACGACTTCAAAGTTATAATTTAATTTTTAACGACTTTAAATTAGTTTTATTTAATATTTTTATATTATTTTATATTTTTTTAATATTTTTTACATTTTTTAGATTATTTTATTTAATATATTACTATTTTTTATAATGAACTGTTTATTATATAGAACTGAAAAATATAACTGTAATAAGTATTTATACAAGTAAGTTGATAACTAATATTATTTTTACTTTTTAATTTTATGTTTGTGTTTGATTTGTATTATTTATTTTATATTAATGTATTATATTATTTTTATTTTAACAACTAAATTTATTACTAAATTTATTTTTATTGTTAATATTAAAATAATTTTATGAAATAAATTAATTAATAATACTATACAAGATTATTAATTTACATAACGATAATAGTAAAACTTATTATTTGATAAATGCTAAGTTAATATTATTTGTTAATATTAGTAACAAAAAAATTTAAAATATTGAAAAAAATGCTAGAAATTAAAATTTTAAATTAATTCAATTTTTTTTATTTTACATTAATTTTTAACCAATTTAAATTAGTTTTAATTTATAATCTAATTTAATATTTTTTATATTTTTATATTATTTTATTTAATATATTTTCTATATTTGTTTATATTTTTATTTGATATTTTATATAAGATTATTGTATTGTTTTATTTAATATTTGATAATGTAAACATAGGATTTAAATTTATGACTCTGAAATCGTAAATTTAAATAAAAAATAATAATCTTGCTAAGTGACTTTGAAGTCGAATTTTTTGTTATCAAATTTTTTAATTTAATACTAAATAAAAGGGTAACTTTATAGTTGTAAATCTTAAGAAAACGTCGTAAATCAATTTATGACTTCCCATAAAAAAAATTTAGAAGTTGTTGGCTTTATGATTTCAATAAAAAATATTTGTCCCATTTATTTTGATTTCGTTATCAAAAGTCATGATACATTTTACCAAGCCTATTTGAATATTAATTCTAAATTTGCCTCCGTTTAGTAAATTAAAAAAAAAATACCCCTTTCTTCCTTGCACCATCGACCATCGGGTAGCTACTGGTGCCAATGGTTGGAAAGATTGATAGAAGCAAAGAAGGTTAGGTTTATTAAGAATTAATTAGGGATTAAAGTATCTTTTTTAAAGTACATTAAATTAAAAAAAAATGTAAAAGTATTAAATTTTAAAAAAGATCCTTAGTCTTTAATTGCAAAAAATAAAAAATTAAAGTTAATCATTTAATATGTTAAGTAAATCATGTTATATTACATGATTAAATAACACATAATACACATCAGTATGATTTAGAGAATTAACATTTGTGTTCAACAAAGAAAAATAAAGGTCCGCATAATAAAATATATTTTTGATTCCTCAACTGTTGAAGATTTTTGTTTTCTGTCTTTAAACTAATATTTGATTGATCTTGGTCTTTCATCTATTTTTTTGTTTGGTTTTTTATTCTGCTGTCATGTGTCAATGTTAAACGATGATTTGATAGTAATTTTTAATTATTTTTTAAAAAAATCGACGGTTTTTTACTTTTTCCAGCTAAAAACTGTGAGAAATTATTGTTAGTTACGATTAACCAATCAACTCCTTATGGATAAAAGAAAAACCCGCAAGGAACTTCTCCTTAACTCAAAACACGTCTCCATTTCAAATCATAATCAAACACATTAACAAATCAATCAAATATAAGAAATGCATTAAGACAAATAAACTTTGAACAATTGAATTTTTGTAAGTGCCAAAACCTCCCACCTTCAACACCGTTACCTACCTCCAATAAGCTATCAAACCAACAAGGCAAGTTCCTTATCATACATACTGCGACATGCCCCAATCCCAAATTCCATAACACTCACTTAACTAAGATATAAACCACAAAACAAACTCCTCAAATTCATGTTCTTGCCATGAACAAGCACGCGAAACGTCCAAGTTCCAACGCATTTTCCGTTTCCACCCTGCCACCGCCACAACTACCGTGACCCACCCACACACCACTGAAGCTATAACCCATTCACGCACTACCTGCGCCACCAACAGCCTCCTCTTGTAACCCATCAAAGCCACAAGATCTAGATCCCCATTCTAGATCTAGATCTAAATCCCCATCATCAAGTAGTTTAATTTTGGGGAATAGAGGCAGAGGAACTTGCGATGGGTCATGCTCGATGAGTTTTTGTGCAAAGGTTGGAGAACGAACTGAGGAAGGTCAAGTCCTTCAAACGCGAGCTTCAAATTGAGGAAGGCAAAGGAACTTTCATTTTTTTCTATTTCTTTGTTTATTTAATTTTGAGATTATTTGGTGTTTTGGCGGTGGAGATGGAGGTGAATTTTCTTGAGCAGCTTAGGCGTCCCGATCTTCTGAAATTGATTGGGTATTGCTATGACGTTGTCTATGAGTTCATGCGCTTGTAGTGAGTTTAAAAAATCACTTATTCAAAGTAATTTCTAAGGAATTTTTAGCTGTCAGAATGTGGTTCAACCAAATAATTTTTATCAATTTTTAATGGTCAAAAAATCAAAATATCACAAACAAATTTTAATAATTAAAATTTGTGATGGTGTCGTTTAATAGAAATAAGACAGTTAATGGAAGGAAAAAAAAATCAAATGAAAAAATAGATGAAGAATCAAGACTAGTCAAATATTAATTTAAAAATTAAAAATTAAAATATTTAATAGTTGAGGGAAAAAATATATTTTAAAAAAGCAGTATATTATTTTTTAAGGCTTTAAATATTTTAGGATTTTTGTTTTTATTTTTGAATTTCTTTTTACTTATATTCCTTAATTCTTTTCGTTCTTAGAGCAACTCCAATGCAAGAAACCCAAATGGATTTCTTAAGTAGTTTTTTGTGGTCTCCGCAGCACTTTTTGTGGTCCCTACAGTGCCATGTCACAACTAAGGAACTCATCCAATAATTTGCTCAAATGCAAGAAATCACAAGGAACTCAAAAAAATCCATATATTTATATTTTTTTCCTAAAACTTAACATTTTTTTCAATTTTCATAAATATAAATTAAAATAAATAAAACGAAATGCGTAACAATATAAAATAAAATTTTACATAATAATAAATAATTAAACATTACAACATCGAAAAAAATAAAAAAACCTAGACCTCAAAAAAAAATTACATAAATTTAGTTATTATTATTTTCGTTTCCGAAACATTCCCAAATGTGTTCAACTAAATCTGCTTGGAGTTGTCGGTGTTTTTGTTTGTCGTGAACATTTGCTCTCCTTTGAAGGTATGTTGATCTGATACTAGGGTGAGCACCTGAAGATACTTCAAATGTTGACGTGTTGTTACCTACATTATCGTAATCAATATTACTTTGATATGTATCATGTTCGTCCTCGACAATCATGTTATGCAATATGATACATGCATAGATGATATTCTTCATTTTATCAATATCCCAAAAACGTGACAGACCACGTATAATTGCGAATCGAGATTGGAGCACTCCGAACGCTCGTTCTACATCTTTTCTTGCCGATTCTTGCCGTTGAGCAAATAATTTTCGCTTTTCTCCTTGTGGCATTGAGATGGTCTTCACAAATGTAGCAAAGTCTGGATAAATACCATCGGCTAAATAGTATCCCATATTATATTGGGTTCTATTCACTGTGTATTGTACTGCAGGAGCACGTGCCGACAAAACTTCATCAAACACATTAGATCCATTTAACACAGTAATGTCATTATTAGAACCCGCGGTACCAAAAAATGCATGCCAAATCCACAAGTCTTGTGATGCAACGGCTTCAAGAATGATTGTTGGGTTGCGATGATCACCTCGACAAAATTGACCTTTCCATGCAACAGGACAATTTTTCCATTCCCAGTGCATACAATCAATAGAACCTAACATACCTGGGAATCCACGTGTCGCTCCTAGTTGTAGTAGTCGTTCGGTGTCTTCGTTACTTGGTCTCCTCAAGTACTGATTCCTAAATATGGTGTAGATGCCTGATACAAATCGCTCCAAGCATTCCACCGCGGTTGTTTCACCAATTCGAACATATTCGTCCACGCTGTCAGCAGGTGAGCCATAAGCCAAAATACGAAGTGCAGCTGTGCACTTTTGTAATGGAGATAGTCCTATTCGACCCAGTGCATCGAACCTCACTTGAAAGTACTGATCATGATTGCTGAGCCCATCTACAATACGAAGAAACACATGCCTTCGCATACGAAATCTTCGTCGGAACTGATTCTCGGTGTACACAGGGTTTGCTGAGAAGTAGTCATTGAACAATCGATCATGACCTTCTTCACGATTTCGATGAACCACTCTTCTTGGCATACGCCTGACGGTGTTGGCATATAGTTGTTGTTGGCTCTGAAGTATCATCCTAATGAGGTCTGCATCGGTGTTGTCTTCCAATTCTTCATTTATCATTTGATCTAAAGCTTCATCTAAATCGATGTTTAGATCCATTATATGGTATCTAAAGTGTTTGAAATGACTGAGAAATGTTGTGTAATTTGAATGAGAACATGTGAAAATGATGAAACATTACACATTTATATAGCTTCATTTCCAACGGCTAGTTTCCAACGGCTACTTTCTAATGGCTAGTTTCCAACGGCTACTTTGTAACGGCTAGTTTCCAACGGCTAGTTTCATAAAATAAAATTTTCAATAAAAAACATACAACAAGGACCTACATTGTTAATAATTGCATACAAAGTAACTGAATAACATCTAAAAATACATAGGGACTAAATTTTAACTAAATAATTTCTTCCTAATATGGTCACAATATTTTTCGTGGTCTTCGCGTTGTTTATCGGACATGTTGGATGTATCCTTCATGAGGATTTCATACTCCATACGCCTTTCTTGTGCCTCCTTTAACTGAATAAGTTTTAATGTGTTTGCATTCTTCTCACTCATTACACTTTCTATGCCAGATAAATCGATATTGCTAGAAGCTTTTTTTCCTTTGCTCTTTCTTTTTGCTGCCTTTTGTCCAATTGGGCGAGACATTGGCGAAGGCGTATCATACTCTTCGGCTTCAACGGGTGTCTCAGTGTTAGAAGACGACGAGTAATTTCCACCTGCAGAAACCTTGGTTCTTTTTGAAGAATTTGACATAAAATCTGCATTGAATTTTGGTTGATCTTTTAACAACAACCAAGCATATTCAACCTCAAATTTTTTACCTGTATCCTGTGAGTAAATCAAGTGAGCATTGGCCATACAATCTTTCTCTGAACTTCCACTTCTCCTATGCTTATCCGCTTGTTTGTAGCACCCATTAAACTTTTGAACTGCTGGATGGATCCTGTTCCATCGAGATTTTAACTGAGTCGAGCTTCTTTCACAAAATAACCCGCTTTCACGCGCATCGTCGTTGTTGTACGCATTTTTAATCCTTGTCCAATATTGCTTCGATGTTTGGTCGACACCGATTATTGAATCCTTTGACACATTAAGCCATGACCGGACGAGAATCACATCTTCTGCCACCGAGAATGCTATACGTGATTTTTTTCCTCTATCATTGTGGTCGCCCTCATCTAGTTGAATATTGTCTACACCGATTGTAGATTCAACTTCGTTGATAGGGGGTGAAATATTGGATAGAGAAGGCCTATAACACGTGTTTGGATTAATGGGGAGTGATGGTTGACTACAAAATTGTGGATTTTGACCGATAGGTGACTCTACATTAGATGGAGGATGCATATACCACATGTGTTGGGGTGGTGGATACATCATATACTGAGGTGGATTTTGCGAATTTTCACTGGTAGGGGGTGGTTGAGGATACATAAAGTATGGCAGTGGATATGGTGGATTTGTAGAATTTTCGCTGGTAGGGGTGGTTGATTTTGCAAAAAATTGTAACCACTTTGATAATTATACTGATTGGGATCCATTTCAAAAAAAAGAAAAATGATTGAGGATGGATGAGAACAATAAAATTGTAGCTATCAATTTTGTGTGAAGAAATACAACACATCACCCAAATTTATACCCACTTTCATCAACGGTCACTTTTTTTTTAACGTTCATAAATTATAACGTTATCTTTGGTTTCGATTTTTTAAAATATTTTTGCTTTGTACCATTAAAAGGCTTTTCAACAGATCTTTGAAGACTTTTCAACGGATCTTTGAAGACTTTGATTTTTTTCATCCATTATTAGCACCCATTAAGAGGATTTTTTTCATTCATTCACTTTTTTTTTTTACGTTCATAATTGGCATCCATTTTTTTCAACGGATCTTTGATTTTTTTCATCCATTATTACGCTTATTAATGCACCTGCTTACATTGAATGCAGTTGGAAATCACAACAGATATATAATTAAATGTATTTCCTTTTTCTTTTCACACACAATGGTTAAGAAGCTTTTTTTCATTTATTATTTTATCCCCTTTTTTCCTCCATTATTTTCTACCGTTCCCAATTCCTTTTTCATTTTCACTTTACCCTTCTCTCTTCCTCTTCCTCTCCTCTGTTCCAGAAGCTTCGCGCCCTCCTTCTCCCTTCCGGCCCCTCTCTTCTCCCTTTCTCCCTTCCGTGCCCTCTCTTCTCCCTCCACGGTCTCTCCTTCCCTTTCTCCCTTCCTTCCGCGCCCTCTCTTCTCCCTCCACGATCTCTCCTTCCCTCTCTTCTCCCTCCACCGTCATCGACAACCTCCACATCGCCCTCACTATGGTCCTCTCCGACCTCGCCACGGCCTCTCCGCCAACACCCTCGCCTCGCACTACAGCCTCGTGCCATAGCCGCCGTCGCCGCCGCCGTCGCTGAGGAAATCGCCGTCGCCGTCGCCGTTCTTGTCTTCCTCGACCAAGGTAGTTTACTTCCCCTCTTTATTTTGCTGTGGTGGTTGAGTTTATAATGTTATTTTAATGTGTAAGATCCGTTCCTTATATAAGGAATCCTTCCTCTTTCTTCAAGCTCCCATTCCGCCACGTCGGATTACTCCAACGCCAGTTTTTTTTAAGATGCGGATTCTTCCCGTTAAGAAACTCTCCGAGCACCTGCGTTGGAGTTGCTCTTACTGCACTGCTGCAAGTATGTACGGATGAACCAACTCTAATGCCATAAATCAGTCTTCTTAATTTGAGAATGACTTAGGCATTAAAGTGCTTGCACGTACAACACTCGATGTCCAGCTCCACCGCTGGACTACGAAATCTGCACCTAATCTTTGTCACGGAGACAAATCTTTGATCCTTCACCGAACATAAATGATCCTTTCTTTTAACTTTACTTTATTTTAGAATAAATAGTGAAATTTGTGCATGTGTGATATTGATAAATTGATCTTAAAAAATGAATAATTTAAATTTAAATTTTGAATTTATAAATAGTATAATAAATTAGTTTTACAAATAATTTAATAATAAATTAATTTAAATATTATAATTTAATATCAAATTGATTATAAAAATATAATCTTATTATTAAATTTATTTTAAATATTACAATTTAATAAAAAATTAATTTTAAATTTAATAGCATAATTAATTTATTATAATTTTTATACATTCAAAGATTATTTTTAAGTTTTTTTTTTCAGAATCAATTTATCCATACATTATATTTTTAAAGAAAAATTTTACTATTTACTTTACTTTATTTTCAATGCCATTCCCTAACTCTGTTGTTTTAAGATTTGTTGTCGATCTATTTTATTTAATTTTGCAAATATTTTCTAGATTTGTAATGTCGTCTGAATGGGTGACAACGACCGTACTGTCACGCTTTTTTTAAAAAAAATCCAAATGTCACGCTAACAGTAAATTTTACCAGACTGCCACGTGGTGTATTTCGCTACCGTCCCAAACGAAATAGGGAAGATGACGTGGCGAGAATATGGTGGCCACGTAATTCGCTACACCCCGTAGCAAATTACATGGTCAACAACGATCAGAAACACGTGTCAGCCATGTAATTCGCCTGGTCCCCCAACGAAATACGTCTAACGGTCACAAAAAAAAGGGACCATTATGGACACGTGGCAGACGTGGAGGTATTTCGATGCAGGCCCCAGCGAAATACGTCTTCGTGGCACCCTATTTAAATTGCTCCATCCTCCTTCATTGTTCACTCCCTCATTCATTCTCTGTGGTTCTAAAATTCTGAAAGTGACCCTCGTGTGTCAGTGTATCTCTGCACTGCTCTGTCCTTTTCATTACAAATAAGTTCCATTTTTTGTATTATTTTTTTTGTAATTTATTATTATATATTTATTTTGTTAATATATAGGTGTTAGGTTTGAAACATTAGGTTAGAGGATATATAGTTAAAAATTAGGATTGTTAATTGATAGGATAGACGAAATTTTTATGTTATGATTGTTTGGTTTTTATAATTGATATATATATATATATATATATATATATATTTGTAGAAATTTTTTTATAATTTATTGTTATATATTTATTTTGTTAATATACAGGTTTTAAGGTTGAAACATTAGGTTAGAGGATATGTAGTTAAAAATTAGGATTGTTAATTGATAAGGTAGAAGATTTTTTTATTTTATGATTGTTTGGTTCTTATAATTGATATATATATATATATATATATTTGTAGAATTTTTTTTATAATTTATTGTTATATATTTATTTTGTTAATATATAGGTTTTAGGATTGAAACATTAGGTTAGAGGATGTGTAGTTAAAAAATAGGACTGTTAATTGATAAGGTGGACGATTTTCTTTATGTTATGATTGTTTGGTTCTTATAATTGATATATATATATATATATATATATATATATATATATATATATATGTATATATATGTGTGTGTGTACGTCCGTGTGGAATTCGCAGGGTAATCCGACGGTGCAGGATCGTGTTATTAATGTGAGGCATGTTGCGACGCATGATCATCAGACCATACCAGAGGACATCCACCCGTGGCTTATAAAGGCAGGTTTTTACCACATTTCACGTCTGCGCAACCATGAGGTAATTATATTGTATAATATATTATGATGTTACGATTGTAGTGTAACATATATGTAACTGTGGTATAATGTATTTTTTTAGATCGACCACCACCTTGTCGAGCGATGGTGCCCTAAGACACGGACATTCCATATGACCATGGGTGAGGTCACCATCACCCTAAAGGATGTACATTATCTGTTGGGGCTGTCGACATATGGTGAGGTTGTGTCAAGCCGCCACGGACGACATAACTTCTGCCAGCTAGTTGGTGACCTTTTAGGGGTGCAACCTGCTGCGGGTCGGGATCTACATGGAGGTTTATTGGGGCTTCACTATTTACGAGAGCAATTTGATGATTATGCCGTCCATGCTGGCACAGAAGTTGGACGCATCAGATACACCCGCGCACTGATATTGCGTATTTTAGGCGGGATGTTGTTCGAGGACACCGCCTTCAGTTTTGTGCCAGCTCGTTATTTGCTACTTCTGGACGATTTCAAGCACACTGGTTCGTTTAGTTGGGGATCTGCTGTTCTTGCATCGCTATATAGGGAGTTGTGCAAGGCCACACATGCCTCACGTCGTGAGATGGGTGGGGCTGCACTGTTGTTGCAATTGTGGGCATGGATGAGGTTTCCGACTATCTCTCCCGACCTTCCGCGATTAGACGATCCAGATGTCCTTAATCACGAGATATATGGAAACATGTATTGCATTTGTGGGTTTTCCATTATATATATATATATATATATATATATATATATATATATAAGTTGGTTTTGCTCATATATTTTTGTTGCAGGTTTAATGTGTTTCAGACACGACAAACCAGATATACTCATATTCGTAGATACCGTCATTACATGGATGTCATGCGTAAGAGAGACATTCGCTGGTAGCCGTACGATCTTTTTGACCTAGTTCATCCAGTAGATGTTGACATGGTTAGACGCTGGTTGGCCGTCTATCCTTTAGTTTGTTACAAGGTTGTTGTATACCAACAGCCGGATTGAGTTTTGTGGCAATTCGGGTTTGACAAGCCTATCCCAGAGGAGCCGATTAATTGTAGTGAGCCATTGACAATCAGTATTACCGAAAAGACATAGGTTAATTGGAGGCAGCGACATGCTATGCCCTTGTATTGCAGGATCTAACTCCTATGAGGCGAGACGATTATTTATCTGTAAACAATGAGTACATGCAGTGGTACTACTCTGTCACACGTCGCTGGATGACTCGTAGAGCTGCGTTCAATTCACATGTGGTGAGCATCTTGATTATATTAATGTTTATTAATATTACCTTAATATTGTGCATGAATAATAATACTTCATATGCAGATTGATCGCGCTGAGACAATTGTGCACATGGCATCTCCTGAGTCGCAGGTGCAGGGGGCTTTTGACATGAGTCAGGTGTATGATGAGGCAGTGCGGCTTCTGGCTACTTGTGATGATTTGGACAGAGTGATAGATCTTGGAGATATTGCACCTCCACCTGTACGCCATCAAACCAAGTCGCCTCTATCAGTGGTTCATACTAATCATCGTACGCATTACGAGGGGTTACCCCTACACCACTCAACCCCCCTAGTTGCTGATATACCAATCGTTGTACCACCTATTCCTCATCATCCTCCGGGTATCTTCTACGCACCTGGCTACCCATCGGGACCATCCCAGCAGTACTTTTGGCCCCTGCAGTTTCAAGCAGGATCGTCTAGTAGTTCACAAGGCAGGTTTCCACCATCGCAGTACCCCCCATGGTTTACAGCACCGTCAATTCCGCAACATGGGTTTGTATTTCCATCTTATCCTATGTATGCAGCTGGGCCTAGTTTGCAGGCCACGTCAGGCTTTACAGACATGTATAGGCCTGCACAGCCTACATCAGAGGCGAATGCGGTATTTGCGACTCCCATTGCACATTTGACACATCAGATGGCATCCCCACCCACCGGCAGGTCTGAGGATCCAGTTTCAGACTTTTTAGAGGCGGCAATGTAGGGGGACGATGACACTGGTGACGATCATGGTGATGACAACCCTGACCCACTGATTAGGAGAAATCCAGTCAGGGGTGCACATTATCAATGTCATCTGTCACCGTATGAGCATAACATGAGCCAATGTGGGGGATATTGTAACGACCCACCAAGTCGCTACTGTATCACTAACTCATAAGCATGACATAAATTCATTATTTAAAGAAAAGAACACCCCTTTGGTTACTTGTGAAAATGGTAATAAATTTGTCGTGAGCATATAACGACCATCATCACAGAATATACACGTAGATCAAGGTACTCATAGAACATTTCAAATATATGTACGCACTCACAAAACATAATTTAATTACAAGTACAAAGATTATGTCTCAAAAAGAATATACATCAACTGTTTTACAGTGAAAAGAAAAGTAAAAGAGAAATAGAAGTTAGGGGTGTGATTAGCAAAACAAGGGGTGGATCCATTAAAACAAGAGGTGCATCTAGCAAAATGCAACTCCTGCCCGGGGTCAGGTCCATTGACATCCTGGCAAAACACGGCGGCTCCAAACAACCCGGTCTTCCCCCAAAAGCACCTACTATTGCCCATATGCTCACACGAACTTGGTTCGCGATCATCACAAGTACCAAACCACAAGGTACAACAAAGTGATATGCTGTTAGCATATATAGATTTTAGGATAGTTTTATTAGGAAAATAGGAAGAATATAGTGAATAAATGCTAGAATAAGTGTAAAATTCATTAGTTTTATGTTTATCATTGATTCTATGCTATTTTGATGTTTAGGATCAAGAAAAGCAAGAAAAAAAGCAAAAGAAAGAGCCAACTGAAGCTGAGATCTCGCACTAACCGTGCCAGGGCCACGCTAATCGCGCCAGAAGCACTGGAGGTTCACGCCAGTCGCGCCAAGCTCGCGCCAGTCGCGCGAGAACTCACGCCAGTCACGCGGACGTCATGGGATTTCTGATTTAGCTTAAAGATAACATAAGAATGATGGGTTTTTAGGACATTGGTAGGACACATTAGGACATCAATAGACACTGGAAAACAGAGAAAAGAAGGCAAGATCAAAGGAACAAGGATTCAAGGCCAAGAAGAAGCAAGAAGAACAAGAAGGAGGCAAGATTAAGGGGTTTGTGACTCTGCATACCTTAGCTTCTTTCTTTTCTCCTTTCTTCACATTGTACTAGGCCAGACATCATTATGTCTGGCTAATTCCTTTGTAATTATGGTTTAGCCAAAAGCCAATGTGAACTCTGTGTTTCTTGAATTGAGTTTAATAAAGTTTCTTATAATTGTTTTACTCTACTTTATTCTTCCATTATTATATCTAATTAGACTTGATCAATCTATTAGGTTACTTAGGGCTATAATTCACAATAGGAATATTGGGATTTTAGTTTCTGAACACAATAGAGTGACAGTTGCGATATTACCTAGGGATAGGGATAAAGGACTGCAGATTCTTATTATGCTAGCTTCATGCTTAATCTAAAGGGAATTACTAAGGGATTAGGATTCTTAAATTAGGTTAAAGGGTTAAATGACCGAGGAATCAGGGTTTAACTATATTAGAAAAGCATAAATCTGAATAATTACATTAAATAGAGTTAAATTATCAATTCAATTACATAGAGTGAACTGCGGTGATTGTGCTTTACCATAATTATTCTTAAGTCCTGATCAACATTTAAATTACATTATTTTTAATCTTCTTTTATTTACAATAATTAAATCCAAACCACAATTTAATTCTCTCAACAATTTCATGACTTCTCCAATATTAAGAATCATAAATTACAATTGATATTAGTGCCTCAATCCTCGTAGAGACAATACTTTCTTATCACTTTATTACTTGGAACGATCGGTGCACTTGCCGTGTCGCAACAAGTTTTTGGCGTCGTTGCCGGGGATTGATTACGCTAATTTACTTGTAATTTTGTTTTTAATATTGAATTTTTTGTCTTACTGATCTGTTTTCTTTAGTTTATGCGAGGTTTAGTTAGACCAGAAGAATTACAGTTTGATCCTGAAATAGAAAAGACTGTGAGAAGAAATAGAAGACTAGCCAAGCAAAGATGAGAGACATAAAAATATAATTCAAACAGCGAATTAGAATCAAGGATGGCTGAAGAAGAAGCAAGAAGAAGGCAAGATCAAAGGAACAAGGATTCAGGGCCAAGAAGAAGCAAGAAGAACAAGAAGGAGGCAAGATTGAGGGGTTTGTGACTCTGCATACCTTAGCTTCTTTCTTTTCTCCTTTTTTCACATTGTATTAGGCCAGACATCATTATGTCTGGCTAATTCCTTTGTAATTATGGTTTAGCCTAAAGCCAATGTGAACTCTGTGTTTCTTGAATTGAGTTTAATAAAGTTTCTTATAATTGTTTTACTCTACTTTATTCTTCCATTATTATATCTAATTAGACTTGATCAATCTATTAGGTTACTTAGGGCTATAATTCACAATAGGAATATTGGGGTTTTAGTTTCTGAACGCAATAGAGTGACAGTTGCGATATTACCTAGGGATAGGGATAAAGGACTGTAGATTCTTATTATGCTAGCTTCATGCTTAATCTAAAGGGAATTACTAAGGGATTAGGATTCTTAAATTAGGTTAAAGGGTTAAATGACCAAGGAATCAGGGTTTAACTATATTAGAAAAATATAAATCTGAATAATTACATTAAATAGAGTTAAATTATCAATTCAATTACATAGAGTGAACTGCGGTGATTGTGCTTTACCATAATTATTCTTAAGTCCTGATCAACATTTAAATTACATTGTTTTTAATCTTCTTTTATTTACAATAATTAAATCCAAACCACAATTTAATTCTCTCAACAATTTCATTCCTTCTCCAATATTAAGAATCATAAATTACAATTGATATTAGTGTCTCAATCCTCGTGGAGACGATACTTTCTTATCACTTTATTACTTGGAAAGATCGGTGCACTTGTCGTGTCGTAACACAAAGCAAAGGTGAGTTCATCATATTAAATAACAACAATAAATACAACAAAAAAGGGCACAACCCGGTCAAGCAGTAACACGGTCATCAATATATCAGTGCAAACATTCCAATCGTCTATCGAACACTAACATACACGGACATCCACAAACATTTCATAAATCAACTTATGAAATCTAGCATGATGCATGCTCCTGACTCAATTCTCATCATGCAATGTGGTACCATCCCGAAAATAGGCCATCCATATGGTCAAATGATGCAGTAGCTTGTCAGGGTCACTCTGTCGTGCACAAGAATTACCCCTCCCCCACAGTGATCAGCCAATGGGGGTTAGAAGGAGTTCCCAACAGATGTGGCCCCCTAGTACCTCCGTACCCTACAGCCAATCATCAACCCCATTTCCGCCATGCAAATGTCGTATGTTACATAGGCACCATCAATGTATGACCTAGAACCAGGCTCAACCCGACCTAGCCAGGATAACGCCATACACCCCCTATGTAACCTACCGCCCACACAAGGGCCCATTGATGCACTAACCGTGATCCTCGCAAGGTTTACGACCACCTGGCATCTTACGACCATGCATAGAATATCACCACGGCACCATCAATGTATGGTCCAGAACCAGGCTCGTCCCGACCTGGCTAGGATAACGCCATACACCCCCATGGGTATTTATGTGTATCCAAACGCATTACTCATCTCGAGCCATCACATAGGCCGAGTTCGAATGCCACCAACGTAATCATATACGTCATCCACAAACATGTATCAACAAGTGAACCAGTGTGAAGTACGAGGTGTCCGGGTTGGCACTTAGGCATACTATTTAAAGGTAAGAATCCGAACAAAGTCGGACGAAGGCGGACAAGGTCGATCAAGGTCGGTAGAACTCGGACAAGGTCGGTAGGGGTCAGTCAGAGGGGTAAATTTTGGGTAAGAGAAGGCAAGGGTAGCAAAAACGCAAGGTCGGAAGAACTCGGTCGAGGTCGGTTGGGTTTGCTAAGGATTTGCTAAAGGCGATCAAAAGGCCCTTAGGTTTCTTGTAAAGTTCTTAGGACGGGTTCTGCACTATGTAATCGATTGCATAAGTGCTATAATCGATTACAACAGATAAAGCTTGTAAGACCCCGAGTTTGTATTTCGCCAACCCTCACAATGGTGTAAGGGAACTCGGTAGCTCATTTCCCAAGAGCATACAAGCTCTGCCGAGTAAGGAACCTGATAGTTCTCAAAGAAAAAGGTTTGGTCTTGGCAATTCTGAAGGGAACATCCCATCCCATGTGAGGAACCCGGTCTCTCTAATAAAAGGGAAGGATGAGCTTCTAGAGGCGACATGTGTATGTAACCTGGTCGTTTTAGAAAAAAGGAACACAAGCTCAACCGAGTAGGGGAGTTTGGTGGCTCTTTTCCTGAGAGAACACGAGTTCATCTGAGTTGGCAACTTGGTAGCTTTCTCTCTTCGGGGAAGTAACTTGAGCTTAACAGCTCTAACGTATCACCCGGGTAAGGAACCTAGTATACCTTATGAAATGGGAAACGAGTCTTAACAACTCTAGGGGAACGACCCCGGGTAGGGAACCCGGTCCACTGACATCCGCCAACAAGGACTAAGTTACGTCCTGCATGCATGCATGCTACATAACCCGCTCAACTCAGCCTACTCCTCCCAGTAGCTGACATCAAAACGCAAGGGTTTGACACGTATATCTAACTCGGCCTGCCCATCTCGGTAGCAGACATCAAACAAGGGATTTATGTCTACGTGTAACTTGGCCAACCCATCCCGGTACTCATCATCTTCACGAACACTTCCACTAATGTCTTAGAAACTCTTCAGCATCAAAATGACAACTTCACCCACATGCACGAGGAGTTCTCAAAACATCTACTCCCCACAAGAACACCAAATATCAACACAAAACAACACTCAACAAATTTAAGGCATACCAAATCCCATTCATAAAAGACTTAGCTTTTCTAGGAAAAGCATCGCACACACCAGAGACATGCAGTTATCATCACGGATGGACTCCCTGGCCCCTAAACCGTGGTACCTAAAGCTGTTAAGAAACATGATAAACTCCCTTTACCTAACCAAGAGTTTGTCCACGCTTCACGACGGTTCGTTCCCTACTTTTGCTCCAACCACGAAGTTCTCCTTGGTGTTGGGATTCCACAGCAGCTATGATGGTTCTTGTATGTTGAAGATAACAAGGAAGGGGTTGGGATCGAGAGATTTCTGGGTGAGTTTTAGAGAGAAAATAGAGGAAACGCAAAGGTAGAAGAAGGAAGAGTAAATTTTTTGTTGTGCCAGCCTGCTGCTTATAAACAAGGCTGACACAGCATGTCCACTTAACGTGCACGGCCGGCACCCACAGTACAATAGAGTTGACTTACGTCTAATACCCATCAAGCATGCATACCAAGACAAAAGCTCTCAAACAGCAAGTTATAAATAAAATAATTAATCAATCAACATAACACGTAATTTAATCACCCCAACACACACATAAACGTCCAGATTAGCAACTTATAATCCGGGTCGTTATAGATATCATGGAGACGACGGAGACGATCAGTGATCAATTGTTATTTTCTGTTTTGTTACTTGTTTGTTTAATTTTTGGATTATGTATTAATTTGGATGATTAGGGTTCGATGTTTGTGTTGGATATTTTTTGTTTATTAATCCATGATTGCGTACTTCATTTTCATATCAACATATGTTGCTTAGCGGAATCAATGTACGATTTAAAACATGTTAAATTAAAATTTGACATACATTTCATACGTACACATGAATGATCCTGGACTCGTGAAGGACAAGTCTGCTTATTGTGACCAACCACCTTACAATAACCACATTTTGTACGAGTGCTTGATCCTTCCCGCGAATCCATTTCGTTCCGGATGCGTGTAGACTTAGGCCTTCCTCTTGTGCGTCTTAGCGAAACATCTGGGATGATCGTTGGCTGTCCAGTTGGGGGTATGAAGTCCTTATTTCCAATTGGATACCATAGGGCTGAATACACTTGACATTGATACGCGACACTATACACAGGGTCTATATATTGAGTGGGATCGACGTGTATAGACCGGCAAGTTGTAACCACATGACTACAAGGGAATCTAAATGCAGTGAACTCACCACACTAACATTTTCTTTCTGATAACGACACTGACCATTTCTTTCCTCCCTGATGAGTACGTATGTTGTACGACTCTTGGACCTAAAATCTTGTGTATAGTGCATCGTAAGCAGTTACAGAATGTGTCACAGATTTATGTACCCTTGTCAAATATTTTTGCCATGCAACTTTTGCGAAATAATTACCTTTCCCCAACTCTTCACGGGCCTTCTGACGATGTTGCAAAAAATATGACACTAGTCGAGTGTATGTGAACTGCACAAGTGACGTGATAGGAAGGTTTCTGGCACCTTTAAGTACCTTGTTGAAACACTTAGATAGATTTGTTGTCATATGACCAAACCTTCATCCTTCCTCATCGTAAGCTAGACTCCATTTTTTCTTTGGGATTCGATCAATCCAAGCGGCTATTTGAGGACTTGCTTCTTTAAATTGGTCTAAGCTGGCATCAAAATCTAACCTCAAAGTTGTGTAACCTACATATACAAACAACACATAAATATCAGGCCATACTAAGGTTGTAGGCGGACGCGTGTATAATATTGCTTACCTAACTTCTTCAATTGTTTCTTCAACATCATATTCTTGAACTTCTGATTAAAATTGCTCGCGAAATCCCGAAGGCAAAAAACATTGTATGCCCTGGGTGGTTGCCATTCGAGTTCTACATTGTTGACCGCCGCCATAATGCCCGCATACTGATCCAAAATAAGACATATTTCATCTTTCTGTGTAACATGAATACTGATTAGTGCCAAAAACCATGACCAGTTGTCAATATTTTCGTCAGAAACAACCGCATATGCAATTGGAAGGACGTAATTGTTGCCATCAACTGATGTTTCAATAAGCAATGTGCCACGATATTTCCCATACAAATGGGTACCATCGATGCTGATAATGGGCTTGCAATAGTTAAAAGCATCACAACACTGCTTAAATGTCCAAAACACCCTATTGAAGACCTTAGCACTCCCATCCAGTTGCCCATCAACAAAATGATCTATCTTTTCCATCTTATAGGCAGACCCTTGAGCAAAATTTAGCATGTAACCCAACCACCTTGGCAGGAATGCATACGACTCATCCCAATCCCGAACACCTTCACAATAGCCTTTTGCTTTGCCTTCCATGCCTTCCTGTATGATATATGAAATCAGAGTGTTGTCAAAATCCTTTCCTGAATTAACCCAATTTTAACACTCGGGTCCTCTCTAATCATTTCTACATTTGATTAGACAATAACATGTTACTTAATTTTGCAACAAAATATAGACTCCAATACAACATATTTGAATTACCTAGGATCAACGAACATATGAAATTTGAATCAAGTTGGTTGTGATCTTGAGAGAGATTATGAGTAACGCACGTGTGTTGGTTGTTCCATATGCCTACAATCCATTCCGCCACCCTTTTTTTCGTATGCCCTCATCCTCTATGCACAACCCTCATTATAATTTTCACAAACCATTATAAGCCTTCTCGTATCACTTTTTGCAACTACGGTTGTGTGATGCTTGGCCATACAATATTGCTTTATTGCGATTTGAACATCGAACTTGCTTTGGAACACCTGACCCTTATATAGCTCTTGACCCATCTCCCAGTTAGGTATTTGCACTTCTTGCATGTCATCTAACTCCTCATCTGGGTGTGCCCAATTAATATTCGTGTAATGCCTTATGTTAGGCCAAAATGGTACATTGGTCTCTCTTGTATAATGAGACAATAAACACATTGTTATATTAAACAAGCAACCATTTTAACACTACTAAGTAACTAACAGTTAAAAGTCCATACCTGGATCCAGAATCGGAGCTTGCATTCTGAAAATGCCCAGAGAAGGCATAGCAAAAGCACGATCGAAATCACCGTCTACGATGAGTCAGTATCTGGAACAACACCTTCATCAACCTCTTCCTCCGAACTGTCCATGGGCCAAGCTGGCTCCTGAGCCGACACCATTTCTGTATCTTCTGAATCAATTTTTTGTGTTGGTTGCATTGGTGGTGGTGGTGATGAGGATACATCTCTATCTTTGGAATTCACCATCGACTCTACGTTAAGGACAATCAAACCACTGTTTCCTACAAAATTATGACTGCTTGACTATCCACCACAATTTACTTTTGCATACAATTCTATAAATCTGGGGTCTCCTCCGTCGGATGTGCATGCGTCTGTAACTAAGGCTACATCGTCATCATCTACAACATCCACACCAACCCATTGCACCGGGTTGTCGGATGCACATCGAGCACTCAATCGAGATACATATTGATCTCGTTGTAATCTCAACTTCTTATATATGATTTTCATCAAATCATGATAGCTGCAACCTGAAGGCATACGAAACATTTTACTTTCTCCTTCAAACACTTGACCATTCGGTCCAATATATCTTCTCCCATTATAGTATACAATGGTAATTAAACCATTTCTACTACCACTCATTTTGCAAAAATTCTAAAAAAATTATACACTACTCGAATGAAACGAATGTGTGGGACGAGATACAAATGCACGGGGGGTGGGTATATATACCTGGGTGGTGTGGTAGTATTTCGCAGGGCTAGGTAGCAAAATGGGAGACCTATTTCGCTAGCCCTGACAGCGAATTCCTGGGGACCTGCCACGTGTCATGCAACATGTATTTCGCCACTCTGTCTAGCGAAATATGATAGCTAATTCGTTGGCCCTCGCAGCGAAATCAGTCACGTGTCCTGCCAGTTTCTAACTGCTCACTGACTCGTTGACCACGTAATTCGTTGGGGGGTGTAGTGAATTACGTGGCAACCAGATTCTCGCCACGTCAGCTTCCCTATTTACTATTGGCGTGACATTTAGATATTTTTTTTAAAAAGCGTGGCAATACGGTCGTTGTCCCTCTGAACAGCAATGGTAATACTTAATATACATCTCTCATATAACAATGATATTTCTAACTATGTTAACTTAGTGAAATAGTGGTGTTATGACGATATATATATATATATATATAAGAGAGAGAGTATTTTGAAAGTTGTTCAAATTCAAAATAAACATTTCATGTATTAGACGAGACATAATCTTTGATCCAACACGTTCATAATCAATTACTAATCAAGAGACCCAACAAATTATTTAATAATATGTGAATATCTAGCAAAACTTATCATGACTTAAAATTGTATTTATTATAAGATAAACTTTATCATTAAAAAAATTAAATCACTTGGAAGTGAGATATCCTTCTAGCATTTGAGATTATATAAGAAGGACTACATATGTTCATTTGTGACCTTAATTATCCTTATCAATTATCATTATATTTAAATTTTTATCTCCATCACTAGTACATAAGTTCTTGACCTGCCGCCGCGTACATCCAGATTGGGCTTCTAAGAAAAATTCAGAGCTCGTTATTCATTCCTATAACGTTTATGACGTCACCAAAATTGTGGGCACTAATCGCAGCTACGTACAAAAGTTCTCTTGTCCTCAAGTATATCCTCCAAGATGTTCTAGTAATAATATTAAAATCAGCGTAGGTACACAACTACTTTATTCTTTGAAATTTGAAGATGTTGTCACATTTGTCTTTAAATTGAAAGAAATTGAAGAAGAAAAAGTCATTGCAAATATAAATTAACAATCACATTAATCTAACTTTAAAAAACTGTACGATTTAAGTGATAATCATGCATCATCGATCAAAATTTTATAGTTAAGTTTATAGATTTATTTGATATTTTTTTAATTTCATGGATAATGTGATTCCAATTTTATAGACTCATTTTCTTAATTGTTTGTCCAATTAAATCATGATGAGACTTACATAATTTGTGGGGTCTCAAAATATTGGATGGTAACGATCTTTTGAGAAGGAAGAAGAAAGAGTGGGGACTAATAATTTTTCTAGGATTCGTTGTAGATGGGATAGACACGTGAGAATGAGCGATAAAGAATTTGATAAGTGTTGAAAGGAAGTCAAATGAGTACAGGTAGAGATGTAGGTGGAGACTGAGAAGTGGAAGTGTATGGGGAATTTCCATGGAGATAAGGATAAGAGAAGCTGATTAGGATCCAATGGAAGTTAAGCAAAGATGAAGTAGCATGGGATAAAATAGGTGACGATGCAATGGCATGCAAGTTGAGATAAAGATTGGACTTTTTCTAGGTAAAAAGTTGAGAGAGTTGGGGAAACTACGCTGTTAATTTAATAAGGAAAGTACAAGATAGTTTAATTCTTTGATTAAATAATGGAAGGTTGAATCAGCAATTCAGAATCAATTATTAAATACTATATATTCTTATATGAGAGCTTTACTTTGTCCAACAACTATGATTGAATTTTAATAGCTTATAACTATGTAAGCTTTTTTTTTATTCTTCAGTGAATGATTATTTTTATCATTTTTACTCATGTAACAACCTGTCTTAAATCTCTAACAAGTTCAAATTATTGAATTATTTTAAATATTTTGTATAATATTTTATTGGTAACCAATTATTAGATCCTTCAATTTTTAAAAAGTTCACACGAGTCTTTTATTTTGCAAAATGCAGTGCCACCATATCTACCAAACCCAAACACCATCGGGCCACCACAGGTCACCACCAACCTCCACAAAATCAATCCGCATCCACCACCCAAACAAATATTTTCTATAAGGTGACATCACTAATTGAATGTTACTCACTAACATAACAGTGGAAGATTTTAAATATAGTTTACTTGTTGTCTTAAGTTCTAACATTATTTTTTAATACACAACAACAAAAAATAACTAATTAAATTTTTTCACCTTTGAAATTAAATGGAATCTAAGCGTGAATAATTGATTTGTTTTGTCTAATTAAAAAAATCTAAGATTTGTCCCAAATAGCGTTCATGGAGAAATAATTGGTATAATGAAAACGATTTCATCAATTACGTATCAACAAGCGGTTAGCACAGTGGCACGCGTGACTTATTTTATTACCTCAGTATTATTATATTTTAATAGAAGATTAACGCGCGCTTGTTGACGTATACATCATTCTTAAAATGTCTTTCTCTAAACTAAACAATGCTCCAATTATTGAGACTCAACTTGCACATATCTTATATTATTTGAAACAATAGGGTAAGGGCAGGTTTGTTATACGGCAGACAACTAATTACACTAATTATATGTGAGATTTCGTAAACATACACAAAATTCTCCTGTTTTTTAATATGTACAATCACTTTTGTTTAGGAGAGTCGTCTAGTGTAAGTTTTTCAAACAATTCACGAAGATTGTTGTAATGTATAAGGGTGAAACGGTGTATATTTTTAAGAAATTAATTAAGGAGTTGCTGTAGCCATAGAAAAAAAAGGTGTTTGTATAATTTTACAAAAGCTTAGGATAGTTTGTGTAATTAAACTCTAATTTAATTAAAAAATTATTAGCATAATTTAAAAAGACTAAAACCAACTAAATCGATGTAAATCCAACTATATTGGTTCTTCGAAAATCGATGTAGTAAATGACATGGTGGTATTTTGGCCACTAAATCCAACTATACTACTTTGATTATTTATAAACCGATGTAAAAAACATAATTCTACATTTATTATTGTTTTACCCGATGTTGAACTAGTAGTCTAACATCGAATAAAATCTATATTGATGTTGAAATTGGATTCTAACATCAATTCAAAGTAGAACCAATGTTGAATTCTTTTATTGTCTCATACTTATTCAAACTCTCTACCCACTCTCTATACCTGCTCTTCACAAACCCTAGTCTCTCTCTCAATCCCCTTCGCTACCACGAATCCAAACCCTCCACCACCACCTTACCTCTTGATAATTGTTATGCATACGTAATTTGTATATCTAAATCACATAGCAATTATCTAATTTCATCTATTTTAACGCTTCTTTTGAGCTAAAAAGTTAGGAATTTAGCTCCTTTTGAGTTTTATCCAGTGGATGCTATATTTAGTAAAATTAACAGTGTTTTGGTTCTATTTTTTTGTAGAAAGTGACACAGCATGACGTCTGGAAGATGTTGAAGAATTGGAGTAGCATGTTCAGTGCAACAGTGCCCGCTCAGCGCGAGGAGCCAATTTTGAGGCCAGCTGTAACGTGCATCCGTGCCAAGCGCGCATATGGCAGCTTAGTGCATGGTTACTTAAGCCAGGTGGACTTTGCATGCAGGCTTAGCGCGCATATGCAAGCTTAGCACACATTCATTGTCGAAAAACATGACTGTGCAACATTTTGACCATAAAAAGGGGGGAGCACTGTGGAAAAAGGGGAGATAGATAGAACAAAAGCTAGGACTCGAAATGGAGAGACAATCACTCACTTGGGGACCCTTTTCCTCCATTATCTTCCATCCTCTTGTTCCCTTTTTGTATTTATAAGCCTCTCATGATAGTGAGAGGCTAAACTATCCATTATTGGGAGCTCAACAACCATACACTCTTAATGTAATGATTCTCATTATCTATTTAATGTTATTTTGATATTATTGTTCATTTTCTGAGTTTCTTGTCATGTTTGTGGCCTGATCATCCATGCACATGTAGTGTTATAGGGTTTATGCATTGAAAAATGTTTACATCCTAAGAAATTGAAAAAAAGATCTAGGTAATCCATATCTAAGGATAGAATGGTATTATTTAGCCTAAAGTATGCATCTTTACTTGTAATGCAACTTATTTGATTTAGCTCTTAAGAGATTAGGAGTTAAATTAGGTAATTTAGGCTCTTTCACATGAGAAATCATGGTTATGGTAGGTTAGCGGATGAAGTTAATACTTGAAATAACATTAAACGGCGAAAAATCTCAAACATTGCATCAAGAGTAGTTTCGGTAGGCTGAACACCCAACACGTTACATAATTTTGCTTCAACCAAAAACTCACCCCTCCGAATATTTGTGTTCTATCTCTTTAATGTTCTCTGCTTAATTATCTTTGTTTATGTTGAATTTTATATTTCTGCATCAGTATTAGACAAATATTGAATTTAATTCATTATTCGCTTAAAATTAGAAACATATAAACTTCGAACACAATCAAAGTCCTTGTGAACTTGACATTAGGACTTACCATTTTAATTACTACTTGGATGCATTGGTGCACTCGCCAAGGAGTTAAAAAGTTTTTGACGTCGTTGTTGGGGACTTTGTTCCTTGTACTTGGTAGCTTGTATATCCTCATTTCAAGCATCAATTCTTTATTCTTTGATTCTTTGTCTAAAATTCTGTTTTGTAATAAGTTCTTGAACCTTGTTTGTATATATCGAATTTTAATGTGTCTCAATACTAGGCAAATTCACCTTTTCTTCTTATCTAAGCTTCATTCTTTTACTCTTTAGATTTATTTTCTAAGTTGTGGTATCTTGTGCTAATTTGTGTAATCTAGTCTTTGGTTTTCTAGTTCTTTGTGTTGCATTGTGCTAATTGTGTTAAAAAAAAAAGAAGAAAAAAGTACCTTTTTCTTGTGAGTATTTGCTTGTAGGGTGGAACCTTTAAAGAACTTGATCTATGGAAGATATTTGGAGTAGTATAGTATGCTCCAACAACAATGGCTTCTCAGTAACGAATTAGAGATGTTGTCTGAGCATCCTAAAGTCATGAAAATAGGGGTCAGTCATCCACAACCTATCAATTGTGATTTTCGTGGAGGAGAGTATTTCAATGGTAGTTTTCATCTTTACTCTATGGAAAATTCTTGGTGGGAGCAAGAATTACACCCTTGCAATCAATATGAAGAAGAAAGACTCTCTAATGTTGAGAATTTGTTGATGCAATTCATGGAAACTTCCCAAGCTAGCTTCAAATCCAATCAAAACTCAATACAAAATCTTGAGATTCAAGTTGGTAAGCTAGTAAAAGAAGTGGCTGAAATATCTTTTTTGGTCATAAAGGAAGAAATTTTTGTAGAGGTTACAACACATGAGGAGAGTCTTTTAGAAGAACATAATTCAGGATAAAAGATGAAGAGAAAGAAGAGAACACAAAAACAATGGGAGAAGTGTTCACAAGCAGAAGTTCAACAAGAAAGCCCTCTCCAAGTCAATACCTTTACGCATCAATTGATTGTCAAGGAAGAAAGGCATGGAAAATGTGATAAATTCTTAAGTGCCATTTTTCCTTGATCACCAACACTTTCCTTGCAATGATATGGAAGTTGTTTATTGGATACATGATGTTCATGGAATCTCTAGCTAAGAAGAAAAAAGGCAAGGAAAATGTGTTCTATGTGACCTTCATGCCACCTTGAAGGCATTTGGCCCGTCAAGCTAGTGAGCTTAAATAAGCTTACTGAGAGGCAACCCAAGATTTATGCACTTTTTCTTTTCTTTAGTGATTCTGTTAATATTTGTGTTGGTTGATATGTGTGTTGATGTCGTTGATGTTTGCTATCTAATTTTTGTTATTTGCTCAGCGCACATATGTTGTTTTGATATATGTGCTAAGCATGCACGTCATGCTAAGCCAAAAAAACTTTATGTTTTGAACTCGTATTTGGGCTAAGCGCGCAAGTGGAGGCTAAGCGCACATGGGCAACTCGCTAAGCCAACAGTGCTAGCTAAGCGAGCGTTGCAGGAAAAAATTCACCTGCAACTCTCGCGAAGCCGAAAAGGCACGCTAAGCCCAAATGCTCTCTAGAACTTTCTTTGGGTTTAGCGTGAGGGTGCGCCATCTTTAATTTTGTGTTGACACCTAGGCTAAGTGCCTTGCGTGCTAAGCTCAATTAAACCACTCTCCAAATTTAATGCCAATTGGGCTTATCGCGCATCTTTACGCTAAGCCCACCTTGCATATGTGCCTGTTTTATTTTTGGGGGCGCTGAGCGCGCTTCTGTGCGCTTAGCCTATGACCCCTACTTGCATAATTCCATTTTGTTTCTTTTCATGTTTGAATTAACTATTTCTTCCCTTTCTTCCTACACTTTCATTGTGTTGTCCATTTTTGAATATGGCTTCTAGAGAATGACGAGGGTCCAGCTGCTTAGGGAGCTTATGACCCATGGTCGACCCAAGATTGAGGCCATCTTATTCTAGACTTATCTTTATTTTTCTACGTTTATGACACTTTTTTTCTTCAGTTTACATTTCATTTAATTTTGCATGATAGACAGTTTATTTTGATGTTATGTGTTAGTCAACTCTAATAGTTAACACATTTTAGGCATGTGTTGGTTGAATTGATTGCATTATTGAGATATTGCGTATTGGTTGTCGATGTTGTGAAATTTTGATTTTTGAGTGAGCACACATTGTTGATGATTGATGGTTTTGTGAATTGAATGTGTGTGAGTGAGTTGGTTAACTTGCATGACAGAAGTTATTGTGATAGAAAAGATAATTGCTTCACGTTACCGTGTGAGTTGTGTGTAACTTAACTGTGTGAGAACGATTGGTTTTGCTTTGCTGGTTTAGCATGATTCTTGAACCATTTGAGTGCATACATGATGTGGATATGATCAAGGCCTTGTAGGTTAATTCATTTTCAGCCACTTAACCAAAAAGCCAACCTTGTTGGAAATGAATGTTGAATCCCTTGTACCCTTTTTGAGCCTAAGTTGTGAATGAATCTTATTCTTGAGCCTTAAACATAAAGAAAATGTAATTATGTTCACCTTACCTTAGGTTATAGGAGAACATCATTTATGGATCAAGGAAAATTTGTTCCAAATTTTGGGGAGTATGTTGGTTAAACTCCTTTGTAGGGATGTGAGTAAGAAGTACACAATGGACCAAAATTGCAATGTACCTTTTGGTACTTTTTGAGCTAAAAAAAAACTGGAAATAAGAATTGAAAAGAAAACTCATGTCAAGAAAATCGTCTGTGTGCTGCCAATCATGGTATGTAAATAAGAGGTTGGGAGGTCAAAGAAAATGTGGTTTCCTTTTAAGCAAGTAGGGAATGAGTGAGTGTTCTCCTAGAACCTTAAGTGTTTTGAATTTTTAGAAAAACCATGATTTCTTTGTTAGCCCAGCCATTACAAGCTTAAATAAGTCCTTAATGATCCATGTTATGTGTGTGAAATTGCATTGAATGAGATGATGTGCAAAGATGAGATTTGTAACTTCAATTGGGTTTGAATGAATAACACATAATTGTTCTTTTATGACTGTCATACTTGCTAACCTTTTCAATCTTTGAGTGCAATATTTTTAAGATTCCATCATGTAAACCATAGCAAGTGTGAACTTGAGGATTGAAAATTAAAATTGTTTGGGAAGCATGCAACTGTCTCAATTGTTGTGATTCAGTTAGATCCTTAATAGTGCCATTAATCTAACTTAGCTTAGCATTAGTTTACTATTGCTTGAGGACAAGGAAAACTTTAAATTTAGGGGAGTTTGATAATTTCTATGCATACATAATTTGTATATCTAAATCACATAGCAATTATCTAATTTCCTCTCTTTTAACGCTTCTTTTTGGTTAAAAAGTTAGGAATTTAGCTCTTACTAAGTTTTATCCAATGGATGCTAAATTTAGTAAATTTAATAGTGTTTTGCTTCTATTTTTTTTAGAAAGTGATACAGCAGGAAGTCTGGAAGATGTTGAAGAACTGGAGTAGTGCACTTAGTGCAACAATGCCCGCTCAGCACAAGGAGTCAATTTTGAGGCCAGCTGTAATGTGCATCCGCACTAAGCGCATATATGGTGGCTTAAAGGGCGGTCACTTAAGCCAGTTGGACTTTGCATGTAGGCTTAGTGCGCACATGCAAGCTAGCACATAGTCATTGTTGAAAAACATGACTATACAGTGTTTTGAAGATCAAAAGGGGGGAGCATTATGCAAAAAAGGGAGGCATATAGTCTTTGTACTTGGTATTTCAGTTAACACTTCAGAAGTGTTTAGAAAGATAAAGGGTTCGATTAGGTTCTTGTGGTTGACTAAGAAAGAGTCGTGAAGTCAAGAGTTGTGGGAGAGTTTTTGGGTTTGTGGTCACTGGAGTTGGGAAGGAGGTAATGGATCGTGGTAGGGTTGAAGCACAGAGACATCCACCACGGGGTTAATTTTGGATTCTGATGGGAGGGTGTGGTCATAAGTTATCGGGCCTATTTTCTGGCGAACCTAGAAAGGACCAAACTATCTTTTGGCCAGCTTCTGTAGGACCAACGATTGAATGATGATTAGAAATAGGGTTAAAGGTGGATCCATACCCAATCCCCTTCAATAAAGGTAAGATCCCTTCAATGTTTATTTGCTTGATCAACCATCCATTGTCTTGACTTGTGAAGATTCCCCTTTAATGAATCTAAAATGTCTTTACGCTGGTCCATATTGAGATCTAATGTCGGAATTGGAACTGAAGCTAAACTAGGGACATATTCTGTAAGTGCTGGGGGAAGGAGACCATAAAGGACTTTGAAGGATGTCATCTCAATGACAAAATGGTGAGTTATATTATGCCAATATTACGCTAAATGTATGAACTTGCAACCATTAGGGCATGCATGAATTTTCTGATACTCTATAGCCATCAGGCACAGTATCTTAGCCTCATAGTAACTTTTTAACAACATGTTTTCCTCTGGAAGCATAGGCACTACCTGAAGTAGTGAAATGAAGCTTTTGTCACTCCCACCATATCTGGTCTTCACATTGACCAGACTTAACATTGCTGACAACGTCAATGACTTCTTGCACCCTGGATACAAAGGCTTCTTTGAATGACTTTCCAATGTATCATACATAGGGACATGTGCTTCCTAAAAAGACTATTGTCCAAGATCACAAATCATATCCTATAATTGATGTCCAATTTCCATATCAACTGGTTCAGTTAGAGACCCCATTTGCATGTCTATCAATTCACCATGTCATTTCCATATCGTATAATTCTTCTTAATCCCATCACACAAAAGATGTTCTCGTATGTCATCTAGTAATTGTCATCTTCCATTCAAACAGTTTATACAAGGACAAAAATATTTTCCATCCTCATCCGATCGACTTCTTTCGGAGGCAAATTCCAAGAACTGTTCAACCTATTCCTCATATGCAAGGCTCATGTGACTTGCATTTATCCAACTTCAATCCATCTAATTAATAACTCTGTGATACTCACAAAGATACTGATTCCATGCATGAAAACATCACTTTTTCATTAAAGGTGTGACCTTATCCCATTCAGGAAGACACATTTTTTATAGTAGATTCATACGTAAAGGTTAATACTCTTTTCTTAGATTTGACAAAATTTTGGAAGCATTTCGCATTGATCTCCAAGTAAACGACATGAAAGTGGTGACATTAATTCCACCACCATTAAGTATGCACTCTGAAAACAAAGTGAAATGCACTATACCGAAATTTCATCAAATTTAAGTAAAGAGACTTAAACACATATGAATCGATTATAAAAAACGACTCTTCCCAAACTGTCCAAACAGACAATTCAAGATTCAATACAATGATTAATCAAAATTGTTTGGAAGAATCATTGTATTGAATCTCAAACGGAAAACTAAGGTTCACTCATAATGAACATAAATTGTATATAAAACAATAGTCCTTAATCACATACAATAAGTTATAAAAGCACTCATAACAAAAAACACGCTAAAAAGGTATGAAAGACATTCATACATGTGAAGATGGTTACTAACAATCTTCAACAATCAATGTCATGATGACAATGAAAATAGGAAAAGCAAAAGTGCCTACAAATTACATTGAACATTTAACATGTTATATTCAAACCTTCAAAAAAACTCGTCGCGACATGATATAATTGTACTCTTTTTTTAACAATCAAAATGTCGAAGTAGAAGTGGTATATGGCTATGATATTCAACATATATGAAATTTTAATTGTATAAATAAATATTAATTTTATGCCATGCATATGTTAAGATATTAAAATAAACAGTTATATAAGATTGATGGGGTGATTAAAAAAAAATATCGCAAGTTTGATTTGTGCCATTGCATTTATATACTAAAAGGTTTTTGTCAATTTCATAGAAAAATATCTTTAAATATACATCACAGTTCACAAATCACACTAGTATGCGTGTTAATTATTGTCTTTGTTATGGCTGAAAATGTTTGAATATATTGAAAATAAAATGGTAAAAAAATTGAATTTACATGCATATATTTGAAGTTCTGAACAACTATTGCTACTGGATCTTCCATTTTATGGGGATTTTGGTTTCCAATGTTTACTTGCTTACAAACTTCCCTGTCATATGCCCATTCCTCATAAAAGTAAGTCACTGTATGGGAAAATTATGTTTTATCCCGTATATTTTTGTCACCTATTGTCAAGATTTCTATATTTTTTATGGAACATGTCATCAAAGTCCATACCCAAAAGTATTCATATTAACTGGAGTAAGCTTTTTTAAAATTAATTATAAATATGTATTTTCTTATCACATATTAACTAGACACTAAAATAATATAACACATACCCATTAATATTTTTCATTTTTTCTCTAACTATTTTCTTATCACATATAATTACTACTTACTATTAGTTTATCAATCTATTATCTCATCCAAAAATATTTTTTCTTAATTAAAATGTTTCTTATAAATCTAAAGTACAAACGCATTTACTTTTATTTCGTATATAGTGTCAACTTTAAGTTGAAGCACAACCAAGCCTTTCATTCATTTTCTTAAGTTTGGTATTAAAACTGAAGTTGACAAAGCAATGCTTATTTGTTTTCCCAATTGTGAAAGGCCACCCCTTATCAACCAACAAACCACATATTTGACAAACAATCTCAACTATCAGGAAAAAAAACATAAATATCGCATGTTGTTGGGAACTAACCATAGCCACACAGAACGAAAATTGAAAAGCAAATTAATTATTACAGTGCATGTTGTTGGGAACTAACCATGGCCTCTCGACCCAAAACAACAAACATACCTCTTGTACAATAGTTCAAGACACATCTGCCAAGGTCTTCAATTAATTACCAAACCACAATAATCAGAGACTTAACATTTAAAGAAAGAGACTAAACATGCAGGTACAAACTCTACACAATAATCCACATCTAGTGACACCAATGCAAACTTAAAAGTTGATTAAGCTGAATCTCTCAAACACTCCACTTGGACAACACACTCAATCACTCAGCACCGTTTTACCACTTCCTTCCTTGGAGTATTGGCACACTGATCAACAACATTCAAACATGTATATCTAATTCAAGCATATGTATCACTCAGAGATTGGTAAAGTATTAAAAAATGACTCAAAAGCTAGAGAGTACCAGCAATCAACAAATCATCTATAGAGTTCACCACCCTAGCTTCTCGCTTACCAATACCATCACCATCAAAACCAAAGACAAAGTTCTTATTGTTATATGACCACATTGCATTCAACTAAGACAAAAACAAGCATTTGATAACCAAAGAACAAAGATTTTACTTTTTGATATTGAAAAACCCTTACCCATCTGAAAACAAAATTTATACAAGATTGACCTTTCGTGACCTCGTCACTGCGCTGGAGAGCTGTGAGTGAGAGCGAGAGTGGGACTGAGGAGTCACCGTGCCACCACGGAGAATGAGAGTGAGAGATGAGGGTTATAGTGGTTCAAAATGAGTGTGAAAAGAGGGGGATTCAATAAAAGGAAAAACACAACGATTTTTTCAAAAATCGACGTTAACGATTTTAACATGAGTTCGTTGACATTGCATCACATAACTAGCAGGTGTTGCTTGAGATAGTCACTAACTTTATACTAAACACATAAACAGGCAAAATGTGTCACATAATATTAAATTTTTGAGAGATGATTTTTTATTTATTTATGAAAAACTAAAATTAAATCTTTAATTAAATATTATATTCTTAAATATATTTTTAATCCCTCAAATCATGGTTATAATTAATTTTTTGAAAATACTAACCAGTACACTAAGGACACTGGTTAAGGAAGTAGAAGATGAAAAAATTTGTTGGGAGAAAAAAAAAATGCTTCATTATGATTTTAAAATGTGTGCCCACATGATTTCCCATAAAATCTTACCTCTTTTAATTCTTTAAATAATATTTTTAGAATACTTATTAGTAAGATCCTAATTTTTTAAGTCTCCAAATTAAAATTTGTTCTTTTTTTGTCTTTCAAACTTGAGAATTACTTTTTTAGTTTCTTTTTCCATATGACAATAAAGAGTGTAAAAAGGAAAAAATTCATAATTTATAACAAGACCGTAAAAAATCATTATAAATTGTGAATTTAATATTTCACACATATATGAAGAGACTAAAATATACACTTTATGAAATTAAAAGACTAAAAATAATAACTTTGGATTTAAAAGAGTAAAAAGGAAACATGTTGTATTCAAGAGACAAAAATATATTTAAATTAATATTATATTTAAGACTCTAACAATAACATTTATCTATATAAAAACAAAAATAAGCATCACGCAATCCAATTCCTATGTGATATAGTTGACAACTTATCAAAATTTCTGTAGACATTGGATGGGAATGCTCACAATCTTTGTTGGGTGTGAGTCATGAGATCGAGAATCACATCCCACCTTTCTGTAGACCATGATGTCCCATAACTAATAACTACAGTACAGTCTGTATCAAGTATGTTGATATCGGACGAGTCATGTGATTCCTATCTTAATTCTCTAGTCCCGTTCACATGCCTTTTCACACTCTAATTTTTATTCTATATATTTAGTTTAATTTATACTCTATTTTTTTTAATCACATCATTTATCAAATTGATTATATTCTTTTTTTTAATCACATCATTTATCAAATTGATTATATTCTATTTCTTTTATTTTTGTCCTTCTTTCTTTAAAGATATATATAACTAACATAAGTGTGAAAAGACTTTTTGTTTGTCCCATGTGGCTATTTGTTTAATTTCGCATATAATTCTTTCCAACATTCAGCATCTGCATGATAGCGTCATCTTAGGAAGACCCTTGTTATTATTATATTCATATAGTAAAATATAAGAAATGAGATTAACATGTTTTCTATCATATTCTTTATTCTTTATTGTATATTAAATTTTATTAAGAAATATAAAATTTTATATATCTCACTTCTTATTTAAAGACATTTAACCAATATTAAAAATGAATTAGAAAATAAATTATTACATGGTTTTGAATCATCGCGATTAATTTTCACATGATATATGATAACATTTTATTATTTTTGTTTCAGTAAGCTTAATTGCATATTTTATCATTTAATTATAATTGTTTTGTAAATTTTATGGTCCAATTTTTTTTGTCTCATTTTATCATATATTATATTTTTATTTTACCAATCTATTAAATGTGTAATAATGTCCCTACGCGCAAAACAAATTTAATCGAAATCATTACCTCATAGTGTTTTGGACTATATGCATGTTAGAAAATATGCTATCAATACTCACAATGAAATACGTAGAAAGAAAGGAAAATATAAAATAAGATAACTAACTTTTTTTTTTTTGCTGACGGAAAGATGACTAACTTAACTGAGAGAGATAGAGAATAATATACTACTATTTAAATTGAATAAAATGACTAACTTAACTAAGAGAGATAGAGAATAATATACTACTATTTAAATTATTGGATGATCGATTATAATTTTTTATTATTGACATATGGACGGGAACCTCATTCTGCATTTATCGTGGATCGCATTTTCTCTCTCATGGTCATCATCCACTTGGAGTCTTGATCTTGCACTTCATTGCCATCACCAATGTACTACTATATATAGCCCAACAAAGTCGTTGATTTATCAGAGTTCACACAAGGGAGTTTCAGTTAAGTGTACCTAGTTGGTCTTTATATTTAGTTATTGACATCAACAAAGTCATGGAGGAAGTTAATGGTAAGTGCCTTTTCCTAGGGGAGATAAATTTCTTATTATCTCTCTCTTTTCCTTTATATATACCTGGATTCTGATTTTATTTTTCTCCTCACAGTCAATTTCTTTCCTCTAATTTCGACATTTCCAATATTTATTCTTCGCTTTGAACAAGTGTTAATATTTCTCATATGTACTAATACATTTTAATTGTCCACTAGTCTTATATCAATTGTCAAAGAGTAGTACAAGGTCATATAAGGCTTCTGCAAGACTGCAATTTGCATTGGTAGTATAACGAAAGTGTATAAATTGAGCCACCCCATAGATTAAACATGAACTTGTAGTGGATTGGTGCATCCGCCAGATTCCCTAATGCCTTCTTTGGATTAAGGGTATATGTTTAGTTTAAGGAATTGAAAGGAAGTAAGATTATTTTATAAGTTCTTTAAAATAAAAAGAAAACAAGAGAAAAGAAGTTAATTAGTTAATTAGTATGTATATAAAATATCATAAATATCTCTCAAAAATAAAAATATAAAAATAATGATATTTTAGATATTTAATGTATAAAAAATCTTTCTCTCTCCTTTTATTTTTGGTATGGAAAGGTCCATAAATTTGTAGGTCCCACTCACTTTTAATATTTGCTCCTCAATTGCTAAAGATATTTAAATGAAACAAAGATGGTTTCACTTTCTTTCCATCCTCCCACCTTCTTTCCTTAATTTTTTGCATAACAAAACCGTGATGAAGCAAACGAAAATGAATAATATAAACAAATAGAAATATAAGAGAAATAAAGTAGAATATGTGTTATTTGGATAGATATAAATAGAAAAGAAAGTGAAAAAGATCAATAAAAATGAAAGTAAAAACAAAAATAAATTACATAAAATATTTTTATGGTAATTTAAAAACACTTTTTACTTCATTATTTTTTTCTCAACATAAAATTATTTATTATTTTTAAAAAATATGTTATAGAAAAATATTCAATTTCTTAACAAGTTAAATGAAAAAGTCACAAATCATTTTATTTTCACCTCATTTGAAGAGGGTTTACTTTACAGTATAGCCCATAATTTGTGTAATTTCTCTATCCCATTTCTATTCTAAAAATTCCCTTTTGTTTCACTCCCTCTTATTTTCCTCTCTCCCAAGTCAACCCAATCCACACAAAGGGTAATAATTATTATTCAATCTTTTTTTTTAGTATTCTTTAATTTTTTGCTTTCTTGATCATCCCAGTGGTTCAAACCAAGAATGGAACTGTTGCAGTAGCTTCTGCGTTTGCTGGACATAAGGAAGGTAATGCTTCTGAACAATAGCTTTCTTGTTGCATTCTTTGTTTGATTGATGTCTCAATTAGTACTTTTAGAATAAATAAAAATAAGAAAGTAAAATAAATTAAATGTCTTATACAAGTTAAAATTAAATGATACATTGAGGTTCCCTTTTGAGATTTCAATGTCTTATTATGAAATTGTGCTAGCATCTTATTAATTAGCTTTTGGTGTCGCATTGGCTAATTAGCTATACAGCAAAGGGACCACAAATTTTTAAGAATTGCTGTTGAAGAAGCCTATAAAGGGGTAGACTGTGAAGATGGGGGTCCCTTTGGTGCTATTATAGTATGTAATGATGAAATAGTTGCTAGATGTCACAACATGGTTCTGAGGAACACGGACCCTACTGCTCATGCAGAAGTCACTGTTATAAGAAAGGTTAGATGATTGCATGCAGCCAGATAATTTCCTTAAATTGCTTTAAAATACATATTTTCTTGTAGTATATGTTGGTATTTACATTTATGCTTTTCTGTCTGACGCAGCATTCATCACCACACAAGAGGGATATGTCATTACCTTGCCTTCAATGGCAATTGATTGTATATGTGCAAATTGCAGTTCTTTATTCTTGCAATGTTATGAATTTATGCTCACATATAATATATTATGAGTTGAATGATTATGTAAAATAATTTTATATTATTATTTAATAATAAATTATAATTGGTATAATTTTAAAAGATAATTATTGTTAAAATTAATAAATTTATTATAAATAGTAATTTATAATTGAATACCAAATTCATTATATAGTTTTTTTTTCTTTTATATCATCTATCTGGGCAGTTTCCCCAAGTAATACTATCAGAGATTTCAACTAGGAGAATATTATAATATTTTCATTTGAGAGGTTAATGGTTAATAATTGTTAGCTTTGAGATTACTATGTTCAACATAATGGAGATCTCTAGAATTGATTTTTAGCTGCAATCTCTATGATATTTCTTGAGCATCATTTGTCTTTGCTTATTATATTGTTTCAGTGGATTCCAGTTGGCAAGTTGGCTAGAAATCTTAATATTTTGTTCATTTTATTTTATATTCTGCTGCAGGATTTGACAAGGAAAATATATTATGCATATGGTATCAATTCTATGCATACTTCAGGATATTTGTATCAATTGAAATTTTAATATCTAATATTTGTGAAGAGTTCACCACCAGAATTTATCAATTTCTTGCCTTACTCTTCTGAGCTATGGTTTCAGTCAAACTTTATAACATCTTAAATTCCATGAAAACAGAACTGATTGTACATTACTCTGCATTTTTTTCAGCTGTATGTGCAGTAACATAATTTGTGCAATTATTGGGATTTGTATTTTAAACTCAATGATTTCATTTTGCAGGCTTGTGAAAAGTTAAACCAGATAGAACTTTCGGATTGTGAAATATATGCTTCTTGTGAACCTTGCCCTATGTGCTTTGGAGCAATCCACCTCTCACGAGTTAAGGTTGGAAATGCCCTGTTTTTTCTACGCTTCTCAATTTATCTTTACCTTTTATTAATTTTACAAGAATTTAATTAAAGTACAATTTTGTGTACAATAGTTCCATTAAGGTTCTATTCTAAGACTTCATACATATTATCACAAACCACTACTAATAGTGTAAAAGATTTTTTCACACTATTATTTATTTAATTATAAATAATAATGTATTGTAGGACTACTAACTTTTATAATTAAGTGAGTCTAGTTTAATTGATTTAGTAGATGCTGAGTTGTTATAAATTCTTTTATACCTATTTTTATCTCTTATGAATTAAAAAAAATTATTGATTTTTATACTAATTATTTTAAAATTATTTTATGTTAATCTCTAATTAGTTGATTATTGAAAAATCTTTAAAGATAGAGTACATGAAAATTAAATTCATTTGACAATGCTTACTTTTGGGCACAGTTTCTTACAATATTCACTTTATTTATATAGAGGTTGGTTTATGGAGCAAAGGCAGAGGCAGCAATTGCTATTGGGTTCGATGACTTCATTTCCGATGCATTGCGAGGCACTGGATTCTACCAGAAAGCCCAATTGGAGATTAAAAGGGCTGATGGCAAAGCAGCTAACATTGCTGAAGAAGTTTTTGAGAGAACAAAGGAAAAATTCCGAATGTATTAATTGAATCTATATGTTTCCTAAGCCATTAGGTATTTACACCTGATTAAATCTGACTTCACATACATAAGCTCGTTGCTCTCGTGTATCCTAAATCCTAATGAATAAATTGTATGGGGAGAAGAGAATCAAAATGAAAGTTACTTTGTAATATTTGATGCCATTCTTATGTTAAATCCTTGTAAAGATCGTAAATAGAAAAATTTTATGTTTCCGCATATTTTCCTTTCTACTATAAATATTGAATGAGTTTTATATTTTAAGACATTAAATATATTTATGTTTTCATTAAATATTTTCTTAAGAGGATTTACATGAATTTGTAAGAGGATACATTATTAATTTTTATAGGCGTATGATGCTAAAGAATATCCTTTGTTCTTCACCAAGACTAATAATATTCTTTTGAGAGATTTGAAGGTAATCAAAGGGGATTAATGTCTCCTCCTAATAAGATTTTTTTAGGAATGTTCAGAATCGAATCAAATTAAACATAAAACTGAAAATCGATCTAAAAAACTGAAAATGGTTTAAAAATCGGTGGTCATTAATTTGGTTTGGCTTTTAATTTTTTATACCGCACCATGAAAAATTGAACCAAACCAATCTTGTTAAGTGGAATGATTATTATTTTCTTAAGATAAAAGAGGACTATGGCAGAAGCTAATGATTTTTTTTCATCCTAATCATGTTGACACCAAAACAACCCCTAGCAAAACCTGCACCACCCCAATTCATTCAACAAAGTAATAAGAAAAAAGCATACAGAGAACCAAGGGAGGACATGAGGCGAAACCCTTGGTAGGCCAAGACCAAACTCTATTTAAACTTGTAGTAAGGTAGAGTTATTCTATCCAATACAAAAAATTTAGTGACAAATGCGGGAATGAAATCCCAACAACAAAAAGTGTCTAAGCTAGTGTCATGAGAAGCTAGACTATATGCACAAGTATTTCCCTCACAAAAATATGTGACCTACTATAAACGACATAGAGTTAAACAAAGTGACAAACATTTTTCCACCTATTCCTTATCGGCCAAGGACAATTTTTGTCATCTTTGAAAGCTTGAACCACTAAGACAGAGTCACATTCAAGTCATAGCTTGTTCACACTTCTTTCATGAGCTATCTCAATGGACTTTAATGGCCGCTATGATCTCCGCAAAGAGGACATTTTTTACTCCAACATTAAAAGTGAAACAACCCACTATACCAGCAAGGCGATTTTTGAAGATACCTCCGCAACCAGTTATGTCTGAGGAGCATCTTGCCGCCCCATTAGTGTTGCATTGCATTTGACCCAATCCTTTAAAGGAGGGTGCTAAGAAACTTGCTTGATCTGAGTGGCTCTCCTCGAGTGACAAATCACATTAAATAATAACTATTTTACTTTTAATTTGAATGGTTATAATTTAAGTTGAATGATTATTATTCAAGTATTATTCAACTTAAAAATAATTACTATTTTATTTTAAGTTCAATGGTTGAAATTCTTGTTCATTTATAACTTAGATTGTTGAATTAGTTATTATTTAAGTTTATTCAATTAATAACAAACTTTTTTTTAGCATTGGTTTAATATTTACTGGCTGAATTTTCAAATCTCAAAAATCGAACGGAATCCAATTGCAAAATATTGATTTGTTTAGTTTGGATTTCATAAATAATTTAAACCAAACCTGATCACATCATACTTAATTTTCTTTTTTGATCCGAACTAATTTTAAGTCAAAATTGCATTAAATCGCACTACAAATACTCCTAGATTTTCTTCATATAGAAGAGTTAAGATTCAAAATTTGACCTCTTACTTAAGTTTATTGTCATTTGGATCAATTATTTGTTGGTGTAAGAAAATATAATATTACTCTATTAAATATAAGTTTATGACAATAATTTTATTTGTAAAATATTACATAGTCAATAGCCATTTTGAATGCGAGACAATGAGGAAGGTTGAGATTAAAGAGAGAGTTTATGTGAGGAAGAGGTCAACTTTAACCTTAATAACGATATTTTTGGATTGGTCCATAGTGAATAATGTTTAATCTTTGACCATGTTAAATTGCATAAATTCTCAGTAAGAACGTAACTTAATTAGAATGGAGACTTTTAGCTTACTCTAAATCTTCTGGGCTTCATTGTTTTTTTAAAAGGCTTCTTGGCTTCTTTGTTAAGCAACCACTAACTAAGAAAGTTCTAGTTAGAATGCAACCTTAATCATCAAAACCCAATCCACTAATCCTCGGATTCTCCATCAATTCACCATTAATTTAGAAAAGAATCTTGACTATCCATCCTTACTTTTTTTTTTTTATCATTTATCGATCCTTGCTTTATTGACCAACATATGATTCTTTTACTATCTGAATGCCAATTCCTCGTTAGTTGAGCATCATTCCATTTACACTGGGATAAATGTGAAAATTAGATTGCTCAAAAATAACTTATATGCATAATTGATTATAATCAGAATCAATTTTTTTAGAATAAATTTGCTGAAAAGTAATTTTAGAGTCATTATTTCCTAATCTTTTGCTTGATTTTATGTGTAAGCTATCTTTTAGTAATGCGAACATATAATCTAAGTCGCAGGTTCAATTTCTATCGATGCACCTTTCCTTAATCATTACTATTACCGAATCTAGTTTCGTCCACGAACAGTTTAACATTTGGGGTGTAATCCTTTAAGATTTAGCCCGTTCTTGTTGTTGTCTACGCAATTGCTTCCTGTGCCCCCCATATTTTGCATCATGCACCCAATACAAATCTCGAATGGAAAAATATATCATTTGCTTTTTTTCTTTCTTTTGTTTCTTCAGATCACTCATCATTCCAGATTGGAATAAAAAAAAATGCATAATTTTAGATTGTCCACTCCAAAATTATTCTTACATAATTCTAGAATGGACAATCGGAAAAACATTTTGGGCAATCTGATATAAAATAAAAGATATTCATAATTTTGGATTGCCCATTCTAGAACTATGCATATACATAATTCTAGAATTAACAATTTAGAATTATGTAAACAAATTTTAGTATTCTAGAATTGTTAATTTGGAAATAATGGCGTATATTTGAAAAAAAAAATAAAGGAGAGGAAGATTTGGTGTTCTCTATTTGAATCAAGGAGAGGAGGAATGAATTGAGGGGAGAGGTGCGACCAAAGGGATGACGATGATTTGAGTGAGCACTTTGTTTGTAAAGCTCTACATGGAAGCGTTGCTCGTTGGAGGAGGAGGACATAAGGTGTGAGATTTAAGGGAGAGGGATCGACACCGAGGGAGGTGGTGATCTATGAACATGAAGAGGGAGGAGGAGCAGCACGTGTACCCTGCAGGCAAAAAAATTTAAACATTGCTTTTTTAAAAAAATATTACGAATTTATAGTTGTTTTGAAACTAATTGCGGATTTGTAGCAACGAGTCACGCCCAGGGCAGACGTGTTAAGTCAGGCTCCCATCAGACGTGACTTTGCACCCAGTCACACCCCATCCGGGCGCGACCTTGCTCCCCCTATTTAAACCCCAAATTTACTATTTAACTTCACTTTTTAACTTCTACCTCTTTAGCACTTTACTCTGACTTCTCTCTAGTTTTCTGTTTGAATTCGAGGCTTTGCGCAGTGAAACTCTGTCAGTCAAGTAAGTGTTGCTCGAATATTTGCTTTTTAAATTACATGAAATATATTATATTATTGTCTTAGAAAATTTTTAGTGATCTAGGAAATTGTTAGTGACTTATATTAGAAATAGTTACTTGAAACATATTTTAGCGATATAGTTAGTTAGTTATAACATGTTTATTGGCTTAGAATATTATTAGTTAATGACCTAGGTTATCATTAAGGACGTACATAAGACATACATAATCAAATTTTAAAAATAATTTTTAATTCAAATTAAGTAAATTATCATAATATGATTATAAAATTTTAGCGATATAGTTTGTTAGTTGTAATATGTTTATTGGCTTAGAATATTATTAGTTAGTGACCTAGGTTATGATTAAGGACCTACCTAAGACATACATAATCAATTTTTTAAAATAATTTTTATTTCAAATTAAATAAATTATCATAATATGATTATAAAATGTGTAGCATATTATTATGGCCGAATCATCGTCATCTGAGTTACCTCGTTCTGGTTCTGACCATGAGCTCGAGCCTACCGATCCCACAACGCATGTTCTTCCTGGACCATATAGATAGGATGTACTTAGGAGGCGCAGACAGCGCACTCATATTTCACAGGCTGTTTGGAATCAGGAAACAAAGAGAAAGATAAAGATTCGTCGTGGAGGTAGGCCTAGTGGTGGACCCCGACCTAACGATATTCCAGACCTAGTCGCACAGTATTTGACTGAGGCTGGTTTCATACATGTCGCTCGCATGCAGTATATGCAGGTATCGATTTACGAATATTGTTATGTTTAATGTGTTGAAATTTTAATGTTCAAATTGTTGGTTTCATACATAGTGTATTTTGAACTTATAAATTGATAAGTGACCTATATTTTTAAGATTGATGCTGGTCTTATCAGTGATATGGTTGAGCGGTAGAGGCCAGAGACACACACTTTAAAGATGTGACAGGTATTCTAGGATTGCCTACTGATGGACAAGTCGTTACCAGACAGACTTACACGGATTGAGCAGAATTGTGTAATCAGGTTTTTGGTAACGGCCCTGATGCGGCCACTGAGTTATCTATAATAACCAAGGCTAAATAAATAAAAGAAAAAGAAAGAGAAGTTTAAATTTTCAATTTTCGATCGCAAAAAGCATTAATGATGAATTAGCGACGGATTTAGCGACGACTGGAGTCTGGCGCTGGTAGCGTGAGATTCAAGCTGATAGCGTAGGAGTCGCGCTGGTAGCGTGAGAGTGGCGCTGGTAGTGTGAAATTGCTGCAGGATGACCATTTTTCATTGGAATCTGGCGCCAGTAGCGCCAGAGTGGCGCCATCAGCGCCAGATGCACTGGGAACTAGCGCCAGTAGCGCCAGAGTGGCACTGGTAGCGCCATAAGTGCTCCAGGAAGCCAATTTTCTCTGGAATGTGGCGCGGGTAGCGCCAGAGTGGCGCCATCAGCGCGGGACCTCTGACAGGGCCACTATAAAAGGTCATTCACGCGATTTTGGAGGCCAAAAACCTTCTTTCTTCTTCCTCTGGCCCTATTCCGCCATTGTTGAGCTTGGGAAGGTCCATATCTTTACCAAACTTCATCAAAACACTTCCCTTTCAACATGAAACTTGTATGGAATCTTCCTATGAGCTAGAATCCTTCATCACTTTTTCCTAAAAACCTTCAAACGAAGAGATCCCTTTCTCTAGGGAACTTCACAAAACTCGAGCTCGACGGGGAAAGGAGGCGGTTCTCGGACACCCAAGCTTGGGGAAGTGGTCAATTAGCCTTCCTTGTCATCTTAGAGGTAAGAAACTCGAGTTTTACTGTTTGATTTGTGATTTTGGCTTTGGGATTAATAGTGACCCTTTTGAGTTAGAGCTGGAATTAGGCTTGGGTCCTTTAGAAATGTATGCTTAGAAAGTTGTAGTGATGAAGGATTAGCTTTGATATGTTAGTTTCATGGACTTTGGTTCTTGGCTCTGAGAAATGCATGTGTAGGAAGAATGTTGGGTTATTTTGATGATGGTATAACATGCATGAGCCTTGATTTTGCTTTTATGTGCTTGAGAGGCTTTAGGAACGGTGATGTTGGGTGGAAGAAACCGTTCAAGCCATGTTGTATAATCTTGAGTATTGGCCTGTATAGAGCTTTGAGCTCTTTGTTTTGGCTTGTACTGAGTCTTGTGGAGACTCTAGTGCCTTGGTTAGGCCGAGTTAGACCGCTGAGGGTCTATGAGTTGTCTAGTGAATTGATTAGCTCTGATAACCTTAAGATAGATGACTCAGAGGTTTATGCCTTGTATGGTTGAATTGGTGTCTGATTGAGCTTATATGCCTTGTATAGGGCGTGACACCGAGGGTGTCAGTGGGTAGACCACCATTTAGGGATTAAACTGTAGAGCACGGCTTTGCCAGGTAAGTTCTTGGTTTCTTGGGAGTGTTTCCCACTGCTGTGTTCCACCATACTCCGAGGGAGTGATGGTTGCATTCATGATGCATGCATTGAATTGGTTGTTGCTTTCTCATAATGATATGTATGCATGCTTCTATGCTTTGTATGTATGGTTACCTGTTAAATAGATTTTCTGGCCAGTTAGATAGATATGGACCTCCCTAGGAGAAGAGCGCACCTCCTAGTTTGGTTTGCTCACGTAAAGGGTGATGATGATCCCTTAAGACCAAGAGATAGGTGGTCCCGTCGCGGTTGAAGCCTATTCTCGGAGGTGCCATATACGTGCATCCATGCGTAAGGGGTAGCTCCCGATGGGATGGGACGGGTGTGAGTTCCGGTCTCACACTGAGGACTGAGAGTCCTGATGCTGATGATGATGCATCTTTGGCGGTGTAGTTCTGCAAATATACATTAGAGCTAGATGATTGGCTATGTATTGTTATGAGGGCCGGGAGGCCATTGATTGTGATGCCTTTGATGACGTGTGTCATGGAAGTGAGCTAGGGAGGAGGAGAAGCCTCCATGAGCCCTGAGCTTACTGAGATGTGTATCTCACCCCGTGTGGGGATTATGTTTTTGCAGGAGACTCATCTGGCAGAGATGACGGTTCCCAGGGCAGAAGGCCCCAGTAGGGACAGCTGTTGCAGCATTTTGCGAGCTGGAAGGCTCATTTTGTATATGTTGATATACCTTGTACCCCTGTAGAGGGAAGACATATGTGTGTGCACATATTGTGGTTATGTTTATGTTTTGTACTTGGGTTGTATATGTTACGTTTGCCCTCATGTGAGGAAGTGATCTGTGGAATCAGGGCGATGTATGCCTATTCTTTTGTATAATCACAAGTGTGATTCTAATGATGTATATTCGTACATAACCAGTTTTAGTTATGTAATTATGTTTCTCCTGTTGTATCTGTTGAGTTACTTGGTTATCTGCCTTTATGTTATCTGGATCTGAGGGGCTAGTGTTGTTTATGGCATTTCCGTTCTGTGGGTGATATACCGTACATAATGAATCAAGAAATATGATTTAAAAATGAAATCGCTTCCATGGCTTTTTAATTAAAGTAATTACTGCATTTATCTGATAAAATAATTGTTAATACACTGGATGCATACGGGGTGTTACATTATCATCCGGCAATTTGAAGCTATCATATTTTGACAGAGTGTATCCTTCATGGGATGTCGCTACATCACCTTACTTGGTAGTGATTTTGCTGATATTGGTACATATAGATGGGGGTTTGCAATTCTGGAAAACTTGTTTAGACAGTTGTGCGAATGTATAGACCCAGAGAGAAAAGATATTGGTGGTTGCACTATTTTGCTTCAGATTTGGGTGACTCAGATTTCCACCAATTGCTCCCCCATTGCCTGATCCGTATGAGCTAGACCGCCACTTCGGACACAAGTATGTTTATTTTGTATTACTTGAATCACCATGTATTTATGTGTACTGCAATTAATAATTGAATGTCGAATCTGGATATTAGATTTAATGCTCTAGGTCGCTTCAGCATGAACTCACTGAATTGGTATCGAGACAGACTAGACATCTTAACTAGAGATGATGTATGCTTTTCTAATCAAATATATTTATTTAAAATGGATGTGAATATGCAACTGACTCCTATATATGATTTAATTGTGTAGGTGGTTTGGCAACCTTATGGAGAATACAATTTTTTGGGTGCATCTCCTGACACACAACATTTGTGGATGGCTAGGACACCTATTATTTGTTTTCACATTGCTGAGTATTCCCAACCTGATAGATGCATGAGACAATTTGGGCGGGATCAACCAATACCTCACAGGCCTGGAAAATTGAAAGGTGTGCATGATTATCCCTTCGGGGTAAAGCCTAAGAAAATTGGACTCGCAAGCTAAGAAAATTTATACAGAGATGGAATAGGAGAGGTCAACATGTTGAAGTGCCTCCTGCAAAAATGTGTATGATTCCTACTAATCATTGTAGATAATTGTAATTGCTTTCTGCTTTGCATACCATGCCTTTCTATATGAAACTTTGTATTCATGGGAATGGGTTATCCTCTCCTAGACTAGTCCAATTGAACATGATGGATCATGCTTTATCATCCCTAATAATAGAAAATGTCACGTTATTAATAATAATAATAATAAAATCTTTAATTCTAATCATTATCATGCCATCCAATAACGTACCTAGTACGAGTGAAACAATAACATCAGTATCAAGTTGTTTGTGGTCCTGAGAAATGTGATCATTTAAGCAATTGTGATCCCCACCCCATTTGGTAACCATCCATCTTTTATCATACGTTGGTTTTATTACCCTAACCCTCCACGGACAATTCTGGTCATGTGCACGACATTTCATGCTTAACTTTGTCGGCGTACTTTCAACCACAACAGCTTCCCGATGCTCCTTCATGAGGTTCCGCTTGATTGTCATCTGCACCTCTTTTTTTTATGCAAATTCCTTTTAACAAACAACTTATTCCCTAATATCCATGGCCCCTCAATTGAACCTGAACCAGTGCCGGAATCTTGTTCACTCGGATGATCCCAATCAATGTATGTGTAATGCAGGATTCCATCCCAAAAAGTATTATTACCCTCACCTACATGTGCAATTTCCCGTTTTTATTACAAAAAAATACATAAACAAAAACCAGACATATATGTAAATAACTATTGTTTGGTAACACACCTTCAGATTGTTGTGGCAGTTGAGACTGCCCCGCATCCTCGTGTGGTTGGATTTAAGACTCCTCCACAAAAGAGTGATGTACTTGTATTTGAGTTGCGCTTCGACGATCATCCTCATCATTGTCCGAACCACTAGCATTCTCAGCAAGAAGATGATCTTCCATTGCGATATTTTCATCATCGTCAATATCGTCATCCATAACCCAAGTAGGGTCATTTTCATCTTCCATAGACAAATTAACAAGTGGAGCAGCAGATGCTGATGCATTATGGGAATAATTCAAATCAACTGACCTCATTGGTGAAACGACATCCTCTGCTTCAGCATGTTGGACTTTACTCCTTCAATGCTGACCCAAGCCCATTTGAGGGGTTTAATATCCCAGACCTAATTTACCATTATAAATACATTAGTTGAGGGTGTAATTAGGTTAGACTCAGATTTGAGAATTGAGAGAGCGTGAGATACTCCGCCATTATTTGACATTTGAGTGCGTGAGAGATTCCGCACATTTGAGCAAGCCTGTGTGCCTGCATATTTGAGTGATCAGAGTGAAACACTTTGAGAGTTGATTATCACCATTATTGGAGAGGTTGAGTGTACCACCAACTTTGTGTGTTTGATTCATTGTAACCATTCTCAGTTATAGTGGATATTTGATCTGGACCAGTGTCCCGTGAGTTTTTCCTTTCTGGATTCAGGGGAGGTTTTCTCACGTAAAACATATTGATTGTCTCTCTCACTCCCTTTGTTTTTTATTACGTTTCTGCATTTTGATTGAGGGTTGACGATAACCCATCTTTGAGTTTATTTGAGGGTAAGACTGTTGCGCCACTTTTACCCAACACAACACTATCCACATACAACTCTAAGAAATATTTCCTTGATTGGTTGAAGAATCCTCCTATTACCATTTCTACGTCTTCGTCGTCTATTACTTTCATGCTAATATATTTATCATCAGACCATATTCTTGCAGTGACCATAGTGATAGATTCATTACCTTTGAGAACTAATTTTTGATAGATTTTCTAATGCAATTCGTCAATACTTGAGTTGCGCTTGATACGTGTTGGCCTTTTTCTCACCTTTGAACACAACACCACGTCGACCCTCAATTATCCTACCATTATAATATAGAACAATACGAACAGAATCAGAATGTGCACACATTTTTATATATATAACCAAAAAACACAACAGAAAGTATAAATAAGCAAATATTGAGATATCTAAGACTAGAAAAATGATGAAGAAGAGTTGTGAAGATGATATTGGGTTTAAATAGGGGGAAATGGCTGAAGGGAGCAAGGTTGTGCCTGGATGGGGCGTGACTGGGTGCAGAGTCACGTCTGGTGGGGGCGTGATTGATCACACCTGGATGAGGCATGTCTTGGCTCTAATCATGCCTGGATGGCGCGTGACTTAACACATTTGGCCTGGGCGTGACTCGTTGCTACAGACTCGCAATTAGTTTCAAAACTACTATAAATTTGTAATTTTTTTTAAAAAGCAATATTTAATTTTTTTTGCCGTACGTTGCATCATGTCTGCCATAGTAAATCAATTTTGGAATTTAAAAAATAATTGGGGTACAAAAAGCAATGGCTTGTCACCCAATATCATAGTCCACAAGCCCAAAATCATATGTTTAATTATTTCACTCATGCCCAATTTCAATGTCTAATTCAACTTATCTATTTAGGTCACTTTTCATAAAAGAAAATACATTAATTAATTTTATACCTGTTTTACTCTATAACATTAGACTAATTATTATAATACATTTTTGAAAAATAAAAATATAGTTAAAATCAGGGATTTACATTTCTTTTATTGTAGTATTGTTTCTTCAAAAGTTGCTAACTTGAAAATAAACACGTATATTTTCTCATTAACTCTGTAACTCTCACGTAGCATCTGTTGAGTTATACCCAAGGTTCGCTAACTATGTATCCCTTTCATATTTTCTTGAATAATCTAGGTCCCAAAAGCAAATTTTCTCGAGTCTCATATCAACGGAAGAGACTCTTACATTTTTTTCCATATAGAATTTCTTCATACAGTGTGACCCCAATACCGAAATAGTAGCTATATATCCATATTGCATGCTAACTTTATTAATAGAAAAAAAAATTGATCCCAACTCACTCCCTAATATGTTAAAAAAGGCACGCACTGAATAATATAATCATTTAGAGATTGAATTTTTCTTTATGATTATCCATCTATTCAGGATAATAAGAGCATTATAATATTTTCTTTTCTTTTTAGCCAAATATGGTATGGCATTTTTGCTTCTCTGGCTTAATTAATATAAAACTATATATTAAAAGTTTGGTCAAGGCGATTTACAATTTCCAATGTAATTAAATTTTTTGGATTGAGCTATCATATCATGTGAGTAGTGTCCGTGTGTGGACAATGAAGTGTGGAAAACTACCAAAATTTGACCAAATCATATCATGCCCCAAGGGCCAAGAGTGATTGGGGGCGACAACTCATTATTACATTTTGTAGAATGAGTCAATCTAGATTTTGGCTGCACCGTTGTAATTAAAAGTAGCTGGATTCAATTGAGAAACTAACTCTAATAGCTAAATTTCACTTGTTTAATTTGCACAAGTTACGGGGGTTCGCACATTATTATTTATGGGGGTCTTAGTTAACCAAAATTGGTATGAAAGGTATATTCCAGCGCAGCTTTCCTTTACCACCTGGTTCTTCATCCTTTTACTTGTTGATTTGAATATTTGACTTTGAAGAATGCAAGTCTTTTGTTTTTATATCGTTTTCAGGAGTAAACTCTCACTCATTTGAATTATGAAGCCAACAATATATAATTCCTCGATCATACTATACAACCAAGCACGGCAGAGTAAACGAGAGTCTGGTCTTAGTTGGAAGTTGAGAGATTAAGATTAATTTGTTGACTCATGCCTAGCTACCATTACAGGCTCACATCCATTAACCAGCCTTTTTTCTTTCTGTTTAAATATTTTAAAAAATAGTTTTGATTTTAATATTCCAATCATATTACTTTTATTTCATACTTAACTCTTTACTTTATTCAAATATATGGTGTTACTTTTTTTTTCCAGAGATTATAAGTATGTCTTCAACGAAAACAAATTCTGTTTAAATTAAGTAAGATTATTTTGAGTGATAAAACTTTTTTTTGTGGATTTAACACATATTTACATACTTTGAACTTAAACTCAAAATTACTACTTAAAAAAAAATTCACACTAATTGATTCGTGCCACTATTTTTGGTAATTTAACTTGAAGGGTGGAAGTTTGATCCCCACTTTCAACACTTCATAGTTTTAGCTGCAATCATTATTAGCTTTATTCTATCAAGTTGGTAACAATGATAAACGAATCTTGTACATGCAAGTGACATAACCTGAACATATCATTGCAAAAGGGAAAATATAATATAATTAGAGGCTAAAAATAAGTATTCGAATAACATGAAGAATATTTGAAAATTAAATTTGAGTATAACAAATATCCTTTGTTTTTTTAACAATTATAGTAAGGGAATGACATCACAATCCATAGTTGAATGCATAGTCAAATCTTAATACCAAAAATCACATAAACTTTATTTTCTACTCGAACTTGATAAGTCGTTACTCAGCATGGGTAATTTATTACTTGGATTCGGCAGAGTATCGTACTCGATAGTCAATCAAGTAAATAACTTAGAAACATAGATTAGTAGTTTTAAATAAGGAAAAAATAAAACTCTATTTGTCAACCAAAAGATAACCAATAGTCTCTAAATCCAAGAAATATATATTATTTTAAGAAATATAAAATAAAAATCATATTTTTCCTTTATATTACAAAGGGAAATTGAGATCTATGCACCCAATTCCCCCTTTATAAAAAGAAGATGATCATAGTTCAGGTATTATATTCTCATTCTAACCCATATACCTATATACCTATTTATCTCTACACTTCTAACTTGAGCGTCGAAAAGTCTTTGCAGGTACCCCACCCTTGTTCATGGAGGAGTTCCCGGAGGATCACCACTATGAGAAAGTTCTTCCAAACTTGGTAAGAACATTTGGCGTCCACTGTGAGGCGAGGGAAGCGCTGAACATAGACTGTTACGACAAACTCTTGGACCCAGGTGAGCATGTAGATGCATTTGTAACACATATGAATTTGTTCACCAATGAGGATGCTTTGATGTGTCAAGTGTTCCCTACCACGTTGAAAGGGGCAACGCTCCATTGGTATACTCATCAAGCAATTCGAAGCGCTATATGCGAGGAGTAGACCGCATCACCTTACTGCAGTAGCTCTTGCGAATATTCAACAAGAAGAAAATGAGCCTCTTCATAATTTTATGGTCCTTAGTCTTAGTTCAGATTAGGGGATTGAGCCTGGAAGTGGCTCTGACATCAATGATCATGGGCTTAAAGTCAAGACCTTTCTTGGATAGCTCATGCTAAAAGCCTCCTACAATGCTGGATGAATTAAGGGTGAGGGCTGCCAATTTCATATAGATGGAATAGATGATCGCGTTCCGAGAACAAATGCATGGAGAATCCTTAAGGAATCAAGTGGAGAGAAAGGAGAAAATTGAGAGTGGACAAGATCGGGGAAGATCCAAAAGTGATAGGCCACTACCTTGGTCTAGATACAATAATTGTACTATGCTAACGGAAAATCGAAGTTGAATGCTGGAAGAGGCTTGCAACGTAGAACTGATCCACTTGTCCGCTAAAAATTGACCTCCCCCAAGAGCAGACAAATTCAAATACTATCAGTATCATCAAGTGGCAAGGCATAACAATGAAGAATGCAATATATTGAAGGATAAAGTAGAAAGGATTATCCAAAAAGGGCATTTTTAGAAGTTTTCAAAGACAAAGACCATTCATGTAACCATGAACGGGAGCAAGAAAGAATCTGAGAATGCGACAAGCCCTGAGAAACCAATGAAACACGTTAAGGGAGCACTTCATCTGAAACCCATCTTCCAGGTGTGATTAATATAATAGTTTAAGGATTCGCAAGAGGCGAAAGTTTGAATGCGGCACGCAAGCGATATGTGCGCAACCTCAAAATGATCAACTCAGTATAAGTGGAAAAGAAGTCCACAAGAAGCATGCCATCCATCATTTTTACAAATGAGGACTTCAGAGATATCGATTGATGACATAATGATCCCATGGTTGTCAAAATAGAGGCAGCCAACCTCCTAGTATGTAAAGTCTTACTTGACAATGGAAGCTCGACAGACATCCTCTATTGGTTGAAATTCCAACAGTTGGGCATACTAAAAAGCCAAATAGAGCCATTCTCGTAGCAACTTATTAGTTTCACGGGAGACACAACTGACTTTCTAGGATACGTCCACCTATTGACTACTTTTGGGGATAAGAAAGGATCAAAATCCATTATGATCAAATACCTCCTAGTCAATGCATGCATATCGTAAAATGCCCTCATAGGACATCCTTCGCTCAATGAGTTAAGACCTATCATCTCAACACCCAACTTCACTGTGAAGTTTCCAAATAAGAATGGAAGGATTATTGTCATCTGGTCAGACCAGATGACAACAAGAGAGTGCTACGCCGCAAGTCTCAAAGTCGGCAAAGTGAAGAAGGGAGTCGAGCTCAAGGCACAATTGATGGCATGCACCTACCTCAACATTCTAAGGGATACTGAGCTTGATCCAAGAGAAGTAGAATAGTGGGCAGAGCCGACAAAAGAACTTAAGCCTTTTCAACTAGACAGAGAAACATCCCAGTGCACCAAACTCAGATGTTAGATAACCGTAGAGGTGGAATAAACTATTACCCGAGTACTAGAAGCAAATGCAGACTTATTCGCATGGTCCACAATAGATATGCCTGAAGTCGACCTTGAATTCCACTGTCACAAGTTGGCAATCTGTCCATAAGCTAGACCTATTGTGCAAATGAAAAGAACGTTTGGCCCTGAAGAGGAAAAGCCATGGATGAAGAGGCAAGAAAGTTGTTAAGCGAAGGATTCATTAGAGAAGTGCAATATACCACATGGCTTGCCAACGTAGTGATTGTAAAGAAGTCAATGAGAAGTGGAGAATGTGATCTGACTACATAGATTTCAATAAGGCGTGCCTCATGGATTCGTATCCACTTCTGAGAATTGATCGCTTGATTGATGGAACACCCGAGTTCCCCATCTTAAGTTTTTTGGATGCATATTCTAGATACAACTAGATCGCCATGTTTAAGCAAGACAAAGAGAAAATCGGATTCATGACTAACACGACTAACTATTATTATTCGGTTATGCCATTCAGACTCAAGAACGCTGAAGCCACTTACCAAAGGCTAATGGAAAAGATATTTACCAATCAGTTAGGGAAAAACTTGGAGGTCTATATGCATGACATGGTGGTAAAAAGCAGAAGCACCATCTCTCATGCAGATGACTTGGCATAAATTTTGGTCGAGATAAGAAAACACAACATGAGGCTAAATCCAGAAAAATGCATATTCAGAGTACAAGGGGGGAATTCTTAGGCTTTATGCTTACTCAAAAGGAAATTGAAGCTAACCCAAAAAAGTGCGTAACCATCATAGTAATGATAAGTTCGAACACATTGAAAGAGGTGCAAAGACTCACTGGCCGACTAGCAGCACTATCCAGATTTCTGCCAAGAGTGGCAAACACGACTAAACTATTGTTCAAACAATTAAAAAGTAGGAGGGAACAAAATGGAATGAGGATCATGAAGCCCACTTCTAAAAACTCAAATAATTCCTTGCTTCACCACCCATCTTGAGTAAACCCCAACTGGGTAAAGATTTGATCTTATACCTAGTAGTATCTAAACATGTTATAAGTTCGATGATTGTGGTAGAGAAAGGGAAGAGTCAGAACCCTATCTAGAAGACTAAGATTGTAAATTTAAAGCCATCAGATTGCGGTTCAAATCGACCACCCCATATGAACAATTTTAAAGAAACTAGAACTCATAGGTCAAATGATATCCTGGTCGGTCGAGTTGATAGAGTTCAAAATTAGGTATGAGCCAAGGGGTCCCATGAAGGCACAATGCCTAGCCAACTTCATACCTGAACCATCAACCAACACAAAGCCAAAATACAAATAGTGGAGGCCGTATGTAGATGGTTTGTCTAATGAAAATGGGAGTGGGGCTGGAGTCATTCTAGAAAGCCAGACAAAGTCATCTTAGAGCAATATCTAAGGTTTGAATTTGAAACAACAAACAACCAAGTCGAGTATGAGGATCTATTAGTCGGATTGAGATTGGCTAAAGAAGTAGGGGCCAAATACTTAAAGTGTTGGAGCGACTCCAAACTCATCACTGGTCAATTGAATGACGAGTATTAGACCAAAGTTCCATAAATGACGAGATACTACCACATGGCTACTTGGCTCAAAGATGCCTTTGTTAAATTCAAGATTCAACATATTGCTCGAGAAAACAATGAGCGAGCTGACTTACTATCAAAGTTTGCTAGTATGAAGAAGAAGGGACAACATATGATGGTTATTCAAGAAACAACCTCTCAACCAAGCCTAGACATAATGGCTAGCGTGAATCCCGCCGATTAAGAAGGGATAACTGAGATTTGGGACTTCCTGGAGAAAGGCTTACTCCTGGAAAATCCAATGGTAGCAAAAAAGCTCAAAAGGAATGCCAACTATTACATAGTAGAGGGCAGAGACCTATACAAAAGAGGTTTTACGACACCTCTTTTGAAATGCCTAACCAGAGACCAATCTAAATGTGTGATAGAAGAGACTCACAGAGGAATATGTGGAATGCACTCAGGGTCTCAATCGATGGAAACTTGAGTTCTTAGAGCTAGATACTACTGGTCAACAGTGAGAAAATATTGCATACAATTTGTGGAGAAATACAAAGAATGTCAAAAATTCGGAAAAATATCTCACTTGCTTGTCGAAGAGCTACACAACATAGTAGCACCATAACCTTTTTCCATTTGAGGAATAGACATACTCAAACCTTTCCCCCTAGCAAAGGGACAAGTAAAATATCTCCTAGAGGGCATTGATCACTTCACCAAGTGGATAGAGGCTGAGTCCACTTCCACCATCTTGGCAACAATGTTTGGATGTTCATTTGGAAGAACATTGTATGTCGATTTGGAATCCCAACACTTTGATCTCGGCTAATGGAACACAACTTGTACACAAAGGAGTTGAAAAATTCCTCGAAAGCCTAGGGATTAAACATATAGTAACTTTTGTAGAAAACCCACAAAGTAATGGATAGACTGAGGCAACCAATAAAGTCATAATAGGAGAGTTAAAGAAGCTAGTCGAAAAGGCTAAAGGTAACTGGGCCATGGAACTACCTGCCATCTTATGAGCCTATCGTTGCTCTCCACAGTCAACTATAGGAAAACCTCCTTTGGTCTCTTATACGGATCAAATGCAATGATACTAGTGGAAGTGGGTGAACCATTCCTTCGGAATGTGCACTTCGTAGAAGAAGAAAACAACGAGATGTTGAAGGAAACTTTGGGTTTGGCTGAAGAGACCATTAAAGAAGTCTATTTGAAAGCCAAGTTATACAAAAGAAGGGCGGGAAAAAGATACAATAGTAGAGTCAAACCAAGAAGCTTCCTAAAAGGTGACTTGGTGTTAAGAAAATGTGGAGAAGCCCGAAAAGATCCCAGAGTAGGAAAACTGACAACAAACTAGGAAGGACTCTTTATAGTTACTGAAGTACTAGAAAATGGGGCATACTTATTAGAACTCTTATCCAACAAAGCAATTCCAAGAACTTGGAATATCACTCATCTCAAGTTTTATTATAGCTAAACTTGTAAATGGTGATATACTTTTTTTCTTACTCTAACATTTTCTCCCAAGAGGTTTTTTTGTTAGAGAGGTTTTAATGAGGCACATCTATTCTCCACAATTAATAAAAGTATTATTATGATAATGAATTATTGGCTTTGTAGATCTGAGTAGAATTAAATTCCTCTGACTAAAGACCAAAACTTGAAGCATAAGACCGAATATTTAGCTTGTTATCAATTGACCGATTATCATAGTTTGCTAAGCATAGACACCAGACAACTTACATATCTGGCTAGAAGAAGACCAAAAACTTAAGTTACTTGCTAAATTTAGACTGAAGATAACTTAACCCAAGTAGCTAAAAATAGGCCAAATGGAACTAAGTTACTCGACTAAAATACCTTGGCTAGAAACAAACCAAGGGAACTAAGTTATCCAACCTAGGACGTAATGCGATCGTTTGAAAGTAAAATTGGATGAAACTCCAAACTAAAAGCAAAGAAAGAATAACCAAGAAATAAAAGCCAAATGAAGAGAATTTTTATTCCAAAAAGGGGACCCTATTCGATGGGCCGGGTCCCAGGCCTTTACAAAAAAGAAAAAATAAATAAATTAAGACCTTACCAACATTAAAATTGGAAGTGTCGACAGTTTTGAAAAAATATTTAACTTGACGGAGAGCCTTGTTGAGGCCGGCTTCATAAGTCCTCAGAATATCAACTTCGCCTTTAGCAAGATTGGTCTTCAATGTTTCCTCTATCTTCTCAACAACTACCTTAGAAAGAGCAAACTCCTTGTTAAGACCCACTTCTAAAGAGTCTTAACTGAATTTTTGGCAACAGTAAACTTGATCTTTAGCGCCTTCTCTCGAGTCTCATACTCTTTTAATTTGGTCTCAACATAGGCAAGAGATTCTCAAAATTCCTCAGCCAACCTTAATAGTCTCTCGTTGGAATTAGCTTACACCTTTTGGGACTCGGCTTCGGCCTTTGAAACTCATCACCCTAGAACTTGGTGATGCCCCAAGATAATGCAGTGAAGTGAGCGATGGAATCCATTGACACAAGAGGACTAACATCAATTAGCATATCTCTATTGGATTGGTTAAGCATGGAGGCTTGAATAAGAACCTTAGGGTTGAAGTCCTTCCCCTATAAAGAAGAGACTCCCTCTAAGATGGTTCTTGATGGTGGAAGGAACAACCGTCAGCACTAACTCTAGCATCTGCTTCTTTGAAGGACCCCCACTAGAAGGTCCATGACCTTCCCGAATAATGACATCGACTGTAACAGGAAGAGAAGGAGGCACCCAATCATCTTGAGGATTTTCATTTCCCTTCCCCTTGTCTTTCTTCGTAGGAACCTTCTCAGCATGAGCCTTCCTAATTGAACGGTAATCAAACTTGCCTCTTATCACTAAAGAAAAAGAAAGTAGTGTGGATTAACAAAAGTAAAAGGAAAACAATGATAAAAAACTGAATAAAAACTCACAATCCAAGTCCGCATCTGAAGTCTTGGAAAAAGGGAGGTCCACCAAGGTTTTGTAATGAAGGCCTCTAGGAAACTTGTGGAGAATAACCATGTCTTTTTTATCTAAGGTTGACATGTAAACAACAAGTGTTTTTTTTATGAACTTAGTAGGAGATGAAGTCCAGTAAAAAGGAAACCTCAAAATTTGTTGTCGAGTAAAGTAAATGGGCATAGATTTGGGTCCAGGGCGTACATGAAAGAAATGACCCTTAAAGTTTTTGTATGAAGTAGTAAAGGGTCCAATGAGTGCCTAACCAGAAATGCCGGTAAGGGAAATCCAATCACCATTCTTATTTTTCTTCAGAGTATAGTGATGAAGGAATTTGGAGGTAGTTGGGACAATAGAAAATAAATCGCATAACACCCTAAAGGCATACATGCCCCCCAGGCATTTGGATGCAACTGGGTAGAAGCGACAATTAATTGTTTTAACACATCAACCTCTAACTTGTTAAAGGGGACAATAATATGAAGTGTGGAGAAAAAAGACAAGTACATATACATAAAATAAGTCTCACATGGAAAAATACGCATGAAAACATGTTCACTTTCCTTACAATACTTAACAAACATGACATTCGAGCCATCCACATGACAAAATTTGTCTGACTCAAGGAACTTGACAACAGAGTCGTACGTTAGGGAACTACTTATGTAGAATCCAACTTCCTCATGAACCCAAGAGTAACCTATGAGAATAATGGGAGGAAACCCCATAGCCAAAATATGTTTTCTAAGAGGAGGAAGAGGGGGCACAAATGACCGACGTGGAAGCACTTGAATAGTTGTGGCCTTCAAGTCTAAATCTATAACATTCTAAGGAAGATTTGGCCGAGGAGATTTGGCCTCATCCATGTTGTTGTTGGAGGTCCACCTTATATGATCCCGCCCACCTTCATGGTGGTTTTGACGCTGGTAGTGACCAAGTCTTTGACATTCATGTTGGTGATGTCGTCGTTGGTTGCATTGTGGTTCCTATTGACACTGGTGTCGTTGTCCCTATTGTTAGATACAGGGGGAGCATGAAGATGGATCAAGATATATGATGAGGATTGATGGGTGTTTTAGCTTTGTACATGCCATTCAATTTAAGGCATTTGTAATTGCTTAATGTAGGAGAGAATCATTCTATGATCCTTTGCATATTGCATTGCATAAACTTTCATTGATTTGCATTCATGATTTTACAAAAGAACATGGTTTGTGAAAAATGTTTAAGATTTCATGATTGCATCAAAGTCAAGGTTTCATGATTTCAAGTTTTTGGAAAAACGATTTTGTCAGTGTGATAATCGATTACCACTTATATGAAATTGATTACTTAGTTCAAACACAACATAGGACATGAATGTGATAATCGATTACCACTTATCTGTAATCGATTACTCAGTATAAACACAGAACATGACTTGACTGTGATAATTGATTACCATTTATCCGTAATCGATTACTTAGTACATTTATGAAATAGAAAATCCTAATAGTAATCGATTACAGGTCGAAATAATCGATTACTTTGTTCATATATCCTTTCTAGAAAACTGAAGAACATTTTAATTGATTAATTCTTTTTTCAATCAATTACATTGATGTTTTAATTGATTACATTCAGTTACAACTATTTTTTATAAATAGTTGAAGGGTTTTCTGAAATATACACAAGACATAATTTGAAATTTCAAAGTTTTCATAAGCCTTCTGAAAGTGAGAAAGGATATTCTGAGTTCTAAAGTTCTTGTCCAACATATTCAAATCTTCATGGTGTATTGAAAGATTTCTTGGGCAAGATTGCAAAGAAGCTTTTGGAGAGGAAGTTTTGAAATTTTTTTTCATTTCAACTCTGATTGGTTAACCATATTCATTCATATTCATTGGATCATTAGGTTGTCTCTCTCCATTAACTCTGCTTGTAAATTCATTTTTGGAATTTTGGTTGTTTGTAACTATTACAAAGGGTTCTTAAAGCTTTTTCTAGAGTGGGTTTCTCTAGAGGGAAAAAGTAGAGATGAGTTCTCTATGTCTTGATCACTAGGAGTCTAATGGGGTTTTAGATTTCTGTTCTTTATCTAGGTTTGATAAAGAGTGATTGTTGTAAAGCTTGTAAGAACTGAAATTTGTGAATAATGGAACTCTAATCTAGTTTTGATTAGAAGAACTGGATGTAGCTTCTCTTTTTGAAAGGTGAACCAGTATAAGTTCTTGTGTTGAACTTTATTCTTTAATCTTTTCTTGTTATCTTGATCTGTGGTTCTTGGTGAATTCCATATTATTCAACAAGTTAAGTTTTGTAATTGTTTTCTTGGGCTGAGTGGTTTGATTGAAATTGAAGCATTCTTGGTTTAATTGTGATAAAGATCCTTTACCTCTGATTTTCTAAAGATTTTAAAAAGACCAAGTTTAAACCAATTCAGCCCCCTCTTGGTTACTGTGTGTATTCATATTGTTTTCACCTATAGTTGGTCCCGCCATTGGGAAAGGGCCTGGTCCTTATTCCTATGTGCATCTTACTCTTATGGAAAGTAGCGAAGAAGCAACACAAATAAAAGTCTATTTGGGCACTACTGAAGCATATATTTTATTGAATGTAACTTATGTTTAAATAGTCCATGATTTTAGGAGCTGCTACCAATAATGGGAAAATAAAATTAACTTAAAATCAAATACTACATTAAGCAACATAACCCTAGAATGTCTAGGGGTGTGCGCCATTTTGAGAGCAAAGGGGGAGAAAGAGCTAAATTTCTCTCTTGCTCTTGGAGGCTAGGTTGTCTGGATTGAAGAGATTTTTGTTAAGCTTAGAGGTAATTTCTTGAGGTAAAATTTGTAATTTTAGTTGTTCTTTTAATTTCTAAGTTAAAATTATCATTCTTTTCAGCCAAAGATGTCTCATGTGTGCATAGACTCATTAGATAGAAGTAACTGTGCTAGTGCTCTACATCTTTGCAACTTTTTAATCCTACTTCAAGGTATGGGGGTTTTTATTCTCTTTGTCATGCTTATTGTTTATTGATGGTGTTGGATCCTATGTTGGGAGTCATAAATAATGATTTAGGGTTTTAGAAAATTGATTGGTTAAGTGGTTGAGTGTCATAAATAATGCATACAAGTTGTTTGATTATTTGCTGCAGTGACATGTCTCACGAAATTTGGTACTAGGAATTATTGGGACCTTGTGTGATGAAAATAAAATTATATTCTGAAATTACACATCTAAGGCTTATGATTTCCTGTATAAAATGTAATTTTTCAATAAGAAATGAAAGTTCTATAAATGGTGCAAAATTACCCTTATTCTAAATGTCATGTTGTGACCTCTGCTGCTTGTTTGTTAAACTGGTAATGATCTGCAAATAATATGTGAATGTGGTGAACATGTATGGAAAGGGGACATGTTAATATTTAAAATTTGGGTTCAATCTTATTTTAATTCACTATGTAAGTTAGGAAACTAATTAAAATAGGAAGAAGCATGTGCAAAGGACTCTTCTATTATTCTTCTAAAACATGTGTTGGTAAAACTATTAGTTATCTTTGTGTAGTGATGCTCTGGTAACATGTGAACCAAATTTCAAAAATAGATTCATAAATATTTCTATTTTGTCAAGAATCCACTGAGAAATGAAGGAGTTATTATTTTTTTTAAAACTGTGTTATAATGCTATAAGAAAAACAAGGTATGTGGTATTAGGTGGTTTATTTCTTATTGTGTAAATTTCTACTTGTGCATTATGATGCTATTCCATGAATTAGACTCATAAAGCTTTTTGATTAATGTTAAGATACATTGAAATTATGAAGGGAAGTTGATATGAAATTTCATTAAGGGAAGTGATAAATTATGAGGAGATAGTAAATGATGATTTAGTAAATGAAATAGTTGCTTCTATGCATTATGATTTGTAGTGAATTTATGAATTAAGTGTTTGAACCATGATCTTATAATTATGAAGACATGATACAATATATCTTTTTTTGATGGTATTGTGATTAATCTTATAATACTTTTATTGTGGTAATATGATATGGTAGGTGTTTTGTTGAGAAAAGGGAGACTAATTCTATGATTATGTGATTGTTATTTATGAATGGTATGACGATGATGCATGAGCTCAAGAGGGTTAGAGCCTATGCCTTGGTAACCACATCACTATACCAGCCAATTATGAACCCCACCATAAATGTTGGTGAAAAGGAAACATCCTTAAAGGCATTCTATTGAGGAGTTGCAGTAAGAAAGTGCCTGAATCTGTAAGTGAGTGGGTGACCACAGATGGTACTGAGGTATGGAGGTGAGGACCAGGAGTCCTTAGGGATAAAAAATGGCATCAAGTTGTGATACTTCAACGAGGCTGGGGGACTCACATTGCTGACTTGGTAATCCCAACAATCACCTAAAGCATAACCGATTATGGTCAAGAGTAGCCTGCCCGTAGTACTAGGATAAGGTTATGTACTCCTGCAACGTCACCCAACAAAATAAATGAAAGATGTAAGGCCTCTACGACGACATGTCAATGAGGTAGTTGGGCTCGAATAATGAAAAATAAATTATGAACATTTCTAAATAAGTTCTAATGAGAAAGGAAACTGACTTTTGGTGTTTCAATGTATTTTAATAAAAAAAATCCATTTAAAAGGTTGTTTTTGATAATTAAATATTACTTTATTCTACAAATTAAAAAAATAACAAATAAATCCTAAATAGAAAATTATGGATGTTACAATATGCGATCTACGAGAGAAAGAGATAACAAGACAAGTCATATTCAAATTGAAACAAAGAACACCCATAATCAAAGATAGATAAATACTTGTTGGAGTGAAAAATACCATGGGTTTTTTTTTTTATCAATATCATTGAAAACTAAAGACAAAAAACACATTGAGAAAATGAAGAAGTTATACTTATATGATAAAATGGAGGGCAAATATTGATGTCGTTGGGATGTCTTATTGAATGTTATGCCCTCAAGACGTCTTAACAAAGAATGAAAGTTTCAAACTTAGAGTGATATTAAAAATGAGGGAATATTTAAAATAAAAAATTAATTATATTGAACTTTGACTTACTTATTTTTGTGAGTTTATCTAAACTTTTCTATAAAATAGACTCTTAAATCTCCTAAATTGTCAATAAAAAATTAAGAGTTTGTGTAGGGTTGATAATTGAGACCAACTTGATTGATTTTTGGGTTAATTTATACATGAAGGAATGAAGATGTAAAGGAATCAAGATTGGAGTTGTGAATTACAATAAGTGAAGGACTAGTCTTGCTTTAGCGAGATAACTTCTAGAGCCAGTTCGAGCCAAGACTCGCTTAAGTGAGTCATCAATCTTACTTAACCGAGAAAGCTTTTAGAGAAGCAGAGTTTTAAGGCAAGCCTTGCTTAAGTGAGTCCTTAATCTCACTTAAGAGAGAAAAGGATCTGAAGGCTATCATTAAGAGTGCTTAAGCAAGAATCTCCTATCGCTTAAGCCAGCAAACTGTTGGAGAGAAATCTAAGATAATGCTTAAATGAGGGTGCATTGTCAGTTAAGTGACACAAGTTTTAGAGACAAAATCAATAGCACAAATATTCTTGCCTAAGTGAGAGTTCATCTTTACTTAAGCGAGAATTCAACGTGACAAGTTTTAATAGAAACTTTATTTTTAAATAGAGACTTGGAGGATTGTAATTTGCTCATTCGTTTTCCAGTTAAGGACTATTTTGAAGCACAATTTCTCCCTCTTCTACTTCCATGGCTTATTCTTCATCTTCCACCAATTCTTCTTGAATCTTCATCTTCTCCATGACTTTTAGTATCTAAACTTTGCAGTTGAACATGTAATAGGATGACAAACCATGTAATTTTTGTGTATCTTTAAATCTATTCTTAAATTCAATGCATTTGATTTCTACTTCTATGCTTCAGTCTCTATCTTACTAGAGAATAGACTTTTAACATCATTTATGAAGGACTTTCAACATTGGTTATGAACCGATGTTGAAGCTACTGACATTAAAAGTATCAAACTTAACATCGATTATGAAAACCGATGTTGAAATACACTATACAACATTGGTTTTTAAGAAAATTGATGTCGTATAGTAAGAAATAAACAAAAAATGCAAAAATGCAAAAAAAAAATCGATTTTGCTAAAAATCGATATTGTTAGGTGCACCTAACATTGGTTTTGGTAAAAATAGATGTTGTGAGGTGCACCACAACATCGATTTTTACCAAAATTGATGTTGTTTTTTGCAATTTTTAAAAATATTCTGTCTATTTTGTTAATATTACCCAAACCTGCAGTATCCATGCAGTACAAAATTTTATATTCAAAATATTATTGAATAATTACTATCAAATAAAAGAAATAGTTAAAGTAATGAAAACGATAATGTAAATACATAAAATCATCTATAACCTAAGCTAATTAAACATAACTCTACAATTGTAAAATTCCTTAAACACCTAATTTTTCATTTTTAACTCTTAAAAAACATGTTGCCTATTGAAACATGCATGCATATTGTCATTCAATCCCTTCAAAGCACTAGTTAAGAGAAACATGCATGCATATTGTACAATTAAAATATTGATGTCAAATACTATTGATAAAATAAATGTCTTACAAATTATAACTGATCTATTAATAACTCATTTCAAGTAGTTGTCAGGCTTATTGTGCAAGAAACAGAACCATAGGACAACATTATCCATTGGACATATAACGACCAGTTGCCAATGTCCACTATATTGGAGAACATTAAGTTATTATAGTGCATACATTATTTAAATTGATTTGTTCAATTTTACTTACACATTCAAGTAGGCTCCTAGGTAGACATCTCTCTGTGAATTCAACATCCATTTCTTAATATACTCTTCATATTCAAACTGTGATTACACAGATCTCTGTATGGACTATGACTTAAGTAACCTATACACAGAGGCATTCCCCGATAACAGACTTAACTCATTCATATGCCTACTATTGTTAAAATAAAGTAAATTTTGCATCAATTTAAAACAATTAATTAGGTAACCGATTTTTATTTAAAGTTACTTACATAATCCACAATTGTATAACAATGATGTTCATACATTAACCACCATGTGCTATTTCCCCAAGATCATTACGATTTGCATGGATGTCTTCAACTTCTTCTTCTCTGTTGACATTAAGCATGTTTATAGAGAAAGGGGTGTGACAACTATTAAGGATTGAATCATCGTCTTCAACATTGAGACCAATTGTTTTTCCTTGTAGAACCATTGATCACCTTTCATCAATCAAATCTTGAACATAAACACTTGTTTAGCTTGTTCTGCCATGATGAAAGGCTTATTCTGATAAGCTAGCTTCTTCAGATCCACCAAAGTAATAATGAAATCATCAATTCGCAAAGATTTAACATAATTAAGCTCTCAGATTTCTTCAATGACTCTAAAGTAAGGCATGGATGCCAAACAAGGATTGTCATCATTTTTAGTAGCAAAGTGTTGGGATTCAGCCCTAAGACTAATCCCACTATTTTGCACTGTACTCTTGTCGTCTTGTGATTTGGTGAAGAACGAATACTTGTTGATATTGTATCCCTACCAACATCTAACATTTCTTTTAGGTCCATTTGCTAACTTCCTTAATGTTTCAAAAGCATTATCGTTACCAAAGATTGTATCTTTAAACCAATCTAGGAAAGTCTTGTTATGCTTTTTCAACACCCTATTCTTGGTCATTTGTTGGGTACTTTCCTTGACTAAGGCTTGGTGATGAACTATGTATGTCACAACTTCATTACTGTTATTCAATATATACAAATGTGCTTGTTTCAATTCATCTAGACCCATAGTTATAACATGTAACCCTCGTGAACCCTTACCTCCCACTCTCTCTTCATGTCGAGACACGGGAAGCCCAACAGGTTTTTCCTTTTCAATGTACTCTGAACAAAACTCAATAGCTTCTTCTGCAATGTACCTTTCAAAAATGGAGGCTTCAGGACAGTGTAGTTCTTTGTATACCCTTTTAAGTTCTTCTTGTATCACTTAATCAGGTACTGTAAAATATTGGAACACTTCACACTTAACCAAGAGGGGGGGTGAATTGGTTAGGCTTGGTAAATTAAAAATTTCCTTTAACAAAATAAGAGTTTCCCTTAGGATCTTTTTCACTTTTGAAACCAAGAATCCTTATTCAATCAAATGCTCAGCCCTAAGTTATGCAATAGCTCAAGATTAAATTGATAAGCAAAGCAAGACAATCAATATGTATATGGAATAAGCAAGAACGAATTTAAACACAAGACACAAGAGATTTATACTGGTTCACTTCAAACACTATGAAGTTACATCCAGTTTTCTTCCACTCAACACTAGAATGGAGTTCCACTATTGCAATTTTCAGTCTTACAAGTAATTACAAAATCTCCCTTTATCAACCCTAGATAAAGTTCAGAAACCTAAAACACTATTAGGTTCTTAGAGACCAACCCACTGAGAACACTACTCAGCACACCCCTAGAGAAACCCCATCTCTAGATTACATGCAAGAAACCCAATTACAATAGAAATTCAAATACAAATACAAAACAGAATTACAACCACAAAGCTAAGGAACGAAATCACCTGATGATCTAGTGAATGATGATGCATATGAATGAATGAATCAGGTTGAAAGATGAAAATAAAACTCAGAACATCTCACTCCTTAAGCTTTGAAAAGAAACCTCTTGCTTCAAGAATCACTCAATAACCCATAGGTGTTTTAATGAAAGCAAGAACTCATAGAACCCAAAAATCCCCAAGAGAGTATTTTGAAAGCTTAGTGTAGGCTCAGAATACGAAATTATCAAGTTACTAATCAAGCTGAGTAAGGGTTCTATTTATAACAAACTTTTGCAACTGTCAGTAATCGATTAAATGCGCCCAATAATCGATTATTTCACTTATGTAATCGATTAAACTGTTCTATAAAAATCTGGGTATGGGCAATGAACAAAATAATCGATTATTTCGTCTTGTAATCGATTAACACAGTGAGCTTTAAAAACATGAAGTCCAGAGTGTAACTTAAAATACACTGTGTAATCGATTACTGTATTTTGTAATCGATTAAGACAGAAAGCTTCATAAAACTAGAAATCAGGCAAATGAACTATGTAATCGATTACGGATTTTGGCAACCGATTATTGTATAAGAAATAGTTAAGCAGAGGCTTTTAACGTAATCGACTACTAACATTGGTAATCGATTAAGGCAGTGGACTGAAGTTTTCTATTTGGCCTCTGTAACCGATTACAGTCTATTGGTAATCGATTAAAATGTTTATCAAGGCAGTTTATATGCAAACTAAGGTAAAATAATTGATTAATCTGATACGTAATCGATTACATTGTTCTTGAAGAGTTTTCCAGAAAGAGCTAATAACAAAGTAATCGATTATATTGTTAGGTAATCGATTAAAATAGTAGAAAACTGTATTTTTCCAAAAACCTTTGTTTCAATTCAAACACTTAATCAATTTATCAAAGCCTTGTGAATTCTATAATTCTAATTAAAGATTTAAATGAATGATATGAATGCAATGCACTTGGATCACCAGGAATACTTCTTCCTTTTACAATTAATTACAAATTAATCTTCAAGTCTTCAAGGCATGTTGAAAGTTCAAAACAAAGCTTGATCTTTTGTCCATTCTTCAAGACTTCTTTGGAACCAACATCAGGTACATCCACCATAAATAAATGGGTCCAAACAATTTATTTTCATCACCAAATGAACAATTAAGTGAACCAGTTGAAAAATGAAGGAGGAAAACACATCTCCAATTGACATAAGATAATAATAGCTTCATTTTCGAAGTCATCTAACTTTACAGGGTCAATGACTTTACTACCATGGCATTGAAGAAAAAGTACAAGCGAGTTATGGCATGCCTGACTTTGTTAGGCAAGATGTATCGTATCCCCATGGGCAAGAGTTGTTGCATCAAGACATGACAATAATGATACTTTAAGCCAACTAATTTTAGATCTTTCACCTGCACAAGGCTCTTAATATTTAAAGAGTATCCTCGTGACACTTTCACATGGTGCAGACACTGACAGAAAATTGTTTTCTCATTTTTTGACAACGTATGGCATGTTGGAGATAAGTATATTTTCTTACCATCAGACCTTGATGTAACTAGTCACGTTTACCCATCTCAACTAGATCTTGACGAATATTCAAATCATCCTTTGTCTTGCCTTGAATCTTAAGAAGTGTGCCGATGACACTATCACACACATTTTTCTCCACATGCATAACATCAATACAATGTCTAACATCTAGATCAAACTAGTATGGAAGATCAAAGAATCTTGACCTCTTCTTCCATATGCAAGTTTTACTTGTGACCTTCTTTTGGGTATTTCCAAATATACTATTGATGTCTTCAACCCGCTCAAGAACCTGCTGACCAATTAAGGATATCGATGCAATATCATGCTCTTGACTTCCATTAAAAGTGTTTTTCAATCGCCGATAAGGATGATAAGGTTTCATAAAACGTTGATGCCGAGTGTACACTATTTTACTTCCATGTTTCAATTGTACGTAGCTTGTGTCTTCTTCACAAATGGGGCATGGATAATGGCCCTTAACATTGTATCCACTTAAATTCCCAAATGCTAGAAAATCATTAATGGTACAAAATACCATTGCATGCAACTTGGATGTGTCATTTTGATACCCATCAAACACGTAAACCCCCTAGTCCCACAACCTTCTCAAGTCTTCAATCAAGGGACTGAGATAAACATTTATGTCATTTCTTGGTTGTCTTGGACCCAATATCAACATAGACAACATCATGTATTTTCGCTTCATGCATAACCAAGGAGGCAAGTTGTAAATTACTAGTAAAATAGGCCACGAACTATGCTTAGTGCTTAAACTGCCAAATGGATTCATTCCGTCAATGAAAATTCCAAGCCTAAGATTTCTTGCCTCTTTCCCGAAATCTAGATACAAATGATTAATCTTATTCCAATAGGAGGAATCAGCCGGATGGCAGAACATTCCATCACAGTTTATTCCATCTGCATGCCATGTAAAATCTTTTTGCATAATCTCTATTAGCAAACAAATGCATAAACCTTGGAATGATAGGAATATACCATAACACCTTCGTTGGGGGGCCTTTCTTTGTGCTTTTGTCACTACTACACCTGTCATCATCCTTCAGTTTGTACCTTGATACCCCACACCTTGGGCATTTATGCATTTCTTCAAACTCATGTATGTACAATATGCAATCATTAGTTCATGCATGAATTTTCTAATAATCCATATCCATCAGACACAATATCTTCTTCCCCTCATAGTAACTTTTTGGCAATGTGTTTTCCTCTGGAAGCATACCTTGCACTACCTTAAGCAATGAAGTGAAGCTTTTGTCACTCCACCCATATCTGGCTTTCACATTAACTAGACTTAACACTGTTGACAATCGTGTCAATGACTTCTTGCACCCTGAATACAGAGGTTTCTTCGAATAACTTTCCAATGTATCATACATAAGGGCGTGCGCTTGCTGAAAAGACTCTTGTCCAAGATCACGAATTATATCCTCTACTCGATCTCCCATTTCTACATCAACCGATTCAGTTTGGGACCCTTTTTGCATGTCTGTAAATTCACCATGCCATATCCATGTCGTATAATTCTTCTTAATCTCATCACATAGAAGATGTTCTCATATATCATCTAGTACTTGTTGTCTCCCATTCAAATAGTTTATACAAGAACATAAATATTTTCCATCCTTATCCCTTTGACTTCTTTTCAAGGCAAATTCAAAGAACCGTTCAATCCATTCCTCATACGTAGAGCTCATGCGACTTGCATTCATTCAACTTGATCCATCTAATAACTCTATGATACTCACAAAGCTATTCCATGCATGAAAAATTCACTTTTTGCATTAAAGGTGTAGCCCTATCCTATTTAGGAAGATATTTTTTTATAGTAGATTCATATGTAAAGGTTAAGTCTCTTTTCTTAAATATGACAAAATTTTGGCAGCATTTCACATTGATCTCCTAATACACGACATGAAAGCAGTGACTTGAATTCCAACACAATCAAGTATGCACTGTTGATAGGATCTGGTTGAATGTACAACCAGTCCTTAGCCACACCATCCTGAGAGAATGGAAATGTTTTCATCTTCACATAGTCCTCATAAATGTTATGTGATCGCATGGTGGAACACACTACATGAAACTCCTTAAGATGTTTATGTGGATCTTCACCTGCAAGACCATGAAACTTCGGAAGCAAATGGATTAGTCCAAATTTTAGTTCATAACTAACCTCTATCTTAGGATATTAAATACACCAAGGTTGATAAACAACATTAGGTGTAGCCAATTCCTTAAGAGTTTGATTGTTGTCAGCCATTATATCAACAACAATTTCAGAATTAGAATGTTCAAAATCAGAAATAGAAGGTTCAGAAATAGAATGCTCAGAATACACTATACTACTATCCAAAACTACACTTTTATTATCTCTGCTCAAATTGTGAAATGTCCTATCTATCTTAGGATCATGTGAATGCAAGTTACCTGGTTTGGACCTAGTCATGCACAATTCAACTTATCAGTGACAAAAATAACAGACTACTACTTTACTAGAATACTATTCACAATATTTGGTAAATATATATAGAAAATGAAAAATTGGCCCAAACAAAGTTTTTTTTTTTTAAATTCAAAAACACCACAATAAATGACTAAAATTTATTTTTTTGAGTTTTGAATTTTTATTATTATTTATATCTATTTATATCTATCTTCTTCTATCTATATCTATATTCTATCTATTATCTAGAAAAAAAATTTTGAATTTTTGAATTTTATTATTATCTATATCTATCTTCTGTTTATTATCTATAAACAAATTTTTGAATTTTTTTTTGTAGACAGATGGAATTATACTATACTAATATTAATGGTACCTATACTATTATCTAATTATGAGTGGATTAAAGTTGACACACAATGAATCGTATCCCCAACAATGACACCAATTTTGATAACGACTGTCGAATCGCTACAAAACAAATAAAACTAAGATAATTTTGTAGCATAGGATTAACCTAGGTAGACTCAGAGATACAATCCAATTTGGTTCCTGCCTTGATCCACTTATAAACAGTAGGAGGATTTTATCAAATAGTTAGTACACAGTGAACAAAAATTGCAGAAACACAAACAATAATTGAAGAAAAATGCAGAAACTAACAAAATTGATAAAAGATGTTGTAAAATATATTCAAAATATCAATCCAATTCACCAAATCAAACAATGAAATTATCATAGTTCTCATATAATGATCATTTTACTAAGTTTCATTCAATATCATCAGAAGCAGTTCAATCGAATTAACTCCTAAGTCAATTGAAATCACAAACTGGATTGAAATATCTTCCAAACAATCTATGATTAAAATTCAAAATTAGAAAATAAATCTATAACCTAATTTGTTTTCAATCCTAAACATATTCATAATCATGAAAATCGAAAAAAAGAATGAAGAAGAAGATGAACATTCACATAGAAATTAGAATACCAAACCAGAACTCAAATTCTCCTTGTTTGGACTAAATCCTTGGATTGATTGATTGTTTAGCCTTCCATGATCATCATTAGTTGAAGAGCCACAAAATTTGTGTGAGAAAAATAGAAGAACAGAGATGAAAGGAAGAATAAAAATAAAGAACAATGAAGAACAATTGAGAGAAAAAAAGCTAGAAGATTTTAATTCTGAAAACTTGCACAAGAAGCTAGAAATTTTGTAAACTTGCACAAGAAGCTATAAATTCTTCATTCATTGTATCCTAGCTACACTAATATATATTGATTGAATAGAATGAAGGATGGGCTCTGATTATGCCCATCTAAACTAACTAATTATGCTAATTACATCAATAAAAACCCAAACTCATATCCAAAAACTAAAGTGCAGAGGTTTTGATTTCCAAGCCTAATTTAACCCTCAAAACAGTAAAATTAGCCCATGCTTATCCCTGAAAAAATTGTACCTCTTATGCTTAGCTTTCCAAGGACTACTCATATGCTCCATTTGGAGTTTTGTAGAATCCTCTAGGTCCTGTACAAGGAAGATAGGTCAAATAAGCACAAAATTTGAAAATAAACAACAATTATTAATTAAGCTCAATTATTTGCCTAAGACCAAAACTAAGTTAAAGTTAGAGAATAAGAATCCAAGAGAAGTCAAATAAGCTAAGAAGAATAGAAAAATACTATAATAAAAATGCTCAATCAAACATCAAAAGTGATCAAACCAAAAAAAGAAGCAACCTTTTCATACTCAGTAATCCACCATCCTTTCTAATTATGGGGTTGGGCTCAGTGATATACATGAATAATTCTCACTTCCTAAAGGACTAAAGCTATTACTAATAAGAAAAGACTGCAAACCTATAATTCCTAAACTGAAAATGCACCATGGAAGGAAGATTGTAGATGTTGAGCAACACATGAAAAACAATAATCATTAATCAGACTAATTCTGTTAGAAAACGAGATATATATGCCTAAGAAAGTTAAAAGATAGAAACATATCACGAGGGACATGTAGTTTGACATCAATAATGCTTATCAAAACACAGACATTTATATAATGTATAACATATCAAAACACAAGCATTTTCTACAAACACGTTGAGTGCATAAACAAAGAACATGAGTCAATAATATTCTGCAATGAAAAACACAAAACAGAAGCACAAGAGAAAATGAGAGGGAAGGGTGAACCTTTGAATGATCAGAAAGAAACCCTTTGAGAACAAGTCACAGTCATTGCACTTTGAGAGTGAGAGCAATGACAACGACGAGAGGGAGGCCGAGAGAAAGTGTGACAGTGAGAGTGAGACCGAGAGCAACAGCGAGAGTGATAGTTCTGAGAGAGACGAGTTGAAGCGCCACAGAGAGTGAGAGCTTCAGAGTGAGAGTGAGAATGGGTGCGATAAGAGGGAGAAACATTTAAATATAGGAAAAACACAATGTAAGTTTTTATAAAAACCAACGTTAATATCAAAATGTAATATTGATTTTTAAAAAATTGATGTTAAAATAATATTAGTTTTTTGAAAAACCAATATGAACATCACCACTTTAACATCAGTTTTTTAAAAACCGATGTTAACGAACTCTTCATTTACAAGTATGCCAAGGTCTTTTTGTTAACATCAGTTTTATCAAAAATCTATGTTAAAGTACAATGTTAAAAGGATTTTTTCTAGTAGTGATAGGAGGGAACATTGGATGGGTGATCTCAAGGGAAACCAAAATTTCATCAAATTTAAGAACAGATACTTAACCTATACATATGAATCTACTATAAAAAAAATTGACTTTTCCCAAACTGTCCAAACGGACAACTCAAGATTCAATACAACGATTAATCCAAACTGTTCGAAAGAATCCTTGTATTGAATCTCAAACGAGAAATTATGGCTCACTCATAATTAACATAAATTATATATAAAGCAATAATCATTAATCACATAATACAAGTTATAAAAGCATCTGTAACAAAAGAAAGCCTGAAACGAGTTTGAAAGACATTCATACATGTAATGATGGTTACTAATGATCTCCAAGAATAAATGTAGTAATGACAATGCAAAACAGGTAAATGAAAAAACGCACGTTAATTAGTTTATAGCCGAAAGTGTTTAAATAGTTAGAGAATACAATTAGGACCGTAAATATAACATGGTAGACGAAAAAAGAAAATCAGTGTGGATAAAGATAAATGTGTAGTTATTATTTCAATTTGTATATCTCTATTGGATTTCTTAATTCTTGGTTTCAAAATTATTTCAATCCTTTTCTCTTCAAAAAGTTTAGGAGCCGTGAGGGCAATGATTGTGCAACACACAATGCTAATACTTAAACAGCCACTACCATTTCACAAAACCCAATAAGAATATGCTTAAAGAATTAGAAAGCAGTATTTAACTTAAATTTAGTTGAAAAACCAATTATGTTAAATTTTACTTGCGTTTGGTGTGCCCGCATCTTTTTCTTTTTCACTTTTCAATCTAGCTTTCATGATTTATAAAGTGATATGTGGTGTTTTTTTTTTTTAATTTATAAAGTAATATGTGGTGTCTTCTCCACCTCATAAAACATGAGAGTAATAATAATCCTCTTAATGTTAGACAAAGATATTAAATGCCACATCTTTTATTATTAAAAAAATTAAATTATAATATATATATATATATATATATATATATATATATATATATATATATATATATATATATATATAATACATATATATTAGAGCAAATGGCTAGATTGACGTTGACAAGTGTCCTACGTGCCAGATAACCATAAACTTTTATTTCTGAAAAACAGGTACATAACTAAGATGCAGAAGTAAATGTAAGTAAGACAAAAGACAATAGAACAAAGAAACAGACAAGGCAGAAGCCTGGGAAGACTTTTTTTGCGCGTGTTTTCATTCTATTTGTATTAAGGTAAAACGAAACATAAAATAAAATTGAATACGGTTGAAGTAAGAAACTTACGAAGAGCTTCGAGGTCTCTCTTCAAGTGAGATCTATCCAAGTAAGCAGACAAAGGCCGACCCGAATCTTTTGTCACGTAGAGGAGGCAAATAATGCACCAAAAACAAATGAGGATGAGAACAGCAACAGGGAAACCATAGAAGAACCACGTGTTGAAGCTTGTTAAAAGAGAACTATTAAATAACAACACTTCTGTATAATCTTTCTAAGGACAAGTTTTTATAAAAATATATTTTTCTTGTTTAAGCTACACTATTTGATGATTTTCCTGAAGTGTATCTACTTTTGTTCACATTTTATAAAAAATATACATTTTAAATATAATTTCAGTTTTATGGATGAATAAAAAGTATAATGTTTTAATTTCGTTCAAACACTTAATATTTGAATTTTATTAACCAATGTTGTTTATTTCTTTCATTTTTACGTGTGTTTTAGTAATTATCAGTGGGGTGAAAAAATTTCTAAGTAACTTAGTTATGTACGTGTATCATAAGCCGTAACATGAAAATGAAAGAGCATGAACGATTTGTACCACAAAAGAAGACTATGAACTAGCAATGCAGTGGCTCAAGTGTTATTAGCTACGAGGATGGTAACCTTGACAGATCTGAAAGCTAGTTCATACATATATAGTTCCTGTTCAAACTTATATAAATAAATGAATTATGCATGTAGCAAGGATTAGGGAATTGCTAGCTAGCTAAAACTAGGATGGTCCTGTATATCTACAAATTTAGCACTAATTCAGTATGCTGGAGCTATAAACTTTACTGCTTAATAATGCTTTGCTCCGTACAAAGCAGTGAACGTTTTGGGCTAATTAAGCTTATAATTGAGATTGCTTCTATTCCAACTTAAATCTTAGAAACCAAAACCAATTATAGCATAACAACTGACTCTTAGCATAATTTAAATTAAACTCTGTAAGAAATAGCATAATTTAAATGAACTTGAAACTACAATCCATGATATCTCATAATTTAAATGACTAACGAGAGAACACATTCAAGGGCCATCCATCCATACTATTCATTATGGGAACCAAGTCAAGACCCATTTTGGTCTGTGGATCCCCTCGCAGAAAAAGTCTAGACCCATGGACTTGCTATTGTACTTTTTGCAGACAATTTCATCTTCCGACATAACTAATCAAAATTCAAAAGGAATTCTTGACCAAAAAATAATATACAATTTCATACGGAAGATATTGCCATTATTTCTCACGTGGAGTTAGCCTACAGTGATCAAATAATTCCAAGCTTCCATGCCAAGAATGCTGCCTTGCTGGCAACAGTGACTTGGCCGGATACTACATGATGAAAACATTTTATATGCCTCTCATAATTTCGGGGGAAAGGGAGGGAGGGTTTAAATGTGACATGATGAAAGTAATCACTTCAAGTGGTTTTTTATTAGTTGAAATGAATGACCAAAATAAACAAGAATAACAGCTTCGTGTGGTTATTTGTTCCACCATAGGAATCACACTTATCAGCTGCTCATTAATTGCTTATTTCCCCCATACAGTGGTAAGTAGCCTACTTAATTCTACAGAAAGTTTCTGTTTTACACGAAAACGCAATGACCAAGTAAACCTGGATAATGGTACTCAAATCATCTTGACAAAACTATTAGTGTAGCAGTTACAATTTGTTTGTCAGCCTTACGTTTCTGTTTTATAGTTACAGTAAGATGTTACATACCCAAATTTTTATATAAGCAAATCAGCATTTTGGACGGGCTTAAAAGAAGAAAAATATCTGAAAAATATCACAGCAAATTGAATTGCAAGTCAGTCGCCTATACTATTAACATTAAGATTATTAAGTAAAATACCAAAGATTTTAGATCTCTTAACTAACAGGAATAATCTGTTAGCTCACTATGCGATTCAAGAGTAGCTTTCATATATGCTGTTTACTTCAGCATTTTCGTTTTTAGCATGAAGTATATAAAAAACCAGCATATAGTAGCAATGAAAACTCAAGCACAAAAAGTAGAATAAAGAAGAGAAGGTACCTGACAATGAGACGTGGCAGCGCCGCGGTGGAGAGTGACAGTGATAGTGAGAATGAGAATGAGACCGAGGAGTTGAAGTGCCGCACCGTCGCAAAGAGTGAGAGCGAGAATGAGATAAGAATGAGAGTGGGTGAGAGTGGACGCGAGAAGAGAGGAAGACAGATTCAATAAACGGAAAAACACAATGCCGATTTTAATAAAAACCAACATTACAATCAAAACACAACATCAATTATTCAAAAATTGTTAACAAGTGTAAAATAACATCGATTTTTGAAAAATCAATGTTAACAATTATCAAATAACATCAATTTTTTTAAAAAATCGGTGTTAACATCACCACTTTAACATTGATTTCTGAAAAATCGATGTTAACAAACTCATTATTTACAAATATGCTGCCGCCCTTTTGTTAACATCGGTTTAATCAAAAATCGATATTAAAAACATTCTTTTTTAGCAGTGTTGGCTGGATGAACCTTGACTTCATTAGTTATTTTGTATTGGAAAACATAAATCTTAATTATAGATCTAAAGTAGAAATATATTGAATATGATTTTTAGGGTTAGGATTATTGTTCTTTAATTCTTGAAATCCTCTTCTCTTAACCTAATTTCTAGATTAAATCTCTTAAGGTATTAGGGGATCTATAATATAGAAATTAAATCTCAATTCTTTAAGGAATTAGAATTTGAGAACTCCACAAGGATCGAGTATGTGTTGAATTAGGGATGTGATCTAAGATTTCAATAACAAGTGATGAAATTTTTATGAAGTTCAATTTCAACAACACTTTGTTTTCATTGATTTACCTCTGAATTTATGTGCACTCTAATTGTTCGGCAAAATTAAACAAACAATTTTTATTGACTATTAAGTTTTTGTTTGCTATGATTTACCTTAATTACTGTTGTTATAGCTTTAATTAGGGACTTTAGTGTCAATAGTCGGATATTACACGAGTCCTTTGAGCGAGAAATGATACATTAATCGTTGAAGTACTACGTTCGAGTGCGCTTTCCAATTTGTGAGCACATTAAAAACAAATTGATGGTTTATTAACTGATACTTGATATATATTAGTTAATAAATAGTTAGTTAAGGTGATCATCTGAGAACATAAGTAGCTTAATAAAGTTATTGAGTTTAAGGTCGACTGATGAAAATGTTGAATTCTCTTAATTTAGAGATCAGTTGAAGGAAAATTATGTGCTTTAGACATTAGTACTAAGGGTTCAATAGGATTGGTGTTACCTAGTATGCATTTGGCTACTAAGGATCTAGTAAAATTGGCATCATGATGTGAAATTCGGGTACTGACTATTTAGCAGAAGTGACATCAACGACTAGTGTGAAGTTTGACAACTAAGAATTCAACAAAATTGTTCAGCTAGCATGAGATTAAAATAATTTTCAATGTTAGCTGAATAGGAAGTTAACTGAATATGGATGAAAAAGATTCAATTTCAGCTGACTTTAGGTTAGACTTAGTTAACCAATGGAAGGTTGTTTGGTTATTAATTGAGGTATACAAACTAAAGCTGAATGCGGTTAATCTCGGCACATGAAAGTTAGTTGAGGAGTAGCTGAACTAATTGGACTAAAATAAAATAGTTTTGTTTCCCATGATTTGTGGATTTAGGTATGTAACTAATGATTAAAAGGGGATCAAGATATTGGCTCCTTAAAAATAGAAAGCGGAATTTTGTAGCAATTTAAAATTAAAAAAGCATATCTAGTGGCTTTCAGAAGATGGAGATGATGCCTAAATTCAAGAGCAGTTACCCACCATAATCACACTACTTACTGAACTTGCCATGGTCAGCCGAATTAGTGTATATACTTTACTGATGAAAAAGGCCTTAAGGTTATGTTTAGGCAATTATTAAGTAAACAAAATGTGGTTCAGTAAAGTATTTGGGTTACTAGCATTATAAATAGGTCTTATACTGAATTTCAAAAGGAGACAAGCAATGACAATCCAACCTAGTTTACTTCATTAGCATTTTATCTTTATCGTTTTCTTCCTTTTATCGCTTTCAATTCATTTATAGTTTTTCTTTTACTGCTTTCCTCTACAACCTTTCATTTACAATTTTCCATTTCCAGCTTTCAACTTTTACTTTTCATGCATGCAACTTTTACTTTCTATTTCTTCTCTATTCACCAACATGGAATTAATGCTTATTGGATTGGCCTGGGAATCCATTATTGAGAGGTGGATTCCCCTTCTCAGTACTAAATCACTTGATCCGGAGAAAGTTTCTTGGATTCATCCAGCTAAATTTATTTCCACATGACAACATTAAGAATCAATTTAAAAAGTATTTTCTAAATCAATTCTTGATACGTACAAAATATCTAGAAAATCTTCTCATAAATTTTAAAAAAGTTAGAAAGGGTGTTCACAAACTAAATTGGTTATATGAAGAAGTAATGTAAAAAATGTTCATAAATCGATTCTTAGTACAACTAATCTAAATATATCTTGTCAGAAATTTTAAAAGTTAAAAAGGACGTCAACATGCTAGATCAACCGATTTAGAATTACTTTCTTGATTGACCCGTACAACTAATTTTAATTATAAAATGTATTATAGATTGATTCTATAGAAATCAACTTAGAATGTTCATTAAAATATTACCAATATATATATATATATATATATATATATATATATATATATATATCCTTTTTCCAAGAACCAATTTAAGAAAACATTGTTTTCTGAAGTTTATAATTTGTTGCCTTAATATATAAAAATACATAAATTAAAATCTGAAAGATTTCAAGATTCAAATGTTAACGCGTAGCCATTTCTTGGTTCGTTCATTTTCAAAATCTATCATCCTTTACTTTCTTTAACTGGCTACTTTCATTTGTCTTTAATTTGGTTAGGAATATTCTTACCATTTGCCTAGGGTGACGCTTTATAATTAACGTTTTCATCGCTTATTACAGAACAAAGTGATTTACATAGTCTAATATTAAGTCATGATTCATAAACACGGGGTAGACACGCAAAGAATCCTTTTTCCAAAAGTCTCCTTCCAGAACATTATTAGTCATATATTCTTTCAACAAATTAATTGTGTTACTGTAATCACCACGCCTCGTCAATCACAAATTTGAAGGCTAAATTGGATTTTTTTTTAAAATTCCTGGGTAATACCGTGTACTAGGAAAAATATTATCAATAGCACCTAGTTAATGGTTGATGTTTGAACAGTATATCAAGGAAGTTTCAGGGTTCCTTCGTGCTCAATAATCTATACACAAACAGCTGAGACTTGAGTTGATTATATATGCTCACATATTTATCATCATGACAAGGCGGGGTTGATACTTGATCTATATTTTACTGTGTCAAAGCCTTGGGGAGAAAATATCAAAAGAAAGACATTTTTTTTATACAGCATAGTGATCGATTTGTGTAATATTTTATTCAATATTTTTAAGTAAATTTTTAAATTTAAATTTTGTAGATATGAAAATAATTAAAAAAAAAATACTTACAAAGGAAAACCAATTAATTAATTTTTTTGATAAAAATTAATTATTAAAAATTAATAAATATTTTGTATCAATAAAAATAATAAAAAATATCATACCAAACATTAATTATAGATAATTTATATGCTAAGCTCAACGCAGAAAAATAACCTTTTTTATGAGGATTATTTCCCTGAAGTTAAAACTTATCAGCATATATCTAGCTAGGAATATTTATCTACATGTATGACACTCAATCAAGTCCTATGTGTCCAAATGCTGATACATGACACTAGTAATATATAAAGTGTTGCGTGTAACTCTTATTAGGAAGAATAAATAAAATAATGAAAGATAACTTCTTCGGAGACATGAACATGACGCTAACTTCCGGTCACAAAAAATAATTAGTATAACTTCTATCTGGTTACTAAGTACTTGATGTCTGTTAGTTCAAGAATAAAGAACCTTAATTTTCCTTAAGGACTAGATTTATTTTCTTTTTCTTTTTTAAAATTAGAAATTGAGCCAAACACAATTGGAGAAAACTATTTTTAGAAATTAAGCTTATTTTTCTAAAAGTTAAAAGAGAAAAAAACAGTTTTTTTTATAAGAAAAATAACTGAACTACATATCCTAACCTTAGCTATCATATGAAACTATTATGTGAGACAATGGAACGGAATTTTTAATTTAAAATGAACGTGTAAGTTAAACTGTGAGAAAACATCTAATTTATTTTTAAAACTCTTGTCGTATGTAATAATATGTCATTAGTCCAAGAGAAATTAAACTTGGATATTCCTTAAAAAAGGTATAAGATTCTAATTTTATGGATAAAAAAATATGATTAAGAAAAAAGATTTTACTAAAAATGATTAGTTAAGTTTTTTTTGGAAATTAATTATTAGTGAAATTATTGAATATTCAACACAAATGTCAGGGTGACAAGGAAAAATAGTTTGTATATATGTCAAAAAAAAAAAAGCCTAGGCTAAGCATAGCCAAAATATTAAGATTCAAGTCTAGTAAATGGGGAAAAATTATTGAGAGTTTTGTCCGCCTCTTACATTGAGACATCTACTTCATTTGAATTAATCGAAATTTGAAAGGCTTCCATATATTGAAAATCCTATATAAAATCTCCTTAGATGCCAGCAGTAATAGCTGGATTTCTTTTTCATTCCTTTCTTTTAGATGTGCAAAATTGAATTGTACATATGTAAGAGTAAAAAATTGTCTATATTGTATTTGAATATATGGAAATTCCAAATAGTGATTAAAGTATAGGTGCTTTTAAAATGTAGGCGAAATTTCCCTTCAAAATCGCCTTGAGCACATGTTTGTTGGTTTCTAATTTAATAGAGAAGAAGGAAAGGCTTCATGTAGCAGCCTGAGTCACGCTTGATATTGAATTATTATCGGCTTTTCCTTCATTTTCCTTTCTCTAAATGAAGGGAAACGATGTAATCTAGAACCATAATTTGTCCCTTTCACTGTTGTTGGTGAGAACGAGGACGTTTCTAAGATTGACTTACATTACAAGATGATTGTTTTTGCATAATCTAAAGATATCCAATATAAGACTCAAACTGTCCCAGAAATTAAAGGAGTCTTCATAATAAATACAACATATTATAAAAAGTTACTGATCAGATCGTGAGGCACGCACTCTTTTTGAATTAGATATATAGAACATATATTGCCATATGGGTTCATATTAATTGGACATTTCTGTACGCATGTAGAAATGTAGACATTTTCTTATGAAGCTTACAGCTTGTACGCATGTGGAAATTAATAGCCAACATAATTCAAAAACAAGTGGAGAAAACAGACAAATTACTACTTGTGTTCCGAAACGGGAAAATTGAGGATAAATAAATAAAATTTAACATTAAAAAAATAAAAATGAAATACTGGGAAATATATATATATATATATATATATATATATATATATATATAAACCTCACTATGCTAATTAATAGATTTATAGTTTAGATTTGATTGATTTAAAGTGAATTAGGAAAAATAAATAGTCTCAATAATTAATAAGAAAATAAAACAGTTCATATTTTATTACGTTCATAATTTGTTAGGTATGTGTGTACATACGTACATGCAATATCGATTAATGATTTTATCATTAACAAGTAAAATAATTTATTTTATCTTTTACTTTATAACAATCAAATCCATTAATTTATTAGTTCGTGGCTCCTTGCTTAGTCCAGTCCTTAGTAAGTTCCTGATCCCTAGAGTCTCAACACTAGGGTTTAGTCTGTCATTCAACCACGTCTTAGAGCCTCCATTTTAAAATAATTAAAACATAACTTTTATTTATTTTTTAAATCGTTAGTACGTTCTCCCTCTTATCTCTGTCTCTTTTCTCCACCCCTTATCGAGGTCTTTTTTCTATATTTTATGTAGAAAAGTATTAATTTAACAAACGAAATTAAATATTCAGATCGGTGGAAAAACAAACCACTAGAAAAATATATAGACTTAGCAAGGACTTATATTGGTGGTGTGTACAGTGTAGAATTTTCGTCCATAAACGCTGCAGACTACACCCACTATATAGTTGGTCTTCAAAAGTTTGGTGTCACTCTGGGAAAACCAACTGAGTTGTAGTAACAAGCTTAAAGGCTACATAAATGGAAGATAAAGCTGCGATAAAAGAATTGCTTGAAAATGAGGAAAATCCATATGATAATACTGTAAGTTTTAATATGTGATATTTGTTATTGTTGAATTTCTTACAAGCTTTTAAATTGTGGTTGCAATCATAATTCTTTTAAAACATCGATTTTGCACAAAATTAAGAAAAAATATATGACCGATGCAACTATAATTGCGGTTGACCTTGGTCTCTCCTTGCTTAATTCGATTTATTTTTCATATATACTTTTTGTTTATATCCATAAATTTCTAGATAAATCAAACATATAGATGGGTGTATGTATGAGCAGATTTTCTAACAATATAAAATAATTTTGAGTTATTAAATGATTTTTCCTAACTAATTAGGGACAAAAAAAATTTGCAGATGGGATCTACTCTTCTAAGCTTGAGCCTGAATAACTCAGGGCAACCCCTTAACCAAGTGAGTAATACTAATTAATTAATTTCTGGGTACCCTATAAGCCAATAATATGTTATATTCAATTAATATGCATAAATTTTCATTGATGCACCCTTATCTTGGTTCTTAGATGGGGATGCTGCGAATCAAGCTTGATGAAGCAAAGAAAGAGAATGAGATTTTGAAGGCTATGCTGAATCAGGTTATTGAACACTACACTGCTCTTCAGAATCGCATACTTTTTGAGATGCAGCAGCATCAACTATCTTCATCATCACCTCGTAATGATGATAATAATCATGACTGGCAGGTAATTAAGTTTGACTTAAATTTTGTTTTGATCAATATAGTTAATTTTCCATTTTTAATTAATTACCTTCGATTCAAAATTTTATATTATTGCCTGAAAACATTTAATCTAGTTTTACTTGGTCAACAACAACTCAACATATATTTTTAGTGCCAGCAATAATGCCCGGCCCAGGAGGTCTCTATCTGCTAGCTATGCCAGGAATTAAAGACAAACAGATAAGCCAGGATTATATAACCCCCCCCCC